>OY755044.1:44991438-45676102 GCA_963576565.1 Aspidapion aeneum
ACTAACTTGTCACAAGCCTACTACACACATACCTATATCCAGGTGATAATTTATTAATATTATGGCACTCGATGTATAAAATTTGAATACATTTAGTACTCTTGAATCTGATAATCTGATATGTGTAAATTATTGAAATGTTTTCAACCAGCTAGACAGCTAGACTTATCTCGATGCCAGCCAGCTTCCTGATTATAATAAAGACATTATTTACAAAATGGAAATATTTTCTAAAAATTTACAGTTTAAAGCAGAAGAAAATTAAAAATAAGCTTGGCAGTTGAATTTTGATTGCGATGACCGATGTGTATAAGATGTTCGTTCCAATTGAGAAGGATTCGGAATGTTTTTCTCTATCTTCCTTTGAAGCATTTTAATTTAGGACTTCCCTTTGCAATGCCCAATGCTCAAATTATAAAAGTTAGATGTTAAAAGATAATAACCGTATATTGATACATCAAGCGGTTTTCCTACCTACCTACCTGTTTTTTAAAACTTTTATTTTGGAAGGGGGTCCGCGTCCATAACTTTTTATTTATAAAAATTTGATTTAGGTGTAAATTGCTTTTTTATAGATTTTTTAAAAATAATCTTTCCACACTGCTACTATGTCGGTTTAGAACATTTTTCTATGTTGTCCGACGCCTATTCTCCACATCCTTCGATGCTTGCAATCTTCAGGTTTTTTTGACTCATTGATCTTTGGATTGCCATTAGTTTAGGACGCCCTCTTTCTCTGCGCCCTATTGGTTGCCATTTTAGGACCTGCTTTTTTAATCTTTCATCGTTCATCCGTTGTACATGGCCGTACCATATCAGTTGTCGTTTAGTGATGTCATCCGTTATGATTCCCTCGATTCCCATTCTTTCTTTTCTGATCTCATATGTTCTAGATATTCTCATTCATCTTCTTATTGCATTTATTTCGACACTTTCCATCTTGGTTTTGTATTTTTCTGTTACGCGAGAAGTCTCTATTCGATACAATAGTGTGCCTTACACCATTGTTTTATATATGTTACATTTTTTTTTATCTCTCTGCTCCATAAAATACTGAATAACCTTTTGTGCTTTTACTATTCTTTTTTCCAGTTCTTGACAGTCTGTTCTTGTCTTATCAAATAGGACACCCAAGTATACATACCCATTGCATGGAGATATTGTTTGTCCATTGTCGAGTTCTAACTCACTTGATTCGTTTTCAATACATAAGTACTGTGTCTTGTCTTGTTCACTGTTACCCCCACTTTTGATATTCTTATAGCTACAATTGCTTGGTCGTCAGCAAACTATAGTGTGAATATGAAAATCGGTCGTTAAGTTGTATTCACATGCCGTGTACTTTACGTTTTCAGTTTTTTACAGGTGCTGCGATATATATTTTAAAAAGAGTTGGAAAGATACAACATCCCTCTCTTAAGCCTTTCGTTACCAGGAATTATTTTGAAAGTCGATTAGTAAGTAATAACTTCTATAAATTCAAGGCCTAATATTTGTGCTAGTAATTAGGCCCTTAGGATAGCATGATTTTAAGGAAGCATTTAAACCAAGTGGAAATATAGGGGCTTTTAAATTATAGGGTATTGAAGATAAAAAGCAGAATACAAAATAAAGTGGAAGGGACAATACGGTGGTCACGGTAATCGATCCTTTCTCCCCATCATGCATCACAGCCACGACATGACAAGATGCAAAATTTAACTGAAGAAGTCAGTTACAAGTGTCAGTCAGTTCCTCATTTCAGAGCCACTGCATAATAATGTTTTGTAGCGAATTTTGTTGTTAAATTTAACCGTTAGGTATTTACTTTAAAAGTATTCGTTTTTTATTTGTTGGTGTAGTGTTAACTGTATTTTGTTATAAGTAGTTAAACTGTTGTAGTGGTATTCATAATAAATGTAAGTTTTTTTTATATTTATCTAATAAACTAAAGGTGCGTGGTTACTTTCAAATATTCGTTGATTTGAAAATACTATCGTGAAATTATGGTCTCCTTGAAGTTATTGAGCCTAAACCATCATTATATGCTCTCTCTCTCTGCTCCACCACCACTGCTGTCGCAATTCGAAATCGCATAGAAGTTCGAGAGCTCTTCTCAACAAATTTATTCTGTCCACTAGACTGAAAAGATTATTTGTGAATTTTCATCTACTACTCCTATGTCGTTTTAGAACGTTTTTCTACGTTATCCGACGCCTATTCTCCACCTCCTTCGGTCCTGGCAATCATCTTCTGTCAGGTTTTTTTGACTCATTGATCTTTGGATTGACTATTGCCATTCTAGTTTAGGACGCCATCTTTTTCTGTGCCCTATTGGTTGACATTCTAGGACCTGCTTTGGTAATCTTTTGTCGTTCGTTTATCCGTTGTAAATGGCCGTACCATATCACTTGTCTTTACTAATGTAACTACATAATTACTAACCTTTTTCATTTTTTTGTGGGTTACGACGTTTCAGAATTAGGGTGACGATATGTTAAATTTTACATTCTTTTTTATCTCTCTGCTCCGTAAAATACTGTTTAGACCTTCAATAACCTTTTTTGCTTTTACTAATCTTTTTTCGAGTTTTTTTGATGTGACACCCATACTCATTGCATGGAGATATTGTTTCTCTATTGTCTAGTTCTAACCGCCGCGCCTGCCTTGATTCGTTTCCAATACATAAGAACTGTGTCTTGTCCAAGTTTCACTGTTATCCCCCACTTTTGGTATTTTTCCGTTATCTATCTCATCATATTCTTCATGTCTACTTGTGTAATGTTTCCAGTTTTTTAGAGCTACTGCGATAATACATCTACTTTGTGAAAATACATGGCTAGTTTACAATAATTTAAAATTTACATTTTACTGGGAAAATTACAAAAAAATATGAATAACCAAAAAAATTGTAAATTTACGCACTTATGAAGAAAAAAATGTGTGGTTTTACAAAAAGTATGTGAATTCACAACTAACTTTACATTTGATTTGTAATTTGACATGACTTTTTTAAATTTATAGAAAACTTGCGAACTCACAAAAATAAAATTTTTTATTAAACGGTCGTGCCGAAAATGCAAGTTAGTTTCAATTTTTAGTTAAGGTTTGAGAATATACATTAAATTACTGTAATTTTACCTGCAATTAAAAATGTTGGTAGTATGATAATCTCAAGTAATTTCTTTAAAAAAATATGTAAGAAACAACACCCAGTGGCATGACTTTTCGTGACCCAAAAAAAAAACCATGAACTTTTATAAAAGTTTACAAATAACTTTTTCTGTATAGCGAGTTCTCTGTCCACGCGCTGCGCTGTCTGAGAGTAAAATGAGACTATTTGCAAGTAATATTTTAAAGAACAGTTCTAAAATGACAACATTCTTAACATTTTAAAGAATATTACTAAGCATTTGCCATTAAAAAAATATCTAAAAGTAATAACATTTATAGATCCTAGTTCCGCATAATAAAAATAAAATTAACATGAAAAACAAGCTACTGTGATTTCAAGCAAATTTATTAAAATCGTGTAAAATTGCAACGTTAATGAGCAAAACGAAGGTAACACAGTTGAACTTATTGCAATAACTACACAAGAAAATTTATTTTAAACCTAATGAGGAATATCGTTAGAATGTTGTGAATGAAACTAAACTCATATACTCAGTGACTCAGAAACTTCAACATCAAGTCGAAACGATTTTATTTCATTAATATTTTAATATTTATATGATTTAAAATCAGACTCAATTGGCTAAAAAAGATGGTTTAAGTATCTGCTTCCATATTTAGGTAATAATATTTGTTTAAGACTTTTACGTTTATATTACAATAACTAACTAAAGAAAAGTTAATATTTTACAAACAAACATATGTGTTTTGAAAGAATATTATGGGGTTTAAAAAAGCGATTGAACAAGGGAACCCCCTGGTCCCCCTGACGCGCCGTCAATGGTTTATTGCGATTTTTTACAATAAAATGAATTTAAAATACCAAATAAGTACCGCTCAGTGTAACACGACAAAAATAATAACTTTTTAAAGTGATTTATGAAAAACTGACATAAACAACAAAATATTTTGAGGTTATGTGACCTGACCAGCACGAAACATCAGGCCTTGAATTGTGACGTCAACAAAGTGGTTGATCGTGACCAGACTGTTTTGATTGGGCGTTCAAATTTCTAAGCCACTGAGTAAATTCAACTTCACCTGCAGCTATTTCATCCGTCGTTTTAATTTTATACGACCATCCTTTTACTACTTTTTAATAGAACGTTCGTATAAGACAAGTGGCCTTTATACACCATAAAACCATATCAGCATTAGTGTAAAGATGTAAAATTATTGCCTCTGTGGGTATTTAATTTCATAGGTTTTTTCCAACTTAATATGTTTTCATGTAGAATTGAAATCGGTTTTAGTTCGATTCATTTTTCCGGTTTTCATTAAGTTATTAATTATTTTTGGTGCACAATACGAAAAACTTCGCTGAAAAATTTTCGTACGATCCTCTCACAGTGTGAGTATTGCGACTATGTTTGGTGCTTCCAGTACTAAGTTTCTTAAAAAGATAAAATAGTGTTTCTCATTGTAAAAGCTTTTGTAAAAAAAAACTAAAATGGAACTTTTCTCTATTTTGCTTATTCAGTCATTTTCGGTCCTTTAGTTTTTGCCAATACACGAATCGTATACAATAGTTTACAAATTTTTGTAACCTTTATTTTCCTGATCCATCGAGACAAGGACCGTAAAAGAAGTTGCAATGTGACAACACAAGAGTTTCGCATAAATTTTGTTTGAGTTTTTTTTTTAATTTAATTTAAGACCATTTTCTGTGGATGAATCAGGCTCTGGTTTTTAATTATGATACTAACTGACATTTGAGCGCTAGCTCGCTAGTCTTTTACACACTAGTTCATGTCATTAATATAAATAATGAAGTGGAAAGGAACTAAAATAGATCCTTGTAGTACGCCACGATTAAGCTCTACAGGTCTGGAGTCTCTACCACCTAGTCCTTTGGAATATTTTGCCCAAATAGTTACTAAAAAATCTAACAGTTTTTAATTGGATACAATAATAAAAAAGTTTGGCAAATAGCAAATTATGATGGAGAGTGTCAAAAACTTTGCTAGAATCGGGCCACGATCCTCCACTTTGTTGACGTCACATCGGGGGCTGATTTTTTTTTGATGGTCACGTTACGACACAGCTGATTGTCTTTAAAATATTGAAGTTGGAATGACGGTTCGTTCATGAATACTTGATTTGTTTTAAAATAAAGCCGGTTTTGAGATTGTTTTTACTATATTCTTGCAGAACAATTTTTAAAAAAAATATATAGTAATCCTTAATTTTTCAGAGCCGTTCCATTAGCTCACACAAAAATTAAATTTAAAGCAGAAGCGAATGTGACAAACACAGATGACAAAGTCGAATGGTCAATTACATGTCAAATATAACAGTTGGCATGCGGTACATGGCGGGTAATTTGAATTCAAATTAAGGAATGCTAAATCGTGAATATTGTAACCTTGTAATTGAAAGTTTGGTGGAATATCGGAATGGTGTCTGAGAATATTTCACTGAAATTTCGCGGAAATCTTTAGTGCCATTTTGAAAATATCCATAAAAAGCTTCTGACCTCCCATAAGACCCAATGTAAAAGTCAGACCCCCAAGAACAGCTGATTGTTTCAGGGTCGTGGCCTGTATTTTTTTGTTGGCCTTGGTTTAATTAGGGCTATGGAAACGGACATTGAACTTGTGATTGGCCAACAAAAATAATGACGATGGGTTTGAAAGTAAATCGTTTTGAAAATGTATTCAATTTTACATGGGAACGTAGTAACTATTTAACGTGTAAATTTCAATTATCAAGCTATTACGTTTATATTAGAAAGAATTATGATAAGAAACCATTAATTAAATTTGCTTTACTCAACAATGTGCATAGTAAAAATAAAGCAACCTGTATTTGATTAAAATAATTTATATATAATTAAAAAATAAATGAATCCATGACGGATCTGATACCTTTCTAACCCATTCACTCCAAGTGAACTCCATGCTACCTATATGAACATTAAAAAAAGTTTTTTGTACATATCTCTGAAACGAAAGCTCCTACCAAGTTTTTGGTAATAAAACAATTTTTTTTTTAAAATGTGCGCTACAATATTCCGAAAACTGCATTTGTTAAACTTTTTAACTATCAAAAAACTGTCATTGCCATTGATGAATTTCGACCAAAATCTAATCAGCTCGTTACAGTGTCGAATACTATTTTACCTAAAAATTTCATGAAAATCGGTTTGGTTTAGGAGCTATCGTGTTACAGACACACACAGAGACAGACATCACGACGATACTGTTAGGGTAGGTCAAAATAGACCAAAATAACACATTTTCGGCGTTATCTTTAAAAAACAATTTCGTCGAAAACAATACCTTCTCTAGCCATTGCTGGGCGGACTAGGAAAGTAAAAATATAGAAAAAATATATGTTTGAGTCTGAAAAATGTAAACGAGTAGGTAGCTCAGAGAATTTTCGTAAGATCATCGCTTAGTTTGGTTTAAACGAGGTCTAGACCCTATGTATAAGTTGTTAGGTGTGTCAACCTAATTTAATAACAAAATTCTAACCAAAAAAGGAAAATCAAGGTTATATTTCATTCAGGGATTTTGTTATTTCTAATAATGAAGCTATATTTAGCAGACAAGCCGTGTATATTGTCTTTAAAAAAATCATAATTAAAATTCCAAGATTTTCTATCCAAATAAATGGCAGAAAAAATATTTGAAAGTGTTATTTATAATATTAAAATTTAAAAATAAAATACCCCCATAAATACTACTTCAAATACTTGCGACCTGTTTTTAGTGGTAACAAATAACATTGTAATTAATTTTATGAATAACAAACAAAACCCTGTACTGTTTTAGATTTGCCGCAAAACCACAAAATAATTATTTTACAAGCCCTTGTGATTAAAATAAATAATATATTATTATCTTTTAGCACTAAAAATACGTATTTTGTTTTTCTGAATAATAAGCAGGTTACCTAATTTAAAATAAAAATTTAATTTGATATTAAAAATTTGTAAAAAACAAAACCCAGATACCTTAAAGGATCTGTAACTGAGGTATTTTTTATGCCGTCATGCACATTGTTTTAGTATTGTATCTTTTCCCCTATATGACGCAAGTTGGTATGTTTTAGGAATTGTTCAATGTCCATTATTAATTACAAATGTCAATAAATTTTTTAGTAATTGTTTATTAATATCGCAGGTAGTCATGAACTCATAAAGGTAAACTTCCGAAGGTTGTTTTTTTCACCAACATGTAATAAAAAATTTGCAGTTGATATACATTCTTTAATCATTTATCTACATATAACTAGTTACTTTATATATTTCAGACAAAACCCCAGATAAAGCTAAACTGGAAAGTTAGCTATGACACCCTACTCTAACTTTTAGATTACTCGTAGAAAAATATAAAAAGTAAACTAATGAAAATTGTGTGTGTTTCTGTATATTTGTGTTTTTTTTTAATAATAAATAATACAACTACAACTGTTAAACTTAACAACAACTTACACTGGTAGTTTCTGAGATATTTCCTAAAACTGGTATTTTTTATATAGAATAACCTTCTTTTTGATAACTTCCCTTAAAATGTTTGTATTAATATTTTAATTTTAAGAAGTCTACAACAAAATAGCAAACCATACTTTTTTACTAATAAAAATATTGATACAAACAAACCAAAAAAAGCCCCGAGTAACTTACAATTCTCTGGAAATGTAGGTCTTTTTCTTATTTCATCCAAAAATACCCCCTAGCTCATGAAACTGAGATAGTTTGCCGCTGGGACAGCTTTAATTAATTATGTTTTTTAAGAAATTAAAAATATAATACCCTACTGGTCGAATATCTGAGAAATACAAATTTATCATAAAAACCTTCAAACAATAATTTGGATCTAAGAAAAAGGTAAGCGAAGTCCGATAAAAATATTTATAACCTTTTTTGTTTTTGAACAGAAGTACTTTTACTCTATTTTTACTTAAAAACAAAACGTAGTAGGTCGAAATCTAGTGGGGTAATAATAGTCGTCGAAAAATTATTTGCAATATAATTGTTTTTCTAGGGGGGGGGGGGGTAATTATATTGTTTTACCATAAAACTATTATCAAAAAGCGCATAATTTTTTTCTAGGGGGGTAATTACTACGTTACCCGTTCTTCCTAAAATCCGCTATTGGGTATAGGCAGCAATATTTATTTTTTTAATAATAATATGTTTTATTTACTTAAATCATAAGTTAGCAATGATTTAATAAAATACCTTGTATAGGGAATTAATATTTATTTTTACTTAATAACAAAAAAAATAGGTTTAGGTAACTAAGTTTATTTTTTGAATATTAAAATGTTTTCTTTACTTAAATTATAAGTAAGTATTATTATAAATTTTTTTAAATAAAAAAAAGCAATGGGTTTAGGTAATAAAGTTTATTTCTTTTAAATAATATGTTTCCTTTATTAAAATCATAAGTTAGCAATGAGGCAAATTTAAAGAAACACCCTGTATAAAGAAATAATTTTGATTTTATCTAATAGCAATACATAATAGGAACAATGTTTATTTTTTAATAATACCCAATATGTTTTCTTCATTTAAATAATAAGTTATCCATGGTGCAGACCTAATGAAACAACCTGTATATAAAGATGTACAATATTTCTAAAAAATACTGAATATAAAATAATAAAGCTGTTTCTAACCTATAAACGACATGAAAATATATTTGTGTCATCGTTTTAATTAAATTCCCCTAGATTATCAAAAGGACAAAATGTGCGCCGCCGTGATTTTAGTTTGCATTAATATTTTTTACTTAAAATATAATTTTTCAAATTTTTTTCTTTGAAAATGGTTGATTCTGGACAGGGTTAGGATATGTTTGCTATCAATTGACCAAGGTTTAGGTTAACACAGGTGTCGATCTCCTAAAAGATGGAGATGGAAGTTCAAAAATACGTTATATTATGACCCCTAAAAAACTATAAAATTTGCTATAATTCTAGCTAGTAGTAAAATCGTTTTTATTGTTTCAGATTACATATCGAACTGAAAGAACGGCAAGGAATCATCGCACCAAGTGATATGAATCATATTTATAGAAATCAGATTCTATAAATAAAAGGTAAAATCACCATTTCCGGATTTTAAAACACAAACCAGGATCTTGCATAACTAACTTTAAATAGAGAAAGATCAGAAAATACTATTGAAAGAAGAAGTACTGTTGTGGTCATAGGTGATTTTGTGTTTGAAAATTGTATTAACAATACAAGTAAAAGCAGTAAATTTACGGTGAAAAAAGTTAAAATTTCCACTGACTAGGTAATTTTATCTAAGATAAGGGATTCACCATTACGAGTTAGATTTTCTTGATTTGTGAATTAAAAAAGATAAAAACCTTCGCCGAGATGTTCGCGATAATGCAGATTGACAACGACGTCGGACGTGATCAGTTCAGACGTAAGATGCGTGCCAAGTGTGAGTTCGTGTGCAAATATTGCCAAAGGAGGTTCACCAAGCCATACAACCTCATGATCCATGAGAGGACGCACAAGAGTCCCGAGCTGACCTTCAGTTGCGAAGTTTGCGGGAAGAGCTTCAAGAGGCAAGATAACCTCAAACAACACAGGTAAGATTTTTGAATGCTACCAACTTAGTTAGTTTTTTTGGATGTTAGCGAATTAAGAAGATTCGAATTTGGGTTTAGAGTATCAAAATTGTTTACCAATAATAAGTATAATTAATCTGCAATAAGTTTTAAAAGTTGACTTATCGATTCTCATTCAGGTCGAAATGAAAAAGCTTTAACGAGTTTAATAAAACCATTTCTCCAACAATGTCAAATGTGTCAGTTTTGAAATAATAAAAACAATTTTCCGCTTGAAATAAAAATTTTTTTGGCCAATTTTTCTGTTTACCCATTTTAAAATGTATGTTAAATATTTTATTAATACATTGTATTATAGAGTGCAGACGTAAAAATCCCCCCACCCTGATAACTTTTATACGAAGTAGATATCCGTTTTAGAGAAAAAGCATATCTAATAGTAACAATTTTAATACTTTTTAAAGTAATCCTAAAAAACCGTTTTGTAAGCCTAAGACCATAAAGTAACTAACAAAATTTAAATTAATAAACGCGACAAGTTTAAATGTTTTAAAATCGATTCAACACTTACCAAGTTATTCGAGTGTTTTCGGTTATAGTCCTCTTACCTTTCAGCAGCTTGGCACTCTTATCTTCTATTTTAAGCATGCGCAGTTACCTGGTTCGAACGTTATGCTTTACTAAACTATAGTGTTTGACATTACTTGTGTTCCAATAATGCAGGCTACTAGTTCCTTTATTCAGAGACAGTGTTGTCGCGCATATCACGTTATGTCAAAATGTAATGTAAATTTAAAATATTTTTGATACCAACTATTTCAGGATGCTACCAAAGTGCAGATTTAATTTTAGGCTAGTTATTGAAAATAATTTGTTTATAAAAACCGGTAGGTATTTGTTGTTTGGCAACAGTGTTCACCAACTAACTAAAAATCATCAATGTTCCATATAGTGCGTAAATAAAAATAAAAAGTACACAGTAAACACAGATCTATCTAATCCTATATTTTCCTGGCAGTTTTTTACTGGTATTGCTCTTTCAGTTTTTCCCTATTGGTTTTCGAAACTTTTTAATGAATTTTGCGTACAGAACATAGAACAGGCTAAGGATAAAAAAATGTGTCTGCAAAAGGTCAAAATTGGGCTTCTACATATCACGTGATCTGTCATTTAATGTCGCATTTATAAGGGATACAGTTACAGGGCGTGCAAAAGGTCCCTAATGATAACATTGTTGCTACATTGCTATTTGATGTACAATTTTATTACCATAATGTTGCTTTAAAACTACAAAATTAAGTGATACCTTGTGTAAAAGGTCTCTATCTTCACTATCTATCAAGTTATGAGTATTTTATTTTGGAGGAGAGTCTGCGTAACTGTGTCTTAATATTCTTGAATAAACATTAGGGTTACTAAAAAAACCTGAAAATCTTTCAAAATTGCCATCAATAAATATACGTATTATTTTAACTTAATTTGCTCCAAACTAAATGAATTAGCGCTTACTATAAGAGAAAAAACTCACAAATCGGTAGGTCTAAAACTAATTTTGAAAAATTAAAAATTTTATATTGGTAATTAAAGTATATTTTAAACAATGTATTACTCTGCCCCATTTATTGGTGCCCTCAAAGCCTTTTTGCAACATTACAGTAGTAAAAATGCATCAAAAGGTAGCAACAATGTTTTTAATTAACTTAATAATCATAGTTTTTACTTCACCTCAATATCTCAAACTGCTCAAAGTAAAAGAAGTTGCGCGGACTACAATCGAAAAAACCCATAACTTCGTAAGTTTTGAATTGATTTTAAAAAAGATAAAATTTTTGATTGAAGAATTAAAGAAGCTTTCAAACAAGGCATTATCCGACAACCTTCTAAAATAAGAATTTAAAGTTATTGTTATGCCCGCAGTAAGAAAAACGATAAATGCAATGGACTGTATATATTTTAATTAATGAAAGCGCGAACAAACATAAATATATTGATATGAAATTACGAAATAATTAAAAGGTCCATAGGTTAATTGTGGGTACCACACAACGGAAATCAGAGACAAAGCACTCACCAGTTTGCAGCCAATTTCTCCACTTCCAAGGGGCCCCTATCTGGATCTAATGATGTCACCACGTAGCTGAAGGGCTGAAGTTTCTAGTTCTATGCCTCAGTACACCAAAATCGAGCACTTTCAAGTGTAGAAATTTGAAATAGTTGAAGAAAGTAAATTAACACGCCATCTCTCGAGGCGGTCGAAAAAGGATCTCACTGATTCTTGGTGCGCATGTCCAAAATGCGCGAAAATGCACTCTGTCCGTCATTCAATTGTGTGGTTTTAAAATTTACAAACACCGCGAAATTTAGCGGGAGCTAACACAACTGCCCTCCAAAACCCACAATTTTAGAATCTCAACCGGACAGATATAGATATAAGAAAAATGATCGACCGATAAATATAAATGAATGAAAACAGATAAGTATCGTAAGTTTATTTAGAGATAACGAAAACCCGAAAAAGTCAAAACAAACAAACAAAATTTAAAATAATAATAATAATAAAGAATTACCTATTGTAATAATTGACTTCAATAGGTAGAAAAAATTAAAATTACTTTTAATTCGACAAGAGGCACAGTTTTACAACTGGCCGCTTGTAAACACCGGTAACCGTTTGTACCGTCGCAACACGCACCTGACCGTCTCCGCCGGGATGCAGTTCGATGACCCGACCGACCGGCCATTTCAAAGGTGATTGGCGGTGATCTCTTGTTATGATAACCAAATCATTTAATTTGATATTTGGGGACGAATCAGCCCACTTGTGTCGCTGTTGTAGCGTATGCAAATACTCTATAGAATACCGTTTTTTGGATTAGTTGCCATCTCGAGAGCCGATTTAGGGGAACCTCGGACAAATCTGACTCCGGAATTTCTGAATTAAGGGGTTCAAGGGTCAAAAAATGCCAAGGGCTAAGAGGTTGAAGATCGTGTGGGTCTGAAGAGGCAGGAGATAAAGGGCGACTATTAAGTACGGCTTCTATGCGACATGTAAGGGTGGACATTTCCATGATGGACAACTTCTGGTCGCCGACTACTCGAACAAAGTGAGTTTTAAAACTTTTGACGCCAGCTTCTGCCAGGCCATTGAAATGTGGACTGAGAGGAGGTCCCAGATGCCAACGAATAGAAAGTCTGGTGGCCGCACTTCTTGAGTAATCAAGTAATTGGTTACGAACCCCTATAAAATTACTGCCTTGATCTGACCAGCATTGCGTCACGCTTCCACGTCTGGAAATGAATCGATGGAATGCACCTACGAAACCTGCGGTGGGCAGTTTCATGGTTAATTCCAAATGCACGCAATGTGTGGCCGTACAGACAAACACACAGACATACGATTTGAAAGCTTTACAACCACGGTAACGATGAGGAATCACAAAGAAAGGTCCACAAAAGTCGATAGCTACACTCGAAAAAGGTTTAAGTTGATTGATTCGATGAGCGGGAAGTGAACTCATTATGGGCGGTCTATAGGGTTTAGGGTTGATTCTAAAACATTGCAAACTCTTGGATATGGTTCTTTGAATTGCCCGTCTGGCAGATAATATCCAAAATTGCTGTAGAAGCAGATTATGTAATGTTTTAAACCCAGGATGAAGGTATTGTCGATGAGTGGACTCGATAAGAAGAGTAGTTAAACGATGGTTACTCGAAAGTAAGACGGGGTGTTTTGCAGAATAAGACAAAAGGTCAGATTTTTGTAATCTGCCACCGACTCTAATGATATTATTTTTATCAAGAAAAGGTGAAAGTTTTCGGAAAGGTTTCGGTATTGGTTTATCCTTAGATAACGCGGAAAAAAGCTCAGAAAAACAAGAACCTTGAACGCGTTTGATAAGAAGGTATAACGCACTTTGCATCTCACCGGTGGTAGGAAAAACAATATTTTCAAAAATAACTTTTTGGTCCGGCGGCTTAGTGGGCTTTTGATAGGAATGGTTTTGAAAAAGGTTAACTATTCGAAGGACATACCAAATGATACGTTGAATTTTTGATATAGATGAATATTTGATAAGAAGCTGATCTAAGAAGTTAACGTCAATTATCGCATTGCAACAGACCTTAGGCTTTTCCTCCAGATTAATATCTCCGAAATCAATCGGCATTTTTGATTTATGAAAATCGGGCCATTCGTTTTCGGGAGACCACAAAAACGACGGTGCGTTCCACCACATATCATGTGACATGAGCTGTGAAGGGGTGGCCCCTCGTGACGCAATATCGGCTGCATTTAAAGCAGAAGGAATGTAGTGCCACGAGTTTGAGGGAATGATTTCTTGGATTCTACTGACTCGATTTCCAACAAAGGTTTGCCAGCGATTAGGAGGGGATGAAAGCCAATGCAATACGACTTGCGAATCGCAGAAAGTAACGATATTTGTAAAAGTTATTTTTCCTTCATAGCTAGATAAAACGAAGCCAATTAATTCGCTTAAAAGAAATGCGCCTAGGAGTTCTAGCCTAGCCAAAGTTTGTGACTTTATAGGCGCGACCCTAGATTTTGCAGATATGAGAGAAACAGATATATTGTTTTCCTCTTCTACACGAAAATATACGACGCCTGCGTAACCTCGAATTGAAGCGTCACAGAAGCCGATGATTTGACAGGTATTGGTTTTAGACAGTTTGATTTGTCGGGGTAATTGAAAATTGGAAAGAAGCGGGAATTCAGAATGAAGTTTGTTCCAAGAGTCGATGATAGAAGAATCTGGTTCTGCGTCCCAGCCTATTTTCGATAACAACTGTTGCAAAATAAATTTTGCTTGTAGCAACAAGGGACAAAGAAAACCTAAGGGATCGAAGATTGTTCCTATGATAGATAAAATAGAAGGTTTGGTTGGGGGTTTGTCCTTCATTCGGCATTGATAAGAAAAAATGTCGTTTTTTGGGTGCCATTGCAGTTCTAAAACTTTGATAAAGTGGGGTTCCTCCTTGTCGAAAGAGAGAGGCATTTGACAATCGGACTTGCCCATTTTTTAAGTTCAAATCCTCCCGACTTCAACAAATCATTGAGGTCTGTTTGAAGGGAGAGAGCTTCAGAAAGCGAAGGGCTAGTTCCCAAGATATCGTCGATATAGATTGACGTTTTTAGAACAGTACTAGCCATAGGAAAAAGTTCCTTTTCTCTCTCTAAGGTGAGCATGTCATGCCAAAAGTGACAGTAGAAAGTTCCTACACTGAAAGTGGGTCCTGTGGAGAAAACCTCCACAATATCCTTTGATAAGGACGGTGATAAGGATTGAAAAGGACTTAACGGAACATCTGTTTGATATCAGCAATGTAGGCAATAGGATTAAGACGAAACGTAAGGAGTAAAGAAGCAATATCTTTTTGAAGTTTCGGTCCCGATAACAACGTGTCATTGAGACTAATATTTTTTGGGGTGACTGCCGAGCAATCCCAGACTACCCTTAATTTTGTACTTAAGCTTTCCGGCTTTAGTACGCAATGATGTGCTAAAAAACATGATACGTCGACTTTTGGTTGACTAGATAAAACTAGACTCATGTGATTAGAATCGATATAGTCTTGCATGAAACTTGAATAGGCAGTGTACAGATCAGGATTTTTGAGTAATCTATTTTCTAGAAGTAAAAATCTACGATAAGCTTGCGGATAAGTATTTCCTAGGTCAGGGTTTATTTTATCTTTAAACGGAAGATCTACCATGAATCTATCGCTCGGTTGCCGTACTACACTCGCAGTAAAAATTGATTCTGCTTGTTTTTCTTCCTTTGATAAGATTTGTTTTTTAGGCAAATGTTCGATTTCCCAAAACCTAGGGAGAATGACCTCTAAAGGAGGTGAATGACTCGTTAAAAAACAACTGGTTCGGTCTTTTCCCATGACGACCCAGCCAAAGATAGTTTTAAGGGCTGAAGGTTGCCCTATTTGTCCAAGAACCCTGCCCTTCTTGAATATCTGTGCGAATAGCTCGCAACCAATAACTAGGTCCACAGGTCTAGATTTGAAATAAGATGGGTCGGCAAGTTTAAGGTTTTCCAAGTGTTTCCACTGATTATCGTTCAAAGTGAATGTAGGCATATTGGAACATAATTGTGGAACGACAATTGCTTCGAAATTAAGTAAAGGAGTGACCTGTCCTTGTGTTTTAATGTGACATTGAACGAGCCCTTTGGAAGTAAAAGAAGACATCTGATTTAATCCGAATATTTCAGTGGTGTAACTTCGCCTAGGAAGATTAAGACGCTAAATACACTTTTCACTGATGAATCCTGTCTGTGATCAAGAATCAAGCAGTGCCCTTACAGGTTAAAATTTCCGCAACCGTCCATAACATCTATTATGGCGGTGCATAAAAGAAAAGTACCTGAAGGTCCTGAGGTATTTAATGACACATGAACATTATTGACAGGTGGTGTGTGAATGACAGGACTAGTATCTTGGCTTCCAGACTCTTGATTAGTTTCTAAGATATGAGTTAAAGTGTGGTGCCTTTTACTATTGCAAGTCCGGCATGAATATTTTGATTTGCACGTATCTACCCCATGCAAGGGATGAAAACACGCTAGACATAATTTTTTCTGCTTGACGAAAGATAGGCGATCGGTAGGTGAGAGATCAAGAAATGTTTGACATTTCGAAAGCACGTGACCTTGATTACACCGGAAACATTTTATTCCCGTACTTGAATTAGTTGAGGTGCCAGCCAATCCTATAAAAGGCGAATTGGATGATTTATAGGTAGGCTTTTGCCCAAACTGATTTTGCATAGAATTTGAATTTTGATAGGTAGGCTTTTGTCCAAACTGATTTTGCATAGAATTTGATTTTTGATAGGTAGGCACCTTTTTGGGTGCTGTTGATTGAGGAAGTGATTCCAAAACTTCTTTTTTCTAGAAATTGAAAAAGTGACTGAAAAGTGGGAATTTCGGTATTAGTATTGGCGTGACTCATTTCGAAATATGAACGCGTCGGAATATCCAATTTTTCTAACAAAATGAAAAAAATAATAAAGTCCCAACTGTCGACGTCAAAGCTAAGTGATTTTAAAATTTCTAGGGATTCAGAAAAGGTGTCAATTAAATTACGCAATTCTTTAGCTGACTCGTTTTTTAATGTGGAGTTCATAATTGTGCTTAAAGCATCACTTGCGAGGTCTCGCTTGTTTTGATATCTATTGACTAATTTGTCGTAAGGAATTTTATAATTTTGATCAGATAAGCTAATCCCTGATATCAATTTTAAAGGCTCATCCTCGAGATATGAAAATAAATATTGAAGTTTTCGAACGTTACTTAGACTTTGATTTTGATCTATAATGTTATTAAAAAGATCGAAAAAGCTTGGCCATAATTTTTTATCACCTCGAAATATGGGAATACCTAACTCTTTGAGTTTTGGAGTTTCGTTTTGTCGAACATATGATCCCGAAAAGGATGGGGCCTCAACCGGAAATATTTTAGAGTAAACCCCCTTACACGCATAAAAATATTTACGAGCTTCTAAAAGGATCGCATCCTGCGTTTTAAACTCCTCGTCGTCCGAGTCGTCTATCAACATAATGACATCATTATGTTCCAACATGCATTTATCGAAAGTTTCATCCAAGTCGGAATACCTCACTTGAAACTCGTTTCTCGCTTTTTCGTCCGTTTCCGCGGTCTGTGAAAACACATAACACTCGGTGATCGCAGATTAAAAACCCTTGCGTTTTTGCACGGCTTTTTTGACAGACATGATTTTACCTTTGAAATGACGAAATTGTCGGTAAATATACAATTAACGCTAAATTAATGCTTCTGAAATAGAAAAATGACGAATTGTCGAAAATATGCACTAATTTATAGCAATTGATGAACATTGTTTTAAATATCGAAATGATATGGAACACACCTAACACACTGAACATGTGCTTGTTTGTTTTGATTGCTTCGATTTGTTTACTGAATGACCACGGTACGTTACCATAGCAGCGGACCGAAAAACAGGTGGGCTGCGCCGCTACCGAAGGTCGAGCGAAAATCTCTCTCGTTTCAATACGATTGGCAAAATTCAAGGCCTTGATCTCGGCGTGAAAAAATGGCCGACTTATTAATACCGTCGTATGGAGTAAAATTTAAATAATTCGGGTCGAAAGGAACACTTTTGTTATGCCCGCAGTAAGAAAAACGATAAATGCAATGGACTGTATATATTTTAATTAATGAAAGCGCGAACAATAAATAATTAAAAGGTCCATAGGTTAATTGTGGGTACCACACAACGGAAATCAGAGACAAAGCACTCACCAGTTTGCAGCCAATTTCTCCACTACCAAGGGGCCCCTATCTGGATCTAATGATGTCACCACGTAGCTGAAGGGCTGAAGTTTCTAGTTCTATGCTTCAGTACACCAAAATCGAGCACTATCAAGTGTAGAAATTTGAAATAGTTGGAGAAAGTAAATTAACACGCCATTTCTCGAGGCGGTCGAAAAAGGATCTCACTGATTCTTGGTGCGCATGTCCAAAATGCGCGAAAATGCACTCTGTCCGTCATTCAATTGTGTGGTTTTAAAATTTACAAACACCGCGAAATTTAGCGGGAGCTAACAGTTATTGCTGATCTTTATATACCTTAAAAAGTAGTCCTTAAAAAGTAGTAAAAGTGTTACCAATAAACATGATTTTTATTTGAACTTGATATCTAATTCCGTTCAAAACTTATCGGGGGAGGGGGGACTTTACGTCCGCGCTGTATATGTTAAAAATATTATTTTTACATAATAATCAATTGACAGCTTTAAAACGAGCTGTTTAAAAGTCCATTTTTTAAATGCTCAAAGTAAAATTTGAAAGCACGATTTCTTTTGTCAGTTTTATAGTCTCCATTCGTCACAGACTATTAAAAGGATTAAAAACAGTTCATATTTCGTCAATGCTGCCAAAGCAGCCCGAGCATTAAAATCTATAGACAACACAGTTCATTTTTTGGAATAAATTAAAGCCGTTTTCAATATTGGTAGACCTTAACTAATGCGTTTTAGTGGCAATTTGAATGAGTTTAAAAGATTTTAGGATTTTAAAAGCCTGTAAGAAACTAAATAAAAAAATTTAAAGTATAATACTTGTACAGGTTGTCCCAAATTGAGATATTCAGATATTTCTAGAGGATATAGAACAATACTGACAATCCACTTGTGATTTTAAAGAGACAATTAAAGGTTGAAACCGAAAAATGATATAGAAAGCATACCGCGCTAACTACCTTTCTGACATGGGGGGTGCCTAGGAGGAGCCTGACTTGTGTAAGCGTAATTTTAATTTTCTATAGCAAAAACTAAACATTACCAGGTCGTTTGGTTAAATAAGTGTACACCAAAAAAATTAAGGGGTTTTAAGCACCGCAGGCGAAAATTTTAAAAAAGGTGGCGTTATAATAAGGACAAAATTATTTATACATTTTCCCCTAGTACCAGGTCAAAGAAATATATAAAAAATTCTTTGAAAAAGCAATTTAAACCACAACGAAATTTTCATAAATACAAATGTTAGAGGTCCCTCCAAAAATGCAGATCAGGTAAAACGGATCAGGCAAAACCTTTCATGTAGACAATAAAACGTACGTTTTGCCCGAACTGAACAGGACTGTAGTCGGACCTGTTGAACTGATCGGTAGAGGCTTTGTTTCCGGTAAAACGTCAGTTTTAGCGGCATTTCTTGTGGTAGTGCATACAATTTTGATACCTTTCGAGTGCAACTTAGAAGTTGGTATACAAAACGTCCGACATTAGATAAGATAATTTTTTAGAAAATCAAACAGGTTATTGTCTTCCTCCACTAATTTTTAATTTGTTCTAAACAAATAGTCCCGACATGTTTCGTCAGCAGAAACTTACATCTTTGGGGGACATTCCCAAAATAAATCAGCACAACATTTTAAAAAACTGGTTAAAAAACTATGTTTAGCTACTAAAACGGGTAAGTCATAGACATTTAAAACAAAAAACATTATTGACAAAAGCAGTGCTTCCTTCATGGTGTACCAAAAACTGATCTAAAAACGTACTACGTACGTAAAACTATCAAGTGTGTACGCTAGTCTTTCAACCGTCATACTTGACCCTTTTGACTGACAGGCAAGACGTAAGGTAAAATGTTATGTCCGGGCTTTAGAGACACCAAAAACCTTGAATTGCGACAACCTGTATAATGTTATATTTTATTTCTATTGTTTTGTATCATTAACATTTAAAATTCTTAAATAAAACAAATGAAAAAAAAATTGTGCTAAATTTATGTAAATTATTTTTTTTTCAATTAGCACAAAAAGTGTAGGAGTCACTAACTACCAGCCATTTTTTTGTTTTTATCTTTAAAAAATGTAAATTGTTGTGTTTTGGAACACCTGCCTTTACAGTATTTATTAGGGTTTCCAAGCAATTAATTTTGGAAACAAGTATTTGAGTTTTAACAAGATTTTACAAGAAACTTGTTTAAATTGATTGAATAAGAATATCGTAAGATGCGTATTCATTAGTAGCAAATCATATCGTGTCGTATCTGATCAACATCAATTATCCACTAAACACAAAAATTTTAATAACGTTAAGATAATGTTTAATTTAAAAACATAACGTTGGATTGGATGTTAGTTCTAACGTTCATAGTGAAAAAAAGCTTAATAAATCGTTTTTCGACGTTAGAAAAATAAAATTATATTTTTCTAACATTGAAAATACTTTCCCAACTTCAAAAAACGTTTGTTTTCTTTAAATGTTTTTCGAACGTTAAAAAATACTGATTTTTTAACAGTGATAAAGAAATGTTTCTCTAACATTCAGAAATAGAGGTTTTTTTTTAACAATGAAAAATAAATGCTTGTTTAACAATGAAAAAATATATATTTTTGAAACATCTCCAAAGACAAGGTAACTTAAATAACGTAAATATAATTCTTCTATTTTGGAAACGCAGAGCAGCAAGAGTCCGTTGATGTTTCCGGGAACTCGACGGACGACGAAAATTCGAATCCGTAGCTTCTGAAAATTAAATTTATAATTTTATTAAAACATTAATTTTGTAGTAAGTGCCTCGCTACGAGGCCAAACGAATGCCTCATTCATTCATCCATGCTCAAGTAAATAAGGTCCGGCGGCTAATCGGCCGCGGCGAATTTTCGAATTCTTACCTTACCTTATTTTGTGGTGCTTCATTTAAATTACTTCACACCTATTTGTTGTTCCTTAACTATTTTAACGTTATTAATAAGTATATTTTTTGTAATAATTTTTCATGAAATTTTAGTTAGGATTTCCTACATGATTTTGTGCTTAATGAGTAATACCATATGCAGTGTCGGATTTGTCCATCGAGCAAACGGTTTGGTTTGTTCGCCCCCTCTCCCTGCGTACGAAAATGGACCCCTTGCGGAAAATTAGTGAGTAATATAGCAAGTCAATTTTAATTTTTTTTTAAGGGAGGGCGTTTTTTAAGGGAGGGTCTTTTTTTCTGGTTGTCAAATTTTTGCAAGACAGTTGGGACCCCTAATTTCTCTGCCCGGTAGTACTTTAAGGTGCCAGTCCGACACAGCATTACTTTAAGAGTTTTTTTCTTACAAGCTTAACTAAATTACTAAATAACGGAAGACCAAAAATCAAAACGTTTCGTAACAAATCAAGATTCTTTTTTTTCAAACTGTCAAGAGACTAAAAACATTTCAAATGATGCATATAATCACTGCATTAATTTTTTACCAATGTTTAGGAACCACTTTGTATACCTAAAAATTTATTTAATTGTTGACATTTTACTGTATCTACTTATTCCTAATTTAAAAGTACGTATGTTATCTGAAGTGGTATCATTGCCACCAATGGATACGTGGCTTTAAAATTTGCATTACTTACATTTTATCTGATAATAAATTTTATTTACTTGGTATAAACTGTACATATTAAGTTATATTTTCATAATCAGGTTTTGAGTCAATACATAATAAAATATAATATTTATATTTCATATTATATTTCTAAAATGATAGATGTTCGAAAAATATAAACAAGTATTTTTGACCACCTTTAAAATTGCGCCAACAAGAACCATGCAAAATTTTGCTGCGTACCAACAGACAATTTCTCTCAATCAGATATTGTTATTTCCTTCAAGAAAACATTTTATATTTAAATTTGACGCGATAATTAGCTAATAAAAGATAACCTATGCGCGGTTTTACTCACCGCGCGGTTTTTTGTTGGCGCTGTTTTAAGGGTCGTGCGCAAACATTTTAAAAACCTACTGAATGCATGGCATGCCAGTTTCTTTTCTCCTAACCACTTTTTTTACAAAATTAACTTTCTAAAAAATGCTTACTAAATATTATTATTAACTTTTTAATTTGTTTGTATATATGTATTTATCTTTATACTAGTGGTTATGAAAAAAATTAACTAAACTGCTATGTATTGGTGTAGGGATTTGTAAAAATGAAAGAGGAATACAAACAAATAAACAATAAATATAATTTAAGAAAAAATTATATATAATAACTTAGATAAAAAACTACTACATACAAAAAAGATTTTAATAGCCTTAAGTTTTTCTATGATTTGTATTCCTCTTGTTTTGTCTTTTTTGTAAATATAAAATTAATTTAACGCTTCTTCTCTCTTTTAGATGTAATCAGTGTATATGGCGATAAGCGCTGTTGCCAGTTGGTTGGTGGTGATAAATGCCTCGCTGGGGTCTCCTATCCTCTCTTAAAAATGCAATGTAAGAGTTTTTTCTTTTCGTTTTACTAACACTAATAACAACAGAAATGATTACAATTCCTTTAAAAATTGAGTTAATAATACTATACCTACCTATAAATGTATTTTGCATATTATTATACTTTTCGCACCCTCGGAACGAAACTGACACAACTCGAAATTTAAAAATGTTTACCTTTCGTGATAAAACGACAAAATTAGAGGCCTTCAATTAATTATACCTTACCCAGTTAATAGGGACTTATTGCAATAGTGCCAGGCACTAATTTTGCCGGGCACCATTCTGACAGATTGGCATAGAACTGACAGTTGATCTTTCAAAATTGACATAACAAAGTCGAATTTACAAATCCAGTCGTTTATTTTCCATTAATATTGGCGGCATTATTAATTTTGGCTCTTATAATACACAAAGGCCTAATTTTGAAAGAAGACAGCTGCTCTTATAATGCGAAAATGTCAGAATAGTGCCCGTCAGAATTATTGCCTGGCTTTGTTGCAATAGGTCCCTAATACCTGCGTAAAATTGATGTTCAACTCAGGAAGTTTCTATACTTAATACTGTTTTTCTGTTTAACTAAAATTAAACTTTTTGAGTAGTGTCAGTTTCGTTCTAAGGGTGCGTTTTGTAAACAAAATTAAACTAGATTTGACAAGTTGTTACGCAAGTATGTATATGATTTACATTTATATTCGTCCAGAGCCCCCTCAAATTAACAAGCCCGATCCTTCTTTAAAATACAACACTGTCGAAGGCTGACATTTCCATGACATATTCAAAATTTTAGATCTGTCAGCCTTCGAAACTGTTGCCATTCAAAGTAGAATCGGGCTTGGTATAAAGGGGGCCTTGATTAGTCTTGTCAACTTGCAATGTTGTTGTAGGTTGCTTCTTCTTTCGATTTGTAACTACATTATATTTTTCAGTGGCGTACGTAGAAATTAATAATGGGGGGGCTTAAGCGTCTTTTAGGGGTCAATATGCAGTGGCTCTGGGGGCGCTTCAGCACCTAAACCCTTCCCCCCTGCGCACGCCACTAATTTCGAAAATATTAATTTTTTTTTTTCGAAATTATTAATACTCGTATATCATTTATATTTTTTGCTTACTAACTTTTAACATTGTCATAAGAGTGTTCTTACATATTTGCATTTTTTGAAATATTTTTTTGTTGTAAAATCTTATTTATATTTTATATTTTTAATGTTTATTTTTTTTTTGTTTCAGACCCATCCATTATCCATGTACTACAGCCGCATACAGTTGCTATAATCGATACTAAGTATTTTTTTAAACCGTAGATTTAAATTTTTGACCTAATCTAGTTTCGTATGAAAAACAAACCAGTTAAAAACAGTATTTTTTTAGTAACTTATAAGTACCTACTAACTTATTTTTTTTCTGTAAAATGGATGTTATTGCATTTTTCCTATTATCCCTGTATATAGATTTTTTAATATTTTAGAATTTTATATCAAATTTTTATTTATAATTTTCGAAAAAGTTTTTAAAAAATTACAAAAAAAGGACTATTTTTCTTCTAGTCTAAAAAAAATACTTTTGAAAAACCATATTGAATCTTGCCATAATGTTTTTAAAACATTTTTAATTATACTTAAGTGCCAATAAATTGCGAATCTTTAAAATGCGGCACGGTTTTTTTGTAAATATATATTTTAATAAAATAATATAAAAGAAATGCTTCCTAAACTTTAGATTTAGTTTAAAAATGCCAGTAAGTTTAGTTTTGTGATCTATTTTTTAAGTCGTATGTTTTGTATTGTTTTTGTGCAATTTTTAACTTTACAATAATAATACTGCTTTTCAAAATTTTAACCATAAAATTTTGCTTAATTTTTTTCTGATTGTATATCTTTTGCCCAGAGCAAAAAATATAACAGTTTTTAATCAATTTAAGAAAGAATATTGCCAGAACGTTAGAAGAAGGGAAATGCTTTATTTTTTTAGTTACTATAAAATATTTATTTATATTTTTAAAGTTAAAATTTTAGAATTACATATTTTGTAAAAATACACAAGTAAATATTTTGAATTGCGTTGTTTTATTTAAAAAAAAGCGAAATATTGAAACTTTTTTGCAAAGCCGAATCTCAAATATCAAGAAAAAATTAAATGATTGTGTAAACTGTATCTTATTGCATCAAGCCGTTTACGAGGTACGCAGAAGGGGGCAATTAGCCGCGGCCGATTGGCGGCAGCCCTATTTGCTGAGGGGTCAATTTGCCGCCGCCCAATTCGCCGCGGGAACAATTCGCCGCCAGAATTTTTGTTTATATATTATATTAATCTAACATAACATATATTTTTTTAAATCATAAATCCCCTGTCCTCTTGCTGGGAGATCAAAATCTGTGTTAAACCTAACCGAAGTCAATTGATCACCAACATCTTGCAAAAAAAAAACTCCACAAAAAAAATGGTTTTTCGAAAAAAACTTCTTTTTCAGTTAGTTTTTTAAAAAACTAATTTATAAAAATAAGCAAAAAAGAAATTTTGTAATTTTTTTTTTGAAAATGATACTTTTTTAAAAAGTAGTTTTTTCAAAAACTAACCTACAAAAAAAAAGAAAAACATTTAAAATAAAATTAATATTTTTAAAAACATGTTTACCACACACAAAACATTAAAATAAAAATTACAAAAAATTTTTGCGGCGAATTGTTCCGCGACCAATTGTCTCACTCTCGAGGTACGGACAAGGGGTTTTTCAAAATTTAAGTTTTGGAAGGATGTCCCTAACTTTTTTAATTGAAAATTTTTAGCAAATTTGCATATATATTTTTTTTATAAAGAATCTTACATTTAATTTTTGAACTATTATAATAATATTAATATTGTTTTATGAAATGACCATCTTTTTGTTCGATTTACAAAATAAGAGTAAATATTTCTTAAAATAACTTGTAATTCTATGTATTTTTAGCTTTTATTTAAACTTTTAATTTTTTTAGTTGGTTCGGTTCTGTTAAACTTTTAAAATAGTAGGTAAATCAAGAAACTAGTCAACAATAAAAAAATATATTTAATATTAATTGTGATTTTAAAGAACATTTTTTACGCTCATATTGAACGTGAAATAAAATCTATAAAAACGGTTCGATATTTTTTCAACATTTATAGAATTTAAAGAAACCGTTTGTTATTTGGCAATACTGCATGGTTTTAAATAAATAAATATATATATATATATATATATATATATATATATATATATATATATATATATATATATATATATATATATATATATATATATATATATATATATATATATATATATATATATATATATATATTGATAAAGGGTACTTAGCCACCTCAAACCCCAGTATATAAACTACGGTGTCACCTCATATATAACTTTAGTGCCTCACTTTTTGAGGTGACAACGTTTTTCATAAAAAATTTCAGGGACGAATCCTAACACGCTCAGCAAGCTGTGTGCAAAATTTTGTTCTGAGGTCACAAAATGGTATATATAGCTACTTTTTGGCCGTGTAGTTCACGTATCTACCGGTGGCGCTAGCGTCGCTTTTACTGTAACTAAACGGTCCACTGAGTCACCTCGGTGGTATAAAACGTATTCTGCGTATTAAAACCGCGTCGCAGCGGCCTTAGAAATTTGGCAACATTGCAGATTAGATTTTGGACGCTACGGGTTTCTTTGTTATATGTAATTTGTACCTACTTTTTTTACCCTTGGAATATCTAATAGAATTCTCAGAAACGAGTGCTGATATTTTAAGAGGGGCTTTGTAAAGGATTATTATTGTATTTTTTATCTTATTGAAATAATTTGACTAATTTTGATAGTCTTCTTACATTTTTTTGCTTATTCTGGCTGGTAGTTTTTAACGGTTTTATTTAACTTGACTTGATTGATTTTGTAATATAATAAATTATTGAGACAGCTATTCAGAGACTTTCCTATGGGCAAGACTTGAAATTAGTTAAGTAGTTTAACCATATAATATGATGTTTTGGTGCAAAAGGTCCGAAGCTTGGCACAATTATAGAGCGATGCCTGCTCTCGCCGCTTTTTTAAAAAAATGGCGCACAAATTCTCTTTTATTAAAATAACTTGGTTTTTGTACAAAGTTTGAAACAAAAATTATAGCCAACAAAATTTTATACGAAAATGCTAAACTGTGTTTTTGTTAGACTAAAAACAAGGTTCGAGGTATGATATTAACCATTTTTTCATTTTGCAATTTGTCCAATTTGTTTTTTTGATGGCCTTTAAATTAAAAGTTACTCATTTTTGAGAATGATTGAAATGACATAAAATAAAGATAGATAAATATTCTACAAAAATTATTAATCAGTTGCATGGGTAATATTCTTGGTAAGATAAAAAACCATAAAGTTTTAGGTCTACCCACATATACAGGGTGAGGAAAAAGTACCGGGACCCCTTCAAACAAGAAACAATTTGCGATTTGTTTTGACACAATATTAAGATATAATGTCATTGTCACAGCTACACGCATAATAAAATACAGGGGTAATTAAATAATCTACGAGTTTCTTAAAGTGTTAACCTTAAGAACAATTATTTAATTTATATTATTCGAAAACAAAATTATAATGTCATTTTAAACGTAGATTTTCATTCTCCATCGAATGGTAAAAGAAAAAAATATGGTTTTCATTAAAATTTTTAAAGTTGACCTCCGAAAAACTCTTAATGCTGACAGATACGTCAATGTCAATGTCACGACCAAATAGAACAAATTCAATCCTATTTTTGCAAATAAC
The DNA here is from genome assembly GCA_963576565.1 of Aspidapion aeneum. Lineage (NCBI taxonomy): Eukaryota > Metazoa > Arthropoda > Insecta > Coleoptera > Brentidae > Aspidapion > Aspidapion aeneum. The sequence continues at coordinate 45,018,680 of OY755044.1, forward strand.
TCTTAGTTATCGAGATATTTAGGGGTCCCGGTACTTTTTCCTCACCCTGTATGTATTTCTATATTATATGCAAAATAACCTGAAATAATTAGGTTTTATCTAATTTTCTAAAAACAAAGTACCAAAGACTTCATGGGCTATTTTTAAAAATTAGAAAAAAAACCTGTATTATTTTTATAGGTTTCGTTTATTAGGTTCGCGCGCCGTATACCATCTTTTCTTGAAACATTTCAGCCGATATTTGACCTCTCTAAAACTCTACTTCGGAGTGAGCTACGAATCTCAAACTTTGCGCCGTCGTAGATCTTCACGGAATTAACAACACCTCCAAGTTTCATGAAATTCCATAAATTAGTAAAGTAGTTACGAAATTTCAAAAAACGTCGAAATTTCCACTCACTCACTCATGTATAGATCATCAATATTCTACTGTACTTCTAGACATGCTACAAAGCTGAAATTTGGCAAACTTATAGAAATTATGACCAAACCCCTGGAAAAATCAAAAAACCCCAAAATTTTAATTTACTTCCCTCCCCTATACATGTAAAGTTATATAAAAGGTATGCTAGAGAGCTGAGCTTTGGCCGTCTGATAGGAACTATGATAAAACTATAGAAAAAAAATTAAAAACACCAAAATTATAATTTACTTTCCTCCCCTATAAATGTAAAGTTATGTAAAATTAACACTGCCCACTTCCAGAAACGCTAGAGAGTTGAGCTTTAGAAGGCCGATTGTAACTATGATAAAACAATAGAAAAAAATTAAAACACCCCAAAAATCTAATTTACTTCCCTCCCCTATATTATCCCACTTCCAGAAACGCCAGAGAGCTGAGCTTTTTAAGACTAAAAAGCACCATAATAAAACTATGGGAAAAAATTTAAAAACCACAAAATTTTAATTTACATTGCACGCTTCCAGAAACGCTAGGGAGCTGAGCTTTGGAAGGCTGAAAGGACCTATGATGACACCATGGGAAAAAATTTAAAAACCCCAAACTTTAAATTTGCTCCCCTCCCCTATAAATGTAAAGTTATTTCAAAGTAACATTGCCCACTTCCAGAAACGGTAGAGAGCTGAGCTTTGGAAGGCCGATAGGAACTATGATAAAACTATAAAAGAAAATTGAAAACCCCAAATTTTAATTAACGTCCCTGCCCTATAAATGTAAAGTTATGTAAAAGTAACAATCTCCACTTACAGAAACGCTAGAGAGCTGAGCTTTGGACGACTGATAGAAAACAATTAAAAAAACCATAAGGTTTTAATTACTTCCCTCCCCTATAAATGTAAAGTTATGTAAAAGTAACATTGCCCATTTTCAGAAACGCTAGAGAGCTGAGCTTTGGATGGCTGATAGGAACTATTATCTGGGGGCACAGCAGTGCCCCGCCAAGTTCGCGCGGAAATGGCTTTTCTTGAAACATTTAAGCCCATATTTGACCTATCTAAAACTCTAATTCGGAATGAGCTACGAAACTCAAACTTTGCACACAGTCGTAGATCTTTATAGAGTTAACAATCTCTACAAGTTTTATGAACTTCCATGAAATAGTAAAGTAGATACGAAATTTCAAAAAACATCGAAATTGCCACTCACTTACTCATGTATAGATCATCAAAATTCTACTGTACTTCCAGACACGCTACAAAGCTGAAATTTGGCATACTGATAGAAATTGTGACCAAACCATTGGAAAAAATCAAAAAACCCGAAAATTCTAATTTACTACTCTCCCCCATACATGTAAAGTTATGTAAAAGTAACACTGCCCACTTCCAGAGGCACTAGAGAGCTGAGCTATGGCAGACTGATAGGAAATATGACAAAACTGTAGGAAAAACTTAAAAACCCCAAAATTTTAATTTACTCTTCCCTATAAATGTAAAGTTATGTAAAAGTAACATTGCCCACTTCCAGATACGCTAGAGAGCTGAGCTTCGAAAGGCCGACAGGAACTATGATAAAACTATAAAATAAAATTACAAAACCCCAAATTATAATTAACTTCCCTCCCCTTTAAATTTAAAGTTATGTAAAAGTGACATTCTCCTCTTCCAGAAACCCTAGAGAGCTGAGCTTTGGAAGACTGATAGGAACTATGATAAAACTAAGTATAGTAAAAAATTTTAAAACACCAAAATTTTAATTTACTTTCCTCCCCTATAAATGTAAAGTTATGTAAAATTAGCATTGCCTATTTCGAGGAACACTAGAAAGCTGAGCTTTAGAAGGCTGATAGGAACTATAATAAATCCATAGGAAAATATAAAAAAACCTCATAATTTTTAATAAGGCATTGCAAAACTTTTGAATAATATTCCTCATATTTTACTACTTTAAAACTTAAATATTATCCAAATCCTTTAAAAAAGGAGTGAAATCATAACAAAAACATTTCATGTAAAAAAAGCCAAGTACGCGAGAGTGGTGTTCCGTTAAAAGAATTGAGATAAAAGTAAAGCCAAGTTCTCCAATACAAATTTTAAAATGAAATATTCTCACTAGTTTGGAAATGTTTTTGTAAGCTTGGCTATTACGGCTGCAAATGACTCTTAGGCAGAGTGCTAAATTGAACATAAAGATATTGTTAAATATCAATAACTTTTTATTGTTGGTTATCATTGATTTGCAATACTTTTATTTATATCATTGTACCACATTCACCCGTTATAATGACAAAGTCACAATTTAATTAGAGATCGAAAATATATAACATTGTCAAAAACAAAATAATTTTTTATTCATAATCAAAAATCAAGATTTCAAATATTCAGAAACAAAAAACAGAATTCAAAATATCCACACCAGCGTCCTATGCGTCCACTGCATACATCTTCACACAACATATTTTTGGTCTTCGAACCGGATCTTCGCAGAAAATCATTTCGAAAAACAGCATAGCGTAACAAGAGGTTCTACTACGTTATACCTCGCTCGTCAAAACGCCCTATATAACGATTTTTTTGTATGGAAATGATTCTTTGGACTATTTTTAGTCGATTTAGATACGGGAAATTTAAAAAAAAGTATGGTTTTTTTGAAAAATAATTTTTTAAAAAAACGTTACATAGTGATTTTCTTTGACTTGTTTTGGTTGAAAAAAATCAATTTCTATCACTGCATCGTCAAATTTTCGACATAAATTTGTAAATTAGCTTAGGATTAATAATTTAACAATTTTAAATTAATTACATACCTAGTTTTTCGTGTTTTTTCGCGGTTTTTTCACAAAATTTTGAAAATTTGTACAGTTGACCTTCCTACAGATGTTTTGACACATTGAGAGAAATTTTTTGCTGGGCCGACTGTTTCCAGGTCATTCGGCCATATCAAACTTCCCAATTCGATTTGCTTACGCTGACTTACCCTCAGATGCACCGTAAGCACTTAAGCGCGATCATGGGTTTAATCGCGATTAAGTCCTTGTTGCTCACATACAAAACAACAAAGATTGAGAATGGATTAGCAAAGCCTTGTTACGGGGCATCTGAGGGTTAAAGGCCCAAATTATAGGAAATTATTTATTTAGAACTACTCACCAAGAATCGGCGCAGCCGATTCTTGCTTATTGGTTGTGCAGTACGGTTCGGTTCGGTTCCGTTCAGTTCGGTTCGGTTCGGTTCAGTTCGGTACGGTTTGGTTTGGTTCGGTTCGGTTCGGTTCGGTTCGGTTCGGTTCGGTTCGGTTTGGTTCGGTTCGGTTCGGTTCGGTTCGGTTCGGTTCGGTTCGGTTCGGTTCGGTTCGGTTCGGTTCGGTTCGGTTCGGTTCGGTTCGGTTCGGTTCGGTTCGGTTGGGTTTGGTTTGCCTCAGTTAAGTTCGGTTTGCCTCAGTTAAGTTCGGTTTGACTTGTTCTTAGGTAAGGTTTGTTGTGTCTTAAAGTAATTCAGCAGGAGTCGGCGCAGCCGACTCCTGCTGAATTACTTTAAGACGCAACAAACCTTACCTAAGCCCGACCCGAACCAAACCAAACCGAACTGCTGAATTACCGTTTTTGTGGTTTACTTTATGTAAGGTCAGGTTAGGCTGATTAGAATGTTCGGTTGTGCTGATTTTTACATAATTTTTATGATAAATAACAAACTATATAGCTTTCTGCATCATTTTTTCCATTATAAATACTCAATAGACGATTTTGGACGAAAATGCGCGATCAATTAAATGGTTGGAGCCAGATGTCAGTTAGAACGTTAGATTTAAAAAATATGGTGTACCCATATTTCTATGCGTAAATACATTTCTAAAAACACAATTACCTTTTTTCGTCCCTTGCCAGACAGTTGGTCACCTTATTTTGGCTAATTGACCATTTAGATCAAGTTCAGTGGATTGTGAGCCGCCCGTTTTTATCTCGACATCACAAACGTCAAATAACCTCTTTCTATAGCATTTTGTGTAATTTTTTACTAATTTTTTAATTTTGAAATTTCTAAAAAAAATGTGAAAAATCCGCATTTTTTTTTCTTGAAAACGGTATAAAAAGACCTAAACTTATTATTAAAAAAAAAACACGCATTTTCCAGCATCGAGGTATATCGTAGTAGACCCTAACAAGACATCAGCGGATCAATTATCAGGTGGGCTCGCTCCATAAGTGGGGCTGGGTTAGGTTTCTCGGGGAAGTTTTAAAAACATTATATCTAAATTTGAAAAATTCATTCAAAGCACAAGCAGCGATAGTCTATCAATTTCGGAAGTAAAAATTAGGTTGGAAAAATTAAACACGGCATTTGGTCAATTTGAAAAAATACAGGAAGAGCTCATTCAGCTTGATCCCACGCAACAGTCCGAGGGTGATTCTTACGAAAATGCTTATTTTGCAATTAGTGGAATTGCGCTTGACATTATTGATCAAAATGCATTCGAAAAACAAAAAATTTTGCAATCGTTGCCAAATACATCTGCACCGGCAACAATACAATCATTACCGCAAAATCCACCCACATCAGTCGTTCATGTCCCGAATCATAATATGTTCAAAATTACTCCTCCTTCATTTTATGGAGAGCATGAACAATGGGAAACTTTTTTTCAGGTATTTAAATCCATTGTAGATGATGATCCAAACATTCCGATAATTCAGAAATGTTTTCAGTTAAAACAGTGCATAAAAGGTGATGCAGCAGAGGTTCTCAAATCACTCAATGTGACGGAGAGTAACTACAGTAGTGCATTAACACTTCTTCGAGAAAGGTATGAGAATAAAAGAATATTAACACATAAGCATTTAAAAAATATTTTTGATTATCCTGCTCTGCTTAAAGAGTCATGTCAATCATTGCGCAAGTTCATTGATCATTGTACTCAGAATATTCGCGCGCTCGAAAATCTCAATGAACCGGTAGAATATTGGGACACTATATTGTTGCATTTGTTAACAAGTAAGTTAGATATTACTACAAGACGCGAATGGGAGATCACAAATAAAAGTGAAAGACCCAAGTATACAGATTTTATGAATTTTCTTAAAAATAGAGTTCAGATTTTAGAAACCATTGATACAAAAATTTACAACAAAAACATTAATACAACTACAACACCATTTAAACCAAAACCAATAAATCAAACATTTTCAAAAAACACTATTCAGCAAACACAAAAATCATTCTCACATGTAGGCATAGATAACGAACAAATAAAACAGATAGACCATGCAGACTTCTCTTGCTCATTTTGTCGCTTAAACACACATTCTACCTACAAGTGTTTTCGATTGTTGGCTTTACCGATAAAGGTTCGCAAAAGTGAGCTAGAAAAGCGAGGTATTTGCACAAACTGTCTTCATACAGGCCATGAATTAAACTTATGTCCATCAAGAAACTGTAAATTCTGTTCTCAGCGTCATAATCCAATCCTCCATGAGTCTAAATTCAAACCCGCACAAACAGATGCTAATATTAGAGATACCTGTGCATTTGTACAGGAAAATGAAGAAGTTTCACCAGAAGTACATTGTGAAAATGAAATACAAACACTGCGGGATAATTCTGACATATATCCTGAAAACAGCCAGACAGCATACTGCGAGATTCATGGCAAACAAGCGTTTTGTCAACCTATCAAATGTCGTGCCATGTTAGATTCAGGTAGTATGAATAATCTTTGTACGACTAAACTATACAATAGACTGAACATTAAATCTCAACCAGTTCATATGACAGTTAATGGTATTAACCAAGCACCAATCAAAATCAATAAATCATTTTCGACTGAGCTTCAGTCAACTGATCATTCTTTTAAGACGAACATTCATTTGCTAGTTATCGATAAAATCACTTCCAAGTTACCGCAAATTTCTTTTGATCCCAGCTTACTTAAAATTCCATCAAACCTGCAACTAGCAGATCCACAATTCCACGAATGTCAAGAAATTGATATTTTGCTTGGAACCAATTTATTTTTTAATTTGCTTGAAAGTCAACAAATCAAACTAGGAGCAAATCAACCTATCATACAGAATTCCAAGCTAGGATGGTTTTTAGCCAGTCCTTTACACACTAAACTCAAGCAATCTAGTTCTCAGTTGAATTCTCTATGTCATCTTTCCATCCATTCGTGGCATGATACCGTACGCGATTTCTGGTCTATAGAAAACGTACAGCGTGGTCAAAATAAGCTTACTACTGAGGAGCTAGAATGCGAAATACACTTTAGACAAAATCTTAAACAAGACAGAACCGGACGTTACGTAGTAAAATTACCATTAAAGGATACTTATCAAAACTTAGGAGATTCTTTTCAAAATGCAAAAAAATGCCTTTTTTCTACAGAAAAACGACTTTCAAAAAACTCAGAACTTCGCAAACAATATTCTAATTTTTTAAAAGAATATAAAGAGATGGGACATATGTCACAAATTAATCCAAATCTTGATCATCATGACAAGATCTCATTTTATCTTCCTCATCACCCAGTCTTTAAGGACACTAGTGAAACTACTAAGACCAGAGTAGTATTCAATGGAAGTAGTTCTTCAAGTTCTGGTGTTAGTTTGAATCAGGTTCTAAAAGCAGGTCCCAAAGTACAAAGTGATTTGTTTGACATAGTTTTGCGCATGCGAACTTTTTCGATTGTTTTAACAGCTGATGTTGAAAAAATGTTTCGCATGGTATTAGTCGATAAATCAGATAGATCTTTTCAACGCATACTTTGGCGTGATAATCCATTTCAAGAAATAAAGCACTATGAATTAAACACTATTGTTTATGCAAAGAAGAAAGATGGAAAACGTGCTGTGTGTGGATCGATAAAAATCAAAACGAATTTTATACTTCACACAAAGGTATGTGTGCCTAACTTGCGAGTGTCAGAAGGAGAGGGAAGAGTTGATTTTGGTTGTTTTCCTACTTACACAAGGTTGCATCTCTAGACGTACGTTTCTGTGTGTTTCACGTCATCAGTAGAGAACAGCAAACCCAGGTAAGCCAATTTTAACCAAAACCAACTCCTATATATGAAATTCTCGCGGCGGTGCAATGCGAGTGAATTACAAGTTGTTGCGCCATCTAGCGGACTGGCTCGAGCACTCGAAAGTTTAAACACACTGGCATCGTTTTGTCTGAGACGTCGAAGCGCCATCTATGATAAGTTTCGTCCATTAATGTGGTATTAAAACCACGTAATCACGTAGCAACTAAAAGACCGTACTGCCCGAAGCATATGCAAAGAAGAAAGATGGAAAACGTGCTGTGTGTGGATCGATAAAAATCAAAACAAATTTTATACTTCACACAAAGGTGTGTGTGCCTAACTTGCGAGTGTCAGAAGGAGAGGGAAGAGTTGATTTTGGTTGTTTTCTTACTTACACAAGGTTGCATCTCTAGACGTACGTTTCTGTGTGTTTCACGTCATCAGTAGAGAACAGCAAACCCAGGTAAGCCAATTTTAACCAAAACCAACTCCTATATATGAAATTCTCGCGGCGGTGCAATGCGAGTGAATTACAAGTTGTTGCGCCATCTAGCGGACTGGCTCGAGCACTCGAAAGTTTAAACACACTGGCATCGTCTTGTCTGAGACGCCGAAGCGCCATCTATGACAAGTTTCGTCCATTAATGTGGTATTAAAACCACGTAATCACGTAGCAACTAAAAGGCCGTACTGCCCGAAGCATATGCAAAGAAGAAAGATGGAAAACGTGCTGTGTGTGGATCGATAAAAATCAAAACGAATTTTATACTTCACACAAAGGTATGTGTGCCTAACTTGCGAGTGTCAGAAGGAGAGAAAAGAGTTGATTTTGGTTGTTTTCCTACTTACAGAAGGTTGCATCTCTAGACGTACGTTTCTGTGTGTTTCACGTCATCAGTAGAGAACAGCAAACCCAGGTAAGCCAATTTTAACCAAAACCAACTCCTATATATGAAATTCTCGCGGCGGTGCAATGCGAGTGAATTACAAGTTGTTGCGCCATCTAGCGGACTGGCTCGAGCACTCGAAAGTTTAAACACACTGGCATCGTCTTGTCTGAGACGCCGAAGCGCCATCTATGACAAGTTTCGTCCATTAATGTGGTATTAAAACCACGTAATCACGTAGCAACTAAAAGGCCGTACTGCCCGAAGCATATGCAAAGAAGAAAGATGGAAAACGTGCTGTGTGTGGATCGATAAAAATCAAAACGAATTTTATACTTCACACAAAGGTATGTGTGCCTAACTTGCGAGTGTCAGAAGGAGAGGGAAGAGTTGATTTTGGTTGTTTTCCTACTTACACAAGGTTGCATCTCTAGACGTACGTTTCTGTGTGTTTCACGTCATCAGTAGAGAACAGCAAACCCAGGTAAGCCAATTTTAACCAAAACCAACTCCTATATATGAAATTCTCGCGGCGGTGCAATGCGAGTGAATTACAAGTTGTTGCGGCATCTAGCGGACTGGCTCGAGCACTCGAAAGTTTAAACACACTGGCATCGTCTTGTCTGAGACGCCGAAGCGCCATCTAAGACAAGTTTCGTCCATTAATGTGGTATTAAAACCACGTAATCACGTAGCAACTAAAAGGCTGTACTGCCCGAAGCATATGCAAAGAAGAAAGATGGAAAACGTGCTGTGTGTGGATCGATAAAAATCAAAACGAATTTTATACTTCACACAAAGGTATGTGTGCCTAACTTTTTCCATCTTTCTTCTTTGCATATGCTTCGGGCAGTACGGCCTTTTAGTTGCTACGTGATTACGTGGTTTTAATACCACATTAATGGACGAAACTTGTCATAGATGGCGCTTCGGCGTCTCAGACAAGACGATGCCAGTGTGTTTGAACTTTCGAGTGCTCGAGCCAGTCCGCTAGATGGCGCAACAACTTGTAATTCACTCGCTTTGCACCGCCGCGAGAATTTCATATATAGGAGTTGGTTTTGGTTAAAATTGGCTTACCTGGGTTTGCTGTTCTCTACTGATGACGTGAAACACACAGAAACGTACGTCTAGAGATGCAACCTTGTGTAAGTAGGAAAACAACCAAAATCAACTCTTCCCTCTCCTTCTGACACTCGCAAGTTAGGCACACATACCTTTGTGTGAAGTATAAAATTCGTTTTGATTTTTATCGATCCACACACAGCACGTTGTCCATCTTTCTTTTTTGCATATGCTTCGGGCAGTACGGCCTTTTAGTTGCTACGTGATTACGTGGTTTTAATACCACATTAATGGACGAAACTTGTCATAGATGGCGCTTCGGCGTCTCAGACAAGATGATGCCAGTGTGTTTAAACTTTCGAGTGCTCGAGCCAGTCCGCTAGATGGCGCAACAACTTGTAATTCACTCGCATTGCACCGCCGCGAGAATTTCATATATAGGAGTTGGTTTTGGTTAAAATTGGCTTACCTGGGTTTGCTGTTCTCTACTGATAACATGAAACACACAGAAACGTACGTCTAGAGATGCAACCTTGTGTAAGTAGGAAAACAACCAAAATCAACTCTTCCCTCTCCTTCTGACACTCGCAAGTTAGGCACACATACCTTTGTGTGAAGTATAAAATTCGTTTTGGTTTTTATCGATCCACACACAGCACGTTTTCCATCTTTCTTCTTTGCATATGCTTCGGGCAGTACGGCCTTTTAGTTGCTACGTGATTACGTGGTTTGAATACCACATTAATGGACGAAACTTGTCATAGATGGCGCTTCGGCGTCTCAGACAAGACGATGCCAGTGTGTTTAAACTTTCGAGTGCTCGAGCCAGTCCGCTAGATGGCGCAACAACTTGTAATTCACTCGCATTGCACCGCCGCGAGAATTTCATATATAGGAGTTGGTTTTGGTTAAAATTGGCTTACCTGGGTTTGCTGTTCTCTACTGATGACGTGAAACACACAGAAACGTACGTCTAGAGATGCAACCTTGTGTAAGTAGGAAAACAACCAAAATCAACTCTTCCCTCTCCTTCTGACACTCGCAAGTTAGGCACACATACCTTTGTGTGAAGTATAAAATTCGTTTTGATTTTTATCGATCCACACACAGCACGTTTTCCATCTTTCTTCTTTGCATATGCTTCGGGCAGTACGGCCTTTTAGTTGCTACGTGATTACGTGGTTTTAATACCACATTAATGGACGAAACTTGTCATAGATGGCGCTTCGGCGTCTCAGACAAGACGATGCCAGTGTGTTTAAACTTTCGAGTGCTCGAGCCAGTCCGCTAGATGGCGCAACAACTTGTAATTCACTCGCATTGCACCGCCGCGAGAATTTCATATATAGGAGTTGGTTTTGGTTAAAATTGGCTTACCTGGGTTTGCTGTTCTCTACTGATGACGTGAAACACACAGAAACGTACGTCTAGAGATGCAACCTTGTGTAAGTAGGAAAACAACCAAAATCAACTCTTCCCTCTCCTTCTGACACTCGCAAGTTAGGCACACATACCTTCGTGTGAAGTATAAAATTCGTTTTGATTTTTATCGATCCACACACAGCACGTTTTCCATCTTTCTTCTTTGCATATGCTTCGTGCAGTACGGCCTTTTAGTTGCTACGTGATTACGTGGTTTTAATACCACATTAATGGACGAAACTTGTCATAGATGGCGCTTCGGCGTCTCAGACAAGACGATGCCAGTGTGTTTAAACTTTCGAGTGCTCGAGCCAGACCGCTAGATGGCGCAACAACTTGTAATTCACTCGCATTGCACCGCCGCGAGAATTTCATATATAGGAGTTGGTTTTGGTTAAAATTGGCTTACCTGGGTTTGCTGTTCTCTACTGATGACTTGTGTAAGTAGGAAAACAACCAAAATCAACTCTTCCCTCTCCTTCTGACACTCGCAAGTTAGGCACACATACCTTTGTGTGAAGTATAAAATTCGTTTTGATTACTATTGTTTATGGTTTAACCAGCAGTTCCTTTCTTGCTACACGTGTTTTAAATGAGATTGGCTTTAAATGTCAGGAAAATAATCCTAAAATTTCACAAATTATCAAAGAAGCTTTCTATATGGACGATCTTATAACCAGTTGTAGCGACCTTCAATCAGCTACCATACGCGATTTCTGGTCTATAGAAAACGTACAGCGTGGTCAAAATAAGCTTACTACTGAGGAGCTAGAATGCGAAATACACTTTAGACAAAATCTTAAACAAGACAGAACCGGACGTTACGTAGTAAAATTACCATTAAAGGATACTTATCAAAACTTAGGAGATTCTTTTCAAAATGCAAACAATATTCTAATTTTTTAAAAGAATATAAAGAGATGGGACATATGTCACAAATTAATCCAAATCTTGATCATCATGACAAGATCTCATTTTATCTTCCTCATCACCCAGTCTTTAAGGACACTAGTGAAACTACTAAGACCAGAGTAGTATTCAATGGAAGTAGTTCTTCAAGTTCTGGTGTTAGTTTGAATCAGGTTCTAAAAGCAGGTCCCAAAGTACAAAGTGATTTGTTTGACATAGTTTTGCGCATGCGAACTTTTTCGATTGTTTTAACAGCTGATGTTGAAAAAATGTTTCGCATGGTATTAGTCGATAAATCAGATAGATCTTTTCAACGCATACTTTGGCGTGATAATCCATTTCAAGAAATAAAGCACTATGAATTAAACACTATTGTTTATGCAAAGAAGAAAGATGGAAAACGTGCTGTGTGTGGATCGATAAAAATCAAAACGAATTTTATACTTCACACAAAGGTATGTGTGCCTAACTTGCGAGTGTCAGAAGGAGAGGGAAGAGTTGATTTTGGTTGTTTTCCTACTTACACAAGGTTGCATCTCTAGACGTACGTTTCTGTGTGTTTCACGTCATCAGTAGAGAACAGCAAACCCAGGTAAGCCAATTTTAACCAAAACCAACTCCTATATATGAAATTCTCGCGGCGGTGCAATGCGAGTGAATTACAAGTTGTTGCGCCATCTAGCGGACTGGCTCGAGCACTCGAAAGTTTAAACACACTGGCATCGTTTTGTCTGAGACGCCGAAGCGCCATCTATGATAAGTTTCGTCCATTAATGTGGTATTAAAACCACGTAATCACGTAGCAACTAAAAGACCGTACTGCCCGAAGCATATGCAAAGAAGAAAGATGGAAAACGTGCTGTGTGTGGATCGATAAAAATCAAAACAAATTTTATACTTCACACAAAGGTATGTGTGCCTAACTTGCGAGTGTCAGAAGGAGAGGGAAGAGTTGATTTTGGTTGTTTTCTTACTTACACAAGGTTGCATCTCTAGACGTACGTTTCTGTGTGTTTCACGTCATCACTAGAGAACAGCAAACCCAGGTAAGCCAATTTTAACCAAAACCAACTCCTATATATGAAATTCTCGCGGCGGTGCAATGCGAGTGAATTACAAGTTGTTGCGCCATCTAGCGGACTGGCTCGAGCACTCGAAAGTTTAAACACACTGGCATCGTCTTGTCTGAGACGCCGAAGCGCCATCTATGACAAGTTTCGTCCATTAATGTGGTATTAAAACCACGTAATCACGTAGCAACTAAAAGGCCGTACTGCCCGAAGCATATGCAAAGAAGAAAGATGGAAAACGTGCTGTGTGTGGATCGATAAAAATCAAAACGAATTTTATACTTCACACAAAGGTATGTGTGCCTAACTTGCGAGTGTCAGAAGGAGAGAAAAGAGTTGATTTTGGTTGTTTTCCTACTTACAGAAGGTTGCATCTCTAGACGTACGTTTCTGTGTGTTTCACGTCATCAGTAGAGAACAGCAAACCCAGGTAAGCCAATTTTAACCAAAACCAACTCCTATATATGAAATTCTCGCGGCGGTGCAATGCGAATGAATTACAAGTTGTTGCGCCATCTAGCGGACTGGCTCGAGCACTCGAAAGTTTAAACACACTGGCATCGTCTTGTCTGAGACGCCGAAGCGCCATCTATGACAAGTTTCGTCCATTAATGTGGTATTAAAACCACGTAATCACGTAGCAACTAAAAGGCCGTACTGCCCGAAGCATATGCAAAGAAGAAAGATGGAAAACGTGCTGTGTGTGGATCGATAAAAATCAAAACGAATTTTATACTTCACACAAAGGTATGTGTGCCTAACTTGCGAGTGTCAGAAGGAGAGGGAAGAGTTGATTTTGGTTGTTTTCCTACTTACACAAGGTTGCATCTCTAGACGTACGTTTCTGTGTGTTTCACGTCATCAGTAGAGAACAGCAAACCCAGGTAAGCCAATTTTAACCAAAACCAACTCCTATATATGAAATTCTCGCGGCGGTGCAATGCGAGTGAATTACAAGTTGTTGCGGCATCTAGCGGACTGGCTCGAGCACTCGAAAGTTTAAACACACTGGCATCGTCTTGTCTGAGACGCCGAAGCGCCATCTAAGACAAGTTTCGTCCATTAATGTGGTATTAAAACCACGTAATCACGTAGCAACTAAAAGGCTGTACTGCCCGAAGCATATGCAAAGAAGAAAGATGGAAAACGTGCTGTGTGTGGATCGATAAAAATCAAAACGAATTTTATACTTCACACAAAGGTATGTGTGCCTAACTTTTTCCATCTTTCTTCTTTGCATATGCTTCGGGCAGTACGGCCTTTTAGTTGCTACGTGATTACGTGGTTTTAATACCACATTAATGGACGAAACTTGTCATAGATGGCGCTTCGGCGTCTCAGACAAGACGATGCCAGTGTGTTTGAACTTTCGAGTGCTCGAGCCAGTCCGCTAGATGGCGCAACAACTTGTAATTCACTCGCTTTGCACCGCCGCGAGAAGCTTTGCACCGCCGCGAGAATTTCATATATAGGAGTTGGTTTTGGTTAAAAATTGGCTTACCTGGGTTTGCTGTTCTCTACTGATGACGTGAAACACACAGAAACGTACGTCTAGAGATGCAACCTTGTGTAAGTAGGAAAACAACCAAAATCAACTCTTCCCTCTCCTTCTGACACTCGCAAGTTAGGCACACATACCTTTGTGTGAAGTATAAAATTCGTTTTGATTTTTATCGATCCACACACAGCACGTTGTCCATCTTTCTTTTTTGCATATGCTTCGGGCAGTACGGCCTTTTAGTTGCTACGTGATTACGTGGTTTTAATACCACATTAATGGACGAAACTTGTCATAGATGGCGCTTCGGCGTCTCAGACAAGATGATGCCAGTGTGTTTAAACTTTCGAGTGCTCGAGCCAGTCCGCTAGATGGCGCAACAACTTGTAATTCACTCGCATTGCACCGCCGCGAGAATTTCATATATAGGAGTTGGTTTTGGTTAAAATTGGCTTACCTGGGTTTGCTGTTCTCTACTGATGACATGAAACACACAGAAACGTACGTCTAGAGATGCAACCTTGTGTAAGTAGGAAAACAACCAAAATCAACTCTTCCCTCTCCTTCTGACACTCGCAAGTTAGGCACACATACCTTTGTGTAAAGTATAAAATTCGTTTTGGTTTTTATCGATCCACACACAGCACGTTTTCCATCTTTCTTCTTTGCATATGCTTCGGGCAGTACGGCCTTTTAGTTGCTACGTGATTACGTGGTTTGAATACCACATTAATGGACGAAACTTGTCATAGATGGCGCTTCGGCGTCTCAGACAAGACGATGCCAGTGTGTTTAAACTTTCGAGTGCTCGAGCCAGTCCGCTAGATGGCGCAACAACTTGTAATTCACTCGCATTGCACCGCCGCGAGAATTTCATATATAGGAGTTGGTTTTGGTTAAAATTGGCTTACCTGGGTTTGCTGTTCTCTACTGATGACGTGAAACACACAGAAACGTACGTCTAGAGATGCAACCTTGTGTAAGTAGGAAAACAACCAAAATCAACTCTTCCCTCTCCTTCTGACACTCGCAAGTTAGGCACACATACCTTCGTGTGAAGTATAAAATTCGTTTTGATTTTTATCGATCCACACACAGCACGTTTTCCATCTTTCTTCTTTGCATATGCTTCGTGCAGTACGGCCTTTTAGTTGCTACGTGATTACGTGGTTTTAATACCACATTAATGGACGAAACTTGTCATAGATGGCGCTTCGGCGTCTCAGACAAGACGATGCCAGTGTGTTTAAACTTTCGAGTGCTCGAGCCAGACCGCTAGATGGCGCAACAACTTGTAATTCACTCGCATTGCACCGCCGCGAGAATTTCATATATAGGAGTTGGTTTTGGTTAAAATTGGCTTACCTGGGTTTGCTGTTCTCTACTGATGACTTGTGTAAGTAGGAAAACAACCAAAATCAACTCTTCCCTCTCCTTCTGACACTCGCAAGTTAGGCACACATACCTTTGTGTGAAGTATAAAATTCGTTTTGATTACTATTGTTTATGGTATAACCAGCAGTTCCTTTCTTGCTACACGTGTTTTAAATGAGATTGGCTTTAAATGTCAGGAAAATAATCCTAAAATTTCACAAATTATCAAAGAAGATTTCTATATGGACGATCTTATAACCAGTTGTAGCGACCTTCAATCAGCTATTCAGCTAAAAAATGATATTTCACGAATCTTACATAATTCTGGTTTAAATCTGCGAAAATGGATGTCAAATGATGCAGACTTTTTATCAGCTATCAACGATTCTTCAGAACCTTTTTTAATTAAAGGTGACAGAGAGATCAAAACTTTAGGTATTTGTTGGAATCCTAAAGATGATACACTAAGTTATATTTTTCAGATGAACACTGAACCATCTATCATCACAAAAAGAACTGTGTTGGCAGGTGTAGCCCAGTTATTTGACCCTTTAGGATTGGTCAATCCAATCATTGTCCGAGCTAAACTTATTCTACAGGACATCTGGAATAATAAGCTAGATTGGGATGATAATTTACCAGATTCTATTTCCTTAACTTGGCTAGAATTTTTAAAGCAGATAAAGTGTATCAGTGCTATCAAGATTTCAAGATGCGTACTACATTCTACTCTAGCAGATAAGATACAACTTCATGGCTTCTGCGATAGCTCTCAGTTAGCTTACGGAGCAGCTATTTACCTGGTTTTTTGTGACGATAAGGGTAATATGCATTCAAATCTTATCTGTGCTAAGAGTCGGTTAGCCCCTCTTAATTCTAACTTAACCATTCCGAAGCTCGAATTGTCTGGTGCATATTTATTAGCACAACTAATGGACAGAATAAAACGTACATTACGTGTTAAGATTTCTAACATCACTTATTGGACAGATTCTACAATTGTCTTAGCGTGGTTAGAAAAAGAGCCTAGCCATTGGGAAGTTTTTGTTAGTAATCGCGTAGCTGAGATTCAGCGATTAACCGAAAATAGTCAATGGAGACACGTGACAACTGATCAAAATCCAAGCGACATTTTAAGTCGTGGTTGTAACCCCCAATTTTTAGAAAATTCTTTGCTTTGGTGGCACGGTCCTTCTTTTATTGGTCAACCAAAGGAAAATTGGCCTAAAGCAATAACAACTAAAATTGATACTGTTCCTGAAGTTCGAACAGTAAAAATTACTTTAACTTATACTGCCATACAAAAACCAAACAGTCACAGCTTTATCTTTGATCTTTATTCCTCTTACAGTAAATTAGTTAAAGTTACAGCATTTATTTTAAGATTTTGGAATAACCTAAAAGCCAAAAAATCTAATCAAAGATTGGAGTTATCTAAAACTTTGACTATTCAAGAGCTAGATAAGGCTGAGCGTACCCTTTGTTCTTTAGTTCAACAGGAAAGTTTTAATAAAGATATTAAATGTCTTCAGGAAGGGAATAAGATTGAAAAGAGCAGTAAACTTATAAGACTAAATCCTAAGTTGGATAATGATGGTTTACTCAGGCTTGATGGCGGACTAAGACATTCTCATCTAAGCTTTGATCAAAAATTTCCTATTATATTACCTCCAAAACATCCATTTACTACTCTAATGATTAGACATTACCACTTAAAATATTTACATGGTGGAACTCAAATTATTTTATCTCAGATTAGAAAGAAATTTTGGGTGGTCAATGGTAGAAATGAAATTCGATATTTACTTAGAAAATGTATTACTTGCTTTCGAGTGAGACCTCGTGATATTACTCAGCTTATGGGTTCTTTGCCAGCTTCAAGGGTTACCCCTTCCAGTCCCTTTAGTGTATGTGGAGTGGATTTTGCAGGTCCTTACGCTATCAAAGATGGAAAAACGCGCAGTCGGGTAACACTTAAATGCTATATAAGCCTATTCGTATGTTTTTCAACTCGTGCTGTGCATATTGAACTTGTAACTGATTTAACAACTGAAGCATTTTTAAACGCATTTAAAAGATTTGTGTCAAGGCGTGGCTTATGTAGTCACATTTATAGTAATAACGCCACAAATTTTAAAGGTTCAAGCAACGAACTTGATAGATTAGGCGCGGTAGTTACTGAGTGCGTCAATCAATATCAAACTTTTTTCTCTGGCAACAAAATTAATTGGCATTTTATTCCCCCTCGTTCTCCCCATTGTGGTGGTCTTTGGGAAGCCGCGATAAAATCTTTCAAGTATCATTTAAAACGAGTCCTGGGAAGTGTGAAGCTTGACTTCGAGAATTTCTACACTGTCCTCACACAGATAGAGGCAATCCTCAACAGTCGACCTTTGACCCCT
Organism: Aspidapion aeneum; assembly: GCA_963576565.1. Taxonomy (NCBI): domain Eukaryota; kingdom Metazoa; phylum Arthropoda; class Insecta; order Coleoptera; family Brentidae; genus Aspidapion; species Aspidapion aeneum. Next base: position 45,036,724 of record OY755044.1, read on the forward strand.
CTATCCGATGATCCTATGGATTTTCAAGTACTTACGGCTGGTCATTTCCTTATTGGAAGAAGCTTACTTGCCTGTCCACAAGACACTGTGACAGACGTTAAGCCAAATCGGCTGAACTACTTTAAGCAGCTGCAACAAATCGTACAACAGTTTTGGCATGTTTGGAGTACAGACTATATTCACTCCTTGCAGCAGCGCACAAAATGGTGTTCCCCACAGCAAAATATCAAGATGGGAACAATGGTCCTTCTTAAGACAGAAAATGAACCACCTATGAATTGGCCATTAGGACGGGTCGTTGAACTACATCCCGGTCATGACAACCTGGTCAGAGTTGTATCCGTTCAAACGCAATATGGTATTTACAAACGTGCTATTACCAAGTTAGCGCCATTACCTATGGAAAAAACTTCAAGTCAAGATTAAATATTTCCTGGTCTAATGTGATAAGGGATGATCCCGAATATGATATCGAAATCCAGAAATTGCCTTTTTGTTTAAAAAACAAGGACTGTAAATGTACAAACTCTTCTAGAGTTAACAAAATATTAGATAAGTTAGGTTTAGAGAGTTTAAAATTAACCTTAATTTTATTTGTAAAACTTTTATTGTTGGGTAATTTTATTTATTATTTTTGAAATTTGGACATTTCAACGGGGGCGGCATGTTAAATATCAATAACTTTTTATTGTTGGTTATCATTGATTTGCAATACTCTGGAACGAAATAGCGATGTACAAAATAGCGACGTACGAAATAGCGAGCAATGAAATAGCGACTATCAAAATAGCGATGTAATGAAACAGCGACTATCAAAATAGCGATGTATCAAAATAGCGTTTGTAACAAAACAGCGACATATCAAAATAGCGATGTATCAAAATAGCGACAATCAAAATAGCGATGTATCAAAATAGCCACAATCAAAATAGCGACAATCAGAATAGCGATGTATCAAAATAGCGATGTATCAAAATACCGAATCAAACCAAACCGAATCGATTCAAACCAATCCAAACCTTTCTAACAAATTTTTTCAAAAAAAAACTTCCCTGACTTCTTTTCCAGGATCCTAGAGGGTGTGAATCCGAACCGAATCGCACCGAACCGAACCAAACCGAACCAAACTGAACCAAATTCGGTTCAAAAGAAGTCTGGAGAGTTTTTTTTTTAAATATGCTGGTTCGGTTCGGTTCGGTTCAGATTCACACCCTCTAGGATCCCGAGAAAGAAGTCAGGGAAGTTTTTTTTTGAAAAAAATTGATAGAAAGAAACCCCTTTGTCGAACTATATGCCAAAACCGAACCAAAATATCGCTATTTTGTTACATCGCTATTTTGTTACATCGCTATTTTGATAGTCGCTATTTTGTTACATCGCTATTTTGATAGTCGCTATTTTGTTACATCGCTATTTTGTTACATCGCTATTTTGATACAATCGCTATTTTGTTAAATCGCCAGTTTGTTACATCGCTATTTTGATAGTCGCCCTTTCATTACATCGCTATTTTGATTGTCGCTATTCCGATAGCGCTAATTTAATACTCGCTATTTTGTACATCGCTATTTCGTTCCAGAGCCCTTTTATTTATATCATTGTACCACATTCACCCGTTATAATGACAAAGTCACAATTTGATTAGAGATCGAAAATATATAACATTGTCAAAAACAAAATAATTTTTTATTCATAATCAAAAATCAAGATTTCAAATATTCAGAAACAAAAAACAGAATTCAAAATATCCACACCAGCGTCCTTTGCGTCCACTGCATACATCTTCACACAACAGATATTATAATTTTAATATGACTTACTTGGAAATTAAATAATGAAGAATGTCAAAGCTGCAAATTGACAGTTGGTCTCTCCTAAGTAAACACCATATTTCCTATTTCTTTTTCAGATACCGATATGATCATTTCATTTCATGGTTATGCTCGGGCTGAATAAGGCCTAATGAGGCCGAAACGCTTCCCCGAGCTACCTTTACCTCTAAGGAGTTGCCTGTAAAACTTTTTTGTTAAGACTTTTTACCTCGTGAAATTCCTTCAAATTAAAAAAAAATCCAGGGCTTAGGCCGTCTTCTGGGAGCCGATACGCGTCCCCAAACTACTTTACCTTTGAGGATTCGCCCGTGAAACTTTTTTGATAAAGAATGTCATTTACAAATTCTGACATCACGTCAACATTTGAGCCTTGTGATTGCTGGTGGTTATTATTAGATTAATAATATTCGCGTTGGGCTGTGGCGTGGGCAAACACATCATTCCTGTATATGGTTTTCCTGTTTTAAACGGCTTAACTAATTATTACAATTTCTTTTTTATTAAGTTTATTGTTACGGATAAATAATTTTTTAAAAAAATTCTGCCATAACATTGCAAACCCAAAAATATATAAATTAAGATAATGTATTAATTTTTTTTGCATTCCATAGAGTGTATTTTTGACAATTTCCTTTAATGTTTATCGGATCTATGTGTAGAATTTTTGACAGTAAGTAAACCATTTTTCAACAAAAATTGTATTTAGGACTTTCAAGCAATGCAACTTTTCTCAGATCACAAAACCTCAAAATGTGTTTTCCAAAAAAAATAACGGCAAGTTTTTCTATAATGAAAGTATAAATGTTCGGTTTTTTATATAAAGAGAGTACGTTGTCACCATTTATCTTTTCTTACAAACTTTTGCAACCTTTTAAAGTTGTAATATTTCCTAAAGTGTCCCTAAATAAAAGTAAAACGTTGTTACCTTATATTTAATATTTAAATTTAGTTAGATAAAGCTATTGTTGCTTATGGACTTACGCCATACGTTACCACCTTAATAAAACCGCAACAGTGCCTGAGGTGGCAGGAAATAGCACATATCCAAAGGTTGTATATCGGTCTGAGGTCCGAAAGTATTCCACGTATTTATCAAACATTTGAAAAAAAATATTTACCCCTCTTTTGAAATTCTGGTAAAGGAACTTCCCCTCATGTCATATATGTTCCTATATATGGGCTAACACCACTAGAAATAAGTGAGGTCAGGTCGTCATATCCTTAACGCCGAGGTGACAACGCCTAGTGCATCAATATATATATATATATATATATATATATATATTATAAACAACTTTCGTTAGCAATTTTTAAGATCTGCTCAAATCCCTGCCTTTTCAAAGGAGTTTAAGCAATTTTTATTTTAAAAAGTATAAATTATTATTAAAAAAACTAAAAATCACAAATGAAAACCAGTTTTTTAGTTGGATTCTTTATAAAAAAAAATATACAAGACATTTATAACTAAATCTTTTATAAATGTACAAAATGCAAGATACGGTTTTCATATTTTATCTTCCCTTGAAATTTGCATAAGCAAAGTTTGCATATTTAAAATATAAGTTGGATGGATGGAAATATAGAGATCAAACGCGTGCCGAAGTAAGCTGTTGCTGACGGTAAATGCAGAACAGGTGTGCGAGTCGGCGTTTGATGTCGGCCGCCGGCTCAAAGATCCACCAGCCAATAACCCGCTTCAAAACAGGTGTACGATTCGGCGGATGATGTCGGCCGCCGGCCTAAGTGCAGCAAATTATATTTTAATTGTGTCAACTTTGGCATGAGCATGGCAAAAGGGGGCGTCTCCCCTGAAAATACCTTTAGCGCCTCAAAAATTATTATTATTATATAAAAAAGAGAGTTTCTAATAAAGTCTATCAATTCTTTTTGAAGCCTACATTTGTTTATTCTTGTAATAAATTCAAAAACGCTACAAAATCGTTACAGGTGAAGGGAAGCAAGCAAGCAAGTTAGTATTGAAAATATATTATCCATGTATGTACCACATAGATACAAATACAAATAAAGTAACTAATTTACTTGAAAAGTTTTTAATAAAAAGAAATAAAAATAAAAACTATTCTTAATTGGCTTAAAAAAGAACCTGCAAGGAAATAATGAAATTACAATTTCCTTGGATTCTTTTTAACCTTTTTTTTATATAGTGGACTTTTCCATTCATAGCTAGGATAAATCGCCCAGTTTTTAGCGAAAGTTTATGCTGAGATATGCTTTGTTGGGAGTAACCTCTTTCTTTGCAAACTTCATAACCGCTTTATGACCAAATTTCTTCTTAAAAATATGCTTTCCGTTGGGTAGGTTCCGTGCACAAATTGTGAACCAAAGCATTACGAAGGGTCAGGGGGGTTCCGACAGCATTAAGTAAGAAATTTTACCAAGCCTTATTTTAAGAGAGAGGGAGTGGACGGTTTACCGAAAAGTTAATGATAGAGAAGGAAATCATAAATTGACAAAATCTCCGTAACTTAATCTGTGAACGACCCCGGGCAAATGACATAGAATGTGATATTTGGTCAAATCGCTAGTTGGGGAGAGGGCATTAGAGAATTATTGGAATAAAGTCAGGCTATCATAGTACCAGGCAGTATTCTGACAGTTTCACATTGAAAACTGAGAGTTGATCCTTCAAAATTGACATACCAAAGTCGAATTTAAAACTAAGTCGTTTATTTTCCATTATTAAAGGAAGACAGTTTTTTTCTCCGGTTCATAAAAAAATAAAGATCGTGTATTGAAAGTTCACAGTTGATCTTACAATGTGAAGGTGTCAAAATACTGCCTGACACTATTATAGCTTGGCTTTATTCCAATAGTTCTCTATTATGTTAGCAGGTTTTTGGGTTTAGACATATTACAAAAAACTGAATGTTGCGAGTGAGGCTCAATTTTCAAATGAAGCTAGAAGCTGAAAATCGCATATTTACATGACAAATATATAGTATAAGTAGTAGCCTGTAGACCGGATTGTTTAGTCTACAATTATTCAAAACGATGGAAGTCCGAAATGTTATTTCTACTCAATAATTTTCCACGAGTTCCAAACAAAGAGTTGAAGAATGGTACGGACCTGGAATCAACAATCAATTCAGAGGCTACAAAAAGGCCAAAATAAAAGGGATAAAGGAAGAAGAACACATTTCATTTTTGTGCGAGGCGCGCATCATTGGTGTCATTCCGATTGGTTTCCGCCTTAAAACCAACATTCCGGGGTAGCTATTTTCGGTCTTGAACGATGTGATAGTTCCCATCACATGCTTTGGCCAATGGCAAGCTTTAAATTAGTTCCGAGTCGTCACGTGCTATGCAAAAAGACCTCCATTGCGCAAGCTTCTCCTACGATCCGACCGAGAAACATTCAGTTGGTACAGGGTAGGAAAACAGATTTCACTTCAAACGCGTAAAATTCACTAATTCTGCAGAGCGGGCAACTATGTCATTGGTCGAAATAAGCCATTTCGCACAACACGCGACCGCTCAGAATTTGCTATTGGTCAAAGCGTGTGATGTGGATGGTCACATCGTTCAAGACCCACAATAGCTACCCAGAAGTGAGAGCAAAAAAGATCTTAGAGAGGACCAGCCAAGCAAAAAATAACTTTCCCCTAAAATCCCGAAAGTGAACATCGCCCCAAGTAATTGTGTAGAACTGTTGTTGCTTCATGAGTCCATCACCTATCAGGGTCCGGGGTTGGGTCCGGGGCTAAAAACTACCTGATTTCCCTCTTAAACGAATTGACAGCTATATACAGGGTGCCACACTAATAAGATAAAATTTAATACTGTCTTACATAAGATAAAGAAATAAATGTTCAAAAGTTGTTGCTACATATACATATTGATACAGGCTGCAAAACAAAAAAACTAAATGAAATTACTCTGCACTAAAAATGAGGTACATAATTAATTAAACAATCTATAACGTTAATGTTAATATGGCACCTATCTCCTTTTTACCCCTTAGCAAAAAAAGGAGATAGATTTATAAAATTAACACACATATTGTGCTTAAAAGATGGGTAAATGAGGAATAAAATCATAAAAAATATAGTGCATATGTAAATTCGTTATATACAATTTAAATTTTTTGAATGACACATAACATTTATCAAATGTTATTTCATGGCTGTCAAGGAACAGCTTAGAAAAGCTGACGATTAACAAACGGCTATTAAAATATGATTCGTGAGATATGATATTTATTAAACATCAGCTGTTATACAGCCTGATACACTTCAATTCTCGTATCCAGAAGTTGCAACTACGAGAGATAAGGTATAAACACATAAAAAAAACGTTACTAGGAAATACCTTTTAGGAGTTACTTCCTGAGACAGTGTAGTCCCGTTATTATATCTCCTAATAGCATTGTGCATCCACTTATGACGTGTTTTTTTAAAAGCCTAAATATGCAAATTTTATTCGCAAAACGCAAAAACGATGAGAAAATTCTTCCGTAATAATCGCTGCTACTACAAGAGTGGAATTCATAAAGGATCACTCCTACGCGCAAAGGTCAAGGCATTTTTTACTGTTCACTAGTTTACATTTAATGTGAGTTTTCTTTGTTCTGATGATGGTAACACTAATCTCAACTGTGTGGTTGTTTATTGCAGGTGACTTCAAAGAATAAAGCCTATATATCGATTTAAGCAGGAGGGCCTGTGTAACGTCATGAATCTAAGATGGCGGTTTTTTATCATGTTTTTTCTCAAACTTTGACTTACAACTTTTGCTCAATTAGTTTTACAGAAGAACTGTTAGGTTATACGCTGTTTGTAAGAAAACACCAATTAATGTAGTAGGAGCCTTATATCTTAAAAACTAACAGAGATATGAATTTAGTTTTGAAATGGTAAACAATAGTAATTTTTTTTCACCTAAAAAAAAATTAAAGACGGAAGTTCTAAACTACCCCAAACTGATTGGATATGAATCACTCAAATTTAGGTCGCTGACTGTTTGCATTCAATTTAAGTAGACAGTCCTGTGTGACGTCATTCAGATTTCTGAAAAAGAGACCAACAATAAAAATTCAAAACTTAGTGCTAGCTAGAAAAAACAATATTCTGGGTTGATTGCTATATTATATCTATTCGGAGATAACCCGCCAAAAAAAGTTAGCAATGCAGTACCAGATCGTTTTTTAAATTAGTGTTAGAGCAGTTCTATCTATTTTGCCTTCTTCAATCCATCTTTGGACATAGGCATCCCCCAATATTTTCCACTCTTCTCTGTCTGTCGCTGTGTGCATCCATCTAGTTCCTGCGTGTTTCTGCAAATCATCCGCCCATTTCATTTGAGGTCTTACCCTACTTCTTTTATTTTCCCAAGGTCTCCAGTTTACAATATATTTGTTCCATCGATCGTCTTTCTGTCTGGTATTATGACTAGCAAATTTCTATTTTAACTTTGCTACTTCTCCTCTAACATCCCTTACTTTTGTTTTATTTTTTATCCATTCATTCCTTTTTCTATCTGTTAACTTTTGGCTTTCCAGGTAAAGCAAGTATTAAAAATTTTAATGTATTTGAGTATATTTCTTTAAAATATTCTCGTATGTCTGATACAAAACTTTTGTGTTGTTCTTGTGGAAAAGGGCTGTCCATAAATTACATAATGCAAAAAACAGGATTTTTTAGTCTTTCCCCTTTTTGTTACCCATTTTTAAGGAAAACTACAGTCGAAATATATTATACTCCCACCTCCCCTCTTCAGTCGAGCGTTACGTAATTTATGGATGTTACGTAATTTATTGACGCCACATATTTGTGAAGAAGGAATCATCCAAACATTTGTTTGATTTCTATAAGGTTTTCTTTGTATCACCCGTCAAATAAATTTTCCAAAAAATATCATACATACATAAAAAAAATATAATCAATCCAACAATATTGCTAAAAATATAAACAAAACTTTCAAAAAAGTGTTATTAGACATAATGCCCGTCACCATGAAATCCTGAATACTTCCTTGCTAAAAATTTGGATTCGCAATTATCAAAAGTAGCAAAAAAAATTGTGGTGGACAGCTAAAGTTCCCAATACCCGGTAACAATCTTATGCATGTGCTTTTCTAATTCAATTCAGTGACCAATATCATCGCACGTAAAGTCAAAAGATCTACTAACTAACTGGATGCTGCTCCCTAACAATTACATTTAGCTTACGCATTTTTTGCACTTGCGCAGCAGAAATTGAAATTTCGTGACTTCAGCAAAAGTCACACGGCTTTATTACCATTACTGCGTTTTAAAAGTCGAGCATGTCTTGAGCATTGATTATTATTGAGTTATTGAGCATCAATTTAGTTTATTGAGAAGGTGAACAAGTTATAATTTTTTAATGGCGAGTTTCCTAGGACAGGGGTATATTAGGGGGATAATGGCACCCAAGAACGTTGGTAAAAGTTATGACATCTGGGCATTAATAAATTGTAAAGTTGTCTATGAGGTTTGTAAGACCAAAAATGTATTTATGTATTAAGTTTTTAAAACATTAAAAAACAAAAGATTAGATTTTATGATTTTTGTTTACAATGATTAAACCCCAGGGGTGGATGCAGTGGCGGCTCGTGGGGTAGTGCCATGGAGCCATGGCTCTACCTTATTTTCTACAAAAACACGTTTTTTTATTTCTAAAAGATCTTAGTAGGTATGTTTGTTATTTTATGCATTTCTTTTTAATTTATATAAAATATGGTAAACCCTGTGCAACGCTGTGGATCACACTCCGGATCAATAATGCGCGATGCCTGGCTGTCCCGCTGCCTGCCATTGAAACGCAAAGTAAGTAATGGTAGAATGTGTGCCGCTTGTCTGCTGGCGTCGTCGAACAGAGAGAGATTTTTACCAGTGGCCTATATGAGCGATAGAGTTGGACAGTTTTCACACTGTTAACACAATAATTAACGCCAGTGTACAGTTAGTCGTTTTTTTCTTGTGCGTAGGGCATGTGTGCTTTAACTTACGCCCTCTAAATTACGCAATAAAATAGATATTCGTATACTCTGCATACCGTAAAACGAGGTTACTTTGCGCCCCCTGGTCCTACTTTGCTCCATTGCGAAAAAAAGTTCTTAGATATTCCACATTAAAAATCTGCGCATGCACCACAACGCCACCACGCGTGAATTATCCATTGCAAATTTGACTTTTCAAAGACGCGGTAGCCGCTGTTTCCCGCTTAGTCGTCTCGAGTTGATACATGAGTAAAGTGCAGCTTGAACTTCCTTTAAAATTTTACCTCGAAAAATTTGGTGTCTAGTGCAGTTATCGATTTCATATTTTATAAAGTGGGACAAAGTAACCTCGGACTATGGGAAACTTTGCTCCACTTTTCAAGTTAAAAAAATATTTATAATACTAAGATTAAAAATGACCTTTGTTAATTACCTATACCATGTGTTTTTCATTAAAACATTTCTTATGGTATAATTTTTGGTTATTTCTTTGAATTTTTCGAATTAATTCAAAAAAGTGGAGCAAAGTAACCTCGTTTTACGGTATTGTTCTATTTTTTAAGTGAAAAAGAATAAAAATAGCGTCTTAAAAAACTTTTTAGTGATTTTTTGCTAGAGGAAATACTACATTAATTAATTATATATTAGGCCGGTCACTACCCGACTTAAAAATTGAGAAACAAACGTGGAAGTGATGTTGTATTCTACAAATGTAGGGAAAATAACTTGACATTAAAAGAGTGGGCGAGTGTATTTATATTACTCGGTTTGCAGTCAGGTGTGACGGCCCGCTCGCTTTAATGCCAAGATGCTTGTTTTCCATAAGGAGTTGACATATTCCAAAAAATTATTTGTTCGACATTATAAATGCGGCTTCAATAAACTTTCGTGTTTCCCAATGCGACTCCTTATGCAAAAATTTAGCTTCTGACCACTGAATCCCATGATCATTTCACCAAGCATGATCCGCTAAACCGGATTTTTCAATATCCCCTAATTGGGTAGTTTTTAATGCTCCTTTACTCTAACCTCTAATTTTCTTTTAGGGAATTTAAGGGATTTTTTGGTTTTATTTTAGTTACAAAGCTCCCTATCGTATTTTCCTATGAGAAAACCCATAGTGTTTGGCTACACGTCTTGCCTCTGTCATAAAAGCGCGACTGACAAAATCGCGGTAACAAAAGCGCATTGTAAGAAAAGCACGATGTAATAAAAGCGCGAGTGACAAAACCGCAAGTAACAAAAGCGCGAGTAACAAAACCGCGGTAACCAAAAGCTCGATGTAACAAAAGCGGGAGTAACAAAAGCGCGATTTAATAAATGTTACGTTAAATTAAATTTAAATTGTTTATAATAAGAATGAAGAATAGCGATGTACTTAAAGATCGGGCGAAGAAATATCGAAATTCACGGGATCCTAGAAGGTATGAATCCGAACCGAACTGAACCGAACCAACCAAACGGGTTCGGTTCAGTTTGTTTTAAAAGTCAAGATTGATTCGGTTCGGATGGAATTCGTATCCTCTAGGATCCTGGGAAAGAAGTCATGCACTATTAACTATGGAAATAAACGTATCGCCAGTTATACACATTCGCGCTTTTGTTAATCGCGGTTTTGTTACACCGCGCTTTTGTTACTCGCGGCTTTTTTATCACTCACGATTGGGTCACTCGCACTTTCATTACAAACCCTTTCGTCTTATGTTTCAAACCAAAATGTCCGTTAGTCGTGATTAAAATAAATAAAGACAATTGAAGTCTGAAACTTTGTTTCAACTCCTAAAGGATTGTAAGTTTTGTAAAAAAAACCAGGTTCCGAGTTTAAAACTTTTTTATTTCTAAGTGAATGTACTCCAAAAATTTCAGTTCTACATTTCTGTTTCTTTTATGTGCGCTACTCTGTTAAAACATAACCAAATCAAGTCATAACGGTGAAAGGCCGAAAACATCGTATTGTAGCTACCGTGCTACCAAGTTGACTCGACCCACCAAACGTATATTGCGTGCCAAACATCAATTTACCAATTTGCAAATGAATCGCCGGCTCCTCTAGGTGTCCACGAATTGGTACTCGGTCGTGGTACTCATCGGCAGCTGGCAGCGGTACCCAGCGTGGAAACGTTTTGGATCTCAATGGGTAGTAGGTTTAACATCAACATTTCTACTGGTGAGTATAGGTTCGGATATTATATTCAAGATTAGGTAAATAATTGGATTTGAGATAGTGCCCGCTCCTTATCTTTGGTTAAGAAAACATATTTAGATTTTATCATTCTTTAATGAATTTTATCATCAAATTTTCCAAAAATATTTCATTTAACACCAGAAATTGCACGATAATGTTTAAACCTATCAAATACTTACAGGGGGAGATGAGGGAACTGTAATCCGACCCAGCAAAAAATAGGCGACCGGCCCATATGTATGTCACAAAAGGCAAAACTACAAACACTCTAACTAAACCGAAAAACATTTTTTATTAAAACGACTTGTATTCCTAATAAGTAAACATTATCAGCCTTGGTGCACGGAACTGTAACATAATGTTACAGTTCCGTGCCTTGGTGTTGTACACAAGATCAGTGATCCAGGATTTTCGAGAAAGAGCGCACCAAAAAACAAAATATTTTTCCTTTGCTGTTTTTAATAGAACTTAACTTTTAAATTTATCATCATCGGAAAATAAAATAAGCAGGCGAAAATTTTTGAAAAATTAAGATATGTTTCTAAAAAAACTGGCACTTCCATCGAATATTAATAATTTTTAAGTGCACTTCAGATACATTTGGTAAAAAACTTCGGTTCATACATTTCTTGTTTTTTAATCAGGGTTTAAAAATAAGTATTACATTTGGTAGAAGGCCGGCCCATGAGGCACTGGCCCAAGTCACCAGCCCGTAAGTCACGGGCCCACCGGGAGATTTTTATTTTTCACATAATATCCCATTCACCCTTGAATATCTACCAGTAGATAAAACTTATCGACCTCCCAAAGCTTAGCTTTGCAAGTTAAAAATTGGATATTCGCAACATATGCGAATTACTTCTCGTAAATTTGTTGTAAATTTCTCGTAAATTAGACGCGAAAGAAAAACATTTGTCGCGCCACCCGTTTTCTCAGAAAGGGGTGTGGATATCTTATCAATTCTCAAGATATTTACACAGTGGTAATGTCAAGTTGAAAATAAGCCTGGCATTACCACATCTAAAAAATCTGAGGGCACGGCAGTGCCTCGTCAAGTTCGAGCGCCGTACCATCGTTTCTTGAAACATTTCAGCCGATATTTGACCTATCTAAAACTCTACTTCGGAATGAGCTACGAATCTTAAACTTTGCACAGTCGTAGATCTTCATGAGTTAACAACCCCTCCAAGATTCATGGAATTCCATAAAGTAGTAAAGTAGTTACGAAATTTCAAAAAACGTCGAAATTGGTACTCCTCACTTACTCATGTATAGATTATCAAAATTCTACTGTACTTCCAGACTATAAAGCTGAAATTTGGCAGACTGATATTATGACCAAACCCCTGGAAAAAATTAAAAAACCCCAAAATTTTATTTTACTCCCCTCCCCTATACAGGTAAATTTATGTAAAAGAAATGCTAGAGAGCTGAGTTTTGGCAGACTGATAGGAACTATGATAAAACTGTGGGAAAAAATTTAAAAACACCAAAATTATAATTTACTTCCCTACGTTTCCAAACTAGTAAGAACCATTCGTTTTGAAATTTGTATTGGAGAACTTGGCTTTACTTTTATCTCAATTCTTTTTACGGAATACCACTTTCGCGTACTTGGCTTTTTTTTACATGAAATGTTTTTGTTATGATAATAATTTCTGAAATTTGATGATTGGAAAATACACTACGAATTTGTCATAAAGTTTTGGTGAAACAAATATACGTCCCGCTTTTACTTTTTAATTTAAATCTACGTAGTGATTAAAAAAAGTTAAATTCTAAAAATTCACAGTATGAAATAATTGTCAGAAAAAAAATTAAATTTCAGTTTTTTTAATGCAGGTAGTGCTAACTTTTCTGCGTTTAATCTTTTTGAGTTTGCTATTCGTCATAGAACAAAAGTGTTGCCTTATCATTTGTGGCAAAAGGATTCAGTTCGTATTTCAGTAATTTATAATTTTTGAAGGAGGGTATACCAAAAAAGTTATTTAAAAAAAACTAAACCATCCCTGTATGTACAGGGTGTTTCCGGATATTTAGAAAGCGCCTTCTGCCTTTATTATAAGAGATGGAAAACTTTAGATACAAAAGTTGTGGGGTTTACCCCTCGGTTTACTCTGAATAAAATATTATCCGACAAAACAAATGTCTAAATATCATCATGGAATATATGTTGAAGTCAGATAGAAAAAAGGCTTTTAGTTTTTGTTAAAATTTATATGTCGTTCCATTTAAAATTCACCAAGTTTGTGCTTTTGTTTCGACTTTGCGATATTTATTTGTTTTATTGGATAATATTTTCTCGCGCCTTAGGGTACTTTTTTATTTATTAAAGTTTTTTTTCTCTCTTATAGTAAAGGCAGAAGACGCATACTTAATATACGGAAACAATCTGTACATAATCAAATGCAAGAACATCAAGAGCATAAGAACCATATACGAGCTATGTCAGAGGAAACAAGCGGTATAAAAAAGAAGGGAGGCTTATTTGGATTTGAGGGCACACTCTGTATTACATACGTATGTCCATTGGACTTCGGCTTGTGTCATTTGCGCAAGGCCTGCTCAAGTTAATAGGTTTTTTTACATTTAAAAATATCGGTATTTTTGCTTGCTAACACTGTAGGTAAAATCATCACAATGTACCACCCGCTATTTTTGCCATTTCCGTATGCAATATTTGCCCTGGACCTGGGTTAAAGTGTGTAATTTTCCGACGGAGGAAACGTGATCCATCGTTTTTTACCGTTTTAAAAGTCGAAGAAGTTCCCAAGATCTCTCTTCTGTGTGCAATTCCATGATAAATTCACAAAATAATTTTTCGATAATTATTTACACTTATTATTATTTTACTTTTTTTCCCAAAAGCAAAAATCCAGTAACGACATATGCCGCAGGTGAGGTGAGGACCTGACCGAATATTCATCAGTAAAAATCTTTTACCTACTCGCGTGCGGTAAAGTGCACTTATCGCACTCATTTACGTGCGGAAATTAGTACTTTGCCGCACACACACCATTTAGAAATGTTAGCAACTCACTAATAAAACAGCTGCAATATTTGTTTAGTAACTTTTTTTCAAATAAATTACATAAAATTTTTTGAAGGGAAAGGTTCTCATAGCTAAAATTTTGTACCTAACGCTTGCGGAAAGTGTCATTACCGCCATTGACGGCTTGTCCGAACTCCGCTACGCGTCGTGCGGTAAAGTATTGCTTTCCGTACTTGTTAAGTAAATAACTTTTACAAATCGTAGCGTTCTAGAAATCTTAGAGCATGGTACATTAGTCGAAACGGAAAAACAATATTATAAATGATATTTTTGCCACTAAATATGCTGCTGTTACCTTTTAATTCTTAGAGATCTAATGGAGAATGATTCTCATAAACAAGAAGAAGAAGAGCAAAGTGGGTTTGGTGTAGGTAGATCTTGTGATATTGGCTTAAACAAGTTATTGAGAAAAAAAATATTCAAAATACAAAATATCGAAAATACGGAATTTTGAAAACCTAGGTAACTTCACCTGACCCTAACTTTACCTAAGGGATAATTTTTAAGTTACTTTAGCCAAACCTAACCTAACTAAAATTTCGATTAATTAATTAGGTTTTGTTAGGTTGCCGAACCAAATATTTTGGGGCCTAAGACGGAAATTTAGAGGCTTGTCGCGTACCGTGACGAAATTTGGCACAGAGGTAGCGGACACCTAGAGATACCATTTTAGAAGTGGTGCTCGGATGGAACCCAGTGCAGGGCCAAGATACAGAGGCGTACTTAAGGTAGGCAGAAAAAATTGATACATTAAATATAAAACTAGTTTCGCGTAAAATTTTTGTTTCTTTCACTTTATAGCTATGCAGCTTATAAATGCAGCAAACCTATAAAAATATAAGGTTGGAAATAAGGTTTTTTTTGAGGGGGGAGGGAGCAAAAGGCAGGATAAATTGGTAAAATTTATTTTGTCTAAAGTGGTCGTGTGGGTATCGATTTCTAGGTAATTTAGTATTCTAAACCAAAATAAATATCAATTGAGTCAATTCGTCAAACTGTTCATATGATATGTCAAAAACTGACACCTTAATCTGCCAGGGATTATAAAAAATACCTTGACCAACTTAATAAAATTTGATAACTTAGTGTGGTGTAGTAAAATTAAAAGAGAAAACAAATTTCTAAAATTTTTAATTTTTAACATAATCTGCCAATTCTTGGGTTCCAAAGCATATACTTTTCATGTATGTTTTAAAGTCTACCTAACAGCTACATAGGTGATTAATAGTTTAACTTTCTATACTGTATATTTTCAAATTTTTTAAATGCTGAGAATAACGTTATACGTATTAAAAAAAATTATATTGAAAAAAGAAACACCCTGTATTTTCTTACAATTACAAAGCTAAGTAAAACAATGTACACTATGTAAAAAAGGCATTCTTCTTTTTATAGCAAATTGAAAAATTAACAAGGTATCTTAAACTGCATAACCGGTATAACCAAAAGTTTGAGACTACTACTTTTTACATGATTTTTTTAATATCACCTTGTATCTTTTAGCATATTATAAAA
Organism: Aspidapion aeneum; assembly: GCA_963576565.1. Classification (NCBI taxonomy): domain Eukaryota; kingdom Metazoa; phylum Arthropoda; class Insecta; order Coleoptera; family Brentidae; genus Aspidapion; species Aspidapion aeneum. Next base: position 45,052,286 of record OY755044.1, read on the forward strand.
TTACACTAACTTAAATTTTAGTGTCATAGCCTGTAATAACTCGACAAATTGTGCTAAGTTTCGTTGCAGAATTCTTATTAACGCAGTAGCTACAATACATAATGTAAAAAAACAGTAAAAATCGCAGCAAAGTTGTTGTGGCCCCGTATATACGTTCAGAAAATGGTAATGATGTAGCATTCATCACAGAACTAGAGTCCGAAAAAAGGAGAATATATTGATTGCAATGAGATGTTTATTTGACATATCTAGAGGTATTTTAATTTTCAGAACTAAAATAATAAATTAGGAAAAATCTTTATTGTCTAGTTACATGTTAACACTCTGTATAAAAAATTTTATTTAAGAAAATAAAAGCTGTGCTAGTACTGTTGTAAAGTGCTAACTTTGGGTTTTCCATAGTGATTAGCAACGTCGTTATAAAAAAAAAACTACTTAAAATTATCATAAAAAATGTACTTATTTTTAAAAACAGCCTGAATTTTTAACAGTTCAAACTAATTATTTTCATAAAATATAAATAAAAGCTAAGTATCTTTTATCTGGTATATATTAAAAAAAAACTTACGTTTAGGAAATCCATATACTTTTCCATCTTTTTGGATTTTTTTAATTTAGAATTATTAAATAAAACCCCCCTGTACCCCGACCCTGTATATGTCATACCCGTCCGGCAATTTTTGTTTTAGAGAGAAACAATTTGTTTATGTCCACGTTAAATTTTAACACCGTTATATCACATAACTAAGCTCCAGGATTTTTTTTATAGTCAACACCCACACCATAAATTTCTTAAAATATTTGTTATTATTTTTTATTTCTTGGAAGAGCAATATGATTTTTTTATCACTAAAAATACTCTGCCAATATATGGGCCCCTAAGCTCACACTAGGTACTATAGTTATAGTGTACGTGTGAGCTAATATAACTAAAAACTGAAATATATTTTATTCAACTCCATACTAAATTACCTTTTGTTTGATACCACACAAGCCATGTTTTGACTTAAACTCAAATTTTTGAAATCTACCACCACCCTTACAAAAAAATAAAAACTAAAATGTACTTTGTTAAAGTCCGGACTCAATTACCTTTCGTTTGATATCACACACGCCATATTTTCACTAAACTCTAATTTTTAAAATATACCCCCACCCTTTTTTTTTAAATAAATTAAAATGTATTTTGTTTAACTGCAGACTCAATTACCTTTCGTTTAATATCACACACGCCATATTTTCACATAAACTCTAATTTTTGAAATCTACCCCCACCCTTTTATTTGGTTTGTGTTCGGTGGATTTTGTTCATTTTAAAATGGGACCATCTCGACCCAAGACCCAGCCTAGGTACCAAATTTCATTAAAATCGGCCAAGCGGTTTTTGAGTTATGAGCGTTGGTCGTTACAGACAGACATACAGACACACAGACAGACAGACATACAGACAGACAGACAGACAGACAGACAGACAGACAGACGGCGCAACAAAAAAGTTTCAAAATCATCTGAAACGCAAAGATATATAAAAAATTTTGAGATCGGAGCAACTTTTTTTTTCTCGAAAAAATTAGGATCACCATAGCTCACACTACTATAGTATAGTATATGTGTGAGCTAATAAAAGTATTTATGTCCTTATAATCGGTGCTAAGTTTCATTGCCCTAGCTTTACATTTGAATTTTATACAGAATTTTATTGAGATAGATGCAATTAAAAATAAAACACCCTGTATCTTTGCTCTGCACTGAGTTCGGAATGAGCACCACTTCGTGAATTAATACTATAGTGCTGTACTATACTCGTACCAAGTTTCATTACGGTACGCAAAAATGCAGACAAAAGTGGCTTAGGCTCTAGACTAAAACCTAACCACTAACACAATACAAACTACAAAACGCCTAAAAAAATGTATTTTAAGTAATAAGAGCTTAGTTAGATTAGGGACAGGTTAAGTTAGGTTTTCAAAATTTTCTATTTTTGATATTTCCTGTTTATAATATATTATTTTGGATATATGGTTGTTTCAGTGTTTTGTGTTTTCGATTTTTTTTATTTCGATATTTTGAAGTTTCGATATTTTGTGCTTCAGATATTTTGTTATTTAATTTTTTGTTTTCGATATTTTATAGATTAAATGATTTGTTTTTTAATATTTTTTCGCCCGGCCTTCCATTATCAAATAGATAAAAATCATGGAACAGCCGTATTCTGTGCTCTCCGGGTGCTGAATGAACCATGTGATTATTAATGGATGGTGCATCTCGGTACCCAAGGGTACCACGCAGTGAGGTAGCGGTGCGATGTAAATAATGAGGATGATGCAAATTGGGATTTGTGAAATTTTTAGCTCCCACATAGCAGTCATTTATACAAGGACTTTCAAAAATGATCAACCACAAACTTTTAAACAAAGTTGAAACTAAAAACAAACCAAGTTTTGTTGTGATATAGATATTTTTGTAACAAGAGCGTGAATAATAATATTTTTGCCCGACTAAGAAGGCTGAGGTTAGAAATATTCTTCACGCCAGTGGTTTAAATAAGATTTTTTCTACTAACAGAAATAAGTAAACAAGCATAATTATTGTAATAAATAATTTATTATATTAAAAAACGAATGAAAAATATTTGAAATTACTTGGCATTAGAGAGTTGTGTGGCACAACAAAATGGAATAAATTTGATGACGAAAAAACGCTTGAATTTATATTTTTAAGTGCGCATTTTAGAAAAAGAAATAATATATGGTGTGTCATGTGACAGTGGCCAATACCAACTTACTTATTTTAAAGCATGTATTATATAAATTTTTTGGATTCTTCAAAATATTCGACATAATTTATGTACAATGTCCTATATGTAAGTTTAACCATTTTTTAAATATTTACAGTTCAAAAACAATTTCCAATTTGGAGGCGAAATATTTCGAAAACGGTTGGAGCTATGGAAAAACGTATTCCTATCCTTATTTTTAATTATTTACCGATTGACATCAAATACGAACACTCCCGGTTTAACAGGAATTTCCGATTTTCCGTTAAAAGCGGATGTGGTCGTGGTTGGAAGGATAGGGACATGTAAGCCGTTTCTCCATAGTTCTAATGGTTTCAGAAATATTCCGCCTCGAATTTCGAAAATTGTCGTTTTTGAACTGTCAATATTTCAAAAATAGTTAAACTTAGGTATAGGCTATTGTACATGAATTATAACTAGAATTTTCTGAGAAATCCACAACAATATATATATACATTGCTGCATTTAAAATAAGAAAGTTAGTATTGGCCACTGTCATATGACACTATATATATTTTTTTTTAAATGCGCATTTAAAAATACAAATTGACATGTCCAAGCGGTTTTTTCAACACGCCCTCATTTGTTCGTTATGGAATTTATTCAATTTGGCTGTTCCACAATATATGCATAAGAAAACTACCTTCCCAACAACAACAAAATTATTATTATTATTATTATTATTATTATTATTATTATTATTATTTTCAGGTAACACACTACATTTAGTAGTGGCATCATTATGGAATTCATCGGTCAACGAATGACAAGATGATTCTATATTAGGCCAATAACCCTTCTTACAATGCTGCATGTATCCAACAACACTGATTTTTGTATCGGTTTGTATAGGTCCCATTCTATACCAAGTGTTAATAGACTGTCTATTAGTTTTTTAGGGATTTCACCCAAGGTTCCAACCACGATGGGTACGATGGTCACGGAGTCCATGTGCCACATCTCAGTAATTTCGTCCCGTAGTGGTAAATATTTGTTAATTTTTTCAGCATATGTTTTAGATATATTCGTAGCTAACGGAACGGCAAAATCTGCAATAAAAGTTTTCTTCTCCTTCTTAAATGTCACCACCAAGTCAGGTATATTATTGGGAATAGTTCTGTCTGTTTGTATTTTCCTGTTCCAGTAAATTCGCACGTCATCATTTTCACACACTGCTGGGGGTTCATATGCATAATAAGGAGTCGCTTCTGTCATTCCTATTAGTTTTTCACATAATTTCAGGTGAATTATTTTGCCAACTCTATTGTGTCGATCCAGGTATGCTTTCTGTGCGAGCACGGTACAATCAGCAGTAATGTGGTCCAAGTTTTCTTCTGCGGAATTACAGACCCTGCATTTTACGTTTTCCAGGTTTTCTTTGAGGATACGTTTTTTGTAGGATTTTGTTGCAATTACCTGGTCTTGGATCGCGTTAATAAATCCTTCCGTTTTATTAAATATGTTGCCATATGAAAGGTAAGTTAAAGACGCGGCAGTGTCTATTGATTCATGTTCGACTTTTGCCAGGTACTTGCTATGCAGAGCTTTAGTCCTCCATTGTTCAAGCAGTTGTTCATTTGTGGTGATTTTGTGGTCGAGTTCTTTTACTGCAAGACGCAATGGGGTTGCCTTTTTGTCAGTTTTTACGACGGCTTTGTGCAAAGTACTTCGTTCGGATTTTTTGTAGGAGTACTGCCTTAGGTTAAGGAGTTGCTGATGATGCTTAGCTTTTATATCTGGTATTCCTCTACCACCTAGTTTACGTGGTAAGTGAAACCTTTCTGTGGCAGATCTGGGATGGTGCGATCGGTACTTACGGAATTCTTTTCTTGTTTTTGTGTTTAAATCTTCGAGCTCAGTGTCTGTCCATTTAATTACGCCAAAGCTGTAGCATATGGCAGAGACTGCGTAAGTGTTTACTGCCTTGGAAATGTTTCGGGCTGACAGTCTGGATTTCAAAATTGACTTTATTCGTTTAAAGTATGTGTCTGTCAGTTTTTGTTTGGTTGGTTTGTGGTCTATATCTCTAGCTTGTTGGTAGCCTAAGTACTTGTATTTATCGTTCTCTCCCATTCCCTCCACAAAGCCCTGCTCCTCATTCACCTCAAATCCCCTGTGTGGTGTCCACCTGCCCCTTTCCATAGCACTTATTTTACACTTATCAAGATCAAACTTCATATGGATATCTGAACTAAATTTTCCTACACAGGTAAGTAGGCTTTCAAGTTTTTGTTTTGTTGGTGCGAACAGCTTCAGGTCATCCATATACCATAAATGGCTGAGGCTTGTACTTGTTTGACTGATCATGTACCCTTTCTTTTCTTTGTTTAGGAGTTGGGTAAGTGGTCGTAAAGCAAGGCAGAACCACAAAGGGCTTAAGGCATCCCCCTGAAAAATTCCTCTTTTTATATCCATTATCCCGGCGTCCAGTGTGCCTTCGGGCGAGTTAATGAGCAATTTAGTTTTCCATTCTGTCATGACCTGTGCCAGAAAGATGCTGATGTGTTTATCTATTTTGTATATGTCCAGAACTTCAAGCAACCAAGAGTGCGGGATACTATCAAACGCCTTCTGGTAGTCAATGTAGGCTGTGTGTAACGAGCCTTGTGCATTTTTTGCATTGTATATAACCGTGGCATCTATAACTAGCTGCTCTTTACATTCCCTTGAGCCCTTTCGACATCCCTTTTGTTCTTCATCGAGTAAATCACTATATTCAAGGTGAGTGTAGATCTTTTCGGCGATAACAGAGGTAAGTATTTTATAACTGGTTGGTAGACATGTAATTGGTCGATATTTAGCGGGGTCGTCTGTAAACTGCTCCGTCTTTGGCAGCAGATAAGTTACTCCATTGGATAGAAAGCCTGGTGTTTGTTCCGGATGTTTTAGAAGGGAATTAAAAACATCTAGCTAGTTGTTTATGGATGGATTTAAACTTTTTAAGCCAGAAGTTTTGGATAGAGTCGAGCCCAGGGGCTTTCCAGTTAAGTGTTTTTGATATAGCTGACTTGACTTCTTTCTGAGTGATCTCCCAGTTCTCCATTGGTATTATTTTTAATGAGGCTTTTCTTTCATTTTCCATCCATTGTGCTTCTTTGTGTTTTAAAGATTGTCCCCAGATTCCATTCCAGTAGTTTCTTACATTTTCGGTAGTTGGCAGTTTCACATTTTCAGCTTGTGCTTTTGAGTCTAGACTTCGATAGAAAAGACGCTCGCTACGATTAAATTGCTGGTTTTGCTGCCTTCGTAAATTGCTTTCACGATACCTTTTAATTCTTTTGGCTTTTGCTGCGAGCTTTTGTTTTAATAGATCTAGTACCTCTATTTTTGTTGGGTTTTCGAGTGTTTTCTCCTTTCTTAAAATCTGTGATGCATGTTCTACTTGCTTGGTTTTGAATTTTGACTTTGAGTTAGAATTGCAATTTCCCGTCTGAGCGTATCTATTTTGAATTCGTATTTCCCATCGTGGCTGTTTCAACTTATTGCGTTTTGTCTTTGTTGTCAATTGTTGACCATTTAGAATAAGAACTGTAGCTGCCCCCGTATAGATCAAGCTATGTAGTTCTTCTAGCATTGTATCTGTTTTTAGGTTTTCTTGTATAATAAGGTCTACTTTTTTAATCATTTGCTCGGTAGTGGATCCATATCGGAGCTTTGGTAGCTTGGGCTTTTTTAGCGGGTTTATTCCGTCATATAAAAGGAAATTCTTGTGAAAAGTTTTGTGTTCTGGTGGGGTTGCTTCTTCTGTTATAGGTAATATTTCTTGATGTTGTGGTTCTTCAGATTCCTCGAGACCGATTTGGATTGCAACTTCTTGTTTAATCCTTTTGATTGTGTCTGTGTATCTCCTGCAATTAAAAATCGATCTACGTTGATCTATTATATTCTGTGTTGATTTTTGTCCCAGAGTTGGATACTTCTCGATAACTTGTTTGTGCAGCTCTTTGCTAAAAGGGGGTTTTAAAGTTTCTGCTTTTGTTATATTAAAGTAGCATCGAACAATAAATTCATTGATTTCATCGGTCCATATAGCTCGCTGCCTAAAATTTCCCTGTGACGTAGTGGGCTGTGGTACATCCTCAGCAACATCTTCGTCTTGGGTGACCCTCTCATGTGTCTGTGGTAGTGACTGGGTCTGAGTTTCCATAATTCGTTGTCCATTCTCATTGCCTTCAGTCTGCGCAGGTCTATCATCACGGCGGTTCCGACCCAGGTCCTGCTGCCCCGGCCCGCCCGAGTATCTTTTCCGTCTCGTATTGAAAGCTATTTATATTTCTCGGCTTATGGGCTGCTAACCCATAGGCCGGTGCTGGTTTTTGTCCACCCCGGGTATTTTATTTCCCCGTTACCCGCCAGCCTTTTTAAAGAGCTAACGAGCGTACCTCATCGCTAGAGGCGGCCCCCGATAGCAGGTCCAGCAACTGCCACGGGTTATTATTATTATTATTATTATTATTATTATTATTATTATTATTATTTTTATTATTATTATTATTATTATTATTATTATTATTATTATTATTATTATTATTATTATTATTATTATTATTATTATTATTATTATTATTATTATTATTATTATTATTATTATTATTATTATTATTATTATTATTATTATTATTATTATTATTATTATTATTATTATTATTATTATTATTATTATCATTATTATTATTATTATTATTATTATTATTATTATTATTATTATTATTATTATTATTATTATTATTATTATTATTATTATTATTATTATTATTATTATTATTATTATTATTATTATTATTATTATTATTATTATTATTATTATTATTATTATTATTATTATTATTATTATTATTATTATTATTATTATTATTATTATTATTTTTTTTTTTTTTTTTTTTTTTTTTTTTATTCCACGATATTTATCGGATCTTTTGACAGGCATGCATCGGCCTTGACGGCAAGATGCAGACTCTGTGTTTACGTTTCTAGAAACGACCTAACTGTATGCGTAGTATCTATTATCACTGACTTCTGCATTAGATGGTAGGTATTTTCTGGAATATTAAGTTTCTTTAAATTTGTCCTTAGGTTCTTAGGTACCAGTCCCATGGCACTAATAACAAGAGGTATGACTTCAACGCTTTCCAGTTTCCACAGCCCTTTTATTTCTCGACATAATGGTAGATACTTGTTTATTTTTTCTTTTATTTTTGTGTCCATGTTATTGTTGTTGGGTAAAAAAAAAAAAAAAAAAAAAAAAAAAAAAAAATAATAATAATAATCATAATAATAATAATAATAATAATAATAATAATAATAATAATAATAATAATAATAATAATAATAATAATAATAATAATAATAATAATAATAATAATAATAATAATAATAATAATAATAATAATAATAATAATAATAATAATAATAATAATAATAATAATAATAATAATAATAATAATAATAATAATAATAATAATAATAATAATAATAATAATAATAATAATAATAATAATAATAATAATAATAATAATAATAATAATAATAATAATAATAATAATAATAATAATAATAATAATAATAATAATAATAATAATAATAATAATAATAATAATAATAATAATAATAATAATGGTTGTTGGTTGTTGAGGGGCGAACCGTCCTTCTCCCCAAGAACGGAGACTTGTCCGACCCAAAGAACTATTATTATTATTATTATTATTATTATTATTATTATTATTATTATTATTATTATTATTATTATTATTATTATTATTATTATTATTATTATTATTATTATTATTATTATTATTTTTTTTTTTTTTTTTTATTTTTTTTTTTTTTGTTGCTCGTTTTTACGGTAAGTATAAGAGTATGTCGGCTTTTGGTAAGTAGAGCAAGACATACACTTTTTGTTATTGTTACTTGTTAATGTTCAAAACTCTCCTTACTGTGTTACAGGTGGATAAGATCACAGCTTTCTGCATTTCTAGGTAGAACTTTTCCGGGACAGTCAAGATTTTTAGTGCATTGAACATTTTCTTTGGGATTTCTCCGGTTGCTCCAATAATAACTGGGACAATTTGCACTCTGTCCACCCTCCAGATTTTCTTTAGTTCTTCGCTTAAAAGTAAGTACTTTTCAATTTTTTCTTTGTGCTTTTTATGTATATTTGTTGGTGTTGGTATCGCGATGTCAATGATTAGAATCTCGTTATTTTCCTTATCTAACACAAATATGTCTGGTTTGTTGTGTTGGACTGGGTGGTCTGTTTGTAGGCTTCTGTCCCAGTACATTGTTGTTTTTTCGTTCTCAGTGATAGGTGGCGGGTTGTATTTATAGTATGGTTCCCGGTTCTGTAATAAACCATATTTTATTCCTAATTCTCTGTGTATAATTTTTGCCACATCATTATGTCTGTTTGTGTAGTCTTTTGGAGCAAGCGTCGTACAGCTACTTATTATGTGTTCAATGTTTTCGTGCCCTTTTCCACAGAGTCTGCATTTTGTGTTTGTTATATTGGGGTCTTTGACAATGTATTTTTGATATGACTTTGTGGGAATTACTTGATCCTGAATAGCACAGAGAAAGCCTTCAGTTTCTGAAAAGATGTTACCCTTAAGTAGCCAACTTCTTGATGCTTTTTGATCTATGTCATCATGGTTAAGTGTATGAGGGTATCTTCCATGTAGTTCTTTCTGATGCCATTTTTGTGTTTGAGTGTTTATGTTGTATTCAGGATCACAACTATAATTTCCCTTGCAGAGTTGGAGAGGTGTGAGCTGTTTGTCTGTGGTGTTTATTGCAGCATGAAATAAGGAATTCTCACCAGTTTTAAGGAAAAACTCTCTTAGATTGTTGATTTGTTGCTTGTGTAGGAGTCGTAGGTCAGTAATTCCTCTTCCACCTTGGCTCCGTGGGAGATGAAACCGTTCTTTACATGCTCTTGGGTGGTGAGATCTGTACTTAGTGTAGAGTTTCCTTAGGGATCGATTTGCTTCTTCCAGCTCTGTTTCGGTCCATTTTACCACTCCAAAACTGTATGCGACAACCGGTGTTGCGAGTGTATTTGTTGCACTGATTTTGTTTCTAGCTGACAGCTGAGTCTTCAGAATGGCTTTTATCCGCTCTTTCATTTTGTTTATCAGTTGTTGTTTTACCAACTTTTCATCTATCCCCTGTGACTGCAGAAAACCAAGATATTTGTAGGATTCATTTTTATCCATAGCTGCAATCGTACCTCCTCCAGATCTTTGTAACATTTCAAAGTCGTCACTTCTTTGCCACTTACCTTTCACAAGGCTGTTAATTCTACACTTGTCCAAGCCAAAGTTCATGGATATATCAGCTGAGAAAATTTCTGTTTGTCTAAGGAGATTTTTTATGCCATTGTTTGTCTCTGAAAAGAGTTTCAGATCATCCATATATACTAGATGACTTACTTGCTGATTGCTCGCTGGTATTTTATATCCGGATTTCTTGCTGTTTATAGCATTGGATAGTGGATTGATAGCAATACAAAACCACAAAGCACTTAGCGCATCGCCTTGGTAAATCCCTCTACTTATTCGCATTTTTAGTGGTTCTATTTTTGAGTTTGATATCAAAAGGTTTGTCTCCCACTTTTCCATCGCTATTTTTAGGAAATTTGTAATTTGGGGGTTTACCTTATATATATTAAGACTCTCAATTAGCCAGGTGTGCGGAACGCTGTCGAATGCTTTCTGATAGTCAATAAATGCTGTGTATAAGGTTCTGTGATTTTTAATTGCATCTTTCGTTATGACTGTATCTATTACTAGTTGTTCTTTACAGCCCTGTGATTTCTTTCTGCAACCTTTTTGTTCTTCTGCGAGAAGATTGTTTCTCGTCATATGTCTGTAGAGCTTGTCTGCGAGAATGCCTGTCAAAATCTTGTATATGGTGGGCAGACATGTAATCGGTCTATATTTTGACGGGTCTGGTTGTGGGTGTGTCGATTTGGGGAGCAGGTAGGTATTTCCCATTGTGAAGAATTTAGGTAGATTTTCTGGGTGGTTAAGAATATCTGTAAGAAGATAAGCCAGTTTTTCATGTAAGTGTGTGAATCGTTTATACCAGAAGTTATGAATGCCATCTGGTCCTGGCGCTTTCCAGTTGTGTGCTTTTGACAAGGTGTTTTTTAGGTCTTCCAATGTTATTGTTTCTGGTAGCATAGCTGGTATATGTTCCACTCTTTTTTTCTCGAGTGTCATCCAATCAGCGTTGTGTTTATGACTTGCTGGTTTCTCCCAGATATTTCTCCAAAATTCTCTGACACTTTCTCGCGTTGGGTATTCTCCATTCTCTGCGTCGGTTTTTGGATTTAGAAGTTGTCGGTAGAAGAGCCTCTGATTCGCATTGAACAATCTGTTTTCTATTTTTCGTTGGTAGGATATTCGATAACGTCTGAGTCTATGACTGTATACCTGTAGTCTTTGTTTTAGAAAGTCGATAATTTCGATGATTGTTCCATTGGACTTGTTTGCGTATCTTTGGATAATTTGGTTTGCTTTTGTTTCCGTCTTCCTGTTTTTAATATTTTTATTTTGCATTTGTGTTAGCTGTCCAATTTCTGCCCTTATTTTCGCGATTTTTGCAGTTAACCTCTTTTCCCATCTGGGTTGTGTCGTTTGTTCTTTGGGCGTTGTTTTTCTCATTGTCTTTTGGTTGTGAAGTTCAATTGTTGTTTTTGCTGCTGCATATGTGAGGTCGTGTAAGCCCTGTAGGTTTTCACAAGCAGTCACTCTGTGGATTAGAGCATTGTTGACTTGTACAATTATATTATTTGTGTCTTTGCATGTTTTTAACTTGGGTAGATTTGGTCTTAAAATGGGGTTTAGACCTTGGTATCGTTGTATGTTGTTTTCAAGTTTGTTGTATACTTCTTGTTCTTCCGGGTTGTGCATATCATTTTCATAATTTTCTGTTGTTTGGTCGTAATTTCGATTTTGTTGCTCCTCAACTGGCGGTGCTCGCATCCCAAGTTCCACCTCTACTTCGGTGCGAATTTGTTGCACAATATCATGCGATAGTCTGTGTTTTGTGAACAGCTCTCGTCTTTGACTGAGTATGTTCATCAAGGTTTTACCAGCTAGTTGTGGGAATTTCTGTAGCATATCTTGGTGTAGTCTGTGTCCGTAGGGAGTTTTGTCTGTTTCCATTTTTGTGAGTAGTAGGTATGTACGATAAAGGTATATGTTCATTTCTTCTGTCCATTTAAATCGCACATTGCCTCTTCTTCGGTTTCCAGCTATGGGCTCATCTGCCTGATGAGCAACATTGTCGGGAACTGTTATGGCATTGGGGGTGTCAGGTCCATTTTCATGCGGGTCGGTGGAGTTCCTTCTTAGGGGGATGCCACCTGGTTCATCTTCTCCTAAGACAGGCGGGGGGTCTTCTAGGCGGTTCCGAACAGAGTTAGCCTGATCCTCTGCCACGCCTGAGTATCGCTTTCGCCTCGTCCTTATAGCGACTACATATCACGCCCTTTGGGGTGCTAGCCCACTAGACGGTTTGCTGGTTTTTGTCCACCCCGGGTATTTTATTTCCCCGTTACCCTTCAGCCTTTTTCAAGGGCTGACGAGCGTACCTCATCGCGAGAGGCGGCCCCCGATAGCAGGTCCAGCAACTGCCACGAGTTATTTATTATTATTATTATTATTATTATTATTATTATTATTATTATTATTATTATTATTATTATTATTATTATTATTATTATTATTATTATTATTATTATTATTATTATTATTATTATTATTATTATTATTATTATTATTATTATTATTATTATTATTATTATTATTATTATTATTATTATTATTATTATTATTATTATTATTATTATTATTATTATTATTATTATTATTATTATTATTATTATTATTATTATTATTATTATTATTATTATTATTATTATTATTATTATTATTATTATTATTATTATTATTATTATTATTATTATTATTATTATTATTATTATTATTATTATTATTATTATTATTATTATTATTATTATTATTATTATTATTATTATTATTATTATTATTATTATTATTATTATTATTATTATTATTATTATTATTATTATTATTATTATTATTATTATTATTATTATTATTATTATTATTATTATTATTATTATTATTATTATTATTATTATTATTATTATTATTATTATTATTATTATTATTATTATTATTATTATTATTATTATTATTATTATTATTATTATTATTATTATTATTATTATTATTATTATTATTATTATTATTATTATTATTATTATTATTATTATTATTATTATTATTATTATTATTATTATTATTATTATTATTATTATTATTATTATTATTATTATTATTATTATTATTATTATTATTATTATTATTATTATTATTATTATTATTATTATTATTATTATTATTATTTTGTTTTTTCTCCTTTTCAGGGCTTTTGCTAAAGTGGGATTCTCTTGAATCAGTCACTTTAACCGGTTTTATTGAGGTTTCTCAATTTACGTTTGTGAAGGTAAGTTAAGGGTTTTTCTTACAATACGACAGGTTTCCAGTATCACTGATTTCTGCATTGTCGTGAATATTTTTTTATCTGTGATATTTATTTGTTTTAGGTATGATTCCAAGTTCCTCGAGACCAGGCCTGTAACTGAGATGACAATAGGAACTATGGTAAGACTTTTAAGTTGATGGATGTTTCTGTATTCTTCTGATAAGTCAAAATATTTATTAATTTTTTCTCTTTCAGCTTTTTCTAGGTTGTGATCGTTCGGATGCGTGATGTCAATGAAAAAACCCCGCCTTTCCTTTTTTTCTACTAAGACAATGTCAGGTCTATTACAGGGGATTGGTTTATCCGTTTGAATTGGCGTGTCCCAGTATAGAAGGTATGTATCATTTTCATGTACTGGAAATGGAACATATTTAAAGTTTTGTTCAGTTTTATTTAGGAAATTGCAGTAAATAGCAAGGTGTTGATGAATTATATTAGCTGTTAAATTGTGCCGTTTTAAATATTCTGTAGGTGCTAACACCGTACATCCTGCTATAATATGTTCTATCGTCTCGGAGTGACGTCTACACATTCTACAGAGATCATTGTCAAGTTGTACTCCATGAATCGTTCTTATGTGGTTTCTTGTTGCTATGACATTGTCCTGAATGGCCACCATAAATCCCTCTGTCTCTCCGTATAGGTAACCTTTTTTTAACCATTCCGTCGATGCTTCAGCCTTTGATTGATTAAGGTGATTAGGAAATTTTCCGTGAAGAGGTTTTGATAGCCATTTATTTTTTAGAGTAGCGAGGTCAGGTAAGTCATGAGTTTCTTCTCTGAATTTTACCGGTGAGTAAGTTCCAATTTCAGTTATGACTTTATGAAGTAAAGATGTAGCGGACTTCCTGCGAAAATATGTTCGTAATTTATTTATTTGCCTGTGGTGAAGTAGTGCGATGTCTATGAGTCCTCTTCCTCCCAATTTTCGTGGGATGTAGAGCCTTTCGGTGCACGCTTTAGGATGATGGATTAGATACTTCGACATTTGTACACGAATTACGCGGTTGAGAGCTTCTAACTCGGTGTTTGACCAACCAATTATTCCAAAGGAATAAGCAGTTGCTGGTATCGCATAAGTGTTGATTGCTTTGATTTTGTTTTTAGCTGTGAGTTCCGTCCGGAGTATTTGTTTGGTTCTTTTCTCGAGTGTTAGGCTAAGTATATTCTTTGCTTCTTTTTTGTTGATAACTAGTTTCTGTTTGTATCCTAGATACTTATAGTTTTCATTGTTTAGGTATTTAATGTTCTCGATTTCAATGTTATCATATTCTGTTGGTTTTCCGCGATGAGCTACTAACTTTGCACATTTATCAAGACCAAATTTCATTTTGATATCATTACTGAATACCTCTGTCAGCTCTATCAGTCTATCCAGATCCTTTTCTGATGACGCATATAATTTTAAATCATCTACATAAAACAAGTGAGCCATTGTGTACGATATATCACCCTGCTTTAGTTTATATCCGATGTTGGATCGTTGCAAAGCTTTTGAGAGCGGGTTTAGGCTTAGAATAAACCAGACAGGACTAAGAGAGTCACCCTGAAAAATACCGCTTTTAATATTGATTTCATCAGTCGTTATTTCTCTGTTGTTCAGTGTGAGAATAAGTGTAGTTCTCCAGGAGTTCATGCATTCACTGAGGAATTTGATTATATTTTTGTCGATTTTGTACAACTCTAGGACTTCTAATAGCCAGCTGTGTGGTACAGAGTCGAATGCTTTCTGATAATCGATCCATGCCACTGCGATGTTCCGTGATCTGTGTTTGGCATCTTGTGTTATTACTTCGTCAATAATCAGTTGTTCTTTACATCCCTGTGATTTTTTCCTACACCCTTTTTGTTCTTCTGTTAAGATATCTTGTTGTACCAGATGGTTGTCTATTTTTTCAGCGATTATTGACGTAATTATTTTATAGAGTGTTGGTAAGCAAGTAATTGGTCGGAAATTTTTTGGGTCATCAGTTCTCTCTGATTTTGGAAGCATGTATGTAACACCTTTAGTTAGGTAGGCTGGCAATTTCTCTTTATTCATCAAGATGCGGTTTACCTGCACAGCAAGCTGTTTCCACACATTTAGCTTTTTCCACCAGTAGTTATGTATCATATCGATACCTGCCGCCTTCCAGTTTTGAGTTTTTAAAACAGCCTTCTTTACGTCTTCCTCTGAGATGTTTATAAGATTCATCGCTGGTATTGTTTGGCATTCTTGTCTCTCTGTACTCAACCACGTAGCTCTTTTGTTGTGTTCGCCCTTTTTCTTCCATATGTTTGACCAGAAATCCATTAACTCTTCTTTTTTTGGGAGGGATGAAAGTTTTTGTTGTTTTGGTTCTAAAGTCTTATAAAAATGCTTTTCGTTTTTGTAAAAGATTTTGTTTTGTTCTCTTCTTTTAAAGCTCTTGTTGTACCGTCTTAATCTCTTACCCAATGCTGCTATTCTCTGTTTAAGTTCGTCTATGAAAATTGACAGTTTTTCTTTATATTTTCTTTCCCCTATTTGTATGTTCCTTTCTTTGAGAATTTTCTTTATCTCTTTTCTTAAATTTTTACTAAGATTTCCCTTTTCCCAAGCCAGCAATTTTGTTATGCGACTTTTTAATTTTTGTTTCTAACCTTATTTTCCACTTGGGTGCCTTCCCTTCTGTTTTATGAGCTTGTGGTTTTGTTTTTATTTCCATGTGTTCTATCACAGTTTTTGCTGCACAATATACCAAACATTGCGTCTTTGTAATAGGGTCATCTTCTTCTAGTAAGTTTAATAATTCTTCGTTGATGATTTGGATTCCTTCTTCTGTTTTTGAGTTTGGTCTAATTTTGGTCAGTTTTTCTCTTTTTTCTGGGTCAGTTTCTTGGTACATTATTATGTATTTTTTAAATGTGTTAACAAGATTAATTTGTAAAACGTTTTCCTTAGTTACAGGTACCACGGTCTCTAGAACCTCTACGTCGCTTGATGCTTCTTCCAGCATTACGGGTAGGTTGTTTGTTTCCTGTGGTGTTATGTTCTGTCTTCTGATCATTTGTTGTACTTCGTCTTTAATGTTTGCAATTTCCAATGCAGTTAGCAGAGAATGAGTTCTGATAGCGTAGAGTTGGTTGGCTATTTGTGACTCAGTAAAATATACGTCTGGCTTTAAACGTCTCCATTCAATAAGCATCTTCTTTCGAAAACCTTGTTTGCTTGACTCGCACTTTGTGCCAAGGAAGTAAGCTCGCATAATGTCTTCGTTTTCCATTTTGGTCCATTTTTTTCTACGAGTTTGTCTATTCTGAACCTCGGGAGGAGCAACATCTTCTTGATGTGCTATTCTCGCTTCTTGAGGCTCATCACTTCCTGATACCGTTGTCATAGGCCGCCTTGTAGTTCCGTAACTCGCAGGGGCGCCACTTGCTTCGCCTACCTGTAAGTCAGGTTGATCCTCCTGACGGTTCCGACCAGAGCCAACCTGAAGCTCTGACCCGCCCGAGTATCGTTTCGCTCTGGTGCGCACAGCACTTTAAAAACTTCACATCCGGTCGGGGTGCTAACCCTCGCAGACGGTGGGTGCTGGTTTTTGTCCACTCCGGGTATTTTATTTCCCCTGTACTCTCCAGTTTTTAGGCTGGCGAGCATACCCCATCGCCAGGGGCAGCCTCCGATAGCAGACCAGCAACAGCCACGGATTATTATTATTATTTATTATTATTATTATTATTATTATTATTATTATTATTATTATTATTATTATTATTATTATTATTATTATTATTATTATTATTATTATTATTATTATTATTATTATTATTATTATTATTATTATTATTATTATTATTATTATTATTATTATTATTATTATTATTATTATTATTATTATTATTATTATTATTATTATTATTATTATTATTATTATTATTATTATTATTATTATTATTATTATTATTATTATTATTATTATTATTATTATTATTATTATTATTATTATTATTATTATTATTATTATTATTATTATTATTATTATTATTATTATTATTATTATTATTATTATTATTATTATTATTATTATTATTATTATTATTATTATTATTATTATTATTATTATTATTATTATTATTATTATTATTATTATTATTATTATTATTATTATTATTATTATTATTATTATTATTATTATTATTATTATTATTATTATTATTATTATTATTATTATTATTATTATTATTATTATTATTATTATTATTATTATTATTATTATTATTATTATTATTATTATTATTATTATTATTATTATTATTATTATTATTATTATTATTATTATTATTATTATTATTATTATTATTATTATTATTATTATTATTATTATTATTATTATTATTATTATTATTATTATTATTATTATTATTATTATTATTATTATTATTATTATTATTATTATTATTATTATTATTATTATTATTATTATTATTATTATTATTATTATTATTATTATTATTATTATTATTATTATTATTATTATTATTATTATTATTATTATTATTATTATTATTATTATTATTATTTGGAGATCGCACACCATTTTGGTGGAATAAATAAAGCTTTGATTCATCGGTCTAAGGACAAGATGATCAGCTTTTCAGATGTATTTAAAATACTTTAGTTCATTCCAATCACTCTCCGGACTACACTACACGTATCTAACAATACTACCTTTTGCATAGGTATGTATATTTCCCATTCTAATCCTATTTTTATTAAGCTTTCTTTTAAACTTTTCGGTATTTCCCCTGCAGCTCCGATTATCACTGGCACTACCGTCACTGATTCCGTGTGCCACATTTGAATGATCTCATCTCGGAGAGGTAAGTATTTACTAATTTTTTCACCATAGGTTTTTTAGATGTTGTTTCCCAGTGGAACAGCAAAATCAATGATATAAGTAGTGTTTTCTTTCTTTAAGGTAAGTATTATATCAGGTATATTATTTGGTACTGGCCTGTCTGTTTGTATTTTTCTGTTCCACAGTATTTTAGCTTCATTATTTTCACAGACGGGTGGTGGCTCATACTCATAGTATGGGGTATCGATCTTCTGTCCCATATGCTGCTCTCTAAGTTTCATATGCACTATCCTTCCCATTCTATTATGGCGATCAAGATATGCTTTTGGAGCTAGCATTGAGCATCCTGCAATAATGTGGTCCAGGGTTTCTTCCATTGAGTGACATAAGCGGCATTTTAGGTTTTCAATGTTTTCGTGAAGGATTCGCTTCTTATAAGACTTTGTTCCTACAACTTGGTCCTGGATTGCTGCTATAAACCCCTCTGTTTCAGGAAATATGTTACCGTGTCGCAGATATGATGTTGACGCTGCAGTGTCTATCGTGTTTTGTTCAATACGCGCAAGATATTTTCCATGTAAGGGTTTACTACGCCAGTTTTGAATTTTTTGTTCCAGGGTTTCAATCTCTTCGCTTGGCTCGTATGATCTGTCGGCCAATCTAAGAGGAGTGGAATTGTTATCTGCCTTTACAACTGCATGATGCATGCTGCTAGTTTCTGCTTTTTGATAAAAATATTTGCGTAGGTTTGAAATTTGTTTGAAGTGTCTTATTTTTATGTCTGGAATTCCTCTGCCTCCCAATTTTCGTGGCAAATGTAACCTCTCAATAGCTGATTTAGGGTGATGACATCGGTACTTCCTTAATTCTTTTCTGGTTTGTGTGTTTAGCGCTTCTAGCTCTGTATTTGTCCATTTTATAATGCCAAAGCTGTAAGATATGGCTAATGTTGCGTAGGTATTTATAGCTTTTGCAGTATTTCGGCCATGGAGTTTAGTACGCAGTATCGCACGTAATCTCTGAAGGTAAGTATCTGTAAGCGCTGATTTTGCTTGTTTATGTTGGATATCCCTTGCCTGCAAGTACCCCATATATTTGTACTGTTCTTCTTCTCCCATGCCTGTTACAATACCTTGTATCTCGTTAACCTCATATCCTGTATGTTCAATCCAAAGGCCTTTCTCCATACAGCTTATTTTGCATTTATCCAATCCGAACTTCATTTGGATGTCTGTACTAAAATTTCCCACACAGGTAAGTAATTTTTCCAGATGTTTTTTGGTGTGTGCATATAGCTTTAGGTCATCCATATACCATAGGTGGCTAATAAGTTGGTTAGATTGAGGAAGCTTGTAGCCTTTATTTTCAGCATTAAGAAGGCGTGTTAATGGACGTAAAGCTAAACAAAACCATAATGGGCTGAGAGAATCCCCTTGGAAAATTCCCCGTCTAATCTCTACTACTCCCGCATCTACGATTTTATCTGGTGATCTGATTGTAAGCTGGGTTCGCCATTCAGTCATTGCAGTCGCTAAGAAAAGACATATGTGCTTCTCAACTCCATACAATTCTAGCACCTCTAACAGCCAGGAGTGTGGTATGCTATCAAACGCCTTTTGGTAGTCGATGTATGCTGTATACAGAGATCCCTTTGATTTTTTAGCATTTGACATTATTGTGGCATCTATGACAAGTTGTTCTTTACATCCTCGTGATCCTTTTCTGCACCCTTTCTGTTCTTCGTCCAATAGGATGTTTTTATCCAGGTGAGTATAAATTTTTGTGCTAAGTATGGAGGTAAGTATTTTATATATAGTAGGTAGGCATGTTATTGGTCTATATTTTGCAGGATCATCTGTAAATTGATTTGTTTTAGGTAACAGATAAGTAGTTCCAGTTGTGAAAAAAGCAGGGGTCATCTCCGGGTGCTCAAGTAGGTAAGTAAAGCATTTTCCCAGCTGCTGGTGCACTGATTTAAACTTTTTGAACCAGAAGTTTTGTAACGAATCCGGGCCCGCAGCTTTCCAATTTTGTGTTTTCGTGATGGCTTCCTTCACTTCTTTCTCTGTGACTTCCCATTCCATCATTGTTCTTATCTTTGCAGCGGCCTTCCTCTCATCGTGTAACCATTTCGTGCGTTTGTGTTTCACTGGTTTACTCCAAATGTTTTCCCTTAGTTGTGCTATTTGATTGGTCATTCTGGTTTCCCAAGCTTGTGGCTGTTTTGTTTTGCTGACCACTGGTATTCCACTTATTTTTTGGCCATTGATTTTCAATACAGTCAATGCTCCTGTGTATATTATGCTGTGTAGTTCTTCTATGTTGGTGTTTTCGGTCAATTTTGTGTGTATAATTTCGTCTACTTTTTGTATTATTTTGTTTGTTGTTTGGCCATAAATAAGTTTTGGGAGTTTTGGCTTACTGAGTGGGTTCATTTCATGGTATTGTACATGGTTATTTTCAAATTCATCTTGCTCCTGAGATTGTACTATGAGTTCTTGTGTTCCATCTGCAGTTTCTGGTTCTTCCGTTATAATGTTTATACCCAGCTCGGTACCTACCTCTCGTTTGATTCGCTGCATCGTGTCCGGTGGTATTCTTTTGTTTGTAAAAACTGATCTTCTTTGGTCAATTATGTTCTGTACTGTTTTATTTTTAAGGTTAGGGTATTTTTCGGTGACTCTTTTGTGTAATTCCTTGCTAAATGGAGTTTTGATTGTCTCTAGTTTTGTTAATCTGTAATAGCATCGGACTATAAATTCGTTAATCTCTTCCGTCCACATAGTCCTCTGTCTTTGTCTCCCCTGTGTCGTAGTGGGCTGAAGAGCTTCTTCAGCAACACCTTTGACTTGGGTGTCTTGTGTCTTTGTTACTCGTTGTCCATGTGAATTGCTTGGGTCATTTGCAGGTCCATCCTCCCGACGGGTCCGACCCGGGTCCTGCATACCCGGCCCGCCTGAGTACCTTTTATGTCTAGTATTGACAGCTAGCTTAAGCTCATATCAAGGGTAGCTGGCCCTTGTATGGTAACAGTGGGTTACTAACCCTCTGCCCCTTTTAGTCGCCTTGTGCGACAGGCAGGGGGATTCCTTGGGGATATTCTTTGTAACACCCGTACCCCACACGGGGTTTATTATTATTATTATTATTATTATTATTATTTTCAGGTTCCACAGGTCTTCCTGGTTAGAGCTTCTCTCCGGTACTTGCGTACAAGGATTCGAAGTGGGGTCTACGGTATAGGTAAGTATTTTCAAGGTAAGTTCAGAACTTTACGTACGATTCCAGTAGTTTCTATCAGAGTGATTTTTTGCATTTGACTAACTAGATTTTCTTTTATTTCCAGGGTTTTGAGGCCATCGAGTGTTGCTGACGGTACTTCCCCAGTAGCTCCGAAGATTATTGGCACAATGGTGACTCGATCTTGGTTCCACATGTCTTTGATCTCATTTGCTAATGGCAAGTATTTGTTTATTTTTTCTTGGTATTTTCGTTGAGTGTTTGTGGGCAGCGGGATTGCCATGTCTATGATGTACGCTTGTTTTGTTTGTTTGTTCACAAGCACCATATCTGGTTTGTTATGTGGTATATGTACGTCCGTGATTATTTCTCTGTTCCAATATAGCTTGTAGTTCTCATTTTCATTCACAGAGTCGGGTTTTAGCTTATAGTACGGGGTGTGAGGTGCGTCAGGTTTTATTTTTTTTAGAAATTCCTGGTATATGACTTTTCCTACGTTGTCGTGCCTTTTTGTGTATTCGTTGGGGGCTAGTACTGTGCAACCGCTCACTATGTGATCTATCGATTCTGTTTGTTCTCCACACATTCTACATTTATCTGTTTCTATGCGTTGTTTCATTATGTGTTTTTGGTAATTGCGTGTGGGAATTACTTGATCTTGGATAGCCATGACAAACCCTTCTGTTTCTGGGAACAGCTGTCCCTTCTTAAGCCAGTCCAGTGATGCTTTTTCATTGATGTGGGCCTGCTTGAGTAATGCAGGATATCGTCCATGTAATTCTTTGCTAAGCCATTTTTCCATGTGATTTATGGATTCTTCTTCAGGTAATTGTCTGCTTTGTAGGTTCAGGGGCGTGATTTTATTGTCTTTGTTTACTATTGCTTTGTACAGTCCGGTCTCTTCCGCTTTTTTGTGAAAGTAGGTTCTTAGGTTTTTTATTTGTTTCTTATGTAGTTCTTCAATGTTTAACACTCCCCATCCTCCTTGCTCTCTGGGAAGGTGAAATCTTTCCATAGAGCTTCTTGGGTGGTGGAACCTGTGTTTAGTGGCTACAGTTCGTATTGTGCGGTTAAGTTCGGTTAGCTCTGTTTGTGTCCACGATATATTGCCGAGGCTATATGTTAGGATTGGGATTGCATAGGTGTTGATTGCCTTCACCATATTCCTTCCACGTAGCTTCGTCCTCATTATCATTTTGAGCCTTTGTTTGAGATTGCATCTAAGGTGTTCTTTGGTTTGTTTCTGATCTATCCCACGTGCTTGCTGGTATCCCAAATATTTGTACAGCTCGTCCTCTTCCATTCCTTCCATCACTCCAGCATCCTCTCCCATTTCTACTCCTTGATGTTTCCTCCATTTCCCTTTTTCCATGACATTGATGCGACATTTGTCTAGGCCAAATGTCATGTTAATGTCTTCACTGAACTTTTTTATTATTTGGATGTTTTTTTCCAGGTCTTCGTTGGATGACGCATATGTTTTGAGATCGTCCATGTATAGGAGGTGGGTAAGTATTTTGTTGTTTTCTAACTTTACACCTTTATTTTGTTCTTTTAGTGTGGAGGAGAGCGGGTTGAGAGCCAGGCAGAACCATAGCGGGCTTAGAGCGTCTCCCTGGAAAATTCCGCACTGTATAGGTATATCTCCGATTACTTGTTGCTTATTTTTAGCTGTGATTGTTAATGTGGTTTTCCATGTGTTCATTGCCTTTTCTAGGAGTTTTATTATTTGCGGGTCAATCTTATATAGTTCCAGTACCTCCAGCAGCCAAGTGTGTGGTACGCTGTCAAAGGCTTTCTGGTAATCTATATATGCAGTGTAAAGATCTTTTTTCTCTTTCTTTGCGTTTCCTGTTATTATGGCATCGATTACCAGTTGGTCTTTGCATCCTTTTGCTGACTTTGTGCATCCCTTTTGCTCTGTTGCCAAGAGTTCGTTCTCGGTTAGGTGCTTATATATTTTTTCAGCTATAACTCCTGTCAGTAACTTATAGAGTGTTGGGAGACATGTAATAGGGCGATATTATTATTATTATTATTATTATTATTATTATTATTATTATTATTATTATTATTATTATTATTATTATTATTATTATTATTATTATTACTATTATTATTATTATTATTATTATTATTATTATTATTATTATTATTATTATTATTATTATTATTATTATTATTATTATTATTATTATTATTATTATTATTATTATTATTATTATTATTATTATTATTATTATTATTATGATTATTATTATTATTATTTTTTTTTTTTTTTTTTTTTTTTTTTTTTTGTGGTGGCCTTACTTGTGGTCCCGCGGCTCCGACTCACACGGGTGCAAGTAGGCCAGATGGTCCGTTACCGTTTCTACTCCCCACCAACCGCGGGGTTAGTAGAAACGGTGTTCCGCATCGTGTGCCCTGAGTAGACGCAATGATCCGAGGATGACTGCTTTCTGCATGTTGCCTGCAAGTTGCTCTGCCCTGTCACGGCAGGCCGGCAAGGTCTTGAGAGCTGAGAGCAGTGTCTGCCGTGCGCCTCCGAGAGCTCCAATTACCAAAACCACTAGCTTGACTGTATAGCCCCGGTACACTCGGCGAAGGTCAAAGAGAAGATCCTGATATTTCGTCCGTTTCTCTTCTTCCTTGGCAATGATGTTCGTCTCGGCAGGAGTCGAGAACTCAATGACATACATAATTTTGTCATTTTTGTCAAGGAGTACTATATCCGGCTTGTTAGCGTTTACAAGCCGGAGTGTGGGGAATGCGAAATTCCAGTATATTCTGGTTCTGTCATTCTCCACGACGGACGGAATATCAGAGGGGACATATGGCAGCACTGGAGCATCATCAACACCGTACGAGTGCCTTAGATGGTAATACAGCACCCGTAACGCTGCGTTGTGTCGATGGATATACGCCGAGACCGCATAGCGCCCGCAAGCGGACAGCAAATGATATAAGGTCTCCGGCGCCCCATGGCAGGCCCTACAGCTTGTATCAGGAACCTGTATACCCATCACGCGACTTCGGTGTTCCAAGGTGTTGATGACTCCGTCTTGGCAAGCAATGATAAACCCCTCAGTTTCCGACTTTAATGCACCTGACCTTAAGAATGCAAAGCTTAGCTTTTTGGATAAGCCAGTGTTTTCAATGGTTTTATAGAAAACACTGTGCAATGGCTTATCCATATGTAGACGTAATAAATAGTCTACCTCTGCATTCTTTAAGGTGGTTTTAAGTCTTTGGCAGGTCAACTGTGTAATGGAGTTTTCCTGCCGCCGACTTATGTCGAAAACTCATCTGCTGCTCTTTGTGCTGCTTTAAAAAGAAATGCCCCCACCCCAAATGTTTCATGGTTACGCACCATGCATAGCAGGGGATCCTCGTCTCTGATTACTTCGCACGCGGTACTTAGGACTATTCGTCTGTGTAAACACTCCAAACTTAAGAGTCCACGGCCTCCCTGATAACGTGGGAAGTAAAGCCGTTGGACAGACGCCTTAGGATGATGGCTTCGGTATCGAGTCATCATCTTGCGGGTTTTCACGTCAATTTCACGCAACTCGTTCACGTTCCACTTAATGACTCCAAAGGAGTAAGTGATTATAGGGACGGCAAGCATATTTGTAGCAGCGACTTTGTTCTTTCCAGACAACTCTGAATTCCAGATTTGTCTTAGTCGTTGCTGATACTTGTCGCGAAGAGACCCTTTTATTGCTACACTATCATGGATGTGTCCCTGGGGAACACCCAGATAGGTATAGGTCTCTCCGGCATCCAGATGTCGTAGGATGCTCCCATCTACAAGTTGCGCGTCCTCGGCGTGATCCGCATGGCGTCCTTTCTTAAGTTGAACCGTCGCACACTTATCCAACCCAAACTCCATCCCGATCGCATGAGTATACTCCTGTACTACCCGAAGAGCTTGGTCGAGGTCTCTCTTCGTCGACGCGTAGAACTTAAGGTCATCCATATAAAAGAGGTGAGTAACCTTATGGGTTCTACGGCCAGGAGCACCGCACATGTATCCCTTTGTGTTCCGCAAAGCAACGGATAACGGAAGTAGCGAGACGCAAAAGAGGAGTGGGCTGAGGGAATCACCCTGAAACACTCCCCGTCGGAATGACACCAATTCAGTCGACACCTTTGCGTTACCCGTACATATGGTAAATCGGGTCTTCCAAAATGGCATCATTCCTGAAATGCATCTCGCTATGGGATCTGGCACCGCAAGGCCTCTCAAAAGGTGAATAATAAGTTCATGAGAAGTTGTGTCAAAGGCCTTACGGTAATCAATCCAGGTCATCATAAGGTTTCGCTTGTACTGGAAGGCGTCCTGTGTGACACATCGGTCTATTAGAAGGTTCTCCTTGCAGCCGGCTACGCCTTTCTTTGACCCTCGCTGCTCGTATACTCCACTAAACACGGGACCCATGGCTTGGAGTATCCGCTGGTACAAGAGTCGCGTAAAAATCTTGTAACAGGCGTTTAAACATGTTATCGGGCGATAGTTCTTTGGGTCGGACAAGTCTCCGTTCTTGGGGAGAAGGACGGTTCGCCCCTCAATAAACCAGGGAGGGATTGGCTGCCCCTCATTAACCCAGGAGTTAAAAATTCGGGCAAGGGCCTCATGGGTTGATGGAAATTTTTTCCACCAGTAGGTGTTAATTCCATCAGGCCCAGGGGCAGCAAAGTTCTTAGCACCCGTAAGAGCACTTCGAACTTCCTCCACGGTTATTGGTGGGCACAGTTGCTCAGGTGGTGGAAACCCCCTCACAAAGGTTTCAAACTGTGCCAGGGCTGGTGTGTTTACGTTGAGCGGCCGAGTTACCTCGTAAATACCCCTCCAGAAGTTTTCCACCCTCTCAGCGGTCGGAGGATCGTTAATAATCCTCGGCAGCGCCTGAAATAGGCGACTGGGGTTTTCGAAAAATAATTTATTTTCCGAAATACCCCTCGCCCGCCGAATTAGATTTTGTTTGGCAGTCACTAACATCCGTATCCTTTCGCAGCACTGCTGCTTGATGGTCTGCAACAGTGCTTCGTTCAGTGTGTGGTGGGTGCGTCGCAGGTTGGCCGCTATGCGGCGCACTTTTGGCGTAAAAGGCCTGCCTGCCAATTTGTATTCCACCACACACTGTATACGGGATGCGTGCTGCCTTGCTGAGAGGATTTTTGCTTCCATCTTCTTCACTCGGCGTTGCGCCCTGTCGCCGCAGGGGTCCCTATTGGGCGCCCTGGGCGACACGGAGCAAGCTGCCTCGTAGACGAGGCAATTAATGCGCCAGATGTCAGCTTCTTCTGTTAGAGTATTCAATAGCTCTGCGTCCGCTCTAGCTAGGTCTTGTGGCTTCGGGCGCTTTATCTTGTGTAGCGCCCTGCGGTCTCGAAGACTCTCTTCTGGTGCAATGGGAAGTACCTCTTCAGCCACATGTACCTGCAATTCCTGTACCCCAGGTACTGCCGGCTGTTGAGGTCCTCTTACATATCCCCTTCGCCGAAGGTAGGATACATAGTCTCGCAGGCTCTGAGCAGTAAATGTATTATGCTCAGGATGCATAACATTCCACTGCTCACGCATACGAGCCATATATCCCCTTCGACCTGGGCTACTGCTCTCATAGCATTCCAGCAAGTCATCTCTCAGATCATTGGTCCACTCAAAGCGTCCTTGGTCATCGCGGTCGTCATCGGGCAATCCATCCGGCTGGGCCCCTCCACCTTGCCTTTGACCCCTCATCCGACGGGGTCGGTCTTGGGGGCCCTCTCGATCCTCCGCGTCCTGAACCGAGTCTTGGGGACTGGCAGGAGGTTACCCTGGCCAGCCCCCGGTCGACATTTAGGAGAAGTAGATTTTCGTCCTCGCGGGTCACCTGTTTTGCAGGTTGCCGATCCGATTTGACCCTTGCAGCTGGGGTAAAGGGGAGTGTTGCTAATACCCAGGCGTTGTTCTTGTGTGCCTCCTTGCCCCTCTTATTATTATTATTATTATTATTATTATTATTATTATTATTTTGTTTTTTCTCCTTTTCAGGGCTTTTGCTAAAATGGGATTCTCTTGAATCAGTCACTTTAACCGGTTTTATTGAGGTTTCTCAATTTACGTTTGTGAAGGTAAGTTAAGGGTTTTTCTTACAATACGACAGGTTTCCAGTATCACTGATTTCTGCATTGTCGTGAATATTTTTTTATCTGTGATATTTATTTGTTTTAGGTATGATTCCAAGTTCCTCGAGACCAGGCCTGTAACTGAGATGACAATAGGAACTATGGTAAGACTTTTAAGTTGATGGATGTTTCTGTATTCTTCTGATAAGTCAAAATATTTATTAATTTTTTCTCTTTCAGCTTTTTCTAGGTTGTGATCGTTCGGATGCGTGATGTCAATGAAAAAACCCCGCCTTTCCTTTTTTTCTACTAAGACAATGTCAGGTCTATTACAGGGGATTGGTTTATCCGTTTGAATTGGCGTGTCCCAGTATAGAAGGTATGTATCATTTTCATGTACTGGAAATTGGAGTATATTATTATTATTATTATTATTATTATTATTATTATTATTATTATTATTATTATTATTATTATTATTATTATTATTATTATTATTATTATTATTATTATTATTATTATTATTATTATTATTATTATTATTATTATTATTATTATTATTATTATTATTATTATTATTATTATTATTATTATTATTATTATTATTATTATTATTATTATTATTATTATTATTATTATTATTATTATTATTATTATTATTATTATTATTATTATTATTATTATTATTATTATTATTATTATTATTATTATTATTATTATTATTATTATTATTATTATTATTATTATTATTATTATTATTATTATTATTATTATTATTATTATTATTATTATTATTATTATTATTATTATTATTATTATTATTATTATTATTATTATTATTATTATTATTATTATTATTATTATTATTATTATTATTATTATTATTATTATTATTATTATTATTATTATTATTATTATTATTATTATTATTATTATTATTATTATTATTATTATTATTATTATTATTATTATTATTATTATTATTATTATTATTATTATTATTATTATTATTATTATTATTATTATTATTATTATTATTATTATTATTATTATTATTATTATTATTATTATTATTATTATTATTATTATTATTATTATTATTATTATTATTATTATTATTATTATTATTATTATTATTATTATTATTATTATTATTATTATTATTATTATTATTATTATTATTATTATTATTATTATTATTATTATTATTATTATTATTATTATTATTATTATTATTATTATTATTATTATTATTATTATTATTATTATTATTATTATTATTATTATTATTATTATTATTATTATTATTATTATTATTATTATTATTATTATTATTATTATTATTATTATTATTATTATTATTATTATTATTATTATTATTATTATTATTATTATCCGACTTAGACCTTACTCTTGGTCATTCACACTCCCTCTTATTTAAAAGGGGAACTTTCACTTATCCCAGACATTCTAAGTGTCAGAGGGATTAAGCTCTGTGGGCGCCCTTTCGGGTCCTTTGTGGTTGTTTCCAAGGAATTTTCTTACAACTCTTGATGTGCCGAGCAGTACTGCTTTCTGAATTGGAATGTACAGGTTGTTATTAAGTTCCAATGCCGTTAAGTTCTTAAGCAGTTGTTTGGGGATGATTCCAGTAGCAGATAATATGATGGGTATTGTCTCTACATTAAGCATGTTCCATTGTCTTTTTATCTGTATCTCCAGTTCTCTGTATTTGACTATTTTCTCTATTTGTTTGTCGCGCAAATTATGTGAGTTAGGAACAGCAATGTCGATAATAAAAGTCTTTCTGGTGTTCTTGTCTACAGCAATAATATCAGGCCGGTTGTGAGGAGTTGTTTGGTCAGTAAGCACACTACGGTCCCAGTACAGTTTGTATCTCTGATTTTCTAGAACAGGCTCTGGTTTATATATGTAGTACGGCTGCTTTTCAGTTGATATGAGATCAAGTTTCAATGCAAGCTCTTGATGCAGAATTTTATTATTATTATTATTATTATTATTATTATTATTATTATTATTATTATTATTATTATTATTATTATTATTATTATTATTATTATTATTATTATTATTATTATTATTATTATTATTATTATTATTATTATTATTATTATTATTATTATTATTATTATTATTATTATTATTATTATTATTATTATTATTATTATTATTATTATTATTATTATTATTATTATTATTATTATTATTATTATTATTATTATTATTATTATTATTATTATTATTATTATTATTATTATTATTATTATTATTATTATTATTATTATTATTATTATTATTATTATTATTATTTTATTTTTTTTTTCACGCTTTGAACGGATTTTAAGGAATGTCGGCTTACGGTATGTAAAGCAAGACAAACCCTAAGTGTTACGGATCTCTGTTTAAAACTCTCCTTACAATGCTACAAGTTGCCAGGATGACAGCTTTCTGCATCTCCAAATAGTGTTTTTCATTAATATTCAATGACTTTAACCCATGCAATAATTTTTTAGGTATTTCGCCAGTCACACCCAGGATGATCGGGACTATCTCGACCTTTTTGACCTTCCATATTTTTTGCAACTCATGATTTAGAGGTAGGTATTTTTCAACTTTCTCAGTATGTTTTTTGTGCATATTTGCTGATGCTGGTATAGCGATGTCAACAAGTAAAATTCTATTGGTTTGTTTGTCTAGGACAAAAATGTCTGGTCGATTGTCTTGAATGGGGTTATCTGTTTGCAATCCTCTGTCCCAGTAGATTGTAGCTTGATTATTTTCTAAAACATTGGCTGGTTTGTACTTGTAATATGGTTCGTGAGTTGTAACAAGTCCATATTTCATACCTAATTCTCTATGAATTATTTTTGCAGCATCATTATGCCTGTCTGTATATTCCCTTGGTGCTAAACTTGTGCAGCCACTCATTATGTGTTCGATATTTTCATGTCATTGTTTACACATTCTGCACATTGTATTTTGAGTTGCTGGATCCTTTATGATATACTTCTTATATGACTTAGTTGGAATAACTTGATCTTGAATAGCACAAAGAAAACCCTCAGTTTCAGGAAATATATTGCAATTTGTTAACCAGCTCAGTGAAGCTTTCCTGTCAATTTCTTCATGTTCTAAAGAATGAGGATATCTGCCGTGAAGTTCTTTTTGATGCCAATTTTCAATTTTCTTAATTGTGCTATATTCCGTATCACAAGCAAAGTCTGGGTTTCCGAGGTTCAATGGTGTAAGATTTTTGTCAGTGTGTTTTATTGCCTTATGTAACGGGGAGGTAGTTGCAGTCTCATAGAAGTAGCGTCTTAAGTTATTTATTTGTTTTTTGTGGAGCAGGCGAAAATCCATAACTCCTCTTCCCCCTACATTCCTCGGCAAATGGAACCTTTCCTTGCATGCTCTCGGATGGTGGGAGCGATATTTAGTATATGTTTTCCTAATCGTTCTGTTAAGGTCTTCTAGTTCATGCTCACTCCATTTTACTACGCCAAAGCTGTATGATACAATTGGTATTGCTAGAGTGTTTGTGGCGCTTATTTTGTTTCTGGCAGATAGATGGCTTTTTGAGATAACCCTAAGACGTTCTGCAAGTTTCTCTATAAGTTGTTTTTTGACAGTTCTATCCTCAATCCCTGTTGATTGCACAAATCCCAAGTATTTATACTTTTCGTTTTTATCCATGGCTTGTATATGTCCTTCTCCAGATCTTTGTAGCAGTTTAAAGTCTTCGTTTTGTTTCCACTTTCCCTTCTCGATACTGTTTGTTTTGCATTTGTCTAAACCAAAATTCATTGCGATGTCATTGGAGAAAATTTCGGTTTGTCTAAGTAGCTTTTTTAGTCCTATTTGTGAGTCTGAGAACAGTTTAAGATCGTCCATATAGACAAGATGGCTTAACTGCTGGGTGCCGTTTGGAATTCTATAGCCAACATTTTTATTGTTTAAAGCATTGGATAATGGATTTAGTGCAATGCAAAACCAAAGTGCACTTAGGGCGTCTCCCTGATATATGCCTCTTTTGATTTTCATTTGAATGGGTTCGACGTTTGAGTTTTCGATTTTTATTTGAGTTTCCCATGATGACATTACGTATTCGAGGAAATTAACAATTTGAGGGCTAACTTTGTAGAGAGTGAGGCTACTAATTAGCCATGTATGTGGAACACTATCAAAAGCTTTTTGGTAGTCAATAAAAGCAATGTGTAAGTTTTTCTTATTTTTAATAGTGTCCCTTGTAACAACAGTGTCAATTAGCAGTTGTTCCTTGCAGCCTTGAGATTTCTTTCTGCATCCTTTTTGCTCCTCTGCGAACAGTTGGTTTTCTGTCATATGTTTGTACAGTTTTTCTGATATAATGCCCGTTTAAAATTTATATAATGTTGGTAAGCATGTTATGGGTCGATATTTAGAAGGGTCTGGTTGAGGCTGAATTGATTTTGGAAGTAGAGAGGTAATTCCTTGCGTCATAAATTTAGGCAAGCTTTCAGGGTTATTTAGGATTTTATTTAGCTGATCTGCAATACATTGGTGCGTGGACGTGAATCTTTTGTACCAATAGTTATGCAAACCATCTTGACCTGGTGACTTCCAGTTTTGTGCTCTTGCCAATATATTCTTAAGATCTTGTTTAGTTATTGTTGCGGGTAGCATCGCTGGCACTTTCTCTACTCTTTTCTTTTCAAGCTCGATCCATTCCGCTCCAGAATTATGTTTGGCAGGTTTTTCCCATATTTGACTCCAAAACTCCTTGATTTCTTTACTTTTTGGGTATTCTCCTTCTTGTTCATTGTTGCTGGGATTAAGGATTTGTCGGTAGAACAATCTTTGATTGGTTTCATATTTTCGATTGTCAATTCTTCTGTTATATGCTATTTTGTATTTCCTTAGTCTAAGTGTGTAGACTTGTAGCCTTTGTTTTAGGAACTCGAGTATCTCCACTGAGGTGGGATTGGTAGCATTTTTGTATCGCGTGATGATATTTTTCGACTTAGTATTCACTTTTTTGCTGATATTTCCTTTATTTAACTGTGTAAGAAGGCCAATCTCTCCGCGGATATTATTGATTTTTTGTGCGAGTCTTTTTTCCCACATTGGCGTCGGCTGTATTTTTTCTGCCGATTTTTTATGAGATACTTGTTGATGGAGCTCTATAGTTGTGATTGCTGCTGCATAGACTAAATCATGGAGTGACTGGAGATCCTCACACTGTTGAATTTTTTTCTCTATAGCTAAGTTGATATTTTTAAGAATATTTTTTGTATCTTTGTTTGTCTTAAGTTTAGGTAGGTTTTTTCTTAGCAGAGGGTTAAGTCCTTGAAATCGTTCCAGGTTAGTTTGAAGAGTGTCATACGTTTCTTGTTCTTCCTTTGAAGTTTCTTGTTCTTCATATACAATTTCGGTTTCTTCCTGTGCGATTCTTGTTGGTGGGGTTAAGCCGAGCTCTTCTGATACTTCTCTACGTATTTCTTGGATGATCTCTGGAGGCAGTCTTTGTTTCTCTTCTTTGGCTAAGTATGTTCATAAGGGTTTTGCCGGTTAATTCTGGAAATTTATTTAGCATTTCTTGGTGTAGTCTATGACCGTATGGAGTTTTGTCAGTTTCCAATTTTGTAAGTAAGAGGTATGTGCGATAAAGATATATGTTCATGTCCATTTTCCATTTAAATCGTACGTTTCCTCTGCGGTTTCCAGGTATGGGTCCATCTTGACGATGAGCAGCATTCTCTGGAATTTTAATGGGATCGGGGTTTTTGTGTCCATTTTCATGCGCGGTGGTTTGGTTATTATTATTATTATTATTATTATTATTATTATTATTATTATTATTATTATTATTATTATTATTATTATTATTATTATTATTATTATTATTATTATTATTATTATTATTATTATTATTATTATTATTATTATTATTATTATTATTATTATTATTATTATTATTATTATTATTATTATTATTATTATTATTATTATTATTATTATTATTATTATTATTATTATTATTATTATTATTATTATTATTATTATTATTATTATTATTATTATTATTATTATTATTATTATTATTATTATTATTATTATTATTATTATTATTATTATTATTATTATTATTATTATTATTATTATTATTATTATTATTATTATTATTATTATTATTATTATTATTCTTATTATTATTATTATTATTATTATTATTATTATTATTATTATTATTATTATTATTATTATTATTATTATTATTATTATTATTATTATTATTATTATTATTATTATTATTATTATTATTATTATTATTATTATTATTATTATTATTATTATTATTATTATTATTATTATTATTTTCAGGTTCCACAGGTCTTCCTGGTTAGAGCTTCTCTCCGGTACTTGCGTACAAGGATTCGAAGTGGGGTCTACGGTATAGGTAAGTATTTTCAAGGTAAGTTCAGAACTTTACGTACGATTCCAGTAGTTTCTATCAGAGTGATTTTTTGCATTTGACTAACTAGATTTTCTTTTATTTCCAGGGTTTTGAGGCCATCGAGTGTTGCTGACGGTACTTCCCCAGTAGCTCCGAAGATTATTGGCACAATGGTGACTCGATCTTGGTTCCACATGTCTTTGATCTCATTTGCTAATGGTAAGTATTTGTTTATTTTTTCTTGGTATTTTCGTTGAGTGTTTGTGGGCAGCGGGATTGCCATGTCTATGATGTACGCTTGTTTTGTTTGTTTGTTCACAAGCACCATATCTGGTTTGTTATGTGGTATATGTACGTCCGTGATTATTTCTCTGTTCCAATATAGCTTGTAGTTCTCATTTTCATTCACAGAGTCGGGTTTTAGCTTATAGTACGGGGTGTGAGGTGCGTCAGGTTTTATTTTTTTTAGAAATTCCTGGTATATGACTTTTCCTACGTTGTCGTGCCTTTTTGTGTATTCGTTGGGGGCTAGTACTGTGCAACCGCTCACTATGTGATCTATCGATTCTGTTTGTTCTCCACACATTCTACATTTATCTGTTTCTATGCGTTGTTTCATTATGTGTTTTTGGTAATTGCGTGTGGGAATTACTTGATCTTGGATAGCCATGACAAACCCTTCTGTTTCTGGGAACAGCTGTCCCTTCTTAAGCCAGTCCAGTGATGCTTTTTCATTGATGTGGGCCTGCTTGAGTAATGCAGGATATCGTCCATGTAATTCTTTGCTAAGCCATTTTTCCATGTGATTTATGGATTCTTCTTCAGGTAATTGTCTGCTTTGTAGGTTCAGGGGCGTGATTTTATTGTCTTTGTTTACTATTGCTTTGTACAGTCCGGTCTCTTCCGCTTTTTTGTGAAAGTAGGTTCTTAGGTTTTTTATTTGTTTCTTATGTAGTTCTTCAATGTTTAACACTCCCCATCCTCCTTGCTCTCTGGGAAGGTGAAATCTTTCCATAGAGCTTCTTGGGTGGTGGAACCTGTGTTTAGTGGCTACAGTTCGTATTGTGCGGTTAAGTTCGGTTAGCTCTGTTTGTGTCCACGATATGATGCCGAGGCTATATGTTAGGATTGGGATTGCATAGGTGTTGATTGCCTTCACCATATTCCTTCCACGTAGCTTCGTCCTCATTATCATTTTGAGCCTTTGTTTGAGATTGCATCTAAGGTGTTCTTTGGTTTGTTTCTGATCTATCCCACGTGCTTGCTGGTATCCCAAATATTTGTACAGCTCGTCCTCTTCCATTCCTTCCATCACTCCAGCATCCTCTCCCATTTCTACTCCTTGATGTTTCCTCCATTTCCCTTTTTCCATGACATTGATGCGACATTTGTCTAGGCCAAATGTCATGTTAATGTCTTCACTGAACTTTTTTATTATTTGGATGTTTTTTTCCAGGTCTTCGTTGGATGACGCATATGTTTTGAGATCGTCCATGTATAGGAGGTGGGTAAGTATTTTGTTGTTTTCTAACTTTATACCTTTATTTTGTTCTTTTAGTGTGGAGGAGAGCGGGTTGAGAGCCAGGCAGAACCATAGCGGGCTTAGAGCGTCTCCCTGGAAAATTCCGCACTGTATAGGTATATCTCCGATTACTTGTTGCTTATTTTTAGCTGTGATTGTTAATGTGGTTTTCCATGTGTTCATTGCCTTTTCTAGGAGTTTTATTATTTGCGGGTCAATCTTATATAGTTCCAGTACCTCCAGCAGCCAAGTGTGTGGTACGCTGTCAAAGGCTTTCTGGTAATCTATATATGCAGTGTAAAGGTCTTTTTTCTCTTTCTTTGCGTTTCCTGTTATTATGGCATCGATTACCAGTTGGTCTTTGCATCCTTTTGCTGACTTTGTGCATCCCTTTTGCTCTGTTGCCAAGAGTTCGTTCTCGGTTAGGTGCTTATATATTTTTTCAGCTATAACTCCTGTCAGTAACTTATAGAGTGTTGGGAGACATGTAATAGGGCGATATTTACTAGGGTTCTTGCTCGTAGGTGACGTTTTTGGGAGAAGATAAGTAATTCCTTGTGTCATAAATGTTGGTAGTTCAGTCCGGTTTTCCAGTATGTCTGTGAAGATGTCGGCGATTTTTTTGTGTGTGCTTTTGAATTTTTTGATCCAGAAGTTTTGTATTTTATCAATGCCTGGAGCTTTCCAGTTTTTGCTCTTTTTGATCACCTTCTCGAGTTCTTCCAGTACTACTGTGTGGTTAATCATTCTCCTCTTGTTTGTCATCCTTTCTTTTTCTTTCGTTATCCATTTTGCTTTCTTTTTGTGTTGTTTTGGGACGGCCCATATGTTCTTCCAATAGCTTTTTGTGTCTTCTTTCCCTGGTTGTTCGTCTTCTTTGTTATTTGTTGTGGATTTAAGTTGTTTGTAGAACCTTCCCTCGTTATCCTCGAATTGGTTGTTGTCCTGTCTTCGCTGGCGACTTTCTTTGAATCTTCGGAGTCTTTTAGCTCTGGCCGCTAATTGTTGCTTGAGTAGATCGAGTATTTCTTGGTTGGTGTTGTTACTTTCATTTTTGTATTTGTTTATCAGTTTTTTTGTTTTTCGTTTAAGTTTTTCGCTTGCTGTGTTTCTGCTAGCTTGTTCTATTTGTCCTATATGTTTTCTAAGTTCCTCGATTCGTTTAATGAGTCGTCTTTCCCAAGGTGGTTGAGATTCTGTTGAGGTCGAGGTGTCTTCTTTGGGTTTATTTTTTATTTGTTGGTTTATTTCAATCGTGGTCATTGCGCCAACGTAAATAATTGTGTGGAGGTCAAGGATATTGTGTGCATCGTTGATTTTTTCTGCTATTGTGTTATTTATGAGGGTTATTGTTTGCTTTGTGTTTTTATTTGTCTTTAGCTTAGGTATTCTTGGCCTCATTTCTGGTAGGGTTCCGTTGTATTTCATGTATATCTCATCGAACTTTTCTATTACTTGTGCTTGGCCTTCGTCTATCACATTTACATCCGCGTCTGCTACTGGGGGTTGATTTTCGTTCTGGTCTCGTACTCCTAGTTCAATTTCTGCTTCTCTTTTTATGCGTTGGGCGGTTTCGGGTGTTATTGTTTTTGAGGTTAGTAGTACTCGTCTTTGATCTAGTATATTTTGCACTGTTTTACGCGCAAGTTCAGGGAACTGCTGAGTCATTTGTGCATGCAGTTCTCTGCTGTAACCTGTCTTTTTGGTTTCGAGTTCACTTAGAACAAGGTAGCGTCCGTATAGGAATTCATTCATGGCTGTTGTCCATTTTGTTCGCTGCCTTGGTCTACCCTGTAATGTAGTGGGCTGAGGCGCAGCCTCAGCAACATCTGCATTGTGGATTTCATGTTGCTCTTCATTGAGGGGTATTATTATTATTATTATTATTATTATTATTATTATTATTATTATTATTATTATTATTATTATTATTATTATTATTATTATTATTATTATTATTATTATTATTATTATTATTATTATTATTATTATTATTATTATTATTATTATTATTATTATTATTATTATTATTATTATTATTATTATTATTATTATTATTATTATTATTATTATTATTATTATTATTATTATTATTATTATTATTATTATTATTATTATTATTATTATTATTATTATTATTATTATTATTATTATTATTATTATTATTATTATTATTATTATTATTATTATTATTATTATTATTATTATTATTATTATTATTATTATTATTATTATTATTATTATTATTATTATTATTATTATTATTATTATTATTATTATTATTATTATTATTATTATTATTATTATTATTATTATTATTATTATTATTATTATTATTATTATTATTATTATTATTATTATTATTATTATTATTATTATTATTATTATTATTATTATTATTATTATTATTATTATTATTATTATTATTATTATTATTATTATTATTATTATTATTATTATTATTATTATTATTATTATTATTATTATTATTATTATTATTATTATTATTATTATTATTATTATTATTATTATTATTATTATTATTATTATTATTATTATTATTATTATTATTATTATTATTATTATTATTATTATTATTATTATTATTATTATTATTATTATTATTATTATTATTATTATTATTATTATTATTATTATTATTATTATTATTATTATTATTATTATTATTATTATTATTATTATTATTATTATTATTATTATTATTATTATTATTATTATTATTATTATTATTATTATTATTATTATTATTATTATTATTATTATTATTATTATTATTATTATTATTATTATTATTATTATTATTATTATTATTATTATTATTATTTATTATTATTATTATATTATTATTATTATTATTATTATTATTATTATTATTATTATTATTATTATTATTATTATTATTATTATTATTATCCGACTTAGACCTTACTCTTGGTCATTCACACTCCCTCTTATTTAAAAGGGGAACTTTCACTTATCCCAGACATTCTAAGTGTCAGAGGGATTAAGCTCTGTGGGCGCCCTTTCGGGTCCTTTGTGGTTGTTTCCAAGGAATTTTCTTACAACTCTTGATGTGCCGAGCAGTACTGCTTTCTGAATTGGAATGTACAGGTTGTTATTAAGTTCCAATGCCGTTAAGTTTCTTAAGCAGTTGTTTGGGGATGATTCCAGTAGCAGATAATATGATGGGTATTGTCTCTACATTAAGCATGTTCCATTGTCTTTTTATCTGTATCTCCAGTTCTCTGTATTTGACTATTTTCTCCATTTGTTTGTCGCGCAAATTATGTGAGTTAGGAACAGCAATGTCGATAATAAAAGTCTTTCTGGTGTTCTTGTCTACAGCAATAATATCAGGCCGGTTGTGAGGAGTTGTTTGGTCAGTAAGCACACTACGGTCCCAGTACAGTTTGTATCTCTGATTTTCTAGAACAGGCTCTGGTTTATATATGTAGTACGCTGCTTTTCAGTTGATATGAGATCAAGTTTCAATGCAAGCTCTTGATGCAGAATTTTATTATTATTATTATTATTATTATTATTATTATTATTATTATTATTATTATTATTATTATTATTATTATTATTATTATTATTATTATTATTATTATTATTATTATTATTATTATTATTATTATTATTATTATTATTATTATTATTATTATTATTATTATTATTATTATTATTATTATTATTATTATTATTATTATTATTATTACTATTATTATTATTATATTATTATTATTATTATATTATTTTATTTTATTTTTTTCACGCTTTGAACGGATTTTAAGGAATGTCGGCTTACGGTATGTAAAGCAAGACAAACCCTAAGTGTTACGGATCTCTGTTTAAAAACTCTCCTTACAATGCTACAAGTGCCAGGATGACAGCTTTC
Organism: Aspidapion aeneum; assembly: GCA_963576565.1. Classification (NCBI taxonomy): domain Eukaryota; kingdom Metazoa; phylum Arthropoda; class Insecta; order Coleoptera; family Brentidae; genus Aspidapion; species Aspidapion aeneum. Next base: position 45,091,727 of record OY755044.1, read on the forward strand.
TGCATCTCCAAATAGTGTTTTTCATTAATATTCAATGACTTTAACCCATGCAATAATTTTTTAGGTATTTCGCCAGTCACACCCAGGATGATCGGGACTATCTCGACCTTTTTGACCTTCCATATTTTTTGCAACTCATGACTTAGAGGTAGGTATTTTTCAACTTTCTCAGTATGTTTTTTGTGCATATTTGCTGATGCTGGTATAGCGATGTCAACAAGTAAAATTCTATTGGTTTGTTTGTCTAGGACAAAAATGTCTGGTCGATTGTCTTGAATGGGGTTATCTGTTTGCAATCCTCTGTCCAGTAGATTGTAGCTTGATTATTTTCTAAAACATTGGCTGGTTTGTACTTGTAATATGGTTCGTGAGTTGTAACAAGTCCATATTTCATACCTAATTCTCTATGAATTATTTTTGCAGCATCATTATGCCTGTCTGTATATTCCCTTGGTGCTAAACTTGTGCAGCCACTCATTATGTGTTCGATATTTTCATGTCCTTGTTTACACATTCTGCACATTGTATTTTGAGTTGCTGGATCCTTTATGATATACTTCTTATATGACTTAGTTGGAATAACTTGATCTTGAATAGCACAAAGAAAACCCTCAGTTTCAGGAAATATATTGCAATTTGTTAACCAGCTCAGTGAAGCTTTCCTGTCAATTTCTTCATGTTCTAAAGAATGAGGATATCTGCCGTGAAGTTCTTTTGATGCCAATTTTCAATTTTCTTAATTGTGCTATATTCCGTATCACAAGCAAAGTCTGGGTTTCCGAGGTTCAATGGTGTAAGATTTTTGTCAGTGTGTTTTATTGCCTTATGTAACGGGGAGGTAGTTGCAGTCTCATAGAAGTAGCGTCTTAAGTTATTTATTTGTTTTTTGTGGAGCAGGCGAAAATCCATAACTCCTCTTCCCCCTACATTCCTCGGCAAATGGAACCTTTCCTTGCATGCTCTCGGATGGTGGGAGCGATATTTAGTATATGTTTTCCTAATCGTTCTGTTAAGGTCTTCTAGTTCATGCTCACTCCATTTTACTACGCCAAAGCTGTATGATACAATTGGTATTGCTAGAGTGTTTGTGGCGCTTATTTTTGTTTCTGGCAGATAGATGGCTTTTTGAGATAACCCTAAGACGTTCTGCAAGTTTCTCTATAAGTTGTTTTTTGACAGTTCTATCCTCAATCCCTGTTGATTGCACAAATCCCAAGTATTTATACTTTTCGTTTTTATCCATGGCTTGTATATGTCCTTCTCCAGATCTTTGTAGCAGTTTAAAATCTTCGTTTTGTTTCCACTTTCCCTTCTCGATACTGTTTGTTTTGCATTTGTCTAAACCAAAATTCATTGCGATGTCATTGGAGAAAATTTCGGTTTGTCTAAGTAGCTTTTTTAGTCCTATTTGTGAGTCTGAGAACAGTTTAAGATCGTCCATATAGACAAGATGGCTTAACTGCTGGGTGCCGTTTGGAATTCTATAGCCAACATTTTTATTGTTTAAAGCATTGGATAATGGATTTAGTGCAATGCAAAACCAAAGTGCACTTAAGGCGTCTCCCTGATATATGCCTCTTTTGATTTTCATTTGAATGGGTTCGACGTTTGAGTTTTCGATTTTTATTTGAGTTTCCCATGATGACATTACGTATTCGAGGAAATTAACAATTTGAGGGCTAACTTTGTAGAGAGTGAGGCTACTAATTAGCCATGTATGTGGAACACTATCAAAAGCTTTTTGGTAGTCAATAAAAGCAATGTGTAAGTTTTTCTTATTTTTAATAGTGTCCCTTGTAACAACAGTGTCAATTAGCAGTTGTTCCTTGCAGCCTTGAGATTTCTTTCTGCATCCTTTTTGCTCCTCTGCGAACAGTTGGTTTTCTGTCATATGTTTGTACAGTTTTTCTGATATAATGTCCGTTAAAAATTTATATAATGTTGGTAAGCATGTTATGGGTCGATATTTAGAAGGGTCTGGTTGAGGCTGAATTGATTTTGGTAGTAGAGAGGTAATTCCTTGCGTCATAAATTTAGGCAAGCTTTCAGGGTTATTTAGGATTTTATTTAGCTGATCTGCAATACATTGGTGCGTGGACGTGAATCTTTTGTACCAATAGTTATGCAAACCATCTGGACCTGGTGACTTCCAGTTTTGTGCTCTTGCCAATATATTCTTAAGATCTTGTTTAGTTATTGTTGCGGGTAGCATCGCTGGCACTTTCTCTACTTTTTTCTTTTCAAGCTCGATCCATTCCGCTCCAGAATTATGTTTGGCAGGTTTTTCCCATATTTGACTCCAAAACTCCTTGATTTCTTTACTTTTTGGGTATTCTCCTTCTTGTTCATTGTTGCTGGGATTAAGGATTTGTCGGTAGAACAATCTTTGATTGGTTTCATATTTTCGATTGTCAATTCTTCTGTTATATGCTATTTTGTATTTCCTTAGTCTAAGTGTGTATACTTGTAGCCTTTGTTTTAGGAAGTCAAGTATCTCCACTGAGGTGGGATTGGTAGCATTTTTGTATCGCGTGATGATATTTTTCGACTTAGTATTCACTTTTTTGCTGATATTTCCTTTATTCAACTGTGTAAGAAGGCCAATCTCTCCGCGGATATTATTGATTTTTTGTGCGAGTCTTTTTTCCCACATTGGCGTCGGCTGTATTTTTTCTGCCGATTTTTTATGAGATACTTGTTGATGGAGCTCTATAGTTGTGATTGCTGCTGCATAGACTAAATCATGGAGTGACTGGAGATCCTCACACTGTTGAATTTTTTTCTCTATAGCTAAGTTGATATTTTTAAGAATATTTTTTGTATCTTTGTTTGTCTTAAGTTTAGGTAGGTTTTTTCTTAGCAGAGGGTTAAGTCCTTGAAATCGTTCCAGGTTAGTTTGAAGAGTGTCATACGTTTCTTGTTCTTCCTTTGAAGTTTCTTGTTCTTCATATACAATTTCGGTTTCTTCCTGTGCGATTCTTGTTGGTGGGGTTAAGCCGAGCTCTTCTGATACTTCTCTACGTATTTCTTGGATGATCTCTGGAGGCAGTCTTTGTTTCTCTTCTTTGGCTAAGTATGTTCATAAGGGTTTTGCCGGTTAATTCTGGAAATTTATTTAGCATTTCTTGGTGTAGTCTATGACCGTATGGAGTTTTGTCAGTTTCCATTTTTGTAAGTAAGAGGTATGTGCGATAAAGATATATGTTCATGTCCATTTTCCATTTAAATCGTACGTTTCCTCTGCGGTTTCCAGGTATGGGTCCATCTTGACGATGAGCAGCATTCTCTGGAATTTTAATGGGATCGGGGTTTTTGTGTCCATTTTCATGCGCGGTGGTTTGGTTATTATTATTATTATTATTATTATTATTATTATTATTATTATTATTATTATTATTATTATTATTATTATTATTATTATTATTATTATTATTATTATTATTATTATTATTATTATTATTATTATTATTATTATTATTATTATTATTATTATTATTATTATTATTATTATTATTATTATTATTATTATTATTATTATTATTATTATTATTATTATTATTATTATTATTATTATTATTATTATTATTATTATTATTATTATTATTATTATTATTATTATTATTAATATTATTATTATTATTATTATTATTATTATTATTATTATTATTATTATTATTATTATTATTATTATTATTATTATTATTATTATTATTATTATTATTATTATTATTATTATTATTATTATTATTATTATTATTATTATTATTATTATTATTATTATTATTATTATTATTATTATTATTATTATTATTATTATTATTATTATTATTATTATTATTATTATTATTATTATTATTATTATTATTATTATTATTATTATTATTATTATTATTATTATTATTATTATTATTATTATTATTATTATTATTATTATTATTATTATTATTATTATTATTATTATTATTATTATTATTATTATTATTATTATTATTATTATTATTATTATTATTATTATTATTATTATTATTATTATTATTATTATTATTATTATTATTATTATTATTATTATTATTATTATTATTATTATTATTATTATTATTATTATTATTATTATTATTATTATTATTATTATTATTATTATTATTATTATTATTATTATTATTATTATTATTATTATTATTATTATTATTATTATTATTATTATTATTATTATTATTATTATTATTATTATTATTATTATTATTATTATTATTATTATTATTATTATTATTATTATTATTATTATTATTATTATTATTATTATTATTATTATTATTATTATTATTATTATTATTATTATTATTATTATTATTATTATTATTATTATTATTATTATTATTATTATTATTATTATTATTATTATTATTATTATTATTATTATTATTATTATTATTATTATTATTATTATTATTATTATTATTATTCTTATTCTTATTCTTATTCTTATTCTTATTCTTATTCTTATTCTTATTCTTATTCTTATTCTTATTCTTATTATTATTATTATTATTATTATTATTATTATTATTATTATTATTATTATTATTATTATTATTATTATTATTATTATTATTATTATTATTATTATTATTATTATTATTATTATTATTATTATTATTATTATTATTATTATTATTATTATTATTATTTTTTTTTTTTTTTTTTTTTTTTTTTTTTTTTTTGTGGTGGCCTTACTTGCGGTCCCGCGGCTCCGACTCACACGGGTGCAAGTAGGCCAGATGGTCCGTTACCGTTTCTACTCCCCACCAACCGCGGGGTTAGTAGAAACGGTGTTCCGCATCGTGTGCCCTGAGTAGACGCAATGATCCGAGGATGACTGCTTTCTGCATGTTGCCTGCAAGTTGCTCTGCCCTGTCACGGCAGGCCGGCAAGGTCTTGAGAGCTGAGAGCAGTGTCTGCCGTGCGCCTCCGAGAGCTCCAATTACCAAAACCACTAGCTTGACTGTATATCCCCGGTACACTCGGCGAAGGTCAAAGAGAAGATCCTGATATTTCGTCCGTTTCTCTTCTTCCTTGGCAATGATGTTCGTCTCGGCAGGAGCCGAGAACTCAATGACATACATAATTTTGTCATTTTTGTCAAGGAGTACTATATCCGGCTTGTTAGCGTTTACAAGCCGGAGTGTGGGGAATGCGAAATTCCAGTATATTCTGGTTCTGTCATTCTCCACGACGGACGGAATATCAGAGGGGACATATGGCAGCACTGGAGCATCATCAACACCGTACGAGTGCCTTAGATGATAATACAGCACCCGTAACGCTGCGTTGTGTCGATGGATATACGCCGAGACCGCATAGCGCCCGCAAGCGGACAGCAAATGATATAAGGTCTCCGGCGCCCTATGGCAGGCCCTACAACTTGTATCAGGAACCTGTATACCCATCACGCGACTTCGGTGTTCCAAGGTGTTGATGACTCCGTCTTGGCAAGCAATGATAAACCCCTCAGTTTCCGACTTTAATGCACCTGACCTTAAGAATGCAAAGCTTAGCTTTTTGGATAAGCCAGTGTTTTCAATGGTTTTATAGAAAACACTGTGCAATGGCTTATCCATATGTAGACGTAATAAATAGTCTACCTCTGCATTCTTTAAGGTGGTTTTAAGTCTTTGGCAGGTCAACTGTGTAATGGAGTTTTCCTGCCGCCGACTTATGTCGAAAACTATTTGGAGCTCATCTGCTGCTCTTTGTGCTGCTTTAAAAAGAAATGCCCCCACCCCAAATGTTTCATGGTTACGCACCATGCATAGCAGGGGATCCTCGTCTCTGATTACTTCGCACGCGGTACTTAGGACTATTCGTCTGTGTAAACACTCCAAACTTAAGAGTCCACGGCCTCCCTGATAACGTGGGAAGTAAAGCCGTTGGACAGACGCCTTAGGATGATGGCTTCGGTATCGAGTCATCATCTTGCGGGTTTTCACGTCAATTTCACGCAACTCGTTCACGTTCCACTTAATGACTCCAAAGGAGTAAGTGATTATAGGGACGGCAAGCATATTTGTAGCAGCGACTTTGTTCTTTCCAGACAACTCTGAATTCCAGATTTGTCTTAGTCGTTGCTGATACTTGTCGCGAAGAGACCCTTTTATTGCTACACTATCATGGATGTGTCCCTGGGGAACACCCAGATAGGTATAGGTCTCTCCGGCATCCAGATGTCGTAGGATGCTCCCATCTACAAGTTGCGCGTCCTCGGCGTGATCCGCATGGCGTCCTTTCTTAAGTTGAACCGTCGCACACTTATCCAACCCAAACTCCATCCCGATCGCATGAGTATACTCCTGTACTACCCGAAGAGCTTGGTCGAGGTCTCTCTTCGTCGACGCGTAGAACTTAAGGTCATCTATATAAAAGAGGTGAGTAACCTTATGGGTTCTACGGCCAGGAGCACCGCACATGTATCCCTTTGTGTTCCGCAAAGCAACGGATAACGGAAGTAGCGAGACGCAAAAGAGGAGTGGGCTGAGGGAATCACCCTGAAACACTCCCCGTCGGAATGACACCAATTCAGTCGACACCTTTGCGTTACCCGTACATATGGTAAATCGGGTCTTCCAAAATGGCATCATTCCTGAAATGCATCTCGCTATGGGATCTGGCACCGCAAGGCCTCTCAAAAGGTGAATAATAAGTTCATGAGAAGTTGTGTCAAAGGCCTTACGGTAATCAATCCAGGTCATCAAAAGGTTTCGCTTGTACTGGAAGGAGTCCTGTGTGACACATCGGTCTATTAGAAGGTTCTCCTTGCAGCCGGCTACGCCTTTCTTTGACTTTGATTATTATTATTATTATTATTATTATTATTATTATTATTATTATTATTATTATTATTATTATTATTATTATTATTATTATTATTATTATTATTATTATTATTATTATTATTATTATTATTATTATTATTATTATTATTATTATTATTATTATTATTATTATTATTATTATTATTATTATTATTATTATTATTATTATTATTATTATTATTATTATTATTATTATTATTATTATTATTATTATTATTATTATTATTATTATTATTATTATTATTATTATTATTATTATTATTATTATTATTATTATTATTATTATTATTATTATTATTATTATTATTATTATTATTATTATTATTATTATTATTTGGAGATCGCATATTATTATTATTATTATTATTATTATTATTATTATTATTATTATTATTATTATTATTATTATTATTATTATTATTATTATTATTATTATTATTATTATTATTATTATTATTATTATTATTATTATTATTATTATTATTATTATTATTATTATTATTATTATTATTATTATTATTATTATTATTATTATTATTATTATTATTATTATTATTATTATTATTATTATTATTATTATTATTATTATTATTATTATTATTATTATTATTATTATTATTATTATTATTATTATTATTATTATTATAATTTTTTTTTTTTTTTGTTGCTCGTTTTTACGGTCAGTATAAGAGTATGTCGGCTTTTGGTAAGTAGAGCAAGACATACCCTTTTTGTTATTGTTACTTGTTAATGTTCAAAACTCTCCTTACTGTGTTACAGGTGGATAAGATCACAGCTTTCTGCATTTCTAGGTAGAACTTTTCCGGGACAGTCACTAGGTAGAACTTTTCCGGGACAGTCAAGATTTTTAGTGCATTGAACAGTTTCTTTGGGATTTCTCCGGTTGCTCCAATAATAACTGGGACAATTTGCACTCTGTCCACCCTCCAGATTTTCTTTATTTCTTCGCTTAAAAGTAAGTACTTTTCAATTTTTTCTTTGTGCTTTTTATGTATAGGGGAACCTGTTGTACCTCGGACATACTTTTATAATAAACGCTATAAAAAATTAAGTTTAACATTTATAAGTTTATTTTATTTTTTTCATAAAACCTAGCATAGCTGTGCAACTTCTAGGCTGTTTTATATCAAAGAAATTTAAAATTGGGAATAATGGGAGGCAATACTAATAAAAGATTAAAAGCGTCCTAGGTACAACATGGGTGATGTACCTTGTCCATATTTGTGTTTTACCTTGGACAGTATTGTTAAAAACACTTTAAATTAAAAAAAATATATGTGCAAAAAATTATATTAATATTAGTAAAAGTGCAACTTACAAAAAACTTAAACAGTTATCATGAACTTTGTTAAAAGTCGTCTTCAATAAACATATCATCTAACTCTTCTACCTTATAAATTTCTCGTCGCATGTGGATTTTTTTTGGAGGAAGAATTTTTTGAATTATGTCGTTCCACAAATAAAACATTGAGTCTGGTTTTTCGGGCCATTTCCAGCTCTTCTTAGTTTTTTCCATTGACGTTATTATAGCTCCATTTGTCTTTATCTCAGTAATTTTTCCCGGAAAATATTTGTTTTCATAAACGAATATTACAAAGTCTCCCACTAAAAAGTTTAAACATTTCTTGTCTCCAGGAATTTCGTTATTGATAGTATCGTTCATTTGATCGTCATTATTGTCCATGTCTGAGAAATATAATGGCCCATTCGAATCATCTGTGTCGTGCAAGGAGAGGGAGTCAGAACTTGAGGAGGTCTCTGAAGAAGAATCTTTCTTTTTTGATAATACTTGCCTCTTGACAGCTTTAACTTTTATGGGATTAGTTTTCCGTTTATTTTTTAATGATTTTGCTTCTTTAAGTGCTTCTATTTCGGGTGTGTCAGTCAAAATGCGAGATTTCCCTTTTACGTGTCCTTGACGAGTGTTCTTTCGTGGGGCAGCCTTAGGATGTGGTATGATCTTAGATGGGGTAATAATGCCTGATATATTGGCTTTTCTTAAGTGTAAGGAAGAATCCACTTCATCACTTGTGCAAGGCTTTGGACTTGACGTGGTAATTATTCCTGCTGCAGACGCTTGACTTGAGCTTAAGTTTTCGATTTGCGAAGCGGAATCATTTTTCGCACTTGTGCAGGGCTCAGGACGATTGGTTACATCGGAAGGTGCAAAGTCACAATCTTGAAAGATATTTTCATTTAAAGGAACAAAACCTGTTACTTCAAAGCCTCTTGTTATGTTATTTGGTGTAAAGGCCAAAGGAAAAGATTTTCCGACGAGATTGGCAAGATCGTAAATTGTTACTGGTTTTCCTACATTACCAGGTGTTATCATAAACTCGTTCATGGCAGTGTTGAAATACGTTTTGAAAGGGCCAAATACCGTTCGGTCCAAGGGCTGCATTTTGTGGCTGGTGTGGGGATGAAAGGTTACCAAAATAACATGATTTGCTTTTGCTAATTCAATTACTGGAATAGAAATGTGACTTTCGTGATTGTCCATTAATAGGATACACGGTGACTCTTTTGTAGGCTTTGTGTATTGAACAAAATGTTTAAAATATTTAATGAATAACTCCTCGTTGGACCAGCCAGATGGATTGGCGCTACCAATGGTACCTGGTGGAGCTCCATTTAACATAAAATCCTTAAAATTAACGCGCGGAAATATTAACATTGGAGGAATAAATCCACCCCCAGCATTTATTGCTGCAATCATGGTAATATTTGTTCCTCTTTCTGCGCTCGTCATCGACCCAACTTGCTTGCAGCCTTTAGGTGCCAAAATTTTTGGAGGAACATGAACTGTCGTTAGTCCTGTCTCATCGCAGTTCCATATATTCGAAGCAGGCAACGGTGGACATTGTTCTAAAGCTGCTTTATAATTTTGGAACGTAAGTTCAACGTTGTTTCGATTAAAAGCCGTTGAACGAGCCAAGCTTGTTGCTTCTGGCTTGCGCAGCGCCAGCTCGTTCTTATACTTTTTTCTAAAAAGACGCATCCAAAAATCCCCAGCACGTTTGTTAACTTCCCAGCTGGGTGGATAGGTTTTTTTATTTTCCACTGCAAATCTATAGGCTAGTTCACAAAGTTTTTTTAATGTTAGGCCGTATTGTAAATTTGCAGCGTGTTTAACATATTCAATAAGCATGGCCTCTTCTTCTTGTGTAAAAACTTGGCGGGTGGCATTATTTTATCGAGGCGAAAAATTTTCATTACCGGTCCTCCTGAAGTTCTGCAAGTGTCGCCTAATAGTAGTTCTAGATAAGCCCGTGTGTTTTGCAGCACCAGATAATGACATTCTTTGTTGCTCTACCAGTTTTACAGCACTTCGAAGTGTTTCCGGATCCAGTGGATCCCTTTTTTTTCCTGTTTTACTGCGAGGCATGATTGGGCATTAAAATATCTAAAACAAAAAAATATGGTTAGGTGGTACTTTCTTTAAAAAAATTCAAGTTTTTAGCTTTTAAAACTTAAAAAGAATAAATTATTTTTTAATATTTTAAACTTGCATTAAAACTAACGAACATGGCTAAGGTAAAACATGTTGTACCTCGGACATGTCCAAGGTACATAGGGTTTGTAATGTCCAAGGTACAACACAATGCAATTTTCTTAAAAAATCCCAGTAAAAAAATTGAGGTTAGATAAAACTTGTTTTTAACTATGCAAAATTATATAATAAAAACACAAAAAAAAACTAAAAATCAAAATCTACAATAACAATACAATCAAAATTCGTAGAAAAGATTTACTAGCAATAAGAAAACTTACTTTTTGGATTAAAAAAACCGCGATCGTTGTAGCTCGTGTTGTTTTCACATTATAGATTCCAAACTAATTATGCAGTGCACTCTGGTGGACAGTTCACGAATGACGTTTGACGTTATAAATTTAAAGCGCGCTAAGTTTGAATTTTGCCTATGTGTCCATGGTACAACAGTGTCCAAGGTACAACAGGTTCCCCTATTTGTTGGTGTTGGTATCGCGATGTCAATGATTAGAATCTCGTTATTTTCCTTATCTAAAACAAATATGTCTGGTTTGTTGTGTTGAACTGGTTGGTCTGTTTGTAGGCTTCTGTCCCAGTACATTGTTGTTTTTTCGTTCTCAGTGATAGGTGGCGGGTTGTATTTATAGTATGGTTCCCGGTTCTGTAATAAACCATATTTTATTCCTAATTCTCTGTGTATAATTTTTGCCATATCATTGTGTCTGTTTGTGTAGTCTTTTGGAGCAAGCGTCGTACAGCTACTTATTATATGTTCAATGTTTTCGTGCCCTTGTCCACAGAGTCTGCATTTTGTGTTTGTTATATTGGGGTCTTTGACAATGTATTTTTGATATGACTTTGTGGGAATTACTTGATCCTGAATAGCACAGAGAAAGCCTTCAGTTTCTGAAAAGATGTTACCCTTAAGTAGCCAACTTCTTGATGCTTTTTGATCTATGTCATCATGGTTAAGTGTATGAGGGTATCTTCCATGTAGTTCTGTCTGATGCCATTTTTGTGTTTGAGTGTTTATGTTGTATTCAGGATCACAACTATAATTTCCCTTGCAGAGTTGGAGAGGTGTGAGCTGTTTGTCTGTGGTGTTTATTGCAGCATGAAATAAGGAATTCTCACCAGTTTTAAGAAAAAACTCTCTTAGATTGTTGATTTGTTGCTTGTGTAGGAGTCGTAGGTCAGTAATTCCTCTTCCACCTTGGCTCCGTGGGAGATGAAACCGTTCTTTACATGCTCTTGGGTGGTGAGATCTGTACTTAGTGTAGAGTTTCCTTAGGGATCGATTTGCTTCTTCCAGCTCTGTTTCGGTCCATTTTACCACTCCAAAACTGTATGCGACAACCGGTGTTGCGAGTGTATTTGTTGCACTGATTTTGTTTCTAGCTGACAGCTAAGTCTTCAGAATGGCTTTTATCCGCTCTTTCATTTTGTTTATCAGTTGTTGTTTTACCAACTTTTCATCTATCCCCTGTGACTGCAGAAAACCAAGATATTTGTAGGATTCATTTTTATCCATAGCTGCAATCGTACCTCCTCCAGATCTTTGTAACATTTCAAAGTCGTCACTTCTTTGCCACTTACCTTTCACAAGGCTGTTAATTCTACACTTGTCCAAGCCAAAGTTCATGGATATATCAGCTGAGAAAATTTATGTTTGTCTAAGGAGCTTTTTTATGCCATTGTTTGTCTCTGAAAAGAGTTTCAGATCATCCATATATACTAGATGACTTACTTGCTGATTGCTCGCTGGTATTTTATATCCGGATTTCTTGCTGTTTATAGCATTGGATAGTGGATTGATAGCAATACAAAACCACAAAGCACTTAGCGCATCGCCTTGGTAAATCCCTCTACTTATTCGCATTTTTAGTGGTTCTATTTTTGAGTTTGATATCAAAAGGTTTGTCTCCCACTTTTCCATCGCTATTTTTAGGAAATTTGTAATTTGGGGGTTTACCTTATATATATTAAGACTCTCAATTAGCCAGGTGTGCGGAACGCTGTCGAATGCTTTCGGATAGTCAATAAATGCTGTGTATAAGGTTCTGTGATTTTTAATTGCATCTTTCGTTATGACTGTATCTATTACTAGTTGTTCTTTACAGCCCTGTGATTTCTTTCTGCAACCTTTTTGTTCTTCTGCGAGAAGATTGTTTCTCGTCATATGTCTGTAGAGCTTGTCTGCGAGAATGCCTGTCAAAATCTTGTATATGGTGGGCAGACATGTAATCGGTCTATATTTTGACGGGTCTGGTTGTGGGTGTGTCGATTTGGGGAGCAGGTTCCCATTGTGAAGAATTTAGGTAGATTTTCTGGGTGGTTAAGAATATCTGTAAGAAGATAAGCCAGTTTTTCATGTAAGTGTGTGAATCGTTTATACCAGAAGTTGTGAATGCCATCTGGTCCTGGCTCTTTCCAGTTGTGTGCTTTTGACAAGGTGTTTTTTAGGTCTTCCAATGTTATTGTTTTTGGTAGCATAGCTGGTATATGTTCCACTCTTTTTTTCTCGAGTGTCATCCAATCAGCGTTGTGTTTATGACTTGCTGGTTTCTCCCAGATATTTCTCCAAAATTCTCTGACACTTTCTCGCGTTGGGTATTCTCCATTCTCTGCGTCGGTTTTTGGATTTAGAAGTTGTCGGTAGAAGAGCCTCTGATTCGTATTGAACAATCTGTTTTCTATTTTTCGTTGGTAGGATATTCGATAACGTCTGAGTCTATGACTGTATACCTGTAGTCATTGTTTTAGAAAGTCGATAATTTCGATGATTGTTCCATTGGACTTGTTTGCGTATCTTTGGATAATTTGGTTTGCTTTTGTTTCCGTCTTCCTGTTTTTAATATTTTTATTTTGCATTTGTGTTAGCTGTCCAATTTCTGCCCTTATTTTCGCGATTTTTGCAGTTAACCTCTTTTCCCATCTTGGTTGTGTCGTTTGTTCTTTGGGCGTTGTTTTTCTCATTGTCTTTTGGTTGTGAAGTTCAATTGTTGTTTTTGCTGCTGCATATGTGAGGTCGTGTAAGCCCTGTAGGTTTTCACAAGCAGTCACTCTGTGGATTAGAGCATTGTTGACTTGTACAATTATATTATTTGTGTCTTTGCATGTTTTTAACTTGGGTAGATTTGGTCTTAAAATGGGGTTTAGACCTTGGTATCGTTGTATGTTGTTTTCAAGTTTGTTGTATACTTCATGTTCTTCCGGGTTGTGCATATCATTTTCATAATTTTCTGTTGTTTGGTCGTGATTTCGATTTTGTTGCTCCTCAACTGGCGGTGCTCGCATCCTAAGTTCCACCTCTACTTCGGTGCGAATTTGTTGCACAGTATCATGCGATAGTCTGTGTTTTGTGAACAGCTCTCGTCTTTGACTGAGTATGTTCATCAAGGTTTTACCAGCTAGTTGTGGGAATTTCTGTAGCATATCTTTGTGTAGTCTGTGTCCGTAGGGAGTTTTGTCTGTTTCCATTTTTGTGAGTAGTAGGTATGTACGATAAAGGTATATGTTCATTTCTTCTGTCCATTTAAATCGCACATTGCCTTTTCTTCGGTTTCCAGGTATGGGCTCATCTGCCTGATGAGCAACATTGTCTGGAACTGTTATGGCATTGGGGGTGTCAGGTCCATTTTCATGCGTGTCGGTGGAGTTCCTTCTTAGGGGGATGCCACCTGGTTCATCTTCTCCTAAGACAGGCGGGGGGTCTTCTAGGCGGTTCCGAACAGAGTTAGCCTGATCCTCTGCCACGCCTGAGTATCGCTTTCGCCTCGTCCTTATAGCGACTACATATCACGCCCTTTGGGGTGCTAGCCCACTAGACGGTTTGCTGGTTTTTGTCCACCCCGGGTATTTTATTTCCCCGTTACCCTTCAGCCTTTTTCAAGGGCTGACGAGCGTACCTCATCGCGAGAGGCGGCCCCCGATAGCAGGTCCAGCATCTGCCACGAGTTATTATTATTATTATTATTATTATTATTATTATTATTATTATTATTATTATTATTATTATTATTATTATTATTATTATTATTATTATTATTATTCTTATTATTATTATTATTATTATTATTATTATTATTATTATTATTATTATTATTATTATTATTATTATTATTATTATTATTATTATTATTATTATTATTATTATTATTATTATTATTATTATTATTATTATTATTATTATTATTATTATTATTATTATTATTATTATTATTATTATTATTATTATTATTATTATTATTATTATTATTATTATTATTATTATTATTATTATTATTATTATTATTATTATTATTATTATTATTATTATTATTATTATTATTATTATTATTATTATTATTATTATTATTATTATTATTATTATTATTATTATTATTATTATTATTATTATTATTATTATTATTATTATTATTATTATTATTATTATTATTATTATTATTATTATTATTATTATTATTATTATTATTATTATTATTATTATTATTATTATTATTATTATTATTATTATTATTATTATTATTATTATTATTATTATTATTATTATTATTATTATTATTATTATTATTATTATTATTATTATTATTATTATTATTATTATTATTATTATTATTATTATTATTATTATTATTATTATTATTATTATTATTATTATTATTATTGTTATTGTTATTGTTATTGTTATTGTTATTGTTATTGTTATTGTTATTGTTATTGTTATTGTTATTGTTATTGTTATTGTTATTGTTATTGTTATTGTTATTGTTATTGTTATTGTTATTGTTATTGTTATTGTTATTGTTATTGTTATTGTTATTGTTATTGTTATTGTTATTGTTATTGTTATTGTTATTGTTATTGTTATTGTTATTGTTATTGTTATTGTTATTTTTATTATTATTATTATTATTATTATTATTATTATTATTATTATTATTATTATTATTATTATTATTATTATTATTATTATTATTATTATTATTATTATTATTATTATTATTATTATTATTATTATTATTATTATTATTATTATTATTATTATTATTATTATTATTATTATTATTATTATTATTATTATTATTATTATTATTATTATTATTATTATTATTATTATTATTATTATTATTATTATTATTATTATTATTATTATTATTATTATTATTATTATTATTATTATTATTATTATTATTATTATTATTATTATTATTATTATTATTATTATTATTATTATTATTATTATTATTATTATTATTATTATTATTATTATTATTATTATTATTATTATTATTATTATTATTATTATTATTATTATTATTATTATTATTATTATTATTATTATTATTATTATTATTATTATTATTATTATTATTATTATTATTATTATTATTATTATTATTATTATTATTATTATTATTATTATTATTATTATTA
Source organism: Aspidapion aeneum (assembly GCA_963576565.1). Lineage (NCBI taxonomy): Eukaryota > Metazoa > Arthropoda > Insecta > Coleoptera > Brentidae > Aspidapion > Aspidapion aeneum. The sequence continues at coordinate 45,107,543 of OY755044.1, forward strand.
TTATTATTATTATTATTATTATTATTATTATTATTATTATTATTATTATTATTATTATTATTATTATTATTATTATTATTATTATTATTATTATTATTATTATTATTATTATTATTATTATTATTATTATTATTATTATTATTATTATTATTATTATTATTATTATTATTATTATTATTATTATTATTATTATTATTATTATTATTATTATTATTATTATTATTATTATTATTATTATTATTATTATTATTATTATTATTATTATTATTATTATTATTATTATTATTATTATTATTATTATTATTATTATTATTATTATTATTATTATTATTATTATTATTATTATTATTATTATTATTATTATTATTATTATTATTATTATTATTATTATTATTATTATTATTATTATTTGGTGAGGTCAGGCCTTCTGTAGAAAATAAAATATACCGAAGGACCACTCGAGATAGCTCGAGAAAAACGTGTGGGAGTTAAGAGGGACTGTATCTTTCCACAGGGCTCCGACAGGGAAAAAAGAGCCTAAAACTTATTTACTAAAAATAGCGTAGCAATGAAAAATTATCACGAAACGACTTACCCTTAGATGTCTTTTGTAGCTACTTGGCTGGCCAGCCCGATTATACGCGAAGTACCAGACTCTCCATTGTTCTATAGTTCAAAATGTTCCAAACACTAATATCTAATAAACTAAAGCGTAAAATTAATAGTTTCCACAATTTTAATATAAAATAATAGCGGTGCGGTGACTTTAGTTGCACGTGGCGCGTGGTTGAGTTGTTCTCTCAGACAATCGGCGTTTTTGTCTGCTAGGCCGAATTTAGCCGCTTATCTCAAATCCTTCATTGCTGGAAGAAGCGCGCGAAGTTTAAATTTAAAATATGGAAAGATATAGCGTAAAGTAAATCAAAATAATATTTTAAAAACGCTTGTAAGCGTAGAAAATGTAACCCAAAAATATTTAAAAACTAAGAGAGATAGCTTCTCTAATTTTAAGTGAAAATTAGAGAATATAATTATTTACAAAAATAAAAACAAGTTGGGAAACTTGTTCATTCGGCCCACCAAAATGAGCATCATTTTTCGGTAGGTGAATCTGAATCAATTGGAAGGGGGCAAAGCTTGACTAAAGGTCGTTTAAAGATACCGGACGCGGTACGAACATTTGCCACCCTAGCGTGCCCATCAGGCCCTTTAAAAATTTCAATAATGCGACCTACCCGCCATTGAAGGGGCGGTGATAACTCGTCTTTGATAAGAACGAGGGTACCTATTTTTGGCTCTGCGCATGGTTCCAACCATTTATTTCGTACTTGAAGGGTATGTAAAAATTCTTGGCTCCAACGACGCCAAAAATCGGCTTGTATTCGTTGGACCAAGTTCCATCGCGATAACCGATTCTCAGGTTTACTTGAAAAATCTTCATCAGGAACAGAAACTAAAGGTCCATGTGTTAAAAAATGTCCCGGTGTTAAAACCTGTAGATCGTTACAGTCGGTAGATTGCGGGGTCAAGGGGCGAGAATTTAAAATCGCCTCAATTTGACAAAGAACCGTGTACAACTCCTCATAACTTAGAATTTGCGAGCCAATGGTACGAATTAAGTGAGTTTTTACTGATTTTATCCCTGACTCCCAAAGACCGCCGAAGTGGGGAGCTGATGGAGGGATAAAATTTCAGGCGATAGCTTGTTGCGTGCAAGCATTTCTTGCAAGATCAAGCAATTCTTTGCTTGATTTAACGAAATTTGTGCCATTATCTGAAAAAAGAGTTTTTATGTAACCTCTTCGGGCAACAAAGCGACGTAGCGCAGCTAAAAAAGCGTCCGAAGTTAGATCTGACACTAACTCGAGATGTAAAGCTTTAGTATTTAGACAAATAAAAAGGCAGATATATGCTTTTTGTGTTTTTACACCTCTGTGTTTACTGAGAGTGATAGGTATAGCACCACTAAAATCTACTCCACTAAAAGTAAAAGGCTTTTGTGGAATCAAGCGGTAGGACGGAATTTGTCCCATGATTTGCTCATAAGAATGCGGTTTGACGCGAAAGCAACGAACACATTTGGATAAAACCGTTTTAATTAAGCGTTTGGCAGATAAAATCCAAAAAATTTGACTAATGAGATATTGGACTGTTTGCACTCCGACATGCAAATATTTTTCGTGCATATATTCAATAAAAATATAAGAAAGTCTACTTTCCTTGGGTAAAAGAAGAGGATGTTTTTGTCCGTAAGAAATAGTCATAGCTTGTTGAATGCGTCCTCCAACTCTTATAAGACCATCCTGGTCTAAAAAGGGATTCAATTTTTGTATGGGTTTTATGCATTTTTTCTGGTGTTGAAGGTTAAGAATTACTTCAGAGAAGTATTTTTGTTGTTCGTGCTTAGCCAAACATTTTAAAGCGTTAAAGAGATCGATATAATCTATATTTGTCTTTTTTCTGACGTCTGCGGATAGTCTACAATTATTTATGAATCGTAAACTGCGGGCTAAAAGTAGTTGAATAGCGTAAAAATCGGATTTATTATTTAAAAGCGAATCTAAAAAGTTTTCCGTTATTCGGTCACAAGAAATCAGAGCAACATTTTTTCGTTCCTCAGTCTCTAAACTGTCATTTATTTTGACTTGCGGGGTTTTTGTTGGCCATTTATCGAAAGATTCTTGTAAAAAACTAGGGGCGGCCCACCATAGGGGATGATTTAAAAGCTCACTCGGCGAGCAGCCGCGGCTGGCTACATCGGCACTATTGAGAAAGGTGGGGGTATATAACCAACATTCTGGATTAATATTATCTTGGATAAGACTAACACGATTTGCGACAAAAGTTTTCCATTTACTTGGATGGGATTTTATCCAGTGTAAAACAACCATTGCGTCCGAAAAAGCGTAAATATTATTTATTGTGAACCTTTTTATGAATATATCATATGTGTATTTTAAGACCTCAGATAAAAGAGTAGCGGCTAGAAGTTCTATTCTCGGAATACTAACAAATCTTTTAAGTGGAGCGATGCGACTTTTCGCAAGAACAAAATATATGTGATATTTAGCGTTTCGTAAGACACGTAAGTATATTACGCATGCGTACCCTCGTTCACTCGCATCACAAAAACCACAGAGATCGATGGATTCGGCGTTGGTGATGTCAATGTGGCGGGGTAAACTAAATTTTTCTAAAACTTGAAATTCAGATTGATAGAGTGTCCACTGACGAACTATTTCTAAAGTAGGCGTGGCGTCCCAGGAAATACCAAGTAACCAAATTTGTTGAATCAAATATTTTAAGGTGAATGTTACTGGGGTAAGATACCCATGGGGGTCATAGCAGCGTGCTAAAAAAGAGAGAAGCGTCCTTTTTGTACAGCTTTGCTGATTAGGTAATATGTTAAATCGAAACTCGTCGTATGAAGGATGCCAGCACAGGCCTAAGACCTTAGTGACGTCATCCGAATCGAGAGATAAAACTGCGGGGTTGACTAAGGAGGGATCTAAATGAGAGATCACTTCTGAGCGATTGCTAGACCATTTGTGTAATTTCAAGCCAGCGTTTCCTAACAATTCCGTAAGCTCATGCTGCAAATTTAACGCCTCTTGAACCGTTTTACATGAAGTAGTGACGTCATCAATATAGGTATCGTTAAGTATAACTTTAGCAGCGTGAGGGTAGTTATCATATTCGGACTCAGCTAAGTGCTGAAGGGTGCGTAAAGCGAGATATGGTGAACAGTTCACTCCGTAAGTGACAGTTCGTAGTTTAAAAACGGAAACTTTTTCATTAGGGTTAAACCGCCAAAATATTTTTTGGTATTTTTGATGATCAGGGTTGATATTTATACCACGATACATTTTTTGAATATCGCAGGTGAGCGTCACAGGGTTAAGGCGAAAATGTAATAATATTTGAATAATATCTTTTTGTAGTTTTGGACCCGATAATAATACTTGATTAAGCGAAATATGCGTAAAAGGGTCAGTAATACTCGCATTAAAAACTACCCTTGTCTTAGTAGTGATAGCTTCATTTTTAACAACAGCGAAATGTGGAATAAAATAGCTGTCTGAATCGTCTTCTTTTTCTGAGTCATAGTCCATATGACCCAATTCCAAATATTCATTCATAAATTTAGAATATTCACAATACAAGTTTTTATCGCGAAGTAGTTTTTTTTCTAAAGATAAGAAACGATTTAGCGCGACTTGTTTTATTCCGGGAAACTGTGGTGGATTGTCAAATGTGCGAAAGGGAAGGGATACTGTGTACCGGCCGTCTTGATTACGCGACACGCTCTGTTTAAAATAATTTTCACAAATTTCATCCTCTGGTTTCAAATGAGTTTTTTGGGGGACGCAGTCGGTTTCCCAAAATTTTGAAATTAATTGCGAAAGCGAGTCATTTTCATTTTGACAAAAAAGAGCATTAATTGGCGGGGTAGAAATTAAGGGTTGATTTATTTGTCCCATCAAAATATAGCCGAAAATAGTTCCCATAGCAAAGGGATGATTTGGATCATCGCTAGCGATTTTTTCACCCTGTATAATTAGTGGAAATAGATCCATACCAATTAGTAAATTTACAGGCGAAGGGTTGTAAAAAGTGGGATCTGCTAAGGGTAAATTTTTTACAAAATGCCAATTTTCTGTATTTATTTTTACTGACGGTAAATCAGTACAAACTTTTTGCAAAATAATTGCTTGCGTAGACACAAAAATATCTGGTTTTTGAAAATTACAAATTTTAATAAAAATCGATCCTAGATCAGAAGTAAGAGAGTTGCCTCCAACCCCCTGTATATTTGAACATAAGGGTTGTCTTGGAAGGCCCAATTGTTGCGCTAATTTTTGAGAACAGAAAGTGTTTTGCGAACCGCTGTCTAACACCGCTCTAACTGTTTGAAAGTTACCGCGGACATCTTGAATTTTTACTAGGATAGTTGACAATAAAACTTGCGATTGCGCAGAAATAAAACCACAATGCGTGGGGTTAGAACCCGAAGGAGTTGCGATTGGTACTTGTGGATTAGAAGACGTCGAAGTAAAATTTTGATTATTTTGAGAAGAGGCACTTTGAGGGAACTTATTTGGAGTAGAGTAATTTGGAAGCGGACAACCAGTAGCCGGGGATCTAAAACTTTGCTGACTGGCCAAGTAACCACGTGGTGCACTACTTGGAGATGCGTTGGAAGACATATTAGAGAGATTTTGTGAGAAATTCACGTTAGCATCAAAATGTGATTGATTTTGAGAATTAGCGCAATTATAATTTCGCTCAAAATGAATTAATGAGTGATGTCTTTGATTACCAGGGCAATAGCGACATGAGCGTAGACTTTGACAAGAATTTGTTAAATGTATTGAGCTTAAACAATTTAAACATAGTTTTTTATTTTTAGCGTAAGAATAGCGTTCGTAGGAAGATTTACCTTTAAATGCGTTACATAAATATATTGAATGTGTGTTAGAATCACAAAAAGCGCATCTATCTTTAGAATGAGTATTTTCCGTACCAAGGAGCGTTTTTGTATAATAAGGCGAGGCGTTATTTTTATAAAACTGTTTATTATTTTTAAATCTATTTTTAGATTGTAGCGAATAAAGCGAATTACATTGACTTTCAAGAAAATTATAAATTTCTTGATATTTGGGCATTTCATTAGACCTAGAATTAGCTAGTTCAAAGCGCGAAAGTAGTACCTCAGGCAATTTATCTAGTAAAATGTTGGCGAGCGGAAAACACCATTGATCAGTGTCGTAATTTAGAGTTTTTAAAGCCTCAATGTTTTCTGAAAAAACATCAAGCAGCGTGCGCAGCGTTTCTGGATTGTCGTCTTTGAGAGCGGGAAAATTATACACGGAGCGCCAATAAGTTTGAGCTGATAAGCGGGGGTTATGATAGCGTTTTAGAAGCGTATTGTAAGCGATTATATAATTAGCGTCGGTTATTTGTAAGTGTTTAACTACGTTTAAAGGCGGTCCTTTTAGGTAGGACAGTAACAAATTAAATTTAGCGTTTGTAGGAATACTAGGATTATTGTGTACAGAACTATTGTACATATCTAGAAAGGTTGGAAACTTAGTGATGTCGCCATGAAATTCGACAATGCGCAGTCTTGGCATTAAAGACGCCATAAAGCGGTCTGGATCAGAAGAATTTGAAATTTGCGTTAAGTTTTGAGGTTGAGGAGCTTCAATTTTCACCTCAAATAGTTGTTTTTGAATTCGTTTAATATCATAGAAGCTGTCGTCAAACTCAGTAAGGCGTTCATTTTCTTCTTCCAGTCTCTCCGGACTTGCCGAATAAGCCTCTATTATTTGATTTTGATAAATAAAAAATGTTTCTTTAATTTCATCAAGGTCGATAAGGCGAACCTGTAAACACGGTTGTTTTGTATTATCCGTTAGGCAAGCATTAGCTAAGTTATGAAGAGTATTAATGCGATTATGTTGCACATTACGGAGTGCTTCTAACTTCTTAAGTTGCGTACTCATTGTAATGTTTTTAAAAAACTCCGTTAAAACAGGTGAACGATTAGTTTCCGAAATTTTTAATATTTAAAAATTAAAAGCGTTTAAAAAGAAAAGAAAATAGGCGATAAAAAATGTAAACAAGTCTCATTTACCTCTCTAATATCGTGGTGTTGGAAACTTTTCCTACGTGCAGGTGACGCCAAGCCAAAAAGAGGTAGGAAATGCGCGAAAACAATGCGCGTTCGGTACTTTTTTACTTGTTATTTTTACTGCTAGCACAGCAAACAGATCAAGGTCATGCGTATTTATTAAAAATTTTATTTTTAACAAAATGCGATTTAGACTTTAATTTTTCCCGGGGTCCTGTTATCAGGCTCGAACCTGGACCAAATGGTGAGGTCAGGCCTTCTGTAGAAAATAAAATATACCGAAGGACCATTCGAGATAGCTCGAGAAAAACGTGTGGGAGTTAAGAGGGACTGTATCTTTCCACAGGGCTCCGACAGGGAAAAAAGAGCCTAAAACTTATTTACTAAAAATAGCGTAGCAATGAAAAATTATCAAGAAACGACTTACCCTTAGATGTCTTTTGTAGCTACTTGGCTGGCCAGCCCGATTATACGCGAAGTACCAGTTTCTCCATTGTTCTATAGTTCAAAATGTTCCAAACACTAATATCTAATAAACTAAAGCGTAAAATTAATAGTTTCCACAATTTTAATATAAAATAATAGCGGTGCGGTGACTTTAGTTGCACGTGGCGCGTGGTTGAGTTGTTCTCTCAGACAATCGGCGTTTTTGTCTGCTAGGCCGAATTTAGCCGCTTATCTCAAATCCTTCATTGCTGGAAGAAGCGCGCGAAGTTTAAATTTAAAATATGGAAAGATATAGCGTAAAGTAAATCAAAATAATATTTTAAAAACGCTTGTAAGCGTAGAAAATGTAACCCAAAAATATTTAAAAACTAAGAGAGATAGCTTCTCTAATTTTAAGTGAAAATTAGAGAATATAATTATTTACAAAAATAAAAACAAGTTGGGAAACTTGTTCATTATTATTATTATTATTATTATTATTATTATTATTATTATTATTATTATTATTATTATTATTATTATTATTATTATTATTATTATTATTATTATTATTATTATTATTATTATTATTATTATTATTATTATTATTATTATTATTATTATTATTATTATTATTATTATTATTATTATTATTATTATTATTATTATTATTATTATTATTATTATTATTATTATTATTATTATTATTATTATTATTATTATTATTATTATTATTATTATTATTATTATTATTATTATTATTATTATTATTATTATTATTATTATTATTATTATTATTATTATTATTATTATTATTATTATTATTATTATTATTATTATTATTATTATTATTATTATTATTATTATTATTATTATTATTATTATTATTTTGTTTTTTCTCCTTTTCAGGGCTTTTGCTAAAGTGGGATTCTCTTGAATCAGTCACTTTAACCGGTTTTATTGAGGTTTCTCAATTTACGTTTGTGAAGGTAAGTTAAGGGTTTTTCTTACAATACGACAGGTTTCCAGTATCACTGATTTCTGCATTGTCGTGAATATTTTTTTATCTGTGATATTTATTTGTTTTAGGTATGATTCCAAGTTCCTCGAGACCAGGCCTGTAACTGAGATGACAATAGGAACTATGGTAAGACTTTTAAGTTGATGGATGTTTCTGTATTCTTCTGATAAGTCAAAATATTTATTAATTTTTTCTCTTTCAGCTTTTTCTAGGTTGTGATCGTTCGGATGCGTGATGTCAATGAAAAAACCCCGCCTTTCCTTTTTTTCTACTAAGACAATGTCAGGTCTATTACAGGGGATTGGTTTATCCGTTTGAATTGGCGTGTCCCAGTATAGAAGGTATGTATCATTTTCATGTACTGGAAATGGAACATATTTAAAGTGTTGTTCAGTTTTATTTAGGAAATTGCAGTAAATAGCAAGGTGTTGATGAATTATATTAGCTGTTAAATTGTGCCGTTTTAAATATTCTGTAGGTGCTAACACCGTACATCCTGCTATAATATGTTCTATCGTCTCGGAGTGACGTCTACACATTCTACAGAGATCATTGTCAAGTTGTACTCCATGAATCGTTCTTATGTGGTTTCTTGTTGCTATGACATTGTCCTGAATGGCCACCATAAATCCCTCTGTCTCTCCGTATAGGTAACCTTTTTTTAACCATTCCGTCGATGCTTCAGCCTTTGATTGATTAAGGTGATTAGGAAATTTTCCGTGAAGAGGTTTTGATAGCCATTTATTTTTTAGAGTAGCAAGGTCAGGTAAGTCATGAGTTTCTTCTCTGAATTTTACCGGTGAGTAAGTTCCAATTTCAGTTATGACTTTATGAAGTAAAGATGTAGCGGACTTCCTGCGAAAATATGTTCGTAATTTATTTATTTGCCTGTGGTGAAGTAGTGCGATGTCTATGAGTCCTCTTCCTCCCAATTTTCGTGGGATGTAGAGCCTTTCGGTGCACGCTTTAGGATGATGGATTAGATACTTCGACATTTGTACACGAATTACGCGGTTGAGAGCTTCTAACTCGGTGTTTGACCAACCAATTATTCCAAAGGAATAAGCAGTTGCTGGTATCGCATAAGTGTTGATTGCTTTGATTTTGTTTTTAGCTGTGAGTTCCGTCCGGAGTATTTGTTTGGTTCTTTTCTCGAGTGTTAGGCTAAGTATATTCTTTGCTTCTTTTTTGTTGATAACTAGTTTCTGTTTGTATCCTAGATACTTATAGTTTTCATTGTTTAGGTATTTAATGTTCTCGATTTCAATGTTATCATATTCTTTTGGTTTTCCGCGATGAACTACTAACTTTGCACATTTTGCACATTTATCAAGACCAAATTTCATTTTGATATCATTACTGAATACCTCTGTCAGCTCTATCAGTCTATCCAGATCCTTTTCTGATGACGCATATAATTTTAAATCATCTACATAAAACAAGTGAGCCATTGTGTACGATATATCACCCTGCTTTAGTTTATATCCGATGTTGGATCGTTGCAAAGCTTTTGAGAGCGGGTTTAGGCTTAGAATAAACCAGACAGGACTAAGAGAGTCACCCTGAAAAATACCGCTTTTAATATTGATTTCATCAGTCGTTATTTCTCTGTTGTTCAGTGTGAGAATAAGTGTGGTTCTCCAGGAGTTCATGCATTCACTGAGGAATTTGATTATATTTTTGTCGATTTTTTACAACTCTAGGACTTCTAATAGCCAGCTGTGTGGTACAGAGTCGAATGCTTACTGATAATCGATCCATGCCACTGCGATGTTCCGTGATCTATGTTTGGCATCTTGTGTTATTACTTCGTCAATAATCAGTTGTTCTTTACATCCCTGTGATTTTTTCCTACACCCTTTTTGTTCTTCTGTTAAGATATCTTGTTGTACCAGATGGTTGTCTATTTTTTCAGCGATTATTGACGTAATTATTTTATAGAGTGTTGGTAAGCAAGTAATTGGTCGGTAATTTTTTGGGTCATCAGTTCTCTCTGATTTTGGAAGCATGTATGTAACACCTTTAGTTAGGTAGGCTGGCAATTTCTCTTTATTCATCAAGATGCGGTTTACCTGCACAGCAAGCTGTTTCCACACATTTAGCTTTTTCCACCAGTAGTTATGTATCATATCGATACCTGCCGCCTTCCAGTTTTGAGTTTTTAAAACAGCCTTCTTTACGTCTACCTCTGAGATGTTTATAAGATTCATCGCTGGTATTGTTTGGCATTCTTGTCCCTCTGTACTCAACCACGTAACTCTTTTGTTGTGTTCGCCCTTTTTCTTCCATATGTTTGACCAGAAATCCATTAACTCTTCTTTTTTTGGGAGGGATGAAAGTTTTTGTTGTTTTGGTTCTAAAGTCTTATAAAAATGCTTTTCGTTTTTGTAAAAGATTTTGTTTTGTTCTCTTCTTTTAAAGCTCTTGTTGTACCGTCTTAATCTCTTACCCAATGCTGCTAGTCTCTGTTTAAGTTCGTCTATGAAAATTGACAGTTTTTCTTTATATTTTCTTTCCCCTATTTGTATGTTCCTTTCTTTGAGAATTTTCTTTATCTCTTTTCTTAAATTTTTACTAAGATTTCCCTTTTCCCAAGCCAGCAATTTTGTTATGCGACTTCTTATATTTTTAATTTTTGTTTCTAACCTTATTTTCCACTTGGGTGCCTTCCCTTCTGTTTTATGAGCTTGTGGTTTTGTTTTTATTTCCATGTGTTCTATCACAGTTTTTGCTGCACAATATACCAAACATTGCGTCTTTGTAATAGGGTCATCTTCTTCTAGTAAGTTTAATAATTCTTCGTTGATGATTTGGATTCCTTCTTCTGTTTTTGAGTTTGGTCTAATTTTGGGCAGTTTTTCTCTTTTTTCTGGGTCAGTTTCTTGGTACATTATTATGTATTTTTTAAATGTGTTAACAAGATTAATTTGTAAAACGTTTTCCTTAGTTACAGGTACCACGGTCTCTAGAACCTCTACGTCGCTTGATGCTTCTTCCAGCATTACGGGTAGGTTGTTTGTTTCCTGTGGTGTTATGTTCTGTCTTCTGATCATTTGTTGTACTTCGTCTTTAATGTTTGCAATTTCCAATGCAGTTAGCAGAGAATGAGTTCTGATAGCGTAGAGTTGGTTGGCTATTTGTGACTCAGTAAAATTTACGTCTGGCTTTAAACGTCTCCATTCAATAAGCATCTTCTTTCGAAAACCTTGTTTGCTTGACTCGCACTTTGTGCCAAGGAAGTAAGCTCGCATAATGTCTTCGTTTTCCATTTTGGTCCATTTTTTTCTACGAGTTTGTCTATTCTGAACCTCGGGAGGAGCAACATCTTCTTGATGTGCTATTCTCGCTTCTTGAGGCTCATCACTTCCTGATACCGTTGTCATAGGCCGCCTTGTGGTTCCGTAACTCGCAGGGGCGCCACTTGCTTCGCCTACCTGTAAGTCAGGTTGATCCTCCTGACGGTTCCGACCAGAGCCAACCTGAAGCTCTGACCCGCCCGAGTATCGTTTCGCTCTGGTGCGCACAGCACTTTAAAAACTTCACATCCGGTCGGGGTGCTAACCCTCGCAGACGGTGGGTGCTGGTTTTTGTCCACTCCGGGTATTTTATTTTCCCGGTACTCTCCAGTTTTTAGGCTGGCGAGCATACCCCATCGCCAGGGGCAGCCTCCGATAGCAGACCAGCAACAGCCACGGATTATTATTATTATTATTATTATTATTATTATTATTATTATTATTATTATTATTATTATTATTATTATTATTATTATTATTATTATTATTATTATTATTATTATTATTATTATTATTATTATTATTATTATTATTATTTCGATAATCACTGCAAGCAGGTAAGTAGATCGGGTACGGCTCATTTCTGAGCAAGTAGTCCAAATCTTCACTAATTTCCCTTTTCTTTATGTAGAACAGTTAAGTGTTTTGCGCGCAATATGACAGCTTCCCAGAATAGCTATTTTTTGGAGAGTGATATAGAGTTTGGTAGGTAAGTTGAGCTGTTTGAGGTAAGTGTGTAACTTTATAGGTATTTCTCCAGTTGCCCCTACTACAATTGGTATAATTGTCACTTTTTCCTGATTCCAGAGTGTTTTAACTTCTGCGGCCAAAGGTAGGTATTTTCGGACCTTTTCTCTTTGTTTTTCCGATACGTTGTGGCCAGCCGGTACTGCAATGTCAATAAGGTAGGTATTTCTATTATGTTTGTCTTGAAATATAATGTCTGGTCTGTTGTTTTCAATTTTATGGTCTGTCTGGATTGGTCTGTTCCAGTATACTTTGTGACTTTCACTTTCCAATACTGACTCAGGTCGGTATTTATAGTAAGGTTGCATTTCAGTGAGAATACCAGCATCAATGCAGAGTTTTTGATGTACTACTTTTGCAAGGTTGTCATGTCTTTTCAGGTATTCAGATGGTGCTAGGATTGAGCAGCCTGTTAAAATGTGTTCTATGGTTTCAGATTTGGTATGACAGAGCCTGCATTTGTCGTCAGTTACAGTTGGATCTTGGATTATAAACTTTCTGTAGTTTAGGGTTGGTATTACTTGATCTTGTATGCCCATTATGAATCCCTCAGTTTCTGCAAACAGGTCGCTGTGTTCTAACCATGCGATTGATGCTACCTCGTCGATCCCTTCAGTGTAGAGAAGTGCTGGGAACCTTCCATGCAATGCCTTTGATTTCCATTGCTGTATTCTTTCTTCAGCGCTCATCGTCAGACGGAGAGGTTTGTAATTATTGTCAGCCAAATTGAGTGGAGTGTAACCTTTGTCAGCTTTTGATATTTTTTCATGATAAGGTGATGTTATACTTTTATTATTATTATTATTATTATTATTATTATTATTATTATTATTATTATTATTATTATTATTATTATTATTATTATTATTATTATTATTATTATTATTATTATTATTATTATTATTATTATTTTTTTTTTTTTTTTTTTTGGGTTTTCACGACTTAATGTCGGTAGTGGCTACAAGAAAGTCCGGGGCGACTATAGCGCCAACAGACTATTCTCTTGCCATCACCCGTCTTACTGTGCTGCAGGTAGTCAGTATAGCAGCTTGCTGAACTAGACCTATAATTTTTTTTGTATTCTTTAGTTTCAGATCTTCAAGATATCTGGGAAGTTTCTTGTCAATTAGGCCATTTGCCGAGATTACAATTGGTATTATTTTTACTCGTTCAAGTTTGTACATGCCTTTGATCTCTTCGCTTAGCTCTTGATATTTTGTGATTTTTTCATCACGTCCCTTTTTAATGTTTTCGTCCAGAGGAATTGTTACATCAATGATTATTGCGTGTTTTTCTTTCATGTTAATTAAGAGAATGTCAGGTCGGTTATGATTTATTTGCCTGTCTGTTACTATGGTACTATCCCAATACACTTTAACACCTTCCATTTCTTTCAATGTTTCAGGAATGTATTTGTAATAAGGTATTGTCTCGTTAATTAGGTTTTCTTTTCTACAAATTTCTTGGTGGATTATCCCCGCGACCTTATTATGGCGCTCCAAGTAGTCTCTAGGGGCCAAAGATGAACACGCAGATATAATATGCTGAATAGATTCTACTTCTTTTCCACACATTCTGCAGCTTACATTGGTAATGTCTTGCTTAAGAATGTGTTTCCGATACATACGTGTGGGAACCACTTGATCCTGAATGGACTGCAGAAATCCTTCCGTTTCAGATCTCAGTGCTCCTTGTCTAAGGTAGGTATTTGATAAAGTGCTGTCTATTTCTTCGCTCATTAGTGCTGCTGCATATCTACCGTGGAGCTTTTTACTTCTCCATTCTTCCTCAAGCGTTCTTATGGTTTTTTGCAATTGAGGGGTTTGATTAGCATGAAGGTTGAGAGGGGACAGTTTCACATCAGATTGTACAATTGCTTTATGCAGGTCTAAGTTCTTCGTCGTAAAGTAGTTATGCATTTTGTATACCTGTGATGAGTGCAATATTTCTATATTCAGTAAACCTCTTCCTCCCTTTTTTCTTTGAAGGTAGAGACGGTTCATCGATGAGGTGGGATGGTGGCACCGGTATTTTGTGAGCATTGTTCTGATATGTCTGTCCAGGTTCTGTAAGTCAGTTTGCGTCCAGTCCACAACACCAAATGTATGGCTGACTACTGGGATAGCCCATGTATTTATGGCAGTGATTTGTGCTCCTGCATACAGTTTGGTTTTAAGCATCTTCTTTACACGATCCATAAGGCTCTTTTCTATAGTACATTTCATCCCTCTTTGATTTATTGTAAGGCTCTGCTTTACTCCCAGGTATTTGTAGAACTCATCATGTGGTAGTGGACTAAACTCAGTTTCCCCCATAAGTTGGATGCTGTCTGGGTCCTGAATTTCCCCCCGTTTGACATCAACAAAGGCACACTTCTCGATTCCAAATGTCATTTGGATATCCTTTGTAAATTTTGAAACCAGTTCCAGTTGGCTCTGAAGCTCATCTTTGCTAGAGGCGTAGAGCATAAGATCGTCCATGTAGAGCAGATGGCTTATAGCAACTCTCGGCTGTTTTGTAATACTATAGCCGTAGCCACTTTGATTTAGAATAGTGCTTAATGGATTTATTGCCATGCAGAAAAGCAGCGGACTTAAACTGTCCCCTTGAAAAATTCCTCTAGAGATTTTTACGATGTCAGTTGTGTAGTGCTGATTATTCACATTTACATTTAGAGTCGTTTTCCAATGGTTCATGGTCTGTTCAAGAAATTCACATATTTTTCGGTCTACTTTGTAAATTTTTAGTACCTTTGTAATCCAAGAATGAGGAACCGAGTCGTATGCTTTCTGGTAATCTATCCAGGCTATTCCTAAGTTTCTTTTCCGTTTTTTTGCCTGCTTAGTTACTACAGTGTCTATCACTAACCACTCATTGCTGCCCTTGCTTCCTTTTTTTGCACCATTCTGCTCATATGCTAAAACGCTGTTTGTTGTTAGATGTTTAGTGATTTTCTTCTCAATTATTGAGGTAAGTATTTTATATACTACAGGAAGGCAAGTAATTGGACGGTAGTTTTTTGGTTCCAACGTTTCTTGATTTTTTGGAAGCATGATCGTTACTCCTTGAGTAAGAAACTCCGGAGTGTCAAGTGGATTTTCTATGATATTTTGCATTTGTCCAGCTAGGTACCTATGCACACTTGTGAAATTTTTCCACCAGTATGAGTGCAGTTTGTCAGCACCAGGTGCTTTCCAGTTGCTTATGCTTTTAGTTGCTATCTGAATATCTTCTTCGGTTATGGTAATGGGTTCCATAGCTGGAATATATTGGACTCGAGCCTCTTCTTCTGCAATCCAGTATGCTGAGTCATTATGCGTTTTTGGTTGCTCCCAAATATTCCTCCAAAAATTTCTCATCTGTTATTATTATTATTATTATTATTATTATTATTGTTATTATTATTATTATTATTATTATTATTATTATTATTATTATTATTATTATTATTTGGAGATCGCACACCATTTTGGTGGAATAAATAAAGCTCTGATTATCGGTCTAAGGACAAGATGATCAGCTTTTCAGATGTATTTAAAATACTTTAGTTCATTCCAATCACTCTCCGGACTACACTACACGTATCTAACAGTACTGCCTTTTGCATAGGTATGTATATTTCCCATTCTAATTCTATTTTTAGTAAGTTTTCTTTTAAACTTTTCGGTATTTCCCCTGCAGCTCCGATTATCACTGGCACTACCGTCACTGATTCCATGTGCCACATTTGAATGATCTCATCTCGGAGAGGTAAGTATTTACTAATTTTTTCACCATAGGTTTTTTGGATGTTGTTTCCCAGTGGAACAGCAAAATCAATGATATAAGTAGTGTTTTCTTTTTTTAAGGTAAGTATTATATCAGGTATATTATTTGGTACTGGCCTGTCTGTTTGTATTTTTCTGTTCCACAGTATTTTAGCTTCATTATTTTCACAGACGGGTGGTGGCTCATACTCATAGTATGGGGTATCGATCTTCTGTCCCATATGCTGCTCTCTAAGTTTCATATGCACTATCCTTCCCATTCTATTATGGCGATCAAGATATGCTTTTGGAGCTAGCATTGAGCATCCTGCAATAATGTGGTCCAGGGTTTCTTCCATTGAGTGACATAAGCGGCATTTTAGGTTTTCAATGTTTTCGTGAAGGATTCGCTTCTTATAAGACTTTGTTCCTACAACTTGGTCCTGAATTGCTGCTATAAACCCCTCTGTTTCAGGAAATATGTTACCGTGTCGCAGATATGATGTTGACGCTGCAGTGTCTATCGTGTTTTGTTCAATACGCGCAAGATATTTTCCATGTAGGGGTTTACTACGCCAGTTTTGAATTTTTTGTTCCAGGGTTTCAATCTCTTCGCTTGGCTCGTATGATCTGTCGGCCAATCTAAGAGGAGTGGAATTTTTATCTGCCTTTACAACTGCATGATGCATGCTGCTAGTTTCTGCTTTTTGATAAAAATATTTGCGTAGGTTTGAAATTTGTTTGAAGTGTCTTATTTTTATGTCTGGAATTCCTCTGCCTCCCAATTTTCGTGGCAAATGTAACCTCTCAATAGCTGATTTAGGGTGATGACATCGGTACTTCCTTAATTCTTTTCTGGTTTGTGTGTTTAGCGCTTCTAGCTCTGTATTTGTCCATTTTATAATGCCAAAGCTGTAAGATATGGCTGATGTTGCGTAGGTATTTATAGCTTTTGCAGTATTTCGGCCATGGAGTTTAGTACGCAGTATCGCACGTAATCTCTGAAGGTAAGTATCTGTAAGCGCTGATTTTGCTTGTTTATGTTGGATATCCCTTGCCTGCAAGTACCCCAGATATTTGTACTGTTCTTCTTCTCCCATGCCTGTTACAATACCTTGTATCTCGTTAACCTCATATCCTGTATGTTCAATCCAAAGGCCTTTCTCCATACAGCTTATTTTGCATTTATCCAATCCGAACTTCATTTGGATGTCTGTACTAAAATTTCCCACACAGGTAAGTAATTTTTCCAGATGTTTTTTGGTGTGTGCATATAGCTTTAGGTCATCCATATACCATAGGTGGCTAATAAGTTGGTTAGATTGAGGAAGCTTGTAGCCTTTATTTTCAGCATTAAGAAGGCGTGTTAATGGACGTAAAGCTAAACAAAACCATAATGGGCTGAGAGAATCCCCTTGGAAAATTCCCCGTCTAATCTCTACTACTCCCGCATCTACGATTTTATCTGGTGATCTGATTGTAAGCTGGGTTCGCCATTCAGTCATTGCAGTCGCTAAGAAAAGACATATGTGCTTCTCAACTCCATACAATTCTAGCACCTCTAACAGCCAGGAGTGTGGTATGCTATTAAACGCCTTTTGGTAGTCGATGTATGCTGTATACAGAGATCCCTTTGATTTTTTAGCATTTGACATTATTGTGGCATCTATGACAAGTTGTTCTTTACATCCTCGTGATCCTTTCTTATTTTTTTTTTTTTTTTTTTTTTTTTTTTTTGTTAGATGCCAACTGACGCAGTCCGCGTTACATCAGCTAGCGATTCATTAAGACGGCGGCACAGCATGCTGACGATAGGCCATCTTAACGGGGGAGATTGAGCGAAGTGGAAGGTAAGTTTTTTATTTATAGGCGCACTCATGTCGTCTGAGTATATTTAGTGATCCCAGAATGACTGATTTTTGCATGTGGCCAATTATTGCATCACGATATTTCTCACATGCTTTTATTTTTTTCAGGTCCTTGTAGAAGTCGGCATGAATTCCACCCAGCACACCCAGGATTAGAGGAACAAATGAAACTTTGTATTCCGGGTAAGTTCGAATAAATCTGTATGTAAGATCCTTGTATTTGTCCACCTTTTCAATTTTTTTTTTAAGGATGTTTTTTTCCGATGGTGCTGAGAACTCGATGATAACCATCTCTTTTGTAGCGATGTCTTGTATGACGATGTCGGGTTTATTAGCTGTTGTTTCCACCACTGTGCTAAATGAAAAATTCCAAAAGATCTTACATTTTTTATTTTGAGTGATCGTGGGTACTTCGGCATCGTACGGAAGATGCGTTGTTATTCCGTAGGCTTTTGCTAGACAATTGTATATAACTCTTAGCGCGTTGTGATGTCTGTTTATGTATAGATTTTTGGCGTACTTAGGGCATCCTGCTAGTAGGTGCATCAGCGTCTCAGGGTGGTTTCGACAAGCGCGGCAGTTGATGTCTCCTCGGTTTCCAAGAATTTGCGCCTGGTAGTTAAGCGTGCGAAATACTCCATCCTGACAAGCTGTAAGGAAACCTTCTGTTTCTGCCTGTAAGCCCGCCGCTTTAAGGAAAGCAAACGTGTGTTTTGTCGATAATTGTAGCTCATTTATGTTTTTAAAGAACTGACCATGCATTGGTTTCCCAACATGCTCTTGAAGAAGTTTCTCTGACTGCTTATTTTTTATTAGCTTTTTTCTTTCCTCTGTTGTTTTATTAGAAATGTTATCCCTTTGATCGTTTTGACCAGTGAATAATAGCAAATCTAGGGATTGTGCTAACTTTTCTGCCGACTTAAACAGAAAGGTTCCAGCCCTTCCTCGTTCGTGGGCAGCTACAAACATTAGTGATGGGTCCCTGCTTTTACTGATCTCCGCCCCAGTTTGAATAATTGCTCTGTCATGCATAAGCTCGACACCCAGAAGGCCCCTCCCACCGATTTCTCTTGGCAGGTATATCCTCTGCACAGAAGCGTCATGATTCGCCTGGTCTTTCTGTCAATGTTTGACAACTCTTCTCGAGTCCATTTAATACATCCAAACGTGTGACTTATTCTTGGTAGCGCTAAGATATTATTAGCATTTATTTTGTTCATCCCTGAAAGCTCACTTTTCCATATTTGCGTTACTTTTTCTAGGTATTTTTTTGTAACCGCCTCTTTCAATTTGTTTTCTAAGTGCATGCCTCTCTGTTCTACGCCTAAGTAAGTATAACTTTCGTCAACTAGTAGATGATGTATGGAATTGCCGTCAATAAGGGTTAAATCTTGGCCCGCATTACCTAACCGTCCCCTAGTTAAGTCTACTATGGCACATTTATCAAGTCCCATTTCCATTCCTACGTCTCTAGAAAACTGAGCGACTATGTTCATTTGGATGCTTTTGCTAAAGTGGGATTCTCTTGAATCAGTCACTTTAACCGGTTTTATTGAGGTTTCTCAATTTACGTTTGTGAAGGTAAGTTAAGGGTTTTTCTTACAATACGACAGGTTTCCAGTATCACTGATTTCTGCATTGTCGTGAATATTTTTTTATCTGTGATATTTATTTGTTTTAGGTATGATTCCAAGTTCCTCGAGACCAGGCCTGTAACTGAGATGACAATAGGAACTATGGTAAGACTTTTAAGTTGATGGATGTTTCTGTATTCTTCTGATAAGTCAAAATATTTATTAATTATTATTATTATTATTATTATTATTATTATTATTATTATTATTATTATTATTATTATTATTATTATTATTATTATTATTATTATTATTATTAATATTATTATTATTATTATTATTATTATTATTATTATTATTATTATTATTATTATTATTATTATTATTATTATTATTATTATTATTATTATTTTTTTTTTTTTTTTTGTGGTGGCCTTACTTGCGGTCCCGCGGCTCCGACTCACACGGGTGCAAGTAGGCCAGATGGTCCGTTACCGTTTCTACTCCCCACCAACCGCGGGGTTAGTAGAAACGGTGTTCCGCATCGTGTGCCCTGAGTAGACGCAATGATCCGAGGATGACTGCTTTCTGCATGTTGCCTGCAAGTTGCTCTGCCCTGTCACGGCAGGCCGGCAAGGTCTTGAGAGCTGAGAGCAGTGTCTGCCGTGCGCCTCCGAGAGCTCCAATTACCAAAACCACTAGCTTGACTGTATAGCCCCGGTACACTCGGCGAAGGTCAAAGAGAAGATCCTGATATTTCGTCCGTTTCTCTTCTTCCTTGGCAATGATGTTCGTCTCGGCAGGAGCCGAGAACTCAATGACATACATAATTTTGTCATTTTTGTCAAGGAGTACTATATCCGGCTTGTTAGCGTTTACAAGCCGGAGTGTGGGGAATGCGAAATTCCAGTATATTCTGGTTCTGTCATTCTCCACGACGGACGGAATATCAGAGGGGACATATGGCAGCACTGGAGCATCATCAACACCGTACGAGTGCCTTAGATGGTAATACAGCACCCGTAACGCTGCGTTGTGTCGATGGATATACGCCGAGACCGCATAGCGCCCGCAAGCGGACAGCAAATGATATAAGGTCTCCGGCGCCCTATGGCAGGCCCTACAACTTGTATCAGGAACCTGTATACTGTATGTATTATTATTATTATTATTATTATTATTATTATTATTATTATTATTATTATTATTATTATTATTATTATTATTATTATTATTATTATTATTATTATTATTATTATTATTATTATTATTATTATTATTATTATTATTATTATTATTATTATTATTATTATTATTATTATTATTTTTTTTTTTTTTTTTTTTTTTTTTTTCGTTATTATTATTATTATTATTATTATTATTATTATTATTATTATTATTATTATTATTATTATTATTATTATTATTATTATTATTATTATTATTATTATTATTATTATTATTATTATTATTATTATTATTATTATTATTATTATTATTATTATTATTATTATTATTATTATTATTATTATTATTATTATTATTATTATTATTATTATTATTATTATTATTATTATTATTATTATTATTATTATTATTATTATTATTATTATTATTATTATTATTATTATTATTATTATTATTATTATTATTATTATTATTATTATTATTATTATTATTATTATTATTATTATTATTATTATTATTATTATTCGACTTAGACCTTACTCTTGGTCATTCACACTCCCTCTTATTTAAAAGGGGAACTTTCACTTATCCCAGACATTCTAAGTGTCAGAGGGATTAAGCTCTGTGGGCGCCCTTTCGGGTCCTTTGTGGTTTTTCCAAGGAATTTTCTTACAACTCTTGATGTGCCGAGCAGTACTGCTTTCTGAATTGGAATGTACAGGTTGTTATTAAGTTCCAATGCCGTTAAGTTCTTAAGCAGTTGTTTGGGGATGATTCCAGTAGCAGATAATATGATGGGTATTGTCTCTACATTAAGCATGTTCCATTGTCTTTTTATCTGTATCTCCAGTTCTCTGTGTTTGACTATTTTCTCTATTTGTTTGTCGCGCAAATTATGTGAGTTAGGAACAGCAATGTCGATAATAAAAGTCTTTCTGGTGTTCTTGTCTACAGCAATAATATCAGGCCGGTTGTGAGGAGTTGTTTGGTCAGTAAGCACACTACGGTCCCAGTACAGTTTGTATCTCTGATTTTCTAGAACAGGCTCTGGTTTATATATGTAGTACGGCTGCTTTTCAGTTGATATGAGATCAAGTTTCAATGCAAGCTCTTGATGCAGAATTTTTGCAGCTGAATCATGCCGCTCTTTATACTCAGTTGCTGCAAAAAGTTGACAGCCACTGGTTATATGCTGAACTGTTTCTTGAGCTTCGCAGCCATATCTGCATTTACCATCTGTTATAGTTCCGTCTTTGATTATATATTTCAGATAGTTTCTTGTTGGAATCACTTGATCTTGAATGGCTAGAAGGAACCCCTCTGTTTCTGGGAACATCTGTCCTGAGATTAGCCAATAGTTCGACGCATTTTTGTCGACATTATCTTGGTTCATCTCGTTATTATTATTATTATTATTATTATTATTTTTTTTTTTTTTTTTTTTTTTTTTTTTTTTTTTTAGGTTCACGTACAGGTACGGGATTTTCCTAAGAGCCGGTAACGGCATGTTACAAAACTCGTAGGTAAGTATTATTCAGTTGGTTTTAGTTTTTGGTTTAATATTTTTCGCATGATGTTGCACGTTGAAAGTATAACAGATTTTTGGAGGGTTTGGTAAGTATTTAAAGGTAAGTCTAAAATTTGTAGTTGCTTTTTTAGATTCTTTGGTATTTCGCCTGTTGCTCCTATTATTATGGGTATAACTTTAACCGACTTTGCATTCCAGGTTTGTTTCATGTCCTCAGCTAGCGGTAAGTATTTTTCACTTTTTTCCTTGTGTTTCTTTTGTATGTTGGCTGGTGCTGGAACCGCAATATCTATAAGTAGTATTTCGTCTGTTTTTTTGTTATGGATTACGATGTCCGGCCTGTTATGTTTTACATGCTTATCGGTTTGTATCTCTCTATCCCAGTATACCTTGTGCTCATTATTCTCTGTTATGGTCTGTGGTGTGTATTTATAATAAGGAGTTCTTGTCTCAGACAGCTGTAGTTTATAGCAAATTTCATTATGAATAACTTTGGCAACATTATTGTGTCTTGTTGTGTATTCTCTTGGCGCCATAGTTTTACATCCACTAATTAGGTGTTCTATGTTTTCATGTCCATCACCACACATTCGGCATTTGGTGTTTGTTATTGTGTTGTCGTGTACTATGTACTTAAGGTATGACTTAGTGGCAACGACTTGATCCTGAATGGCGCAAAGGAATCCTTCTGTCTCAGGAAACAGGTTTCCTCCCTTAAGCCATGCGTTGGAAGCCTCTTTGTCAATGTATTCATTGTTTAGGACATGTGGGTGTCTGCCATGTAGTTCCTTGCTGTACCAGGTTTCTTGCAGCTTTGCAACTGTATAGTTTAAGTCGCATTGGTATTCTCTGTCAACAAGATTTAATGGTGATATCTTTTTGTCAAGTTGAATGACGGCTTTGTGAACTAGAGATTGGTTTTCCTTTTCATAAAAATACTTTCGAAGAAGTTCAATTTGCTTCTTATGTTGTAGACGCATATCCGCTACACCTCTTCCCCCTAGTCCTCGAGGTAGGTGAAATCTCTCCATACAAGCTTTCGGATAGTTTTTTCGATGTTTTGTGAAATTTACTCTTATGGATCGGTTAAGGCTATCTAGTTCTGTCGTTGACCACTTTACCACTCCAAAACTGTATGTAATGACAGATAGAGCATAAGAATTAATAGCTGTGATCGTGTTTTGTGCTGTCAGTTTAGTCTTAAGAATTGTTTGTATTCTATTCTCTACTTTTTTGATAAGTTGTGTTTTCATTGCCACTACATCTATTCCTTGAGCCTGGGCAAATCCAAGATATTTATACGTTTCGCCTTTTTCCAGATTTGTTATTATGCCACCTCCAGAAGCCTGCGTGAGAGTGTGTCCTTCAGTATCGTGCCATTTGCCCTTTTTGATGCTATTTTTCCGGCATTTATCCAATCCGAATGTCATGCGTATGTCGTTCGAGAAGTATTCTACGCATCTTAAGAGTCGCTTAAGTCCGGTTTCGGTACTTGAAAATAATTTTATGTCATCCATATACATTAAGTGGGATATTGATTCGGTTTCTGTTAATTGGTATCCGCTTTTAGTTTGGTTTAGTGCAGTAGAGAGTGGATTTAAAGTGTTGCAGAACCATAACGCACTTAGAGCGTCACCTTGGAATATGCCTCTCTGTATTTTGATTTCTATTGGCTCGCTTGACACTGTTTGCCCACTGTTGACTAGTTCTGTTTTCCAATTTCCCATTAGTTGCTTTAGTAGGTTAATAATATTAGGGTTTACTTTATACATGGATAAACTCTGAATCAGCCAAGAATGAGGTACAATGTCAAATGCCTTTTGATAATCTATGTAGGCTGTGTATAGATCTTTTTTATTGTTAATTGCATGTTTGGTGATAACGTTGTCAATTGATAGTTGTTCCCTACATCCCTGTGATCGTTTTCGGCATCCTTTCTGTTCTTCTGCGAGAAGGTCATTAGTTCTTAGGTGTTCGTAAATTTTATTGCAAATGACTCCACTTAGTATTTTGTATAGTGTGGGAAGACATGTTATCGGCCTGTATTTCGAAGGATCCTCATTTGGTATTTCTGTTTTAGGTAGAAGGTAAGTAATGCCCTGAGTTAGGAAAGATGGTACTGTTTCAGGGTCTTGTAGTATATTGTTAAGAAAGTAGCCTAATTTCGGCCACAGGGATATAAATCTTTTGTACCAGTAGTTTTGGATTTTGTCTGGTCCTGGTGCTTTCCAGTTTGCTGTTTTTCTCAGTACTTCTTCAACGTCATTCCTTGTGATTTCTTGCGGGTTCATAACTGGTATTTTTTCTCTAATTTTTGTTTCGTGTTTGTTCCATTTGGCTGTAGTTTTGTGTTTATTATTATTATTATTATTATTATTATTATTATTATTTTTTTTTTTTTTTTTTTTTCACGCCTGAGCGGTAAGGTTTTTCTAAGGAATTTGTCACCGGACCTATAGTCAAGGTTACAAATCCCGCAACAAGTATCTTCGGACGATATGGCACGTCCCCAGTATGACAGCTTTTTGTGCGGAAGCTGTGATGTTTCTTACATTTACATCTATGGTAAGGCTTTTAAGGTTTTTAAGAAAGTTTTTTTCCACTAATCCGTTGGCAGAAATTATAAATGGCAGGATATCCACATTTTTCAGATTATAAAGATGTTTCAGCTCGTGACGAAGGTCTTGGTATTTAATCATTTTTTCGGTGTATGATTTGCTAATATTTTCGTCAAGAGGAATGGCGACGTCGATTACTTGGGCAGTTTTAGCAGCTTTATCAATGACAATTATATCAGGTTTGTTATGAAGCACAGTTCTATCAGTAACTATTGATGTATCCCAATAGATTTTAACATTTTGATTCTCTGCCACTGGTTCTGGATTATATTTGTAATAGGGCTGGTTAGTGTTCTTTAGCTTATACTTGCTACAAAGGTTACTGTGTATAATCTTCGCGACGTCGTTGTGTCTATTAAGGTACTCCTTGGGAGCGATAACACTGCATCCGCTGATTATATGTTGTATTGTCTCTTGTTTTTGACCACATACTCTGCATGTTTCATTTTGGATGTTTTCTTTTAGTATATGTTTTCTGTATGACCGTGTTCCCATCACTTGATCTTGGATCGCTAACATTAGACCTTCGGTTTCCCTGGTTAGACCGCTTTGTTTTAAGAACAGACAGGACGAGTTCGAATCGGCAGCTTCTTGTCTGAGTCCTGCTGCATATCTACCATGTAATACCTTGGAGTTCCATTGTTCTTCCCAAGGTGTGGCCGTCTCATTTTGTTCCCTTTCAGAGAGGTTAAGTGGTGTATAGCCTTTGTCCTCTCTTGCGATTGCTATGTGCAGTGCATCAGTGCTTTCCATAAAAAATTTCCTTAATGATTTTTTTTGTCTTAGGTGCCCATCTCGGAGCGAGATCAACCCCCTTCCTCCGCGGTTTCTGGAGATGTACAATCTGGCGACAGAAGAATTTGGATGCAGTGCACGGAACGAGGTAAGTGTTGTTCTTATAGAACGGTCCAAAGCTTGTAGGTCGGTTTCACTCCATTTTAGCACTCCAAAAGTAGCTGTAACGACAGGGATTGCCCATGTGTTTATAGCAATGATGGAGTTTCGGGCGTTAAGTTCTGTTTTTAGCAGCAGCTTGAGTCTTCGCTGTAGCTCCTTTTTCACCCTGTCTTTCATTTCTGCAGCATCTATATTTAAAGCTTGTTGGAACCCCAGGTACTTGTATGTTGCTCTTCCTGTGTTGTTTATTAGAGTGCCATCCATTAGTTCTGTACTCTCACCTTCTTGAATTTTCCCTTTCTCTACATGTAGTACTGCGCATTTATCAAGCCCGAACTCCATTCTGATTGATCGACTGAACAACGCCACAAGCTCCAGCTGTCCTTGGAGCTGACTTTTTCCTTTTGCGTAGCATTTAAAGTCATCCATGTATAGTGAATGTGAGAGCCTCACTCCATTTGGTCTGCCGATATTATAACCGTACGTGCTGTTGTTAATAATATGACTTAGTGGGTTCAGTGCTAGGCAGAACCATAACGGACTGAGGCTATCACCCTGAAATATTCCCCGTTGGATACTTAGATGTTCAGTGCAATATTCGACATCACCTGCCTTTACCCTTAAGCATGTTCTCCATTGTGCCATCGCGTGCTCAAGGACTCTGAAGGTATTAGCGCTTATCTTGTAGATCTGTAGAACCTTTAGGAGCCAACTATGCGGAACGGAATCAAATGCTTTCTGATAATCGATCCATGCTACTGATAAGTTACGTTGTTTTACTCTGGCTTGGTTGGTAGCAATGGCGTCGATTACAAGTAGTTCTCTGGTTCCTTGAGATCCTCGCTTACAGCCTTTTTGTTCCATTCCCATAAGGTTATGTCTTTTTATGTGAATCTCCATTTTTCTAGCGAGAATCGTCGTAAAGAGCTTATACAGGGTAGGGAGACAGGTTATTGGTCGAAAGTTTTTTGGGTGGGAGATGTCTGGCTTTTTGGGCAGCATTGTTGTTAATCCGGTTGTGAGAAATTCAGGTAGTAGTTCTGGTGTTAAAAGAAAATCATTAAAATATGTCTTTAGTTTTGAATGAGTAGCTGTGAACTGTTTCCACCAATAGTTTTGTATTTTATCCGGCCCAGGAATTTTCCAGTTAGGTGCTGTTTTAATTGCATTCGAAACATCGGCTTCCGTCACTACGATGTCATCCATATTGGGAACATCTTTACACAGTTCTTCAATTTGTTTGATGAAGTACGCACCTGGGTCATGATCGACTGGATAAGTCCAGATTTTTTTCCAGAACTCTAGCATTTCTTCGGCGTCTGGTGGTTTATTTTCGGTCTTCACATTTTCTTGTAGCTGCCTGTAAAATAATCCTTGGCTTTCATTGAACATTTTATTGTCCATGAATTTTTTTGTTCTTTTATTGTACCTTCGGATTCTGGCGCCCAGCGCTTTTGCTTTCTGCTTTAATGTATCCATGTACTCGGAAAGCTTTCTTTGATAGTCTGGAGCCGTTTTTTTTATTTTGGCTTGCTTAAGGATTGGTGTGATTTTCTTTTGAAGCTTTTTTGTCACTTCTTTTGGACTTTTGGTGAAGGCCTCAATTTTCCCTATTACTTTTCTTATGTTGGTTATTTTGTTTTCCAGTCTTTTTTTCCAGGGGGGGGTCGTTTCTGTTTCTTTTTGTTTATTTTGTGTAACATTTAATTTTTTATTTTTTGTTTCAGGTCTGACAGTGTCGATTACCGTAGCCGCAGCGCAGTACACAAGCTCGTGAATATCAGTAATGGACTCACATCGTTCAACATAGCGGGTGAGGATATGGTTAATTGAGGTCACAGCGTTTTTTATCACAGGTGAGTACCCAAGTTTTCTTAGGACAGGCCTTTGACATGGGTCTGTTCGTTGATAAGTAAACAGAAGTTCATTGAGTTTTTTTTCCAGACTGTCATCATGCATCGGTCCTACAACTGGCTCCTCGAGGGATTCCGGTTCCAGTTGGTTTGCAGTGCCCACTGCTTTTGGGTTGATCGTCGTATTATTTGATGGTATATCGTCTTGTTGTGGTGCCATTAGTGCATCGACCTCGCTTCGCAGGGTCTGAATTTCGGCCTCAGATATTGCTTTCCTGCGCATGATTGATCTTAATTGGTCGGAGAGTCTTTGTGCAGTTATCTGTGGGTTGGGATATATTTCGTGCCATACTCTGTGGAGTTCGTCTCGGTAAAGTGTTTTTTGTGTTTCGTTTTTTGTTGCTTGGAGGTACGCGCGTACGAGGTTAATGTTCATCTCTCTTGTCCAGCGCGTACGCCCTCCTGGTCGAGCCGGGTCGACGGGTCGCTGAGAGTCAGCGTCCAAGTCTTCGGCTTGTTCTTCATTATTCCTAGGACTTCTGGGCCTTACGGTTCCGTTTCGCAGAGTAGTGCCGTTCGCTTCACTTTCATCTGCTAGGGCTTGGTCAGGTCTTCCCCCAGATGTAAGCCCAGCATCGGGGGCGGGTTCCGAGGCTTCTTCATTATCGAGAGCATTTCGAAATCTCATAGCTGAATGGATTGCTAGTCCAGACAGCTAGTTGGGTACCTTTTTAGCATCCCCCTACCACTATAGTGGTCGTACCCGAAGGGTTAAGCTCTGATCCACAGCCGCCCCTAACCTGGAGTACAGTCGCTGTTGGCAGGCCGATCAATATGACTCAGACGCCTGCTCGCAAGACACAGCTCATATGCCTCGAAGTGTGCAATGAGCCAGTGGCTTTTCTTGCGCCCCTTTAAAGCAGGGACTACTGAGTAGGGTGCACTACCCTTGTGCATGTACATTATTTCTAGGTCTTTTCCTCTTATTCGTGTGGTCCCTGACCTTTTAGGGGTATTGTGGGGGGGCAGGGCTCTCACTACCTGCCGGGAGGATAGTGTAGGTCATTCTCCCCGATGACAACTGGGGAGGCGGTGTCGTCACTCACCGTTCACAAGCATCTGTCACCTGCTTGATACCCCTGCCTTTTTATTATTATATTATTATTATTATTATTATTATTATTATTATTATTATTATTATTATTATTATTATTATTATTATTATTATTATTATTATTATTATTATTATTATTATTATTATTATTATTTTTTTTTTTTTTTTTTTTTTATTCCACGATATTTATCGGATCTTTTGACAGGCATGCATCGGCCTTGACGGCAAGATGCAGACTCTGTGTTTACGTTTCTAGAAACGACCTAACTGTATGCGTAGTATCTATTATCACTGACTTCTGCATTAGATGGTAGGTATTTTCTGGAATATTAAGTTTCTTTAAATTTGTCCTTAGGTTCTTAGGTACCAGTCCCATGGCACTAATAACAAGAGGTATGACTTCAACGCTTTCCAGTTTCCACAGCCCTTTTATTTCTCGACATAATGGTAGATACTTGTTTATTTTTTCTTTTATTTTTGTGTCCATGTTATTGTTGTTGGGTATCGCTATATCAACTAGATATGCTGTTTTGTCTTTTTTGTTCACAATTGTAATGTCTGGTCTGTTGTGTTCTACGGTTCGGTCCGTAAGCAGTGTTTTATCCCAGTATATCTTGACATTGTCATTTTCTACAACTGGTGGGGGTTTTAGTTTATAGTAGGGTGTTTGACTTTCATATGTGATATCATGTTTTTTGAGGAGTTCTTGGTAAACTATGGCTGCAACTTTGTTATGTCTTTCCAGGTACTTATTGTTTGCTAGGCATTGACAGGCAGAGATAATGTGTTCTATTGTTTCAGTGTTATTGCTGCATTTTCTGCATTTATCAGTTTCAATGTTTTCTTTTAATATGTATTTACGGTGGTTTCTCGTACTAACAACATTATCTTGGATGCTAAGCATAAAGCCTTCTGTTTCCGGGAAGATTATACCTTTTCTTAGCCAGTAGAGCGATGCGTTTTTATCAACTGACTCTCTTTGTAGGTCATTTTGAAATCTTCCATGGAGTTCCATACCTAGCAGATCTCTTTTCTTTTGTTCGTTGGTCAGCATATTTGGAAACGGTAAGTATCTTATTTCACTAAGGTTTAGTGGTGTCAGTTTTATGTCGGCATTTATAATAGCTTCAAACAGGTGGTTATTGTTGTTTTCATAGAAGTACTTTCGAAGAGAACCAACTTGTTGTGCACACAGCTGAACCATATCAAATATACCTCTTCCTCCATCTTCGCGAGGGAGCGTTATTCGGTGTTTGGAAGATTGCGGGTGGTGCTTCCTGTGGCCTGTCATTTTGGTTCGTATTTGTCTATTAACATTTTCCAGCTCTGTGTGGGTCCATCTCACAACTCCAAATGAATAAGATAAAGTAGGGATTGCATAGCTGTTAATCGCCTTCGTAAGTCTTGATGAAGTCAGCTCTGTTTTAAGTAGAGAGATCAGTCGGGATTGGAATTTTTTGATAAGCTTTTCTTTGATTATTTTATGTTCAACCCTGTTTGTCTGAAGATAGCCAAGATATTTATATGGGTCCCTTGACATAGCCCCAATAGCTGTTTCTGCGTCAAGCTGCAAATCTTCACTTTCTATAAGTTTTCCTTTATGCACGGTAACCGTTTGGCATTTACTAGCTCCTAGTTTCATACCAATGTCTTTGCTGATTTTGTAAACCAGCTTTATAATTGTCTCTAGTTGCTTCTTTGTGGCAGCATATATCTTTATATCATCCATGTATAAAAGGTGGCTGACCAGCTTTAAATTATTATTGGTTTTGATATTGAAACCGTAGCCCGTGGAGCTTATTGCATTTGATAGGGGATTTAGAGCCAGGCAGAACCATAATGCGCTAAAACTGTCACCCTGGAAGATTCCACGTTTTAGGTCAATATTACCAATTTCGATGTTGCTTTTTACATTTTTTATTTGCAAGCAAGTTGACCAACTCTTCATAGATTCTTTAAAGAAGTCTGTTATTTTGCTGTCTATCCCATATATTTGGAGTGTTTGCAGAAGCCAACTGTGAGGAACTGAGTCAAAGGCCTTCTGATAGTCTATATAGCCCATATGGATATTTCTGCACTTACTTTTTGCTTGCTCTAGTACTATCGAATCTATCACCGCCTGTTCCTTACATCCCATAGCCTTACGTCTGCATCCTTTTTGCTCGAAGGTTAGTATTTCTTTAGCATCTAGGTAAGTATATATTTTGTTACATATTACTGATGAGAAAAGTTTGTAGGTAGTGGGCAGGCAGGTGATAGGTCGGTATTGTGAGGGATCCTGCGTATTTTCATTTTTAGGTAGCAGATGCGTTGTACCTTGTGTCATGAATCTTGGCATATGGGTGGGGTTGACGAGAATATCATTAAAAGCTTTGGCCAGATGTCCGTGTGCATTTGAGAATGACTTCAGCCAGAAATTTTTTTTTATTATTATTATTATTATTATTATTATTATTATTATTATTATTATTATTATTATTATTATTATTATTATTATTATTATTATTATTATTATTATTATTATTATTATTATTATTATTATTATTATTATTATTATTATTATTATTATTATTATTATTATTATTATTATTATTATTATTATTATTATTATTATTATTATTATTATTATTATTATTATTATTATTATTATTATTATTATTATTATTATTATTATTATTATTATTATTATTATTATTATTATTATTATTATTATTATTATTATTATTATTATTATTATTATAATTATTATTATTATTATTATTATTATTATTATTATTATTATTATTATTATTATTATTATTATTATTATTATTATTATTATTATTATTATTATTATTATTATTATTATTATTATTATTATTATTATTATTATTATTATTATTATTATTATTATTATTATTATTATTATTATTTCGATAATCACTGCAAGCAGGTAAGTAGATCGGGTACGGCTCATTTCTGAGCAAGTAGTCCAAATCTTCACTAATTTCCCTTTTCTTTATGTAGAACAGTTAAGTGTTTTGCGCGCAATATGACAGCTTCCCAGAATAGCTATTTTTTGGAGAGTGATATAGAGTTTGGCAGGTAAGTTGAGCTGTTTGAGGTAGGTGTGTAACTTTATAGGTATTTCTCCAGTTGCCCCTACTACAATTGGTATAATTGTCACTTTTTCCTGATTCCAGAGTGTTTTAACTTCTGCGGCCAAAGGTAGGTATTTTCGGACCTTTTCTCTTTGTTTTTCAGATACGTTGTGGCCAGCCGGTACTGCAATGTCAATAAGGTAGGTATTTCTATTATGTTTGTCTTGAAATATAATGTCTGGTCTGTTGTTTTCAATTGTATGGTCTGTCTGGATTGGTCTGTTCCAGTATACTTTGTGACTTTCACTTTCCAATACTGACTCTGGTCGGTATTTATAGTAAGGTTGCATTTCAGTGAGAATACCAGCATCAATGCAGAGTTTTTGATGTACTACTTTTGCAAGGTTGTCATGTCTTTTCAGGTATTCAGATGGTGCTAGGATTGAGCAGCCTGTTAAAATGTGTTCTATGGTTTCAGATTTGGTATGACAGAGCCTGCATTTGTCGTCAGTTACAGTTGGATCTTGGATTATAAACTTTCTGTAGTTTAGGGTTGGTATTACTTGATCTTGTATGCCCATTATGAATCCCTCAGTTTCTGCAAACAGGTCGCTGTGTTCTAACCATGCGATTGATGCTACCTCGTCGATCCCTTCGGTGTAGAGAAGTGCTGGGAACCTTCCATGCAATGCCTTTGATTTCCATTGCTGTATTCTTTCTTCAGCGCTCATCGTCAGACGGAGAGGTTTGTAATTATTGTCAGCCAAATTGAGTGTAATGTAACCTTTGTCAGCTTTTGATATTTTTTCATGATAAGGTGATGTTATAATTTTATCAAAGAAAAATTTTCTAAGGCCTTCAATTTGCTTCAAAAGTGCATCGTGTAAATCTACAACTCCCCTTCCTCCTCTTGCTCGTGGTAGATAGAACCTTTCAACTGCACTTTTTGGATGGCGTGCTTTGTGCTTTGTAAACTGAACCCTTATAAGTCTGTTCAGATTCTCGATATCGGTATTGGACCATTTGATTATACCGAAGCTGTAGGTTATGACAGGTATGGCATATGTATTAATCGCTTTAACTTTATTCTTTGCGGAGAGTTGAGTTTTTAATACTGATTTTAGTCTTTCAATCATTTTCGTTCTCAGTGCATCTTTCATAATGGAGTGTTTAATTATTATTATTATTATTATTATTATTATTATTATTATTATTATTATTATTATTATTATTATTATTATTATTATTATTATTATTATTATTATTATTATTATTATTTTATTATTATTATTATTATTATTATTATTATTATTATTTTTTTTTTTTTTTTTTTTTGTTTTCACGCTTTGAACGGATTTTAAGGAATGTCGGCTTACGGTATGTAAAGCAAGACAAACCCTAAGTGTTACGGATCTCTGTTTAAAACTCTCCTTACAATGCTACAAGTTGCCAGGATGACAGCTTTCTGCATCTCCAAATAGTGTTTTTCATTAATATTCAATGACTTTAACGCATGCAATAATTTTTTAGGTATTTCGCCAGTCACACCCAGGATGATCGGGACTATCTCGACCTTTTTGACCTTCCATATTTTTTGCAACTCATGACTTAGAGGTAGGTATTTTTCAACTTTCTCAGTATATTTTTTGTGCATATTTGCTGATGCTGGTATAGCGATGTCAACAAGTAAAATTCTGTTGGTTTGTTTGTCTAGGACAAAAATGTCTGGTCGATTGTGTTGAATGGGGTTATCTGTTTGCAATCCTCTGTCCCAGTAGATTGTAGCTTGATTATTTTCTAAAACATTGGCTGGTTTGTACTTGTAATATGGTTCGTGGGTTGTAACAAGTCCATATTTTATACCTAATTCTCTATGAATTATTTTTGCAGCATCATTATGCCTGTCTGTATATTCCCTTGGTGCTAAACTTGTGCAGCCACTCATTATGTGTTCGATATTTTCATGTCCTTGTTTACACATTCTGCACATTGTATTTTGAGTTGCTGGATCCTTTATGATATACTTCTTATATGACTTAGTTGGAATAACTTGATCTTGAATAGCACAAAGAAAACCCTCAGTTTCAGGAAATATATTGCCATTTGTTAACCAGCTCAGTGAAGCTTTCTTGTCAATTTCTTCATGTTCTAAAGAATGAGGATATCTGCCGTGAAGTTCTTTTTGATGCCAATTTTCAATTTTCTTAATTGTGCTATATTCCGTATCACAAGCAAAGTCTGGGTTTCCGAGGTTCAATGGTGTAAGATTTTTGTCAGTGTGTTTTATTGCCTTATGTAACGGGGAGGTAGTTGCAGTCTCATAGAAGTAGCGTCTTAAGTTATTTATTTGTTTTTTGTGGAGCAGGCGAAAATCCATAACTCCTCTTCCCCCTACATTCCTCAGCAAATGGAACCTTTCCTTGCATGCTCTCGGATGGTGGGAGCGATATTTAGTATATGTTTTCCTAATCGTTCTGTTAAGGTCTTCTAGTTCATGCTCACTCCATTTTACTACGCCAAAGCTGTATGATACAATTGGTATTGCTAGAGTGTTTGTGGCGCTTATTTTGTTTCTGGCAGATAGATGGCTTTTTGAGATAACCCTAAGACGTTCTGCAAGTTTCTCTATAAGTTGTTTTTTGACAGTTCTATCCTCAATCCCTGTTGATTGCACAAATCCCAAGTATTTATACTTTTCGTTTTTATCCATGGCTTGTATATGTCCTTCTCCAGATCTTTGTAGCAGTTTAAAATCTTCGTTTTGTTTCCACTTTCCCTTCTCGATACTGTTTGTTTTGCATTTGTCTAAACCAAAATTCATTGCGATGTCATTGGAGAAAATTTCGGTTTGTCTAAGTAGCTTTTTTAGTCCTATTTGTGAGTCTGAGAAGAGTTTAAGATCGTCCATATAGACAAGATGGCTTAACTGCTGGGTGCCGTTTGGAATTCTATAGCCAACATTTTTATTGTTTAAAGCATTGGATAATGGATTTAGTGCAATGCAAAACCAAAGTGCACTTAGGGCGTCTCCCTGATATATGCCTCTTTTGATTTTCATTTGAATGGGTTCGACGTTTGAGTTTTCGATTTTTATTTGAGTTTCCCATGATGACATTACGTATTCGAGGAAATTAACAATTTGAGGGCTAACTTTGTAGAGAGTGAGGCTACTAATTAGCCATGTATGTGGAACACTATCAAAAGCTTTTTGGTAGTCAATAAAAGCAATGTGTAAGTTTTTCTTATTTTTAATAGTGTCCCTTGTAACAACAGTGTCAATTAGCAGTTGTTCCTTGCAGCCTTGAGATTTCTTTCTGCATCCTTTTTGCTCCTCTGCGAACAGTTGGTTTTCTGTCATATGTTTGTACAGTTTTTCTGATATAATGCCCGTTAAAAATTTATATAATGTTGGTAAGCATGTTATGGGTCGATATTTAGAAGGGTCTGGTTGAGGCTGAATTGATTTTGGTAGTAGAGAGGTAATTCCTTGCGTCATAAATTTAGGCAAGCTTTCAGGGTTATTTAGGATTTTATTTAGCTGATCTGCAATACATTGGTGCGTGGACGTGAATCTTTTGTACCAATAGTTATGCAAACCATCTGGACCTGGTGACTTCCAGTTTTGTGCTCTTGCCAATATATTCTTAAGATCTTGTTTAGTTATTGTTGCGGGTAGCATCGCTGGCACTTTCTCTACTCTTTTCTTTTCAAGCTCGATCCATTCCGCTCCAGAATTATGTTTGGCAGGTTTTTCCCATATTTGACTCCAAAACTCCTTGATTTCTTTACTTTTTGGGTATTCTCCTTCTTGTTCATTGTTGCTGGGATTAAGGATTTGTCGGTAGAACAATCTTTGATTGGTTTCATATTTTCGATTGTCAATTCTTCTGTTATATGCTATTTTGTATTTCCTTAGTCTAAGTGTGTAGACTTGTAGCCTTTGTTTTAGGAAGTCGAGTATCTCCACTGAGGTGGGATTGGTAGCATTTTTGTATCGCGTGATGATATTTTTCGACTTAGTATTCACTTTTTTGCTGATATTTCCTTTATTCAACTGTGTAAGAAGGCCAATCTCTCCGCGGATATTATTGATTTTTTGTGCGAGTCTTTTTTCCCACATTGGCGTCGGCTGTATTTTTTCTGCCGATTTTTTATGAGATACTTGTTGATGGAGCTCTATAGTTGTGATTGCTGCTGCATAGACTAAATCATGGAGTGACTGGAGATCCTCACACTGTTGAATTTTTTTCTC
The DNA here is from genome assembly GCA_963576565.1 of Aspidapion aeneum. Classification (NCBI taxonomy): domain Eukaryota; kingdom Metazoa; phylum Arthropoda; class Insecta; order Coleoptera; family Brentidae; genus Aspidapion; species Aspidapion aeneum. The sequence goes on from OY755044.1 coordinate 45,143,385, forward strand.
TATAGCTAAGTTGATATTTTTAAGAATATTTTTTGTATCTTTGTTTGTCTTAAGTTTAGGTAGGTTTTTTCTTAGCAGAGGGTTAAGTCCTTGAAATCGTTCCAGGTTAGTTTGAAGAGTGTCATACGTTTCTTGTTCTTCCTTTGAAGTTTCTTGTTCTTCATATACAATTTCGGTTTCTTCCTGTGCGATTCTTATTGGTGGGGTTAAGCCGAGCTCTTCTGATACTTCTCTACGTATTTCTTGGATGATCTCTGGAGGCAGTCTTTGTTTAGTAAAAAGTTCTCTTCTTTGGCTAAGTATGTTCATAAGGGTTTTGCCGGTTAATTCTGGAAATTTATTTAGCATTTCTTGGTGTAGTCTATGACCGTATGGAGTTTTGTCAGTTTCCATTTTTGTAAGTAAGAGGTATGTGCGATAAAGATATATGTTCATGTCCATTTTCCATTTAAATCGTACGTTTCCTCTGCGGTTTCCAGGTATGGGTCCATCTTGACGATGAGCAGCATTCTCTGGAATTTTAATGGGATCGGGGTTTTTGTGTCCATTTTCATGCGCGGTGGTTTGGTTACTCAAGGGGGTGCCACCAGGTTCACCCTGGCTTGAGCCAGACTGGGGGTCCTCCGGACGCTTCCGAGCAGAAGTAGTCTGATCTTCTGCCACGCCCGAATATCTTTTATGCCTTGTTCTAACAGCAGAAGATATCACGAGAAATGGGGTGCTAACCCATTTCACGGTTGCTGGGGTCTGCGGGATTGCGGCCCGTGGCCCTAAGGCCCCCCATGCAGGCGAAGCTGGCTGTACAGGTCTCACGTCGTTACCCGTAGCGGCACGAATACTGCTGGCAGCAGTAGTCTCTCCGGCCAGACATTATTATTATTATTATTATTATTATTATTATTATTATTATTATTATTATTATTATTATTATTATTATTATTATTATTATTATTATTATTATTATTATTATTATTATTATTATTATTATTATTATTATTATTATTATTATTATTATTATTATTATTATTATTATTATTATTATTATTATTATTATTATTATTATTATTATTATTATTATTATTATTATTATTATTATTATTATTATTATTATTATTATTATTATTATTATTATTATTATTATTATTATTATTATTATTATTATTATTATTATTATTATTATTATTATTATTATTATTATTATTATTATTATTATTATTATTATTATTATTATTATTATTATTATTATTATTATTATTATTATTATTATTATTATTATTATTATTATTATTATTATTATTATTATTATTATTATTTTTTTTTTTTTTTTTTTTCTCACAGGTTGTCCTGGGGGCAGTCTGTGCATCGGAAGCAAATGCTTCAAGATCCACCGGCGTCGCTGTTGAGAACTGATCTAGCAATCGACAGAGTTTGAATTATTACCGCCTTTTGTATATCACCAATTATTTTTTCAGGTAAGTTCAGTTCTTTTATTTTTTCTTTCAGGTTTTTAGGGATCAATCCTGTTACTGATAATATTATTGGAATTATGCAGACCCTCGTCATATTCCAGAGGTTTCTAATCTCTTCCCTCAGCGGTTGGTATTTCCGGATTTTTTCCGTATATTTCTCCATCAGATTATGGTTTCCTGGAACAGAGATGTCAATCAGATAAGTTGTTTTTGCCGACTTGTCTACGAGTACGATGTCAGGTCTATTATGTGGTATTGTGTGATCAGTCAGGATAGGTTTGTCCCACATGATTTTCCAGTTTTCATTTTCCTCGACTTCGTTTGGATTGTATTTGTAGTATGGGGTTTTTTCTTTTTTTAGGTTCCGCATGAAGAGTAGTTCCTGGTGGACAATTCTAGCTGCCATGTTATGTCTGTTGGTATAGGCTGTAGGTGCCAGCGACGTGCATGCGCTCAGAATGTGGTCGATAGTCTCTGATGCTGCGTTGCAGATGCGACATCTATCGTTTGGTATGTTTTCTTTAATTATATATTTAGCATAGTTTTTAGTTTTTATTACTTGGTCCTGAATAGCCACAAGAAATCCCTCTGATTCAGGGTGCAGGTTGCCTTCGATTGCCCATCGTAAAGATTCTGTTTGGTCGACATTCTCTTGATGAAGTTGGTTATAATATCTCCCATGTAGCTCCTTTCGTGCCCACTCATCTTTCTTTTGCTCATCGGTCATGGCTATGGGTGCATAGTTTATGTCCTGTAAGTTAAGAGGCGTTAAGTTTTTGTCCGCATCTGAAATTATTCGGTGCAAGGTGTTTTGCGAATTTTTTTGAAAGAAGTCTCGAATGTTTTGTATTTGTTTCATCCATTGCTGTTTTATGTCTGTGATTCCTCTTCCGCCCTGTTCTCTAGGTATCGTAATCCTTTCTTTACAGGCCTTCGGATGATGCATGCGAAAGGAGGTTAATGTAGTACGAATTTTCCTATTTAGGTCTTCCAACTCTGTATTAGACCATTTAATGATGCCAAAAGAATATGTTAGGACCGGGATAGCGAATGTATTTATAGCCTTCGTTAGATTTTTGTTCGTTTTAGTCAGTTTTTTCATACGGTTTTGGAATTCCTTTGTAAGTTTTTCTTTTACTTTTTTGTGTTCAATTTTGTGTGTTTGGGCAATGCCGAGGTATTTATATGGTTCTGATATTGGGGATATCTCTAGCTGTTCCATTAATTCAAGGTTTGGCATTTCTTGCAGTTGACCTTTAATGACCTTAACAGTAGCACATTTCTCCACACCAAAAGTCATGCCAATATCTTGACTCATACTATGTACCAGGCTAAGGATAGTTTTGAGTTGTTTCTCATTTGAGGCGTAACATTTAAGGTCGTCCATGTATAGTAGGTGTGCAAGTAAAAACTCTTCTCCCCTTCCTTTAATTTTTACTCCATACTTGGTTAGTTTAATGGCATTTGATAGCGGATTCAATGCCAAACAGAACCAGAGAGCACTAAGGGAATCCCCTTGGAAAATTCCCCGTCTTAGTGCAATCTCACCGCTATCTATTTGTTCAGATGCAGTTCGAACTTTCAAGGTGGTTTTCCAATTTTTCATGGTAGCTTCTAAAAATAATGTTAGGGAAGGATGAATCTTATAAATTCTGAGTACTTTCAATAGCCAGGAGTGGGGAATGGAGTCAAAGGCCTTTCTATAGTCAACGTAGCCCATGTATACATTGCGTTTTCCTTGCCGAATTTGTTCGGTTACTACTGAGTCAATAATCAGTTGTTCTTTACACCCTAATACATTCCTTTTTGCCCCTTTTTGTTCTTCACTAATTATTTTCTTTTTCTCCAGGTGGTCATCGATTTTCCTACAGAGGATTCCCGAGAAGATTTTATAGAGTGTTGGCAGGCATGTAATTGGACGGTATTGTGAGGGATCGCCGATGGAATCATTCTTTGGGATCAGATAAGTAGTTCCTTCGGTTAAGAACTTGGGAAAAGTGTTAGGGTGTGTAAGCACACTATTAAAAGTCCGAACGAGGTGTGAGTAGACTGCTGTTAATCGTTTATACCAGAAGTTTTGAATTTTATCTGCACCTGGCGCTTTCCAATTCGCAGTTTTTTGAAGTGCGTTCTTTAGATCTTCCTGTGTTATATGTACTTCAGGCATTTCCTCAATATTTTGACATCTATCAGCTTCTTGTTGGATCCATGGTGCCTCTTCATGTGTGTACTCTTGTGACCAAATGCTTGCCCAGAATGCTTCCACTGTGTCTGGGTCGGGTGGCTGAGCCTCCGTGACCTTATTGTGTTGAAGAGATGAGTAGAAAGCTTTTTCACTTCGTGCAAACAAATTATTATCTCTTCTTCTATTGTAGCTTCCTTTGTACCTTTTTAATCGTGCTGCATTTACCGCAAGCTTTTGTTTTAGAGTGTCTAGGTGCGTGAGCACTAGTGGTTTTTGCTGTTCATTATTCTTTCCATGAATAGTTTTTTTGAGGTCTGCTGGGAGATTCTCCATCACTTTTTTATTGCGATTACCTCTGTAAAATTGTTCTACCCTTCCGATTATTTTGCGTATACTTTCTATTCTTTTTTCTATACGTTTTTGCCAAGCAGGCTTATAGGCGGTCGAGAAGGCGGTGAATGTTTTGTTTTTAATTTCTTGATTTTGTGCGATGATTGAAATAGCCGCACAGTATACATAAGAGTGAATCACTTCTATTGTAGAGTTTTGCTCTATCGTTTTGGAAAGTATGTTATTCATTTCCTGTATTAGTTTTGGCGTTGCCTTACTGAATTTAACTCTGGGGAGGGGTGGTCTCAGAGTAGGGTTCATACCCTCATATTTGAGCAGGTTTAATTTAAAGGCGTCTTCTAAAGTTGTGTCGAGGTTTTCTTCTATATTGGGTGTTTCGAGGGTCTGATGCATTGGTCCAGGGTTATTTGGTACTGGCATTTCGTCTTCAGCCATTGCTATCATTCCCAGTTGAGTGCGTACCTGATTGGCGATTTCATCTATTTCCTGTTGAGTTATTAAATTGTTTCTTTTGATGACTCTGCACTGGTCAGATAATCTTTGTGCGGTAATATTTGCGTATTCTGGGTGAGCTTCAGCAAAAAGCTCTTGGAGTCTCTGTCTGTATTGGGTCTTATCAGTTTCCATTCGCGTAGCTAGGAAGTATAGACGCATAACGCATTTGTTTAAGTCAGGAGTCCAGCGCATGCGTCTATTATGCCTATGGTCCCCTACAGCATTGGGAGAAGCACAACGTATCTCAGCAATTGCTTGTGGGGGTGGATTATTTCGTTCTTGGGGTTCCACTAAGTCATTATTTGTATTGTTCCTATGTCCAGTTTCATTGCCATGGTCATTTGCAGGTTGAACATCCCGACGGTTCCGACCCAAGTCCTGCGTACTTGGCCCGCCTGAGTACCTATTTCGTCTCGTATTGAATGCAAAGATTTTCACGGTCATGTGGGAGGATGGGTTGCAAGCCCATTCAACCAAACCGGGGTTTGCTGGTTTTTGTCCACCCCGGGAATTTTATTTCCCCGTTACCCTTCAGTTCAGAAGAACTGACGAGCGTACCCCATCGCCAGGGGCGGCTCCCGGTAGCTGACCAGCAAGCAACAGCCCCTTTATTATTATTATTATTATTATTATTATTATTATTATTATTATTATTATTATTATTATTATTATTATTATTATTATTATTATTATTATTATTTTTTTTTTTTTTTTTTTTTTTTTTTTTTTTTTTTTTTTGGTGGCCTTACTTGCGGTCCCGCGGCTCCGACTCACACGGGTGCAAGTAGGCCAGATGGTCCGTTACCGTTTCTACTCCCCACCAACCGCGGGGTTAGTAGAAACGGTGTTCCGCATCGTGTGCCCTGAGTAGACGCAATGATCCGAGGATGACTGCTTTCTGCATGTTGCCTGCAAGTTGCTCTGCCCTGTCACGGCAGGCCGGCAAGGTCTTGAGAGCTGAGAGCAGTGTCTGCCGTGCGCCTCCGAGAGCTCCAATTACCAAAACCACTAGCTTGACTGTATAGCCCCGGTACACTCGGCGAAGGTCAAAGAGAAGATCCTGATATTTCGTCCGTTTCTCTTCTTCCTTGGCAATGATGTTCGTCTCGGCAGGAGCCGAGAACTCAATGACATACATAATTTTGTCATTTTTGTCAAGGAGTACTATATCCGGCTTGTTAGCGTTTACAAGCCGGAGTGTGGGGAATGCGAAATTCCAGTATATTCTGGTTCTGTCATTCTCCACGACGGACGGAATATCAGAGGGGACATATGGCAGCACTGGAGCATCATCAACACCGTACGAGTGCCTTAGATGGTAATACAGCACCCGTAACGCTGCGTTGTGTCGATGGATATACGCCGAGACCGCATAGCGCCCGCAAGCGGACAGCAAATGATATAAGGTCTCCGGCGCCCTATGGCAGGCCCTACAACTTGTATCAGGAACCTGTATACCCATCACGCGACTTCGGTGTTCCAAGGTGTTGATGACTCCGTCTTGGCAAGCAATGATAAACCCCTCAGTTTCCGACTTTAATGCACCTGACCTTAAGAATGCAAAGCTTAGCTTTTTGGATAAGCCAGTGTTTTCAATGGTTTTATAGAAAACACTGTGCAATGGCTTATCCATATGTAGACGTAATAAATAGTCTACCTCTGCATTCTTTAAGGTGGTTTTAAGTCTTTGGCAGGTCAACTGTGTAATGGAGTTTTCCTGCCGCCGACTTATGTCGAAAACTATTTGGAGCTCATCTGCTGCTCTTTGTGCTGCTTTAAAAAGAAATGCCCCCACCCCAAATGTTTCATGGTTACGCACCATGCATAGCAGGGGATCCTCGTCTCTGATTACCTCGCACGCGGTACTTAGGACTATTCGTCTGTGTAAACACTCCAAACTTAAGAGTCCACGGCCTCCCTGATAACGTGGGAAGTAAAGCCGTTGGACAGACGCCTTAGGATGATGGCTTCGGTATCGAGTCATCATCTTGCGGGTTTTCACGTCAATTTCACGCAACTCGTTCACGTTCCACTTAATGACTCCAAAGGAGTAAGTGATTATAGGGACGGCAAGCATATTTGTAGCAGCGACTTTGTTCTTTCCAGACAACTCTGAATTCCAGATTTGTCTTAGTCGTTGCTGATACTTGTCGCGAAGAGACCCTTTTATTGCTACACTATCATGGATGTGTCCCTGGGGAACACCCAGATAGGTATAGGTCTCTCCGGCATCCAGATGTCGTAGGATGCTCCCATCTACAAGTTGCGCGTCCTCGGCGTGATCCGCATGGCGTCCTTTCTTAAGTTGAACCGTCGCACACTTATCCAACCCAAACTCCATCCCGATCGCATGAGTATACTCCTGTACTACCCGAAGAGCTTGGTCGAGGTCTCTCTTCGTCGACGCGTAGAACTTAAGGTCATCCATATAAAAGAGGTGAGTAACCTTATGGGTTCTACGGCCAGGAGCACCGCACATGTATCCCTTTGTGTTCCGCAAAGCAACGGATAACGGAAGTAGCGAGACGCAAAAGAGGAGTGGGCTGAGGGAATCACCCTGAAACACTCCCCGTCGGAATGACACCAATTCAGTCGACACCTTTGCGTTACCCGTACATATGGTAAATCGGGTCTTCCAAAATGGCATCATTCCTGAAATGCATCTCGCTATGGGATCTGGCACCGCAAGGCCTCTCAAAAGGTGAATAATAAGTTCATGAGAAGTTGTGTCAAAGGCCTTACGGTAATCAATCCAGGTCATCAAAAGGTTTCGCTTGTACTGGAAGGAGTCCTGTGTGACACATCGGTCTATTAGAAGGTTCTCCTTGCAGCCGGCTACGCCTTTCTTTGACCCTCGCTGCTCGTATACTCCACTAAACACGGGACCCATGGCTTGGAGTATCCGCTGGTACAAGAGTCGCGTAAAAATCTTGTAACAGGCGTTTAAACATGTTATCGGGCGATAGTTCTTTGGGTCGGACAAGTCTCCGTTCTTGGGGAGAAGGACGGTTCGCCCCTCAATAAACCAGGGAGGGATTGGCTGCCCCTCATTAACCCAGGAGTTAAAAATTCGGGCAAGGGCCTCATGGGTTGATGGAAATTTTTTCCACCAGTAGGTGTTAATTATTATTATTATTATTATTATTATTATTATTATTATTATTATTATTATTATTATTATTATTATTATTATTATTATTATTATTATTATTATTATTATTATTATTATTATTATTATTATTATTATTATTATTATTATTATTATTATTATTATTATTATTATTATTATTATTATTATTATTATTATTCTTATTATTATTATTATTATTATTATTATTATTATTTTTATTATTATTATTATTATTATTATTATTATTATTATTATTATTATTATTATTATTATTTTTTTTTTTTTTTTTTTTTTTTTTTTTTTGTGGTGGCCTTACTTGCGGTCCCGCGGCTCCGACTCACACGGGTGCAAGTAGGCCAGATGGTCCGTTACCGTTTCTACTCCCCACCAACCGCGGGGTTAGTAGAAACGGTGTTCCGCATCGTGTGCCCTGAGTAGACGCAATGATCCGAGGATGACTGCTTTCTGCATGTTGCCTGCAAGTTGCTCTGCCCTGTCACGGCAGGCCGGCAAGGTCTTGAGAGCTGAGAGCAGTGTCTGCCGTGCGCCTCCGAGAGCTCCAATTACCAAAACCACTAGCTTGACTGTATAGCCCCGGAACACTCGGCGAAGGTCAAAGAGAAGATCCTGATATTTCGTCCGTTTCTCTTCTTCCTTGGCAATGATGTTCGTCTCGGCAGGAGCCGAGAACTCAATGACATACATAATTTTGTCATTTTTGTCAAGGAGTACTATATCCGGCTTGTTAGCGTTTACAAGCCGGAGTGTGGGGAATGCGAAATTCCAGTATATTCTGGTTCTGTCATTCTCCACGACGGACGGAATATCAGAGGGGACATATGGCAGCACTGGAGCATCATCAACACCGTACGAGTGCCTTAGATGGTAATACAGCACCCGTAACGCTGCGTTGTGTCGATGGATATACGCCGAGACCGCATAGCGCCCGCAAGCGGACAGCAAATGATATAAGGTCTCCGGCGCCCTATGGCAGGCCCTACAACTTGTATCAGGAACCTGTATACCCATCACGCGACTTCGGTGTTCCAAGGTGTTGATGACTCCGTCTTGTCAAGCAATGATAAACCCCTCAGTTTCCGACTTTAATGCACCTGACCTTAAGAATGCAAAGCTTAGCTTTTTGGATAAGCCAGTGTTTTCAATGGTTTTATAGAAAACACTGTGCAATGGCTTATCCATATGTAGACGTAATAAATAGTCTACCTCTGCATTCTTTAAGGTGGTTTTAAGTCTTTGGCAGGTCAACTGTGTAATGGAGTTTTCCTGCCGCCGACTTATGTCGAAAACTATTTGGAGCTCATCTGCTGCTCTTTGTGCTGCTTTAAAAAGAAATGCCCCCACCCCAAATGTTTCATGGTTACGCACCATGCATAGCAGGGGATCCTCGTCTCTGATTACTTCGCACGCGGTACTTAGGACTATTCGTCTGTGTAAACACTCCAAACTTAAGAGTCCACGGCCTCCCTGATAACGTGGGAAGTAAAGCCGTTGGACAGACGCCTTAGGATGATGGCTTCGGTATCGAGTCATCATCTTGCGGGTTTTCACGTCAATTTCACGCAACTCGTTCACGTTCCACTTAATGACTCCAAAGGAGTAAGTGATTATAGGGACGGCAAGCATATTTGTAGCAGCGACTTTGTTCTTTCCAGACAACTCTGAATTCCAGATTTGTCTTAGTCGTTGCTGATACTTGTCGCGAAGAGACCCTTTTATTGCTACACTATCATGGATGTGTCCCTGGGGAACACCCAGATAGGTATAGGTCTCTCCGGCATCCAGATGTCGTAGGATGCTCCCATCTACAAGTTGCGCGTCCTCGGCGTGATCCGCATGGCGTCCTTTCTTAAGTTGAACCGTCGCACACTTATCCAACCCAAACTCCATCCCGATCGCATGAGTATACTCCTGTACTACCCGAAGAGCTTGGTCGAGGTCTCTCTTCGTCGACGCGTAGAACTTAAGGTCATCCATATAAAAGAGGTGAGTAACCTTATGGGTTCTACGGCCAGGAGCACCGCACATGTATCCCTTTGTGTTCCGCAAAGCAACGGATAACGGAAGTAGCGAGACGCAAAAGAGGAGTGGGCTGAGGGAATCACCCTGAAACACTCCCCGTCGGAATGACACCAATTCAGTCGACACCTTTGCGTTACCCGTACATATGGTAAATCGGGTCTTCCAAAATGGCATCATTCCTGAAATGCATCTCGCTATGGGATCTGGCACCGCAAGGCCTCTCAAAAGGTGAATAATAAGTTCATGAGAAGTTGTGTCAAAGGCCTTACGGTAATCAATCCAGGTCATCAAAAGGTTTCGCTTGTACTGGAAGGAGTCCTGTGTTACACATCGGTCTATTAGAAGGTTCTCCTTGCAGCCGGCTACGCCTTTCTTTGACCCTCGCTGCTCGTATACTCCACTAAACACGGGACCCATGGCTTGGAGTATCCGCTGGTACAAGAGTCGCGTAAAAATCTTGTAACAGGCGTTTAAACATGTTATCGGGCGATAGTTCTTTGGGTCGGACAAGTCTCCGTTCTTGGGGAGAAGGACGGTTCGCCCCTCAACAACCAACAACCATTATTATTATTATTATTATTATTATTATTATTATTATTATTATTATTATTATTATTATTATTATTATTATTATTAATATTATTATTATTATTATTATTATTATTATTATTATTATTATTATTATTATTATTATTATTATTATTATTATTATTATTATTATTATTATTATTATTATTATTATTATTATTATTATTATTATTATTATTATTATTATTATTATTATTATTATTATTATTATTATTATTATTATTATTATTATTATTATTATTATTATTATTATTATTATTATTATTATTATTATTATTATTATTATTATTATTATTATTATTATTATTATTATTATTATTATTATTTTCTCTTTCAGCTCACACATTACTGTGGCGATTTACTTTTCCTACTCGGCTTTCGCAAGAGTAGGAAAGTTCTCTACTTTTTATGCTCTATATTATTCGGGCTCCATTGTTGCCACGACTCCATCACCCAAGGTTCTTCGTACGATGCTGCATGTATTTAGAAGGACAGCTTTTTGCATAGATAGGTATATGTTGTAATTAATCCCTACTGTTTCTAAACTGTTTTTTAGCTTTACAGGTATTTCTCCAGTTGCACCAATGACAATTGGTACGATAGACACCTTTTCAGCACGCCACATTCTTTTAATTTCTTCTGCTAACGGTAAGTATTTATTTATTTTTTCTGAATGTGTTTTATTCAAATTGCATGGTAAAGGTACGGCGATGTCTATAATAAATACGTTTTTATCGCTTTTTTGGTGTAGTACTAGATCAGGTATGTTGTTGGGGATCGCCTTGTCCGTAATAATTTTTCTGTTCCAGTAGATACTACAGTTGTTCGCCTCCTGGACCGGGGGTGGTTCCAGTAGGTAATAAGGTATTTTGTTATCTATATTAAGATATTTTTTCGTGAGGGCTTGGTACAGAATTTTTGCAACATTGTTATGTCTTTCAAGGTATTGCTTCGGTGCTAGTACAGGACAACTGGCTATGATGTGATCCAGATTCTCATCTATCTGTTTGCATAGTCGACACTTTGTTTGTGGGATAGTTTCTTTTAGTATTCTTTTCCGATAGATTTTTGTTGGTATGACTTGATCATGGATTGCGCTAATAAATCCTTCTGTTTCGAGAAACAAATTGCCTGATTTTAACCATGCCTGAGAAGCTACTGTATCTACCTGCTCATTTTCGATTATTGCCAGGTATTTTCCATGTAATGGCTTAGCTCTCCATTGCTCCTTTAGTTGTTCCGGGCTTTTTATTTTTCCTAAGGGATTATAATGCTTTTCCGCAAGTCTGAGGGTAGTAATATTTTTATCCATGTTTCTGAGCGCCTGGAATATTGTACTAATTTCGGCCTTTTCCAGAAAGTATTTTCTTAGGTTTTCAACTTGCTCAGCATGTCTCGGTATTACACTGGGAATTCCGCGGCCGCCCAGGTTTCTCGGTAAGTGAAATCTTTCAAGGGAGCTCTGAGGGTGATGCCCTCGGCTGTTTCGAAACTCTTTTCTTGTCTGTCGATCTATGTCTGCCAGTTCTGTTTCGGTCCATTTAAGTATTCCAAAGGTATAAGTAAGCACTGATGTGGCAAACGAGTTTAGAGCGCTAGAGGTGTTGCATGCAGAGAGTTCTGTTTTAAGAATAGATTTAACTCTTGAAAAGTATGTGGTTCTTGCTTTTTCCTTCCCAGCTTTTTGTTCAATTCCTCTTGCCTGCATATATCCCAAATATTTGTAGGTTTCTTCTTGCTCCATTCCTGTAATCGTTCCCTGCAAGTTGTCCACTTTATACCCCTCGTCTTCTCTCCATTTTCCTTTTTCCATTACATTTATCCTACATTTGTCCAGACCAAACTTCATTTGTATATCTGTACTAAATTTCCCGATATAGTCCAGCATTTTCTGAAGGTCTTCTTTTTTTTCTGCAAAAATTTTCAAATCATCCATGTACCATAAATGACTGAGTTTTGTATTTTTTTGGTCCAATCTATATCCTAATTTAAGGCTATTAAGTAGAGAAGTCAGAGGTTTTAGGGCTAAGCAAAACCATAGCGGGCTCAAAGCATCGCCTTGAAATATTCCCCGTTTAATTTTTATTTTTCCCGCAATAATTTGCTGGTCAGCAGTACTAATTTGCAATTTTGTGTTCCATTTGGTCATGGTGTGGGAGAGAAAAGCGGTAATATGATTTTCAATCTTGTAAAGTTCTAGCACTTCGAGAAGCCATGAGTGAGGAATACTGTCAAAAGCTTTCTGATAGTCTATGTATGCAGCATATAGTGGTCGTTTTTCCTTTTTTGCGTGTCCAGTTATTATTTGGTCTATGACCAGTTGCTCCTTACATCCCTTGGAACCCTTTCGACAACCCTTTTGTTCCTGGTCCAGAAGGTTGTTTTCATTTAGATGGTTGTAGATTTTATCGGCTATAATAGATGTAAGAATTTTGTAGAGAGTTGGTAGGCATGTTATTGGCCGATAACGGGCAGGATCCGGAGTTTGTATACCTTTTGGAAGCAGGTAAGTTACTCCTTCCGTAAGAAATTCGGGCGTGCTTTCTGGGTTCTGCATCATCTGACTGAAACATCTAGCTATGTGTTTGTGCGTTGACTTGTACTTTTTAAGCCAGTAATTGTGCAGCTTGTCTGGACCTGGAGCTTTCCAGTTCATAGCTCGAGAAAGTGCTATTTCTACCTCTTCCTGCATAATGTTCCAGTTCAACATTGTTTTAAGGGTAGCCATTCTTCTTTGTTCATCAGATAGCCATTTTGTTCTCTTGTGTTTAACAGGGTTTTCCCAGATGTTCTTCCAGAAAGCATTTATGTGTTCCACGGTTGGCAATTCTGTGTTTTCAGCTGCAGCTTCGTCAGATTTGTTTAGGTTTCTGTAGAAGGATTTTTGATTGGTGTTAAATAGGCGGTTGTGGCTCTTTCTATCGTAACATTTTTTATATCTTTTAAGCCTTTTAGCATTAGCAGCTAGCGTTTGCTTTAGTAAATCTAGGATGTCCGTTGGGGTTGGGTTTTCATTAGATTTATACTTTTCAATTATTGCTTTAGATTTAAGTATAACTTTGTTACTAGGACGGTTCTGTTTGTTTTGAGTAAGGATGCCAATTTCTTCTCTTAACTGTTTAATTTTTAAATTTAATCTGCGTTCCCAAGCCGGCTGTCTATTTTCTTTTTTCCTGGATGGTTGGTTCTTTATATCTTGTCCGTTAAGTATAATGGTTGTGTATGCTGCTGCATAGATCAATGCATGGAGATCTTCAAAGTTGGTTTCATCTGATATCTTTTTTCCGAGGACTTCGTCTATTAGGTGTAGGATTTTTGCTGTGTCCCGTTTAAATATTAATTTCTTAAGGGGTGGTTTCGTAGAGGGATGCATGCCATTGTATCGCATAAAGTTTCTGTCAAATTCTTCCTCTGTATTATTAACCGGAGTCTGTTCTTCATTAAGGTTGTTGTCTATTTCGGTCTCTGTCACCTGCTCTTGTTGTTCTTCTGCTATTAGTCCAATATCTCGCCCTACTTCTGTCCGGATTTGGTTGATTCTCTGGGCAGGTAGGCGGTTATTTCTGAATAGTGATCTTCGCTGGTCTACTATATTCTGTGGTGTCTTGTTGTGGAGTTGTGGAAACTTTTCGATTACGAGCCTGTGCAACTCAGCACTATATGGTAATTTACTGGTTTCAAGTTTGGTAATTTTATAGTAGCATCGAACTATATATTCGTTCATCTCAATAGTCCACATAGTTCTCTGCCGATTCTTGTTAGTACCAATTGGTGGAATGGGCTGTGGAGGTTGCTCCACAGCAACATGTTCATCAATTGGGGCCATGTGCGGATGTTGTTGGTGGCCTTGGTTATTTATTTCTTGGTTTTCAAGTCCTATTTCGCGCGTGGGTCTTGCAGGTAAATCATCCTGATGGTTCCGACCCGGGTCCTGCATACCCGGCCCACCCGAATATCTCTTACGCCTTGTATTAACAGCTTGAGATCTCGCCGATATATATTTCTCTTAATAGAAATATAAAAATGGGTTGCTAGCCCATCCGGCGGTTCCTCTTTTAGTCGCCTTCTACGACAGGCAGAAGATACCTTGGGGGTATTCTATCCCGCCACCCACACGGGTGTTATTATTATTATTATTATTATTATTATTATTATTATTATTATTATTATTATTATTATTATTATTATTATTATTATTATTATTATTATTATTATTATTATTATTATTATTATTATTATTATTATTATTATTATTATTATTATTATTATTATTATTATTATTATTATTATTATTATTATTATTATTATTATTATTATTATTATTATTATTATTATTATTATTATTATTATTATTATTATTATTATTATTATTATTATTATTATTATTATTATTATTATTATTATTATTATTATTATTATTATTATTATTATTATTATTATTATTATTATTATTATTATTATTATTATTATTATTATTATTATTATTATTATTATTATTATTATTATTATTATTATTATTATTATTATTATTATTATTTTTTTTTTTTTTTTTTTTCATGCCTGAGCGGTAAGGTTTTTCTAAGGAATTTGTCACCGGACCTATATTCAAGGTTACAAATCCCGCAACAAGTATCTTCGGACGATATGGCACGTCCCCAGTATGACAGCTTTTTGTGCGGAAGCTGTGATGTTTCTTACATTGACATCTATGGTAAGGCTTTTAAGGTTTTTAAGAAAGTTTTTTTCCACTAATCCGTTGGCAGAAATTATAAATGGCAGGATATTCACATTTTTCAGATTATAAAGATGTTTCAGCTCGTGACGAAGGTCTTGGTATTTAATCACTTCTTCGGTGTATGATTTGCTAATATTTTCGTCAAGAGGAATGGCGACGTCGATTACTTGGGCAGTTTTAGCAGCTTTATCAATGACAATTATATCAGGTTTGTTATGAAGCACAGTTCTATCAGTAACTATTGATGTATCCCAATAGATTTTAACATTTTGATTCTCTGCCACTGGTTCTGGATTATATTTGTAATAGGGCTGGTTAGTGTTCTTTAGCTTATACTTGCTACAAAGGTTACTGTGTATAATCTTCGCGACGTCGTTGTGTCTATTAAGGTACTCCTTGGGAGCGATAACACTGCATCCGCTGATTATATGTTGTATTGTCTCTTGTTTTTGACCACATACTCTGCATGTTTCATTTTGGATGTTTTCTTTTAGTATATGTTTTCTGTATGACCGTGTTCCCATCACTTGATCTTGGATCGCTAACATTAGACCTTCGGTTTCCCTGGTTAGACCGCTTTGTTTTAAGAACAGACAGGACGAGTTCGAATCGGCAGCTTCTTGTCTGAGTCCTGCTGCATATCTACCATGTAATACCTTGGAGTTCCATTGTTCTTCCCAAGGTGTGGCCGTCTCATTTTGTTCCCTTTCAGAGAGGTTAAGTGGTGTATAGCCTTTGTCCTCTCTTGCGATTGCTATGTGCAGTGCATCAGTGCTTTCCATAAAAAATTTCCTTAATGATTTTTTTTGTCTTAGGTGCCCATCTCGGAGCGAGATCAGCCCCCTTCCTCCGCGGTTTCTGGAGATGTACAATCTGGCGACAGAAGAATTTGGATGCAGTGCACGGAACGAGGTAAGTGTTGTTCTTATTGAACGGTCCAAAGCTTGTAGGTCGGTTTCACTCCATTTTAGCACTCCAAAAGTAGCTGTAACGACAGGGATTGCCCATGTGTTTATAGCAATGATGGAGTTTCGGGCGTTAAGTTCTGTTTTTAGCAGCAGCTTGAGTCTTCGCTGTAGCTCCTTTTTCACCCTGTCTTTCATTTCTGCAGCATCTATATTTAAAGCTTGTTGGAACCCCAGGTACTTATATGTTGCTCTTCCTGTGTTGTTTATTAGAGTGCCATCCATTAGTTCTGTACTCTCACCTTCTTGAATTTTCCCTTTCTCTACATGTAGTACTGCGCATTTATCAAGCCCGAACTCCATTCTGATTGATCGACTGAACAACGCCACAAGCTCCAGCTGTCCTTGGAGCTGACTTTTTCCTTTTGCGTAGCATTTAAAGTCATCCATGTATAGTGAATGTGAGAGCCTCACTCCATTTGGTCTGCCGATATTATAACCGTACGTGCTGTTGTTTTATTATTATTATTATTATTATTTTCAGGTTCCACAGACGTATCTGGATATGGCTTCTTACCTTTTTCGGCATTAGATGCAAGAAAACAGGTAAGTTTTATTTAATGACTTGTGGTGTTGTCGTTCAGTATTCGTCTGACAATTCCACTAGTTTCAATGAGTACTATTTTTTGCAACTGATGATAAATTTTTTCTTTTAGGTTCAGCGTCTTAAGACTGTCTAAGAGGGTATGCGGGATTTCTCCAGTTGCTCCTATTATGATTGGTACAATGGTGACTCTTTCCTGGTTCCACAGGTCCTTTATTTCATTTGCGAGAGGTAGGTATTTATTAATTTTTTCTGTGTGTTTCTTTTGCAGGTTTGTAGCTAGTGGAACGGAGAAGTCTATCAGGTAAGTATGCTTGGAATTTTTGTCTGTAAACACCATGTCTGGTTTGTTGTGCTGTATGGGTATATCTGTTACTATCTCTCTGTTCCAGTATATCTTATAGTTTTCAGTTTCGATAACGCTTTCTGGATTGTACTTATAATAGGGAGTTGTTTCTGTTAGTTCAGTGTTTAGCTTTAGGAGTTCTTGGTGAATCACTTTCCCAACGTTGTCGTGTCTTTTCGTATATTCTTTTGGAGCCATTGTTTGGCAACCGCTTATTATATGGTCGATGGACTCGATTTGATTCCCGCAGATTTGATTCCCGCACATTCGACATTTATCCGTTGGGATGTGTTCTTTCATTATGTATTTTTTATAGTTTCGTGTTGCAACAACCTGATCTTGGATTGCTATAATGAATGCTTCTGTTTCGGGAAATAGGTATCCTAGTTTCAGCCACATAAAAGAAGCATGTTTGTTGATATGTTGTTGCGCCAGTATTGCTGGGTAGCGTCCGTGTAGCTCTTTTCTTTTCCATCTCTCTTCTATGTTATCTTCTGCAGGTTCCTCGATATTGTTATTATTATTATTATTATTATTATTATTATTATTATTATTATTATTATTATTATTATTATTATTATTATTATTATTATTATTATTATTATTATTATTATTATTATTATTATTATTATTATTATTATTATTATTATTATTATTATTATTATTATTATTATTATTATTATTATTATTATTATTATTATTATTTATTATTATTATTATTATTATTATTATTATTATTATTATTATTATTATTATTATTATTATTATTATTATTATTATTATTATTATTATTATTATTATTATTATTATTATTATTATTATTATTATTATTATTATTATTATTATTATTATTATTATTATTATTATTATTATTATTATTATTATTATTATTATTATTATTATTATTATTATTATTATTATTATTATTATTATTATTATTATTATTATTATTATTATTATTATTATTATTATTATTATTATTATTATTATTATTATTATTATTATTTTTATTTTTTTTTATTTTTATTTTTTATTTTTTTTTTCACGCTTTGAACGGATTTTAAGGAATGTCGGCTTACGGTATGTAAAGCAAGACAAACCCTAAGTGTTACGGATCTCTGTTTAAAACTCTCCTTACAATGCTACAAGTTGCCAGGATGACAGCTTTCTGCATCTCCAAATAGTGTTTTTCATTAATATTCAAT
Source organism: Aspidapion aeneum (assembly GCA_963576565.1). Lineage (NCBI taxonomy): Eukaryota > Metazoa > Arthropoda > Insecta > Coleoptera > Brentidae > Aspidapion > Aspidapion aeneum. The sequence goes on from OY755044.1 coordinate 45,161,438, forward strand.
GACTTTAACCCATGCAATAATTTTTTAGGTATTTCGCCAGTCACACCCAGGATGATCGGGACTATCTCGACCTTTTTGACCTTCCATATTTTTTGCAACTCATGACTTAGAGGTAGGTATTTTTCAACTTTCTCAGTATGTTTTTTGTGCATATTTGCTGATGCTGGTATAGCGATGTCAACAAGTAAAATTCTGTTGGTTTGTTTGTCTAGGACAAAAATGTCTGGTCGATTGTGTTGAATGGGGTTATCTGTTTGCAATCCTCTGTCCCAGTAGATTGTAGCTTGATTATTTTCTAAAACATTGGCTGGTTTGTACTTGTAATATGGTTCGTGGGTTGTAACAAGTCCATATTTCATACCTAATTCTCTATGAATTATTTTTGCAGCATCATTATGCCTGTCTGTATATTCCCTTGGTGCTAAACTTGTGCAGCCACTCATTATGTGTTCGATATTTTCATGTGCTTGTTTACACATTCTGCACATTGTATTTTGAGTTGCTGGATCCTTTATGATATACTTCTTATATGACTTAGTTGGAATAACTTGATCTTGAATAGCACACAGAAAACCCTCAGTTTCAGGAAATATATTGCCATTTGTTAACCAGCTCAGTGAAGCTTTCTTGTCAATTTCTTCATGTTCTAAAGAATGAGGATATCTGCCGTGAAGTTCTTTTTGATGCCAATTTTCAATTTTCTTAATTGTGCTATATTCCGTATCACAAACAAAGTCTGGGTTTCCGAGGTGTAAGATTTTTGTCAGTGTGTTTTATTGCCTTATGTAACGGGGAGGTAGTTGCAGTCTCATAGAAGTAGCGTCTTAAGTTATTTATTTGTTTTTTGTGGAGCAGGCGAAAATCCATAACTCCTCTTCCCCCTACATTCCTCGGCAAATGGAACCTTTCCTTGCATGCTCTCGGATGGTGGGAGCGATATTTAGTATATGTTTTCCTAATCGTTCTGTTAAGGTCTTCTAGTTCATGCTCACTCCATTTTACTACGCCAAAGCTGTATGATACAATTGGTATTGCTAGAGTGTTTGTGGCGCTTATTTTGTTTCTGGCAGATAGATGGCTTTTTGAGATAACCCTATGACGTTCTGCAAGTTTCTCTATAAGTTGTTTTTTGACAGTTCTATCCTCAATCCCTGTTGATTGCACAAATCCCAAGTATTTATACTTTTCGTTTTTATCCATGGCTTGTATATGTCCTTCTCCAGATCTTTGTAGCAGTTTAAAATCTTTGTTTTGTTTCCACTTTCCCTTCTCGATACTGTTTGTTTTGCATTTGTCTAAACCAAAATTCATTGCGATGTCATTGGAGAAAATTTCGGTTTGTCTAAGTAGCTTTTTTAGTCCTATTTGTGAGTCTGAGAAGAGTTTAAGATCGTCCATATAGACAAGATGGCTTAACTGCTGGGTGCCGTTTGGAATTCTATAGCCAACATTTTTATTGTTTAAAGCATTGGATAATGGATTTAGTGCAATGCAAAACCAAAGTGCACTTAAGGCGTCTCCCTGATATATGCCTCTTTTGATTTTCATTTGAATGGGTTCGACGTTTGAGTTTTCGATTTTTATTTGAGTTTCCCATGATGACATTACGTATTCGAGGAAATTAACAATTTGAGGGCTAACTTTGTAGAGAGTGAGGCTACTAATTAGCCATGTATGTGGAACACTATCAAAAGCTTTTTGGTAGTCAATAAAAGCAATGTGAAAGTTTTTCTTATTTTTAATAGTGTCCCTTGTAACAACAGTGTCAATTAGCAGTTGTTCCTTGCAGCCTTGAGATTTCTTTCTGCATCCTTTTTGCTCCTCTGCGATTTATTATTATTATTATTATTATTATTATTTTTTTTTTTTTTTTTTTTTCACACGTCTTTCAGTGGTGCAGCTCAGTTTCAACCGGACGCTGTTGCGTCAAGGTATAAACCGACGTGACTAAGGGGTTAGTGTTCTTCGGACAATTGCAGTTGTGCCAAGAATTACTGCTTTCTGCATCAGACTGCATATATGTCGGGGTAAGTTTAGCTCTTCTAGGTGTTTTATTACTTTAATGTGCACTAAGCCATTGGCGGAAATTATGATTGGTTTAATTTCCACCTTTGTTAGATCCCACAATTCTTTTATCTCATCCGCTAGCGGGCGATACCGGGTTATTTTGTCCATATATGATTTTCCCAGGTTTTCGTCCAGCGGTACAGAGAAGTCAATTATGACTGCAGATTGGTTTTTGATGTCTAGCAAGATCATATCCGGTTTGTTATGTTGAACTTCTCGGTCTGTTGTTATTGAGGTATCCCAGTAGACTTTGTGACACTCATTTTCTACTATATTTAAAGGATGATGTTTATATCCTGGTATTTTTCCTGTTTTTAAGTTTAATCTTTGAAGCATAGCCAAATGAAGTTCCTTTCCCATGCTGTTATGCCTGCTTAAATAAGCTGTAGGGGCTAATTGGTTACAAGCAGATATTAGGTGCTGAATTGTCTCCTGCTTTTTATTACAGTGTCTACAGCGGGTGTTCGGGATGTCCATTTTGAAGATATGTTTCTGATGACACCGGGTTGCCACCACTTGATCCTGGATTGCATGGAGCGCTCCCTCGGTTTCTGCAAATAGATACCCTTGCGTAAGGTAAGTATTCGAAGTTTTGAAATCCGCATCTTCCTGGTGTAGTGAGTTGTAGTATCTACCGTGTAACACTTTTCCTTGCCATGTTTCTTTCATTGTATTAATGTAGTCGTTTTTTCTTTCAGGTTCCCCGTCAGCGAGATTTAAAGCAGAGTATCCATCATCAACAGTGAGCAGGCATCGGTAAAAAGGTAAGTTTTTATTTTTGAAATATTTTCTTAGGTTTTGTGTTTCGTCAAATAGCATGCTTTCGAGGTTAGATATTCCACGTCCACCTTCTTTTCTGGAGATGTATAAACGCTCAATCGCAGATTTAGGGTGGTGTATCCTAAATTTCGTAAGCCTTGTTCGCACTTGCCTGTCTAAGTGTTGGATTTCTGTATGCGTCCAATCTATCACACCAAATGAGTACGCCAACCCTGGTACTGCCCACCCATTGATTGCCTGTATCTTGTTTTTGGCGTTCAGCTGAGTTTTTAAGATCAAATTGATCCGTTTAAAGAACGCTGATATTATTATTATTATTATTATTATTATTATTATTATTATTATTATTATTATTATTATTATTATTATTATTATTATTATTATTATTATTATTATTATTATTATTATTATTATTATTATTATTATTATTATTATTATTATTATTATTATTATTATTATTATTATTATTATTATTATTATTATTATTATTATTATTATTATTATTATTATTATTATTATTATTATTATTTTTTGATTTTTTTTTTTGTGGTGGCCTTACTTGCGGTCCCGCGGCTCCGACTCACACGGGTGCAAGTAGGCCAGATGGTCCGTTACCGTTTCTACTCCCCACCAACCGCGGGGTTAGTAGAAACGGTGTTCCGCATCGTGTGCCCTGAGTAGACGCAATGATCCGAGGATGACTGCTTTCTGCATGTTGCCTGCAAGTTGCTCTGCCCTGTCACGGCAGGCCGGCAAGGTCTTGAGAGCTGAGAGCAGTGTCTGCCGTGCGCCTCCGAGAGCTCCAATTACCAAAACCACTAGCTTGACTGTATAGCCCCGGTACACTCGGCGAAGGTCAAAGAGAAGATCCTGATATTTCGTCCGTTTCTCTTCTTCCTTGGCAATGATGTTCGTCTCGGCAGGAGCCGAGAACTCAATGACATACATAATTTTGTCATTTTTGTCAAGGAGTACTATATCCGGCTTGTTAGCGTTTACAAGCCGGAGTGTGGGGAATGCGAAATTCCAGTATATTCTGGTTCTGTCATTCTCCACGACGGACGGAATATCAGAGGGGACATATGGCAGCACTGGAGCATCATCAACACCGTACGAGTGCCTTAGATGGTAATACAGCACCCGTAACGCTGCGTTGTGTCGATGGATATACGCCGAGACCGCATAGCGCCCGCAAGCGGACAGCAAATGATATAAGGTCTCCGGCGCCATATGGCAGGCCCTACAACTTGTATCAGGAACCTGTATACCCATCACGCGACTTCGGTGTTCCAAGGTGTTGATGACTCCGTCTTGGCAAGCAATGATAAACCCCTCAGTTTCCGACTTTAATGCACCTGACCTTAAGAATGCAAAGCTTAGCTTTTTGGATAAGCCAGTGTTTTCAATGGTTTTATAGAAAACACTGTGCAATGGCTTATCCATATGTAGACGTAATAAATAGTCTACCTCTGCATTCTTTAAGGTGGTTTTAAGTCTTTGGCAGGTCAACTGTGTAATGGAGTTTTCCTGCCGCCGACTTATGTCAAAAACTATTTGGAGCTCATCTGCTGCTCTTTGTGCTGCTTTAAAAAGAAATGCCCCCACCCCAAATGTTTCATGGTTACGCACCATGCATAGCAGGGGATCCTCGTCTCTGATTACTTCGCACGCGGTACTTAGGACTATTCGTCTGTGTAAACACTCCAAACTTAAGAGTCCACGGCCTCCCTGATAACGTGGGAAGTAAAGCCGTTGGACATTATTATTATTATTATTATTATTATTATTATTATTATTATTATTATTATTATTATTATTATTATTATTATTATTATTATTATTATTATTATTTTTTTTTTTTTTTTTTTTTTTTTTTTTTTTTTTTTCACAACCGTGGTTGGTTTTGGCACATCTAAAACGGGACCGAAGTAGGTCAACGTCCTAGTCGTGTGTGAGTACCCGTCGGACAGTCCGACAGGTTCCGAGGATGACAGCTTTTTGTGCGGTGACTATAATTTTTTCCGGGTCAGTCAGTTCTAGGTTAAGAAGCTCCTTTTTTAAGTTAATATCAACCAGCCCGCTGCCTGAGATTATTACGGGATGTATGGATACCTTGTCTAGTTGATAAATATCTTTAATTTCATGAGAGAGATCTATGTATTTTGTGAGTTTTTGATTTCGACCTTCCCTAATGTTATGGTCGTTGGGGATTGTAATGTCAACAATTTTTGCAGTGTGGTTACGCTTGTCGAAAACAGTAATATCCGGTCTATTATGTGTTATCTCTCTGTCAGTGAGTATTGGTTTATCATAATAGATTCTGGCTTTTTCATTTTCAGCGCAGTCTACTGGATTGTATTTGTAGTAGGGAATGGTCTTGTCGGTGATGTTGTATAATTTGCAGAGACTTTGATGAATTATCTTGCATACATCGTCGTGTCTGTTTTTGTGATCTCTAGGTGCCAGGAATGCACATCCTGATATGATATGCTGAATTGTCTCTCTTCTTTCGCCGCATAGTCTACACATGTCTATTGGTATCTCTTGACGCAAAATGTATTTCCTGTAATTTTTTGTGGCAATAACTTGGTCCTGTATCGCTATTATAAACCCTTCCGTCTCCATCATCAGATTGCTCTTTGTCAGGTAAAGCATTGAAAGTTTCTTATCTACGTCTTTTCCGTTTAATGCCGCAGCGAATCTTCCATGCAGTTCTTTTGCTTTCCATTCTGTTTCTAGGTCTATGTAGTAGTTTTTGCTTTCTTTGAATGGTGGTTCTTCGTCTGAGAGGTTTAGTGGAGAGAATCTACAATCAACTGCCGCAATCGTTTTGTATGCTGGGTTTGGATGATATTTCAGGTAAATAAATATCCTCTCTATTTCCTTGTTGTGTGCATTTTTTAGGTTTCTCAACCCCCTTCCCCCCTGTTGTCTTTTTATGTAGAGCCTGTTGACTGAAGAGCGGGGGTGGTGCACTCTGTATTTTGTCATAGTTGTTCTGATAAGCCTGTCTATTCGTTCTAGATCTGTTTGGCTCCATTTTATAATTGCAAAACTGTAAGTTATGACTGGAATCACCCAGCTGTTAATGGCGGATATTTTTGCCCAAGCACAAAGAAGAGATTTGAGCACCGCTTTAAGTCTTGCTATCAGGTTTTCTTCTAACAATTGTTTTGTTTCTGTATGGTCTATGTTGAGTGATTGTTTCATGCCCAGGTACTTATACTTTTCCCCAATAGGGAGGGGGAAGAATGTCTGTTGGTCTAAGAGGGTTATATTTTCACTTTCCTGGATTTTGCCTGCCTTCACGTGAACAAACGCACATTTTTCCAACCCGAAAGTCATTTTTATGGCCTTACTAAAGCCTGTTACAAGTTCTAAAAGACTGCAAAGTTGTTCTGGGTTGGCTGCATATAGTTTTATGTCATCCATAAAAAGCAAATGGTGTATTTTAGTAGTAGCCTCCCGCCATTTTAAAGGGTAGCCCTGTCCGCTTTCTTCAAGCATATTACTGAGCGGGTTCAGTGCCAGACAGAACCAAAGAGGGCTAAGGGTGTCGCCCTGGAATATTCCTCTTTTTATTTTTAAACCAGGAGTGATATATTTGCTTTTCTCTGTATTTACACTTAGAACTGTTTCCCAGCGTGTCATTAGATGTTCGAGGCAGTTAATTATTTGTGGATTTACTTTGTATATCTTCATTACTTCTAGCAGCCAGGAATCTGGTACTGAGTCGAAAGCCTTTCGGTAGTCTATCCAGGCTACCGAAAGATTCCTTCTCTTCTGCTTTGCATGGGTGGTAATTATAGAGTCTATAATCAGCCATTCTTTGCTTCCTCTAGACTTTGATTTGCATCCGTTTTGTTGCCAAGCGAGCACTGCGTTTTCTTTAACGTGTTTGTTAATATTTTCTTCCATTACTGCGGTCAGAATTTTGTAGACAATCGGCAGGCAAGTTATGGGACGGTAATTTTGAGGATTATCTATATTTTGGTTTTTTGCAAGAAGGTACGTTATTCCTTTTGTAAAGTATTCTGGTATGTCAGCAGGGTTTTGGATGGCATCTGTGAACTGTTTGGCCAGATATGCATGTACTTCTGTTAGGTTTTTCCACCAATAGGCCTGTATTTTGTCTAAACCTGGCGCTTTCCAGTTCGCAGTCCTCTCCAGTGCCTTTTTGATATCCTCTGCTCTAACCTCGATATCAGGCATAATTTGTAGGTTAAGCATATTTTCATTTTCTCTGTTTATCCAGCAAGCGTTCCTGTCGTGCTCTTCGGGATTTCCCCATATATTGGTCCAATAATTGTACATTTCTGCTGGCTTTGCTACTTTGATATTTGTATTTTGTGTCTTACTGTCTGTAAGTTGCCGGTAGAATATTTTTTGGTTTTGTTGAAACTGTTTGTTTTCCTGGTACCTTCTTACTCTTTCAGAATATCTTCTTATCCTTTTTCCTAATGCCGCTATTTTTTGTTTTAGATTATCTAGATAACTTAACAGCTTTTGTTTCGAGTCAGGTAGGTTGAGTTTTATTTTAAGCTTTTGGCACATTGGCTTCAGGCGTCTTTTGAGCCTGTTTGTTGGGTTTTCGGCGTGTAGGTATGTATGTATTTGCCCTGTTTCTTTTCTTAATTGGTTTATTTTGTTTTGTAGTCTCTTTTTCCAGGGCGGTTCTTGATTAGTATCCCTGTGTGTTCGCTCTTGTCCGACCGGTAAATCCAGGAGTTCCAAGACTGTAGCAGCTGCACAGTAGACGATATGGCATGTCTCTGTTAAGGTAACACTCTCTTGCATCTTGGCCTGTATTGCTTTATTCATTATCTGGACTGTGTTTTTGGCGGTAGCAGAGTATCTGATTTTGGGTAGTGTTGGTCTGTTTTCCACTGGTATCCCAGAGTATTTCTCTATGTTTTGCTCCAGTGCATTATTGACTTCTTGAGGGATTTCGTCTAGAGGAATTTGAAATATTGTTATTATTATTATTATTATTATTATTATTATTATTATTATTATTATTATTATTATTATTATTATTATTATTATTATTATTATTATTATTATGATTATTATTATTATTATTATTATTATTATTATTATTATTATTATTATTATTATTATTATTATTATTATTATTATTATTATTATTATTATTATTATTATTATTATTATTATTATTATTATTATTATTATTATTATTATTATTATTATTATTATTATTATTATTATTATTATTATTATTATTATTATTATTATTATTATTATTATTATTATTATTATTATTATTATTATTATTATTATTATTATTATTATTATTATTATTATTATTATTATTATTATTATTATTATTATTATTATTATTATTATTATTATTATTATTATTATTATTATTATTATTATTATTATTATTTTTTTTTTTTTTTTTTTTTTTTATTCCACGATATTTATCGGATCTTTTGACAGGCATGCATCGGCCTTGACGGCAAGATGCAGACTCTGTGTTTACGTTTCTAGAAACGACCTAACTGTATGCGTTCTTATTATTATTATTATTATTATTATTATTATTATTATTTTCAGGTTCCACAGACGTATCTGGATATGGCTTCTTACCTTTTTCGGCATTAGATGCAAGAAAACAGGTAAGTTTTATTTAATGACTTGTGGTGTTGTCGTTCAGTACTCGTCTGACAATTCCACTAGTTTCAATGAGTACTATTTTTTGCAACTGATGATAAATTTTTTCTTTTAGGTTCAGCGTCTTAAGACTGTCTAAGAGGGTATGCGGGATTTCTCCAGTTGCTCCTATTATGATTGGTACAATGGTGACTCTTTCCTGGTTCCACATGTCCTTTATTTCATTTGCGAGAGGTAGGTATTTATTAATTTTTTCTGTGTGTTTCTTTTGCAGGTTTGTAGCTAGTGGAACGGAGAAGTCTATCAGGTAAGTATGCTTGAATTTTTTGTCTGTAAACACCATGTCTGGTTTGTTGTGCTGTATGGGTATATCTGTTACTATCTCTCTGTTCCAGTATATCTTATAGTTTTCAGTTTCGATAACGCTTTCTGGATTGTACTTATAATAGGGAGTTGTTTCTGTTAGTTCAGTGTTTAGCTTTAGGAGTTCTTGGTGGATCACTTTCCCAACGTTGTCGTGTCTTTTCGTATATTCTTTTGGAGCCATTGTTTGGCAACCGCTTATTATATGGTCGATGGACTCGGTTTGATTCCCGCACATTCGACATTTATCCGTTGGGTTGTGTTCTTTCATTATGTATTTTTTATAGTTTCGTGTTGCAACAACCTGATCTTGGATTGCTATAATAAATGCTTCTGTTTCGGGAAATAGGTATCCTAGTTTCAGCCACATAAAAGAAGCATGTTTGTTGATATGTTGTTGCGCCAGTATTGCTGGGTAGCGTCTGTGTAGCTCTTTTCTTTTCCATCTCTCTTCTATGTTATCTTCTGCAGGTTCCTCGATATTGTTATCTGCTAGGTTCAGTGGAGTTAGTTTGTTGTCTAGTTTTCTTAGAGCCTGGTATGTTTGGTTATTTGAGTTTTCATCAATAAAGTATTTTCTTAGATTTTTTATTTGTTTTTCCTTGTGTTTTGCTATGTCTGTGATACCTTGTCCTCCATTTTCTCGTGGTATGTTTACTCTTTCTGTTGAGCTGCGAGGGTGATGTTTGCAAAATTTTGTGCCTAGAGTGCGGATGTCTCTGTTGAGCTCTTCAAGTTCTGTGTCTGTCCAATTAAGTACTCCAAAGCTGTATGTGAGGATTGATATCGCGTACGTGTTTATCGCTTTTGATGTGTTTTTGCTGTTGAGTTTCGTTTTCAATATTTTCCGTACTCTTTCTTTAAATTGGTTTCTTAGTGTCACTTTGCTCTCTTTTTGATCTATTCCTCTAGCTTGTTGGTATCCTAGGTATTTATAAAGTTCGTCTATTTCCATTCCTTCTATTTGTCCCTTTTCTGCACCTATGTCATATCCTTCATGTTTTTTCCATTTACCTCTTTCCATTGCGTTTATTCGACATTTATCTAGTCCGAATTCCATATGGATGTCTTCGCTAAACGTTTTGGTGGTTTTGATAAGCTTTTCAATGTTTTCTTTGTTGTCTGCATACATTTTAAGGTCATCCATATAGAGAAGGTGACTAATGATGGTGTTTCCTATGGTTGTGCCTTTCTTTGTTTTATTCAGCATGTTTGATAGTGGGTTTATTGACATACAAAACCATAGTGCGCTAAGCGCGTCGCCTTGAAAGATACCTCGTTTTATTTCAATGTTATCGATTGTGAATTTGGATTTAGTTGTGTTTATACTTAGTGTTGTTTTCCATTTTTCCATTGATACTTTGAGGGTGTTTAAGATATACGGGTCAATTTTGTAGATTTCTAAGACTTCAAGTAGCCAGGTGTGTGGGACGCTGTCAAAAGCTTTTTTGTAATCTATGTATACGGTATATAGCGACTTTTTGTCTTTCTTTTTGTGTTGTGTTATGATGGTGTCTATGATCAGTTGTTCTTTACACCCTTTGGTTTTTCGTCTGCATCCTTTTTGTTCTATAGCTAGCATGTTATTTTCGATCAGGTGACCATATATCTTTTCTGTAAGGATAGATGTGAATATTTTATAAATAGTTGGTAGACAGGTTATTGGTCTGTATTTATCTGGGCTTTTGCTTGTGGGTGTTGTTTTGGGCAGTAGATACGTAATGCCTTCGGTCATGAATTCTGGAGTCTCCGCTTCTCCTTGTAAAGTTTTAGAAAATAGTGCTGCTATTCTGTTGTGTGTATGTGTGAATTGTTTCCACCAGAAATTGTGTATTCCATCTTTTCCTGGTGATTTCCAACTGTGTGTTTTTTTGATGGCTTTCTTTACATCTTCAGTTGTTACGGTGTGATTGTTCATTTGTTTTTTGTTTTGCATCTTCGTTTTTTCTTCTTTAATCCATTTCGATGTTTGTTTGTGTTGTTTTTCTTGTGACCATATATTGCTCCAGTAAGTTTTAGTTTCTTCTTTATCCGGGTCTTCGTTTTGCTGTTTGTTTTCTTTTTGTTCGTTCAGACCCCTGTAGAATTTTCTTTCATCTTCGTTGAATTGCTTATTGTGTTGTCTGCGTTGGTTGCTTTCCTTTAGTCGTCTTAGTCTTTTTGACTTCGCAGCAAGTTTCTGTTTGAGCAAGTCTAAGATCTCAATGATATTTTTGTTTTCTTCATTTTGATATTCTTTTATAATGTTTTGGGCTTTGTTTTTAGTTTCTTACTTGCTGTTGGTTCTTGTGTTTTTATTAGCCTTCCTATTTTTGCGCGTAGCTCATCTATTTGGTTGCTGATTCTCCGTTCCCATGGTGGCATTGTCTGGCTTTCTGAGGTTTCTTTGTTTTGTTGTTTTTTTAGTGTTTTCTGTTGTATAAGACCTGACGCGGTTGCTGCTCCTATATAAACAAGGTTGTGGATCGTTGTGATGTCGTCGTTCTGTTTTGATTTATTTCTAATTATATTGTTGATTTGGTTAATAATGATTTTCGCCTTCGGCGTAATCTTTGTTTTCAATTTTGGGAGCTTCGGTCTTAGGTTTGGTGTCGTTCCGTAGTACTTCATATAGGTTTCCTCAAAACAGTTCTCGATGTGTCGTTCTTCATCAGAGGGTTCTTCTTGGGCTTCTTGGACATGGATTGGGTTTCTCGGCGGTGTTGTAGGATTTATCCCAAGTTCTCTTCTAGCTTCGTTTTTTATTCTGTCCATTGTTATTATTATTATTATTATTATTATTATTATTATTATTATTATTATTATTATTATTATTATTATTATTATTATTATTATTATTATTATTATTATTATTATTATTATTATTATTATTATTATTATTATTATTATTATTATTATTAATATTATTATTATTATTATTATTATTATTATTATTATTATTATTATTATTATTATTATTATTATTATTATTATTATTATTATTATTATTATTATTATTATTATTATTATTATTATTATTATTATTATTATTATTATTATTATTATTATTATTATTATTATTATTATTATTATTATTATTATTATTATTATTATTATTATTATTATTATTATTATTATTATTATTATTATTATTATTATTATTATTATTATTATTATTATTATTATTATTATTATTATTATTATTATTATTATTATTATTATTATTATTATTTTTTTTTTATTTTTATTTTTTTTTCACGATTTTGAATCGGTTTGTTTAGCCACGCATAGGTCGGAGCTTGAGTTTGAGCTAACGGCCTATTATTATTATTATTATTATTATTATTATTATTATTATTATTATTATTATTATTATTATTATTATTATTATTATTATTATTATTATTATTATTATTATTATTATTATTATTATTATTATTATTATTATTATTATTATTATTATTATTATTATTTTTTTTTTTTTTTTTTTTTTTTTTTTTTTTTTTTTTTTCACACGTCTTTCAGTGGTGCAGCTCAGTTTCAACCGGACGCTGTTGCGTCAAGGTATAAACCGACGTGACTAAGGGGTTAGTGTTCTTCGGACAATTGCAGTTGTGCCAAGAATTACTGCTTTCTGCATCAGACTGCATATATGTCGGGGTAAGTTTAGCTCTTCTAGGTGTTTTATTACTTTAATGTGCACTAAGCCATTGGCGGAAATTATGATTGGTTTAATTTCCACCTTTGTTAGATCCCACAATTCTTTTATCTCATCCGCTAGCGGGCGATACCGGTTTATTTTGTCCCTATATGATTTTCCCAGGTTTTCGTCCAGCGGTACAGAGAAGTCAATTATGACTGCAGATTGGTTTTTGATGTCTAGCAAGATCATATCCGGTTTGTTATGTTGAACTTCTCGGTCTGTTGTTATTGAGGTATCCCAGTAGACTTTGTGACACTCAATTTCTACTATATTTAAAGGATGATGTTTATATCCTGGTATTTTTCCTGTTTTTAAGTTTAATCTTTGAAGCATAGCCAAATGAAGTTCCTTTCCCATGCTGTTATGCCTGCTTAAATAAGCTGTAGGGGCTAATTGGTTACAAGCAGATATTAGGTGCTGAATTGTCTCCTGCTTTTTATTACAGTGTCTACAGCGGGTGTTCGGGATGTCCATTTTGAAGATGTGTTTCTGATGACACCGGGTTGCCACCACTTGATCCTGGATTGCATGGAGCGCTCCCTCGGTTTCTGCAAATAGATACCCTTGCGTAAGGTAAGTATTCGAAGTTTTGAAATCCGCATCTTCCTGGTGTAGTGAGTTGTAGTATCTACCGTGTAACACTTTTCCTTGCCATGTTTCTTTCATTGTATTAATGTAGTCGTTTTTTCTTTCAGGTTCCCCGTCAGCGAGATTTAAAGCAGAGTATCCATCATCAACAGTGAGCAGGCATCGGTAAAAAGGTAAGTTTTTATTTTTGAAATATTTTCTTAGGTTTTGTGTTTCGTCAAATAGCATGCTTTCGAGGTTAGATATTCCACGTCCACCTTCTTTTCTGGAGATGTATAAACGCTCAATCGCCGATTTAGGGTGGTGTATCCTAAATTTCGTAAGCCTTGTTCGCACTTGCCTGTCTAAGTGTTGGATTTCTGTATGCGTCCAATCTATCACACCAAATGAGTACGCCAACCCTGGTACTGCCCACCCATTGATTGCCTGTATCTTGTTTTTGGCGTTCAGCTGAGTTTTTAAGATCAAATTGATCCGTTTAAAGAACGCTGATATTATTCTTTCCTGGTTAGCTTTTTTGTCAATGCTAAGACCTTGCTGAAAGCCCAAGTACTTGTAGGTTTCCTCGGGGCCCAAGGCAGGGATGGTTGTGACGTTGTCCATCAGTGTCATATTTTCGGTCTGCATGACTTTTCCTCTGTCTATATGAACTACTGCACACTTTTCTAGCCCCATTTCCATTTTAATCGCATTGGTAAACGCCTTAATCAGTTCTAGGGAGCTCTGCAGTTGTTGAGGATTTTTGGCATATACTTTAAGGTCATCCATGTAAAACGCGTGGGATATTTTTGTTTCTTTGTCCAGCGCGTATGAGTTTCCGCTCTTATTTAGCATATCGCTTAGAGGGTTGAGCGCTAGACAGAACCAGATTGGGCTTAGGCTGTCACCCTGGAAAATGCCTCTATTGATTTTAATCTCATCTGTTTTGTAGACTTGCAGATTGAGACTGGTTCGCCATGTTGCCATCAAGTGTTTTAGTAGTGCAGTAATTTGTGGGTTGATTTTATAAATGTCCAACACTTTTACTAGCCAAGAATGAGGAACTGAGTCAAAGGCCTTCCTGTAATCGATCCATGCCATGGATAGTTTTCTTTTCTTTAACTTTGCTTGTCTAGTTATAATGTTATCGATTACAAGAAGTTCCTTACATCCACGTGCTTTTTGCTTGCATCCGTTTTGTTCCCATGCAAGTATGTTGTTTGCGTTTATGTGCTGTGTGATCTTTGTACAAATGATTGATGTTAAGAGTTTGTAGATAGACGGTAAACAAGTAATAAGCCGATAGTTTTTAGGATCTTTATTGTCTCCGCTTTTGGGTAGCATGTGGGTAATTCCGAGAGTAAAATATGCAGGTATATTTGAAGGGTCCAGGATTGCTTCAGCAAATTTATCTGCTGTTACTTGGTGTGTTTCAGTGAGTGCTTTCCACCAGTAGTTGTGAATGTGATCGACACCAGGTGCAGTCCAATTTTTCATCTTGTTGGTTGCAGCAGTGATATCAGCTTTCCTTATTTCGGGTTGAACCATTTGTTCACTGGCTTCGTAAGATTTTATTTCCTGTGCGATCCAGAATGCCCTATCATTGTGAGTGACATTCTGCTCCCATATGTCCCTCCAAAATCTCTGCATATCTTTTTTTTCAGGTAGTATTTGTGTGATACCCTCTCTGTTTTGTTGTAATTGTCTGTAAAATGCTTTTTGATCCTTTACAAACAATTTGTTTTCTTGATATCTGCGGCTTCTTAGCCGGTATCTTCTGATCCTATTCCCTAAGGCTTTTATCTTTTGTTTTAGGCCATCCAGATGCTTTCGAAGATCCTGCTGGAATGATGGTCCACGCAGGTTGATTTTGGCACGTCTGGCATAGTTTTTCGCGTATTTTTGGACTTTTTGGCTGCTTTCAGAGTTTAGGTAAGTGTGCAGAATGCCTATTTCTCCACGTATGGTGCTTATTCTGCCCTCTATGCGCCGCTGCCATGGCGGAATATTTTTTGTGGGCGATTTATTTTCTGGCTTTTTGTTTTTAGGTTTGGTGCCATACGTAGAGCAGACAGCATGAGCCGCACAGTAGACTGCATGGCAGATATCCAGCAGTGATTCCGAGGGGATGGTTTCGTTGAGGGCCCTATTAATTTTCTCTACCATGGTAAGTATTTCTTGATTTAGGATCAATTTTGGGAGTGCCGGTCTTGTATGGGAATACCTCGTAGCTTGAGGTTTATTATTATTATTATTATTATTATTATTATTATTATTATTATTATTATTATTATTATTATTATTATTATTATTATTATTATTATTATTATTATTATTATTATTATTATTATTATTATTTTTTTTTTTTTTTTTTTTTTTTTTTTTTTTTTTTTTTCACGCGTTACCACGGTACTTCTTGTAGTCGGTGAGGTAAGTCACAAGACATACAAGTGTAAGACTCTTCTTCTAATGTTCATTTTCTTTTGCAGGTTTGTTTAGGATCAATTATTATTATTATTATTATTATTATTATTATTATTATTATTATTATTATTATTATTATTATTATTATTATTATTATTATTATTATTATTATTATTATTATTATTATTATTATTATTATTATTATTATTATTATTATTATTATTATTATTATTATTATTATTATTATTATTATTATTATTATTATTATTATTATTATTATTATTATTATTATTATTATTATTATTATTATTATTATTATTATTATTATTATTATTATTATTATTATTATTATTATTATTATTATTATTATTATTATTATTATTATTATTATTATTATTATTATTATTATTATTATTATTATTATTCTTATTATTATTATTATTATTATTATTATTATTATTATTATTATTATTATTATTATTATTATTATTATTATTATTATTATTATTATTATTATTATTATTATTATTATTATTTTTTTTTTTTAATCACGTTAACCGGATGTTTTACACTGGAACCGGCAAGGTGAGTTGCAAGGTTCGCAGTGTTCTCTATTTTTTATTTAACACTTTTCTTATTATGTTACAGGTGCTTAAGATAACTGCCTTCTGCAAGTCGAAAAAGAGACCCTTTGAAAGTCCAAGGCTGTCCAGATGGTTTTTTAGCTCCTTAGGAACTTCCCCTGTTGCTCCAATGACGATTGCAATGGTTCTGACTTTTCTAGCTTGCCAAGTTTCCTTTAGATCTTCACATAGTGGTAAGTATTTTTCTATTTTTTCCATTTCCTTTTTCTTGATGTTAGCTGGAGCCGGGATCGCAACGTCTATCAAAGTAATTTCCTTGTTTTCTTTATCAAATACTACTATATCAGGTCTATTGTGTTGGACAGTCCTATTTGTTTGAATGTCTCTGTCCCAATATAATAGATAGTTGTCATTTTCCAAAACATGTTCTGGTAAGTATCTATAGTAGGGCGTTTTCTCCTTAGTTAGCTGCAGCTTGTGACAAAGTTCAGTATGTAATATTTTGGCTACATTATTGTGACGTGTGGTATATTCTCGTGGGGCCAGCGTTTTGCATCCACGAATTAGATGTTCAACATTTTCATGTTTTTCTCCGCACATTCTACATTGAGTTGTTGTGATATTTTGATCCTTTAAAATGTATTTTAGGTAAGATCGCGTGGCTATGACCTGGTCCTGTATTGCACATATGAAACCTTCGGTCTCTGGAAAGATGTTCCCTCTATTAAGCCACCCAAGTGAGGCGACTCTATCAAGGTTGGTATTGTTAAGCATGTTTGGGTAGCGGCCGTGAAGTTCCTTCCCTTTCCAATCGTTTACCATTGTTGAGAGGGAGTATTGTGGATCGCATATATGTTCTTTGTTTTGCAATTTTAGTGGTGTTAGATTTTTGTCTAGGTTTATAATTGCCCGGTGAAGGGGAGAATTTGTTGCCCTATCATAGAAATACTTACGCATCTGTTCAATTTGATTTTTATACCTGATTCGCATGTCTGCAATACCCCTACCTCCTTGGTTTCGCGGTATGTGAAACCTCTCCTTACATGCTTTAGGATGATGTTTTCTCTGTTTAGTGAAACATACTCTGATGGTTCGATTTAGATCATCGAGTTCCGTTACAGTCCAGTTTACAACTCCAAAACTGTATGTTGCGACAGGAATTGCATAAGTATTTATTGCTGCTGCTGTATTTATTGCGGAAAGTTTTGTTTTCAGTATGCTTATGGTACGTTTTTTTAGTTTATCTTTAAGTTGGTGTTTAACTTCTACTTCTTGTATACCTTGTGACTGTATAAATCCCATGTATTTGTATGTATCGTCTTCTTGCATGTGAGATATGGTTCCACTACCTGAAGCCTTCGTTAACTGATGGTCTTCCGTCTTGTGCCATTTTCCCTTTCGGATGCTGTTAGTTTTGCATTTGTCCAGGCCAAATTTCATCCGCATGTCATTTGAGAAATTTTCTATGCATCTTAGTTCTTTTGTGAGTCCATTTTGGGTGCCTGAGAAAATCTTTATGTCATCCATGTACATGAGGTGTGACAGTGTGATTTCCTTATCAATTTCATAACCCTGATGTAATTCATTGAGTGCGGTAGAAAGCGGGTTTATTGCTATACAGAACCATATCGCGCTTAAGGCGTCACCCTGGAAAATTCCACGCATGATTCTAATATGTGTACCTTGGTTACGTGTTGTTCCAACAGTTAATTCAGTCTCCCATTGCGACATCATTGTTTTAAGTAATTCTATTATATCTGGGTTCACCTTGTACATGGACAGACATTGCAAAAGCCAAGAATGAGGGACACTGTCAAAAGCCTTCTGATAGTCAATGAAAGCAGTGTATAAGTTGTTCTTGTTCTTAATGACGTGTTTTGTTATTGTATTGTCTATTACAAGTTGTTCCCGGCATCCTTGTGCTTTTTTCCTGCATCCCTTTTGTTCCTCCGCTAGGAGGTCGTAATCTGCCATGTGTTTATATACTTTGTTGCATATAACACCGCTAAGTATTTTATATAAAGTAGGAAGGCAGGTTATTGGCCTGTACTTTGACGGGTCTTCTGATGGCTGGTCTGTTTTTGGGAGGAGATATGTTACGCCTTTCATAAGAAAGTCAGGGCTTCTTGTCGGGTCAGTTATTAGATCATTTAGAAGCTCCAGCATTTTCGGTCTTATGCTGGTAAATCGTTTGTACCAAAAGTTTTGAATTTTGTCAGGACCTGGGGCCTTCCAATTAGATATTTTTCTAAGTAATTCATCAAGTTCTTCAGTTGTGATCTTTCCTGATGTCATAATTGGTACTTTGTCTCTAACTTTATCCTCCTTTTTAATCCAGTTGGCTGAAGATTTGTGGGAAACTGGGTTTTCCCATATGCCTCCCCAGAAGGTTTTGATGGCTTCGGAGGTGGGATATTTTGCGTTGCGTTCGTCAGTCCTCTGGCTGCCGAAGTTCCTAAAAAAGTTTCTTTGACTTTGACTAAAGTTTTTATTGTCAATTCTTCTCTGGTATGCCTCCTTATACCTGTTAAGTCTGTTTGAAATGACTTTAAGGCGTTGTTTGAGGATGTCCAGAATTTCGATTTGTGTTTTATTGTTTTCATTTTTTTGTGCGTTTATAATTTGTTGAGCTTTATGTCTTAAACGTCTTTTCTGTGTGTTGAATTTTAAATCTTCACTTAGTATTCCGATTTCTTTTCGTATGTTGTTAAGTTTTTTCGTAAGCCTTATTTCCCATCCTGGTTTTCCGTTATTTTTGTTTTTCCCATTCTTGTCTTGTGTTGTTGAGTAACCGCATAGATTGACGGTGGCTTGTGCTCCGCAGTAGACAAGATCATGTAGTTCAGGGATATTGTGACATTGGTTTATCTTGGTTTTTATTATGTTGTTTACCTGTTCTATTTTAATTTTTGAAGCTTTGTTCACACGGATTTTTCTTATGGAAGGTCTTAAAGTTGGGTTCACTCCAGCATATTTTTCTAAGCATTCATGAACTGCGTCAAAAGCCTCTTGATCGGATGGCAGAATACTTTGTATCTGTGTTAATTCTGGTTCTTCAATTTCATTGGCATTGTTTTGCGTAACTGGTGTGAGTCCCAGCTCTCTGGCTACTTCTTCGCGGATCTTTCGAATTAATTCTTGTGGAAGTCGATTTTTCGTAAACAACTGCCTTCTTTGGTCCAAAATGTTCTGGAGAGTCTTGTTTTGGAGTTCTGGAAACTTCCTGACCATTTCGTCCCTCAAGAGGTGAGCGTATGGTCTTTTGTTCGTTTCCATTTCTGTGACAAGCAGATAGGTTCGATAAAGGTGACTGTTAATGTCTTCTGACCATTTAAATCGGACCCTTCTACCTTCGTTTCGGTCTACAGGGATGGGAGAAGCTTGACGCTCCTCAACATCTTCTGTAGGTGGAATAGTTGGTTCTATGTTCAAAGTTCTATTCCTGGTTCTAGCTCTGGTGGTTTCCATTCGCAGGTTAGCACCACCTGTTTGACTAGGTCCTGCGCCAGCCTGGGGATCATCAGGACGGTTCCGAATAGGAAGAGGCTGGTCTCCTACCCCGCCCGAGTAACGCTGTCTTCGGGTGCGCACAGCAATAAAAATCACATTCGAAGGTTGCTAGCCCTCTGAATGGTGCCCTCTGTTAGTCGCCTCTTACGACAGGCAGAGGATACCGTGGGGATATTCTTTGTGACACCCGTACCCCACACGTATTATTATTATTATTTTTTTTTTTTCCTCCTATATGTAGGGTTTGTTTTCCTAGTGGGGTGTTTACACACCAGTCACTAGTAATGCTATTGCTTATTATTCTGGTGTGTTCAGGGTTTTACGCACTATTCGACAGGTTTCCAACAGAACTGATTTTTGCATATCTTGTATAACTTTTTTGTCGTTAATTTTTATTTTATTTAGGTGTGCCGTAAGTTCATTTGAGATCAAGCCGTTAGATGTGATGATGATGGGCACGACAACAACAGATTTCAAATTAAGTATTTTTTTGTATTCTTCACATAAGTCGTAGTATTTATTAATTTTTTCTTGTTCTTTTTGCTTTAGGTTGTGGTCATTAGGATGTGAGACGTCGATAAAGAAGGCAGATTTTTCTTTTTTGTCAACAAGCACAATGTCAGGTCGGTTATTATTATTATTATTATTATTATTATTATTATTATTATTATTATTATTATTATTATTATTATTATTATTATTATTATTATTATTATTATTATTATTATTATTATTATTATTATTATTATTATTATTATTATTATTATTATTATTATTATTATTATTATTATTATTATTATTATTATTATTATTATTATTATTATTATTATTATTATTATTATTATTATTATTATTATTATTATTATTATTATTATTATTATTATTATTATTATTATTATTATTATTATTATTATTATTATTATTATTATTATTATTATTATTATTATTATTATTATTATTATTATTATTATTATTATTATTATTATTATTATTATTATTATTATTATTATTATTATTATTATTATTATTATTATTATTATTATTATTATTATTATTATTATTATTATTATTATTATTATTATTATAATTTTTTTTTTTTGTTTTTTTTTTTTTTGTTGCTCGTTTTTACGGTAAGTATAAGAGTATGTCGGCTTTTGGTAAGTAGAGCAAGACATACACTTTTTGTTATTGTTACTTGTTAATGTTCAAAACTCTCCTTACTGTGTTACAGGTGGATAAGATCACAGCTTTCTGCATTTCTAGGTAGAACTTTTCCGGGACAGTCAAGATTTTTAGTGCATTGAACAGTTTCTTTGGGATTTCTCCGGTTGCTCCAATAATAACTGGGACAATTTGCACTCTGTCCACCCTCCAGATTTTCTTTAGTTCTTCGCTTAAAAGTAAGTACTTTTCAATTTTTTCTTTGTGCTTTTTATGTATATTTGTTGGTGTTGGTATCGCGATGTCAATGATTAGAATCTCGTTATTTTCCTTATCTAACACAAATATGTCTGGTTTGTTGTGTTGGACTGGGTGGTCTGTTTGTAGACTTCTGTCCCAGTACATTGTTGTTTTTTCGTTCTCAGTGATAGGTGGCGGGTTGTATTTATAGTATGGTTCCCGGTTCTGTAATAAACCATATTTTATTCCTAATTCTCTGTGTATAATTTTTGCCACATCATTATGTCTGTTTGTGTAGTCTTTTGGAGCAAGCGTCGTACAGCTACTTATTATGTGTTCAATGTTTTCGTGCCCTTGTCCACAGAGTCTGCATTTTGTGTTTGTTATATTGGGGTCTTTGACAATGTATTTTTGATATGACTTTGTGGGAATTACTTGATCCTGAATAGCACAGAGAAAGCCTTCAGTTTCTGAAAAGATGTTACCCTTAAGTAGCCAACTTCTTGATGCTTTTTGATCTATGTCATCATGGTTAAGTGTATGAGGGTATCTTCCATGTAGTTCTTTCTGATGCCATTTTTGTGTTTGAGTGTTTATGTTGTATTCAGGATCACAACTATAATTTCCCTTGCAGAGTTGGAGAGGTGTAAGCTGTTTGTCTGTGGTGTTTATTGCAGCATGAAATAAGGAATTCTCACCAGTTTTAAGGAAAAACTCTCTTAGATTGTTGATTTGTTGCTTGTGTAGGAGTCGTAGGTCAGTAATTCCTCTTCCACCTTGGCTCCGTGGGAGATGAAACCGTTCTTTACATGCTCTTGGGTGGTGAGATCTGTACTTAGTGTAGAGTTTCCTTAGGGATCGATTTGCTTCTTCCAGCTCTGTTTCGGTCCATTTTACCACTCCAAAACTGTATGCGACAACCGGTGTTGCGAGTGTATTTGTTGCACTGATTTTGTTTCTAGCTGACAGCTGAGTCTTCAGAATGGCTTTTATCCGCTCTTTCATTTTGTTTATCAGTTGTTGTTTTACCAACTTTTCATCTATCCCCTGTGACTGCAGAAAACCAAGATATTTGTAGGATTCATTTTTATCCATAGCTGCAATCGTACCTCCTCCAGATCTTTGTAACATTTCAAAGTCGTCACTTCTTTGCCACTTACCTTTCAGAAGGCTGTTAATTCTACACTTGTCCAAGCCAAAGTTCATGGATATATCAGCTGAGAAAATTTCTGTTTGTCTAAGGAGATTTTTTATGCCATTGTTTGTCTCTGAAAAGAGTTTCAGATCATCCATATATACTAGATGACTTACTTGCTGATTGCTCGCTGGTATTTTATATCCGGATTTCTTGTTGTTTATAGCATTGGATAGTGGATTGATAGCAATACAAAACCACAAAGCACTTAGCGCATCGCCTTGGTAAATCCCTCTACTTATTCGCATTTTTAGTGGTTCTATTTTTGAGTTTGATATCAAAAGGTTTGTCTCCCACTTTTCCATCGCTATTTTTAGGAAATTTGTAATTTGGGGGTTTACCTTATATATATATTAAGACTCTCAATTAGCCAGGTGTGCGGAACGCTGTCGAATGCTTTCTGATAGTCAATAAATGCTGTGTATAAGGTTCTGTGATTTTTAATTGCATCTTTCGTTATGACTGTATCTATTACTAGTTGTTCTTTACAGCCCTGTGATTTCTTTCTGCAACCTTTTTGTTCTTCTGCGAGAAGATTGTTTCTCGTCATATGTCTGTAGAGCTTGTCTGCGAGAATGCCTGTCAAAATCTTGTATATGGTGGGCAGACATGTAATCGGTCTATATTTTGACGGGTCTGGTTGTGGGTGTGTCGATTTGGGGAGCAGGTAGGTATTTCCCATTGTGAAGAATTTAGGTAGATTTTCTGGGTGGTTAAGAATATCTGTAAGAAGATAAGTCAGTTTTTCATGTAAGTGTGTGAATCGTTTATACCAGAAGTTATGAATGCCATCTGGTCCTGGCGCTTTCCAGTTGTGTGCTTTTGACAAGGTTTTTTAGGTCTTCCAATGTTATTGTTTCTGGTAGCATAGCTGGTATATGTTCCACTCTTTTTTTCTCGAGTGTCATCCAATCAGCGTTGTGTTTATGACTTGCTGGTTTCTCCCAGATATTTCTCCAAAATTCTCTGACACTTTCTCGCGTTGGGTATTCTCCATTCTCTGCGTCGGTTTTTGGATTTAGAAGTTGTCGGTAGAAGAGCCTCTGATTCGTATTGAACAATCTGTTTTCTATTTTTCGTTGGTAGGATATTCGATAACGTCTGAGTCTATGACTGTATACCTGTAGTCTTTGTTTTAGAAAGTCGATAATTTCGATGATTGTTCCATTGGACTTGTTTGCGTATCTTTGGATAATTTGGTTTGCTTTTGTTTCCGTCTTCCTGTTTTTAATATTTTTATTTTGCATTTGTGTTAGCTGTCCAATTTCTGCCCTTATTTTCGCGATTTTTGCAGTTAACCTCTTTTCCCATCTGGGTTGTGTCGTTTGTTCTTTGGGCGTTGTTTTTCTCATTGTCTTTTGGTTGTGAAGTTCAATTGTTGTTTTTGCTGCTGCATATGTGAGGTCGTGTAAGCCCTGTAGGTTTTCACAAGCAGTCACTCTGTGGATTAGAGCATTGTTGACTTGTACAATTATATTATTTGTGTCTTTGCATGTTTTTAACTTGGGTAGATTTGGTCTTAAAATGGGGTTTAGACCTTGGTATCGTTGTATGTTGTTTTCAAGTTTGTTGTATACTTCTTGTTCTTCCGGGTTGTGCATATCATTTTCATAATTTTCTGTTGTTTGGTCGTAATTTCGATTTTGTTGCTCCTCAACTGGCGGTGCTCGCATCCCAAGTTCCACCTCTACTTCGGTGCGAATTTGTTGCACAATATCATGCGATAGTCTGTGTTTTGTGAACAGCTCTCGTCTTTGACTGAGTATGTTCATCAAGGTTTTACCAGCTAGTGGTGGGAATTTCTGTAGCATATCTTGGTGTAGTCTGTGTCCGTAGGGAGTTTTGTCTGTTTCCATTTTTGTGAGTAGTAGGTATGTACGATAAAGGTATATGTTCATTTCTTCTGTCCATTTAAATCGCACATTGCCTCTTCTTCGGTTTCCAGCTATGGGCTCATCTGCCTGATGAGCAACATTGTCTGGAACTGTTATGGCATTGGGGGTGTCAGGTCCATTTTCATGCGGGTCGGTGGAGTTCCTTCTTAGGGGGATGCCACCTGGTTCATCTTCTCCTAAGACAGGCGGGGGGTCTTCTAGGCGGTTCCGAACAGAGTTAGCCTGATCCTCTGCCACGCCTGAGTATCGCTTTCGCCTCGTCCTTATAGCGACTACATATCACGCCCTTTGGGGTGCTAGCCCACTAGACGGTTTGCTGGTTTTTGTCCACCCCGGGTATTTTATTTCCCCGTTACCCTTCAGCCTTTTTCAAGGGCTGACGAGTGTACCTCATCGCGAGAGGCGGCCCCCGATAGCAGGTCCAGCAACTGCCACGAGTTATTATTATTATTATTATTATTATTATTATTATTATTATTATTATTATTATTATTATTATTATTATTATTATTATTATTATTATTATTATTATTATTATTATTATTATTATTATTATTATTATTATTATTATTATTATTATTATTATTATTATTATTATTATTATTATTATTATTATTATTATTATTATTATTATTATTATTATTATTATTATTATTATTATTATTATTATTATTATTATTATTATTATTATTATTATTATTATTATTATTATTATTATTATTATTATTATTATTATTATTATTATTATTATTATTATTATTATTATTATTATTATTATTTTTGGGTTTCACAGATATATCTGGATGATCTTCCTGTTTCGGCATTCGCTGCAAGAATACAGGTAAGTTTTTGCTTTGTTTATCTTTTTTATTTAATTTTAGTTATCAGGGTCATTTAATACTCTTCTGACAATTCCACTGGTTTCAATGAGCACTATTTTTTGTAGCTGCTGATATATGTGTTCCTTTATGTTTAGTTTTTTCAGACTTTCTATCAGTGTGTGTGGTATTTCCCCATTTGCGCCTATGATTATTGGTACTACAGTAACTTTCAACTGGTGCCACATATCTTTTATTTCATTTGCAAGGGGTATATATTTGCTAATTTTTTCTTTGTATTTTTTTTGCAGATTTGCCGCCAGTGGAACGGAGAAGTCGATAACGAAGGTGTGTTTGGATTTTTTGTCGGTAAGTACGAGATCTGGTTTGTTATGTTGTAGGGGCAGATCTGTTATAATTTCTCTATTCCAGTAGATTGTATAGCTTTCCGTTTCAATGACACTTTCCGGATTGTATTTGTAATACGGGATTGCTTCCTTGGTTTCCATTCCATGCAGTTTCAGAAGTTCTTGGTGGATTACTTTGCCTATGTTATCATGTCTTCTGGTATATTCTTTTGGAGCAAGCGTTTGACATCCACTTATTATATGATCGATCGATTCGGTTTGTTCCCCACAAAGTCTACATTTGTCTGTTGGAATATCTTGTTTCATGATGTATTTCATATAGTTACGTGTTGCGATGACTTGATCTTGTATTGCTATCACAAATGCTTCGGTTTCCGGAAATAAGTATCCAAGTTTCAGCCACTTCAAAGAAGCATCTTTGTTTATGTGAGATTGCATCAGTGTAGCTGGGTATCGACCATGAAGTTCCTTTCCTTTCCACCTCTCTTCAAGATTATCCCTTTCTGAATCTGAATCGTCATTATTAGTTTGTCCAAGATTAAGTGGTGTCAATCTTTTATCAAGTTTAATCAGAGTTTTATAGATTTGGTTGCTTGATTTCTCATCGTTAAAGTATTTCCTGATTTTGATTATTTGTTTTTGGTTATGTTTTGGTATGTGTACAATTCCTTGTCCTCCCTTTTCTCTTGGAATGTTTACTCTCTCTAATGAGCTACGTGGATGGTGTTTGCGGAATTTTGTACTCATGGTGCGGATGTCACGATTGAGCCCTTCAAGTTCGGTATCAGTCCAGGCAAGTACTCCAAAACTGTATGTAAGGATAGATATGGCGTATGTGTTGATTGCTTTCGTGGTGTTTTTGGCATTTAATTTTGTTTTTAAGATGGTCCTTATTCTTTCTTTGAATTTGTTTTTTAACGCTTCCTTGGAATGTTTCTGGTCTATTCCTCTAGCTTGCTGATATCCTAGATATTTATACATTTCTTCTGTTTCCATACCTGCTATTTGACAATTATCCATACCCATATCAAACCCTTCATGTCTTTGCCATTTTCCCCTCTCCATTGCGTTTATTCGACATTTGTCTAAACCAAATTCCATGTGAATGTCGTCACTAAAGGTTTTTGTGACCTTTATTAGTTTTTTTATGCTTTCGTTGTCATCTGCATAGATTTTAAGGTCGTCCATATATAGAAGATGGCTTATTGTGATGTTCTCAATGGTTGTGCCTTTTTTTGTTTTGTTGAGCATGTGTGATAAAGGGTTTATTGCCATACAAAACCATAGCGCGCTTAGCGCGTCTCCTTGGAAAATTCCTCGTTTTATTTCAATGTTCTCCGTTTTGAATTTGGTTTGAATGGTATTTACGCTTAAGGTTGTTTTCCATTTTTCCATTGTTTGTTTTAGGGTGTTTTGAATGTATGGGTCAATTTTGTAGATGTCTAGGATCTCTATCAGCCATGCATGCGGGACACTATCAAAGGCTTTTTTGTAATCTATATATGCAGTGTATAGTGACATTTTCTTTTTCTTTTTGTGTTGCGTTATGATGCTGTCTATAATTAGTTGCTCTTTGCATCCTTTGGTTTTTCTTCTGCAACCTTTCTGTTCTGATGCTAAAAGATTATTCTCGACCAGGTGATTGTATATTTTTTCTGTGATAATCGATGTTAGTACCTTGTATATTGTCGGAAGACAAGTGATAGGTCTGTATTTGTCTGGGCTTCTGCTTGTTGGAGTTGTTTTTGGTAGGAGGTATGTTACGCCTTCGGTCATGAAATCTGGGATTTCTGTTTGTCCTTTTAACATTTTAGAGAAAATTTCGGCTATCTTATTGTGTGTACTTGTGAAACGTTTCCACCAGAAGTTATGTATTCCATCTTTTCCTGGTGCTTTCCAATTGTGTGTTTTTCTAATAGCATTTTGTACATCTTCCGTTGTTATTTTGTGATTGTTCATTTGCTTTTTGTTGTGCATCCTAGTTCTTTCGTCTCTGATCCATTTTGATTTTTCTGTATGTTTTTTTTCTTGTGACCATATACTGCTCCAATAGGTTTTTATTTCTTCTCTTTCCGGTGTCTCGTTTTTTTCATTATTCTTTGTTTGTTGGCCCAACTCTCTATAAAATCGTGCTTCGTCTTCTCTAAATTGTTTATTGTGTTGTCTGCGTTGATTACTTTCTTTCAGTCTCCTGAATCTTTTTGATTTAGCTGCAAGTTTTTGCTTTAGAAGGTCTATGACTTCCGTAAGACTTTTGTTTTCTTTGTTTTGGTATTGTGATAATATTTCTTGAGCTTTATTTTTTAATTTTATGTTTGCGTTTGGTTCTCTTGATTTTGATAGTCTTCCAATTTTAGCACGTAGTTCATCTACGTCCCTCTTGATTCTCCGCTCCCATGGTGGTTCCTCTTGCCGTTGTTTGTTTTGTTGTTTTTTTGGTGTTTTACTGGTGAGTTTTGAGGTTGTTGCTGCTCCTATGTAAACTAGGTTGTGTAATGTTGTGATGTCATCATTTTCTTTTATTTTATTTTTAATTATGTTGTTTATTTGTTTGATGACGATATTAGTCTTTGGTGTGATTTTTGATTTGAGTTTTGGGAGCTTTGGTCTTAGGTTTGGTAAGATTCCATAGTACTGTATATATGTTTCTTCAAAACAGTTTTCTATTTGCTGCTCTTCTTCAGTCAGTTCAACTTCATTTTGTTCTATGTTTTGTGGTCCATTTCTTATTATTATTATTATTATTATTATTATTATTATTATTATTATTATTATTATTATTATTATTATTATTATTATTATTATTATTATTATTATTATTATTATTATTATTATTATTATTATTATTATTATTATTATTATTATTATTATTATTATTATTATTATTATTATTATTATTATTATTATTATTATTATTATTATTATTACTATTATTATTATTATTATTATTATTATTATTATTATTATTATTATTATTATTATTATTATTATTATTATTATTATTATTATTATTATTATTATTATTATTATTATTATTATTATTATTATTATTATTATTATTATTATTATTATTATTATTATTATTATTATTATTATTATTATTATTATTATTATTATTATTATTATTATTATTATTATTTTCAGGTTCCACAGGTCTTCCTGGTTAGAGCTTCTCTCCGGTACTTGCGTACAAGGATTCGAAGTGGGGTCTACGGTATAGGTAAGTATTTTCAAGGTAAGTTCAGAACTTTACGTACGATTCCAGTAGTTTCTATCAGAGTGATTTTTTGCATTTGACTAACTAGATTTTCTTTTATTTCCAGGGTTTTGAGGCCATCGAGTGTTGCTGACGGTACTTCCCCAGTAGCTCCGAAGATTATTGGCACAATGGTGACTCGATCTTGGTTCCACATGTCTTTGATCTCATTTGCTAATGGCAAGTATTTGTTTATTTTTTCTTGGTATTTTCGTTGAGTGTTTGTGGGCAGCGGGATTGCCATGTCTATGATGTACGCTTGTTTTGTTTGTTTGTTCACAAGCACCATATCTGGTTTGTTATGTGGTATATGTACGTCCGTGATTATTTCTCTGTTCCAATATAGCTTGTAGTTCTCATTTTCATTCACAGAGTCGGGTTATAGCTTATAGTACGGGGTGTGAGGTGCGTCAGGTTTTATTTTTTTTAGAAATTCCTGGTATATGACTTTTCCTACGTTGTCGTGCCTTTTTGTGTATTCGTTGGGGGCTAGTACTGTGCAACCGCTCACTATGTGATCTATCGATTCTGTTTGTTCTCCACACATTCTACATTTATCTGTTTCTATGCGTTGTTTCATTATGTGTTTTTGGTAATTGCGTGTGGGAATTACTTGATCTTGGATAGCCATGACAAACCCTTCTGTTTCTGGGAACAGCTGTCCCTTCTTAAGCCAGTCCAGTGATGCTTTTTCATTGATGTGGGCCTGCTTGAGTAATGCAGGATATCGTCCATGTAATTCTTTGCTAAGCCATTTTTCCATGTGATTTATGGATTCTTCTTCAGGTAATTGTCTGCTTTGTAGGTTCAGGGGCGTGATTTTATTGTCTTTGTTTACTATTGCTTTGTACAGTCCGGTCTCTTCCGCTTTTTTGTGAAAGTAGGTTCTTAGGTTTTTTATTTGTTTCTTATGTAGTTCTTCAATGTTTAACACTCCCCATCCTCCTTGCTCTCTGGGAAGGTGAAATCTTTCCATAGAGCTTCTTGGGTGGTGGAACCTGTGTTTAGTGGCTACAGTTCGTATTGTGCGGTTAAGTTCGGTTAGCTCTGTTTGTGTCCACGATATGATGCCGAGGCTATATGTTAGGATTGGGATTGCATAGGTGTTGATTGCCTTCACCATATTCCTTCCACGTAGCTTCGTCCTCATTATGATTTTGAGCCTTTGTTTGAGATTGCATCTAAGGTGTTCTTTGGTTTGTTTCTGATCTATCCCACGTGCTTGCTGGTATCCCAAATATTTGTACAGCTCGTCCTCTTCCATTCCTTCTATCACTCCAGCATCCTCTCCCATTTCTACTCCTTGATGTTTCCTCCATTTCCCTTTTTCCATGACATTGATGCGACATTTGTCTAGGCCAAATGTCATGTTAATGTCTTCACTGAACTTTTTTATTATTTGGATGTTTTTTTCCAGGTCTTCGTTGGATGACGCATATGTTTTGAGATCGTCCATGTATAGGAGGTGGGTAAGTATTTTGTTGTTTTCTAACTTTACACCTTTATTTTGTTCTTTTAGTGTGGAGGAGAGCGGGTTGAGAGCCAGGCAGAACCATAGCGGGCTTAGAGCGTCTCCCTGGAAAATTCCGCACTGTATAGGTATATCTCCGATTACTTGTTGCTTATTTTTAGCTGTGATTGTTAATGTGGTTTTCCATGTGTTCATTGCCTTTTCTAGGAGTTTTATTATTTGCGGGTCAATCTTATATAGTTCCAGTACCTCCAGCAGCCAAGTGTGTGGTACGCTGTCAAAGGCTTTCTGGTAATCTATATATGCAGTGTAAAGATCTTTTTTCTCTTTCTTTGCGTTTCCTGTTATTATGGCATCGATTACCAGTTGGTCTTTGCATCCTTTTGCTGACTTTGTGCATCCCTTTTGCTCTGTTGCCAAGAGTTCGTTCTCGGTTAGGTGCTTATATATTTTTTCAGCTATAACTCCTGTCAGTAACTTATAGAGTGTTGGGAGACATGTAATAGGGCGATATTTACTAGGGTTCTTGCTCGTAGGTGACGTTTTTGAGAGAAGATAAGTAATTCCTTGTGTCATAAATGTTGGTAGTTCAGTCCGGTTTTCCAGTATGTCTGTGAAGATGTCGACGATTTTTTTGTGTGTGCTTTTGAATTTTTTGATCCAGAAGTTTTGTATTTTATCAATGCCTGGAGCTTTCCAGTTTTTGCTCTTTTTGATCACCTTCTCGAGTTCTTCCAGTACTACTGTGTGGTTAATCATTCTCCTCTTGTTTGTCATCCTTTCTTTTTCTTTCGTTATCCATTTTGCTTTCTTTTTGTGTTGTTTTGGGACGGCCCATATGTTCTTCCAATAGCTTTTTGTGTCTTCTTTCCCTGGTTGTTCGTCTTCTTTGTTATTTGTTGTGGATTTAAGTTGTCTGTAGAACCTTCCCTCGTTATCCTCGAATTGGTTGTTGTCCTGTCTTCGCTGGCGACTTTCTTTGAATCTTCGGAGTCTTTTAGCTCTGGCCGCTAATTGTTGCTTGAGTAGATCGAGTATTTCTTGGTTGGTGTTGTTACTTTCATTTTTGTATTTGTTTATCAGTTTTTTTGTTTTTCGTTTAAGTGTTTCGCTTGCTGTGTTTCTGCTAGCTTGTTCTATTTGTCCTATATGTTTTTTAAGTTCCTCGATTCGTTTAATGAGTCGTCTTTCCCAAGGTGCTTGAGATTCTGTTGAGGTCGAGGTGTCTTCTTTGGGTTTATTTTTTATTTGTTGGTTTATTTCAATCGTGGTCATTGCGCCAACGTAAATAATTGTGTGGAGGTCAAGGATATTGTGTGCATCGTTGATTTTTTCTGCTATTGTGTTATTTATGAGGGTTATTGTTTGCTTTGTGTTTTTATTTGTCTTTAGCTTAGGTATTCTTGGCCTCATTTCTGGTAGGGTTCCGTTGTATTTCATGTATATCTCATCGAACTTTTCTATTACTTGTGCTTGGCCTTCGTCTATCACATTTACATCCGCGTCTGCTACTGGGGGTTGATTTTCGTTCTGGTCTCGTACTCCTAGTTCAATTTCTGCTTCTCTTTTTATGCGTTGGGCGGTTTCGGGTGTTATTGTTTTTGAGGTTAGTAGTACTCGTCTTTGATCTAGTATATTTTGCACTGTTTTACGCGCAAGTTCAGGGAACTGCTGAGTCATTTGTGCATGCAGTTCTCTGCTGTAACCTGTCTTTTTGGTTTCGAGTTCACTTAGAACAAGGTAGCGTCCGTATAGGAATTCATTCATGGCTGTTGTCCATTTTGTTCGCTGCCTTGGTCTACCCTGTAATGTAGTGGACTGAGGCGCAGCCTCAGCAACATCTGCATTGTGGATTTCATGTTGCTCTTCATTGAGGGGTTCTTGCGCGTTGGGTATTCGTTGTCCTTGTCCGTTGCCTTGGTCGTTTGCGGTGGGTCTAAGGCGGTTCCGACCCGGGTCCAGCTGCCCCGGCCCGCCTGAGTATCTCTTATTTCTTGTGTTCACAGCAAGAGAGTTTCACGCTAGATGGGTTGCTAACCCATGTAACGGTGCTGGTTTTTGTCCACCCCGGGTATTTTATTTCCCCGGTGCCCTCTAGGTTTTAGGCTAGCGAGCGTACCCCATCGCCAGGGGCAGCCTCCGATAGCAGACCAGCAACAGCCACGGATTATTATTATTATTATTATTATTATTATTATTATTATTATTATTATTATTATTATTATTATTATTATTATTATTATTATTATTATTATTATTATTATTATTATTATTATTATTATTATTATTATTATTATTATTATTATTATTATTATTATTATTATTATTATTATTATTATTATTATTATTATTATTATTATTATTATTATTATTATTATTATTATTTTTTATTTTTTTTTCACAGGAATTTTCCTGGGTTAGCATGACTAAACCGGGATGCGGTATCAACGGTTTAGTCATGTGTAAGTGCACGCCGAACAGTTCTACAGGTGCCCAAAATTGCTGCTTTTTGAGCGGTAAGTATTAGTTTTCTTGGGTCTTCTACATCTATTATTTTCAATTCTTGTTTTAGGTGGTTATCAACAAGACCAGTTGCCGAAATGACCAGTGGATGTATGGTGACCTGGTTGAGCTGATAGATGGTTTTTATTTCGTGAGAAAGGTCGATATACTTTGATATTTTTTGATTTCTTGCTTCTAGGAGATTGTGATCATTTGGTATAGTAATATCGATTATTCTGGCTAACTTTTTATCTTTTTGTATCACCAGTATATCGGGTCTATTGTGCGCCATTTCCCGATCACTAATAATAGCCTTATCCCAATATATTTTTGTTTTTGCGTCTTCCATGTGATCCTTTGGTGTATATTTGTAGTAAGGTGTTATGTCTTTGACTAGTCCGAATTTTTTACAAAAAGCTTGATGAAATACCTTTGAGACGTTGTCGTGTCTTATTTTATGGTCACGCGGTGCTAGAAATGAGCATCCGGCGATAAGGTGTTGTATGGTTTCGGTTTTTTCTCGGCATAGTCTGCATCGATCGTTTGGTGTGTCCTGATGCAATATAAATTTTTGATAATTTCTTGTACAGATGACCTGATCCTGTATAGCCAGCAGAAATCCCTCTGTTTCCATCATAAGTACACCCCTAGTTAGGTATAGTGTGGATAAATCCTTATCTACGTCTTGACTGTTTAGTGCTGCTGCATAGCGCCCATGTAATTCTTTACTTTTCCAGGTTTCTTCTAACTCTGTATAATAATTTTTATTTTCTTTTACAGGTGGCTCTTGGCTCGACAGTTTCAACGGTGTTAAGGATGTGTCTAGCGATGAAATTGCGGCATATGTTGGATGGCTTCTAGATTTAAGGTAAGTAAATAGATTTTGGCATTCTTTGTTATGTGCCTCTTTAAGGTTCCTCAGTCCCCTCCCCCCTCTACTCCGTGGCAAATATAACCTGTTCATTGAAGCGTTTGGATGGTGCAATCGGTTTTTTGTGAGCGACGTTCTTATGAATCTATCAAGACTGTCCAGGTCTGTGGAACTCCATTTAATGATTCCAAAGCTGTACGTGACCGCATGTATTACCCACGCATTTATTGCTGTTATCCTTGCCAAAGAGTAAAGATTGGACTTTAGGACTAGACGAAGTCTCCTTTTAAGTGTTTCCTGTACTAGCTTCTTGCTGTGTGTTTGTTCTATGCTGAGGGTCTGTTGCATTCCAAGGTATTTGTATTTTTGTTCCAGCGATAGTGGTGCAAACTGGCTATGGTCTAGTAGGGTAATGTTTTCAGTTTCCTGGATTTTTCCAGCTTTGACATGAACAAAAGCACACTTTTCCAGCCCGAACTCCATTGAGATAGCTTTACTAAATGATGAAACCAGTTCAAGAAGGGATGTAAGTTGTTCCGGATTCGAGGCATACAGCTTTAAATCATCCATATAGAGTAGATGGGAAAGCTTAATGCTTGGTCTTCTAGCTATTGTGTATCCGTAAGTGCTTCCTTCCAACATATTACTAAGCGGATTAAGTGCAACGCAAAACCACAGAGGACTGAGGCTGTCTCCCTGAAATATTCCCCTTTTTATTTTTATTCCTTCAGTAGTGTAGTTTACATCTCCTAACTTGACATTCAGGTACGTTTCCCAGTTATTCATAGTGCTTTTGAGGAATTCAATTAGGTTTTTGTTTATTTTGTAGATATTTAGTATCTCCAGAAGCCATGAATGCGGCACCGAATCGAATGCCTTGCGGTAATCGATCCAGGCTACTGAGAGGTTCCTCTTTTTATATCTTGCGTGATTTGTCACCACTGAGTCCAGGATCAACCACTCTTTACTTCCCTTTGCTTTGCTTTTACATCCGTTTTGTTGCCAAGCCAATATTTGACGTTCTTTTAGGTGCTGATTAATCTTTTGTTCTATAATTCCAGTTAGAACCTTGTAGACAATAGGTAGACAGGTAATAGGCCTGTAGTTTTGTGGTTTTTCGACAGTTTTGTTTTTTGGCAAAAGGTAAGTGATTCCCTTGGTGAAAAATTTAGGTATCTGCGTTGGGTCAAATATAGCTGAATTGAGTTGATTTGCTAATGTTTCGTGGACAGAGGTGAGGTTTTTCCACCAGTATGCATGGATTTTATCAATCCCTGGGGCTTTCCAGTTGGAAAGATTTTTGGTAGCGTTTTCAACATCTTGTAGCGATATATGGGTCCCTTGCATTTCCGGGATGGCTCTCATTCTTTCTTTCTCTTGATTAATCCAGTATGCCTGTCTATCATGTTCTTTAGGTATTTCCCATAGTTGTGACCAATATTGGTGCATTTGTTTTTGGTCCGCAGGTGCTGTTTCATAATGATTTGGCTCTTTTTCTCCGAGCGAGCGGTAGAAGAGTTTTTGATTTCGTTGAAACAGGTTGTTTTCTTTGTAGCGAATGACACGTTCTTTATACCTTCTTATTCTACTTCCTAACATTTTTATTTTTTGTTTCAGATCTTCCATGTACGCCGACAGCTTTTGTTTTGAATCCGGTAAGTGATATTTGATTTTTTGTTTTATACACGTCTTCTTAATTTGGTTGTTTAGGCGAGCTTTAATGTTAGTAGTATTAAGGTAGGTATGGATTTGTCCTATTTCTCTTCTTATGTTGTTAATTTTATTTTGAATTCTTTTTGCCCACGGTGGTTCATCCTGATTTTGCGTGACAATTCTTTTAGATTGGTTAAGTGGTGTTCCCAGCATTTCCAAGGATGTCAGTGCAGCGCAGTAAACTAGATGACATGTGTTCTCCAAGTCGAAACAGGTGAGCAGATCCTTTTTTAAGATATTATTTATTTGGGTGACTGTTTCTTTGGATGCCTTTGAGTACCTTATTTTTGGTAAGGAAGGTCTATTTCTGAATGGGATGCTATCGTACTTAAATTTGTTTTCATCAAAAGCATTTTTGATTTCAGTCGGGATTTCTTCCAGCCGAATTTCAAAGATTGTCGATCTTCTAGCTACGGGATTGGGTTCACGTTGTTCAATGTCAAGATTTTCGTCATTTTGAAGTACCTGTGGTTCGTGTCTCGTTTCATTCTTTAATTCTTCTATTTCGGCATCCGAGAAAACTTTCCTTCGAACAATAGATCTTACCTGATCTGAAAGTTGTTGCGGTTCTCGTCTAAAATCAGGTCGTATTGCTTGCCATCTTTCGTAAAGTCTATTTCGGTAGTTAGTTCTATATTGTCCGGCGTTCGTCACAAAAAAGTATGCGCGCATAAGATCAAGATTATCTTGTCTGTTCCAGCGTATACGCCGTCTTTGGACGTCTGGGGATCGTGCGGGATTATCCTGAGTCGGATTGTCCAAGCTTCGCTCTCCATTACCGTTTCCAGTATCCGATGACCCTGGCCTTGCGGTTCCATTTCGCGGGCGAGCGCCACTTGCTCCACTCGGTCCCGCTAGTGACTGTACAGTCCCGCCAACTGGCGCAGTCGCACCACCAGTGGCATCCGAGGCTTGCTTCCTAGTAGTTACAGGAGCGATTTTAATTCACAGCACCAGGGTTGCTAGCCCATAAGTGCTGGTTGCTGGGGTCTGCGGGGTTGCGTCCCGTGGCCGAGAGGCCCCCCATGCAGGCGAAGCTGGCTGTACGGGTCTTACGTCGTTACCCGTAGCGAGGTTGATACTGTTGGATGCAGTACCCTTATCGGCCAGACATTATTATTATTATTATTATTATTATTATTATTATTATTATTATTATTATTATTATTATTATTATTATTATTATTATTATTATTATTATTATTATTATTATTATTATTATTATTATTATTATTATTATTATTATTATTATTATTATTATTATTATTATTATTATTATTATTATTATTATTATTATTATTATTATTATTATTATTATTATTATTATTATTATTATTATTATTATTATTATTATTATTATTATTATTATTATTATTATTATTATTATTATTATTATTATTATTATTATTATTATTATTATTATTATTATTATTATTATTATTATTATTATTATTATTATTATTATTATTATTATTATTATTATTATTATTATTATTATTATTATTATTATTATTATTATTATTATTATTATTATTATTATTATTATTATTATTATTATTATTATTATTATTATTATTATTATTATTATTATTATTATTATTATTATTATTATTATTATTATTATTATTATTATTATTATTATTATTATTATTATTATTATTATTATTATTATTATTATTATTATTATTATTATTATTATTATTATTATTATTATTATTATTATTATTATTATTATTATTATTATTATTATTATTATTATTATTATTATTATTATTATTATTATTATTATTATTATTATTATTATTATTATTATTATTATTATTATTATTATTATTATTATTATTATTATTATTATTATTATTATTATTATTATTATTATTATTATTATTATTATTATTATTATTATTATTATTATTATTATTATTATTATTATTATTATTATTATTATTATTATTATTATTATTATTATTATTATTATTATTATTATTATTATTATTATTATTATTATTATTATTATTATTATTATTATTATTATTATTATTATTATTATTATTATTATTATTATTATTATTATTATTATTATTATTATTATTATTATTATTATTATTATTATTATTATTATTATTTTTTTTTTTTTTTTTTCACGCCTGAGCGGTAAGGTTTTTCTAAGGAATTTGTCACCGGACCTATAGTCAAGGTTACAAATCCCGCAACAATTATCTTCGGACGATATGGCACGTCCCCAGTATGACAGCTTTTTGTGCGGAAGCTGTGATGTTTCTTACATTTACATCTATAACCGAACCGAACCGAGGCTTTTAAGGTTTTTAAGAAAGTTTTTTCCACTAATCCGTTGGCAGAAATTATAAATGGCAGGATATCCACATTTTTCAGATTATAAAGATGTTTCAGCTCGTGATGAAGGTCTTGGTATTTAATCACTTTTTCGGTGTATGATTTGCTAATATTTTCGTCAAGAGGAATGGCGACGTCGATTACTTGGGCAGTTTTAGCAGCTTTATCAATGACAATTATATCAGGTTTGTTATGAAGCACAGTTCTATCAGTAACTATTGATGTATCCCAATAGATTTTAACATTTTGATTCTCTGCCACTGGTTCTGGATTATATTTGTAATAGGGCTGGTTAGTGTTCTTTAGCTTATACTTGCTACAAAGGTTACTGTGTATAATCTTCGCGACGTCGTTGTGTCTATTAAGGTACTCCTTGGGAGCGATAACACTGCATCCGCTGATTATATGTTGTATTGTCTCTTGTTTTTGACCACATACTCTGCATGTTTCATTTTGGATGTTTTCTTTTAGTATATGTTTTCTGTATGACCGTGTTCCCATCACTTGATCTTGGATCGCTAACATTAGACCTTCGGTTTCCCTGGTTAGACCGCTTTGTTTTAAGAACAGACAGGACGAGTTCGAATCGGCAGCTTCTTGTCTGAGTCCTGCTGCATATCTACCATGTAATACCTTGGAGTTCCATTGTTCTTCCCAAGGTGTGGCCGTCTCATTTTGTTCCCTTTCAGAGAGGTTAAGTGGTGTATAGCCTTTGTCCTCTCTTGCGATTGCTATGTGCAGTGCATCAGTGCTTTCCATAAAAAATTTCCTTAATGATTTTTTTTGTCTTAGGTGCCCATCTCGGAGCGAGATCAGCCCCCTTCCTCCGCGGTTTCTGGAGATGTACAATCTGGCGACAGAAGAATTTGGATGCAGTGCACGGAACGAGGTAAGTGTTGTTCTTATAGAACGGTCCAAAGCTTGTAGGTCGGTTTCACTCCATTTTAGCACTCCAAAAGTAGCTGTAACGACAGGGATTGCCCATGTGTTTATAGCAATGATGGAGTTTCGGGCGTTAAGTTCTGTTTTTAGCAGCAGCTTGAGTCTTCGCTGTAGCTCCTTTTTCACCCTGTCTTTCATTTCTGCAGCATCTATATTTAAAGCTTGTTGGAACCCCAGGTACTTATATGTTGCTCTTCCTGTGTTGTTTATTAGAGTGCCATCCATTAGTTCTGTACTCTCACCTTCTTGAATTTTCCCTTTCTCTACATGTAGTACTGCGCATTTATCAAGCCCGAACTCCATTCTGATTGATCGACTGAACAACGCCACAAGCTCCAGCTGTCCTTGGAGCTGACTTTTTCCTTTTGCGTAGCATTTAAAGTCATCCATGTATAGTGAATGTGAGAGCCTCACTCCATTTGGTCTGCCGATATTATAACCGTACGTGCTGTTGTTTTATTATTATTATTATTATTATTATTATTATTATTTTTTTTTTTTTCACGCCTGAGCGGTAAGGTTTTTCTAAGGAATTTGTCACCGGACCTATAGTCAAGGTTACAAATCCCGCAACAAGTATCTTCGGACGATATGGCACGTCCCCAGTATGACAGCTTTTTGTGCGGAAGCTGTGATGTTTCTTACATTTACATCTATGGTAAGGCTTTTAAGGTTTTTAAGAAAGTTTTTTCCACTAATCCGTTGGCAGAAATTATAAATGGCAGGATATCCACATTTTTCAGATTATAAAGATGTTTCAGCTCGTGATGAAGGTCTTGGTATTTAATCACTTTTTCGGTGTATGATTTGCTAATATTTTCGTCAAGAGGAATGGCGACGTCGATTACTTGGGCAGTTTTAGCAGCTTTATCAATGACAATTATATCAGGTTTGTTATGAAGCACAGTTCTATCAGTAACTATTGATGTATCCCAATAGATTTTAACATTTTGATTCTCTGCCACTGGTTCTGGATTATATTTGTAATAGGGCTGGTTAGTGTTCTTTAGCTTATACTTGCTACAAAGGTTACTGTGTATAATCTTCGCGACGTCGTTGTGTCTATTAAGGTACTCCTTGGGAGCGATAACACTGCATCCGCTGATTATATGTTGTATTGTCTCTTGTTTTTGACCACATACTCTGCATGTTTCATTTTGGATGTTTTCTTTTAGTATATGTTTTCTGTATGACCGTGTTCCCATCACTTGATCTTGGATCGCTAACATTAGACCTTGGGTTTCCCTGGTTAGACCGCTTTGTTTTAAGAACAGACAGGACGAGTTCGAATCGGCAGCTTCTTGTCTGAGTCCTGCTGCATATCTACCATGTAATACCTTGGAGTTCCATTGTTCTTCCCAAGGTGTGGCCGTCTCATTTTGTTCCCTTTCAGAGAGGTTAAGTGGTGTATAGCCTTTGTCCTCTCTTGCGATTGCTATGTGCAGTGCATCAGTGCTTTCCATAAAAAATTTCCTTAATGATTTTTTTTGTCTTAGGTGCCCATCTCGGAGCGAGATCAGCCCCCTTCCTCCGCGGTTTCTGGAGATGTACAATCTGGTGACAGAAGAATTTGGATGCAGTGCACGGAACGAGGTAAGTGTTGTTCTTATAGAACGGTCCAAAGCTTGTAGGTCGGTTTCACTCCATTTTAGCACTCCAAAAGTAGCTGTAACGACAGGGATTGCCCATGTGTTTATAGCAATGATGGAGTTTCGGGCGTTAAGTTCTGTTTTTAGCAGCAGCTTGAGTCTTCGCTGTAGCTCCTTTTTCACCCTGTCTTTCATTTCTGCAGCATCTATATTTAAAGCTTGTTGGAACCCCAGGTACTTATATGTTGCTCTTCCTATGTTGTTTATTAGAGTTCCATCCATTAGTTCTGTACTCTCACCTTCTTGAATTTTCCCTTTCTCTACATGTAGTACTGCGCATTTATCAAGCCCGAACTCCATTCTGATTGATCGACTGAACAACGCCACAAGCTCCAGCTGTCCTTGGAGCTGACTTTTTCCTTTTGCGTAGCACTTAAAGTCATCCATGTATAGTGAATGTGAGAGCCTCACTCCATTTGGTCTGCCGATATTATAACCGTACGTGCTGTTGTTAATAATATGACTTAGTGGGTTCAGTGCTAGGCAGAACCATAACGGACTGAGGCTATCACCCTGAAATATTCCCCGTTGGATACTTAGATGTTCAGTGCAATATTCGACATCACCTGCCTTTACCCTTAAGCATGTTCTCCATTGTGCCATCGCGTGCTCAAGGACTCTGAAGGTATTAGCGCTTATCTTGTAGATCTGTAGAACCTTTAGGAGCCAACTATGCGGAACGGAATCAAATGCTTTCTGATAATCGATCCATGCTACTGATAAGTTACGTTGTTTTACTCTGGCTTGGTTGGTAGCAATGGCGTCGATTACAAGTAGTTCTCTGGTTCCTTGAGATCCTCGCTTACAGCCTTTTTGTTCCATTCCCATAAGGTTATGTCTTTTTATGTGAATCTCCATTTTTCTAGCGAGAATCGTCGTAAAGAGCTTATACAGGGTAGGGAGACAGGTTATTGGTCGAAAGTTTTTTGGGTGGGAGATGTCTGGCTTTTTGGGCAGCATTGTTGTTAATCCGGTTGTGAGAAATTCAGGTAGTAGTTCTGGTGTTAAAAGAAAATCATTAAAATATGTCTTTAGTTTTGAATGAGTAGCTGTGAACTGTTTCCACCAATAGTTTTGTATTTTATCCGGCCCAGGAATTTTCCAGTTAGGTGCTGTTTTAATTGCATTCGAAACATCGGCTTCCGTCACTACGATGTCATCCATATTGGGAACATCTTTACACAGTTTTTCAATTTGTTTGATGAAGTACGCACCTGGGTCATGATCGACTGGATACGTCCAGATTTTTTTCCAGAACTCTAGCATTTCTTCGGCGTCTGGTGGTTTATTTTCGGTCTTCACATTTTCTTGTAGCTGCCTGTAAAATAATCCTTGGCTTTCATTGAACATTTTATTGTCCTTGAATTTTTTTGTTCTTTTATTGTACC
Source organism: Aspidapion aeneum (assembly GCA_963576565.1). NCBI lineage: Eukaryota > Metazoa > Arthropoda > Insecta > Coleoptera > Brentidae > Aspidapion > Aspidapion aeneum. The sequence goes on from OY755044.1 coordinate 45,202,876, forward strand.
TTCGGATTCTGGCGCCCAGCGCTTTTGCTTTCTGCTTTAATGTATCCATGTACTCGGAAAGCTTTCTTTGATAGTCTGGAGCCGATTTTTTTATTTTGGCTTGCTTAAGGATTGGTGTGATTTTCTTTTGAAGCTTTTTTGTCACTTCTTTTGGACTTTTGGTGAAGGCCTCAATTTTCCCTATTACTTTTCTTATGTTGGTTATTTTGTTTTCCAGTCTTTTTTTCCAGGGGGGGGTCGTTTCTGTTTCTTTTTGTTTATTTTGTGTAACATTTAATTTTTTATTTTTTGTTTCAGGTCTGACAGTGTCGATTACCGTAGCCGCAGCGCAGTACACAAGCTCGTGAATATCAGTAATGGACTCACATCGTTCAACATAGCGGGTGACGATATGGTTAATTGAGGTCACAGCGTTTTTTATCACAGGTGAGTACCCAAGTTTTCTTAGGACAGGCCTTTGACATGGGTCTGTTCGTTGATAAGTAAACAGAAGTTCATTGAGTTTTTTTTCCAGACTGTCATCATGCATCGGTCCTACAACTGGCTCCTTGAGGGATTCCGGTTCCAGTTGGTTTGCAGTGCCCACTGCTTTTGGGTTGATCGTCGTATTATTTGATGGTATATCGTCTTGTTGTGGTGCCATTAGTGCATCGACCTCGCTTCGCAGGGTCTGAATTTCGGCCTCAGATATTGCTTTCCTGCGCATGATTGATCTTAATTGGTCGGAGAGTCTTTGTGCAGTTATCTGTGGGTTGGGATATATTTCGTGCCATACTCTGTGGAGTTCGTCTCGGTAAAGTGTTTTTTGTGTTTCGTTTTTTGTTGCTTGGAGGTACGCGCGTACGAGGTTAATGTTCATCTCTCTTGTCCAGCGCGTACGCCCTCCTGGTCGAGCCGGGTCGACGGGTCGCTGAGAGTCAGCGTCCAAGTCTTCGGCTTGTTCTTCATTATTCCTAGGACTTCTGGGCCTTACGGTTCCGTTTCGCAGAGTAGTGCCGTTCGCTTCACTTTCATCTGCTAGGGCTTGGTCAGGTCTTCCCCCAGATGTAAGCCCAGCATCGGGGGCGGGTTCCGAGGCTTCTTCATTATCGAGAGCATTTCGAAATCTCATAGCTGAATGGATTGCTAGTCCAGACAGCTAGTTGGGTACCTTTTTAGCATCCCCCTACCACTATAGTGGTCGTACCCGAAGGGTTAAGCTCTGATCCACAGCCGCCCCTAACCTGGAGTACAGTCGCTGTTGGCAGGCCGGTCAATATGACTCAGACGCCTGCTCGCAAGACACAGCTCATATGCCTCGAAGTGTGCAATGAGCCAGTGGCTTTTCTTGCGCCCCTTTAAAGCAGGGACTACTGAGTAGGGTGCACTACCCTTGTGCATGTACATTATTTCTAGGTCTTTTCCTCTTATTCGTGTGGTCCCTGACCTTTTAGGGGTATTGTGGGGGGGCAGGGCTCTCACTACCTGCCGGGAGGATAGTGTAGGTCATTCCCCCCGATGACAACTGGGGAGGCGGTGTCGTCACTCACCGTTCACAAGCATCTGTCACCTGCTTGATACCCCTGCCTTAATAATAATTATATAATAATATTATTATTATTATTATTATTATTATTATTATTATTATTATTATTATTATTATTATTATTATTATTATTATTATTATTATTTTATTTTATTTTATTTTTTTTTTCACAGGAATTTTCCTGGGTTAGCATGACTAAACCGGGATGCGGTATCAACGGTTTAGTCATGTGTAAGTGCACGCCGAACAGTTCTACAGGTGCCCAAAATTGCTGCTTTTTGGGCGGTAAGTATTAGTTTTCTTGGGTCTTCTACATCTATTATTTTCAATTCTTGTTTTAGGTGGTTATCAACAAGACCAGTTGCCGAAATGACCAGTGGATGTATGGTGACCTGGTTGAGCTGATAGATGGTTTTTATTTCGTGAGAAAGGTCGATATAATTTGATATTTTTTGATTTCTTGCTTCTAGGAGATTGTGATCATTTGGTATAGTAATATCGATTATTCTGGCTAACTTTTTATCTTTTTGTATCACCAGTATATCGGGTCTATTGTGCGCCATTTCCCGATCACTAATAATAGCCTTATCCCAATATATTTTTGTTTTTGCGTCTTCCATGTGATCCTTTGGTGTATATTTGTAGTAAGGTGTTATGTCTTTGACTAGTCCGAATTTTTTACAAAAAGCTTGATGAAATACCTTTGAGACGTTGTCGTGTCTTATTTTATGGTCACGCGGTGCTAGAAATGAGCATCCGGCGATAAGGTGTTGTATGGTTTCGGTTTTTTCTCGGCATAGTCTGCATCGATCGTTTGGTGTGTCCTGATGCAATATAAATTTTTGATAATTTCTTGTACAGATGACCTGATCCTGTATAGCCAGCAGAAATCCCTCTGTTTCCATCATAAGTACACCCCTAGTTAGGTATAGTGTGGATAAATCCTTATCTACGTCTTGATTGTTTAGTGCTGCTGCATAGCGCCCATGTAATTCTTTACTTTTCCAGGTTTCTTCTAACTCTGTATAATAATTTTTATTTTCTTTTACAGGTGGCTCTTGGCTCGACAGTTTCAACGGTGTTAAGGATGTGTCTAGCGATGAAATTGCGGCATATGTTGGATGGCTTCTAGATTTAAGGTAAGTAAATAGATTTTGGCATTCTTTGTTATGTGCCTCTTTAAGGTTCCTCAGTCCCCTCCCCCCTCTACTCCGTGGCAAATATAACCTGTTCATTGAAGCGTTTGGATGGTGCAATCGGTTTTTTGTGAGCGACGTTCTTATGAATCTATCAAGACTGTCCAGGTCTGTGGAACTCCATTTAATGATTCCAAAGCTGTACGTGACCGCAGGTATTACCCACGCATTTATTGCTGTTATCCTTGCCAAAGAGTAAAGATTGGACTTTAGGACTAGACGAAGTCTCCTTTTAAGTGTTTCCTGTACTAGCTTCTTGCTGTGTGTTTGTTCTATGCTGAGGGTCTGTTGCATTCCAAGGTATTTGTATTTTTGTTCCAGCGATAGTGGTGCAAACTGGCTATGGTCTAGTAGGGTAATGTTTTCAGTTTCCTGGATTTTTCCAGCTTTGACATGAACAAAAGCACACTTTTCCAGCCCGAACTCCATTGAGATAGCTTTACTAAATGATGAAACCAGTTCAAGAAGGGATGTAAGTTGTTCCGTTATTATTATTATTATTATTATTATTATTATTATTATTATTATTATTATTATTATTATTATTATTATTATTATTATTATTATTATTATTATTATTATTATTATTATTATTATTATTATTATTATTATTATTATTATTATTATTATTATTATTATTATTATTTTCAGGTTCCACAGGTCTTCCTGGTTAGAGCTTCTCTCCGGTACTTGCGTACAAGGATTCGAAGTGGGGTCTACGGTATAGGTAAGTATTTTCAAGGTAAGTTCAGAACTTTACGTACGATTCCAGTAGTTTCTATCAGAGTGATTTTTTGCATTTGACTAACTAGATTTTCTTTTATTTCCAGGGTTTTGAGGCCATCGAGTGTTGCTGACGGTACTTCCCCAGTAGCTCCGAAGATTATTGGCACAATGGTGACTCGATCTTGGTTCCACATGTCTTTGATCTCATTTGCTAATGGCAAGTATTTATTTATTTTTTCTTGGTATTTTCGTTGAGTGTTTGTGGGCAGCGGGATTGCCATGTCTATGATGTACGCTTGTTTTGTTTGTTTGTTCACAAGCACCATATCTGGTTTGTTATGTGGTATATGTACGTCCGTGATTATTTCTCTGTTCCAATATAGCTTGTAGTTCTCATTTTCATTCACAGAGTCGGGTTTTAGCTTATAGTACGGGGTGTGAGGTGCGTCAGGTTTTATTTTTTTTAGAAATTCCTGGTATATGACTTTTCCTACGTTGTCGTGCCTTTTTGTGTATTCGTTGGGGGCTAGTACTGTGCAACCGCTCACTATGTGATCTATCGATTCTGTTTGTTCTCCACACATTCTACATTTATCTGTTTCTATGCGTTGTTTCATTATGTGTTTTTGGTAATTGCGTGTGGGAATTACTTGATCTTGGATAGCCATGACAAACCCTTCTGTTTCTGGGAACAGCTGTCCCTTCTTAAGCCAGTCCAGTGATGCTTTTTCATTGATGTGGGCCTGCTTGAGTAATGCAGGATATCGTCCATGTAATTCTTTGCTAAGCCATTTTTCCATGTGATTTATGGATTCTTCTTCAGGTAATTGTCTGCTTTGTAGGTTCAGGGGCGTTATTTTATTGTCTTTGTTTACTATTGCTTTGTACAGTCCGGTCTCTTCCGCTTTTTTGTGAAAGTAGGTTCTTAGGTTTTTTATTTGTTTCTTATGTAGTTCTTCAATGTTTAACACTCCCCATCCTCCTTGCTCTCTGGGAAGGTGAAATCTTTCCATAGAGCTTCTTGGGTGGTGGAACCTGTGTTTAGTGGCTACAGTTCGTATTGTGCGGTTAAGTTCGGTTAGCTCTGTTTGTGTCCACGATATGATGCCGAGGCTATATGTTAGGATTGGGATTGCATAGGTGTTGATTGCCTTCACCATATTCCTTCCACGTAGCTTCGTCCTCATTATCATTTTGAGCCTTTGTTTGAGATTGCATCTAAGGTGTTCTTTGGTTTGTTTCTGATCTATCCCACGTGCTTGCTGGTATCCCAAATATTTGTACAGCTCGTCCTCTTCCATTCCTTCTATCACTCCAGCATCCTCTCCCATTTCTACTCCTTGATGTTTCCTCCATTTCCCTTTTTCCATGACATTGATGCGACATTTGTCTAGGCCAAATGTCATGTTAATGTCTTCACTGAACTTTTTTATTATTTGGATGTTTTTTTCCAGGTCTTCGTTGGATGACGCATATGTTTTGAGATCGTCCATGTATAGGAGGTGGGTAAGTATTTTGTTGTTTTCTAACTTTACACCTTTATTTTGTTCTTTTAGTGTGGAGGAGAGCGGGTTGAGAGCCAGGCAGAACCATAGCGGGCTTAGAGCGTCTCCCTGGAAAATTCCGCACTGTATAGGTATATCTCCGATTACTTGTTGCTTATTTTTAGCTGTGATTGTTAATGTGGTTTTCCATGTGTTCATTGCCTTTTCTAGGAGTTTTATTATTTGCGGGTCAATCTTATATAGTTCCAGTACCTCCAGCAGCCAAGTGTGTGGTACGCTGTCAAAGGCTTTCTGGTAATCTATATATGCAGTGTAAAGATCTTTTTTCTCTTTCTTTGCGTTTCCTGTTATTATGGCATCGATTACCAGTTGGTCTTTGCATCCTTTTGCTGACTTTGTGCATCCCTTTTGCTCTGTTGCCAAGAGTTCGTTCTCGGTTAGGTGCTTATATATTTTTTCAGCTATAACTCCTGTCAGTAACTTATAGAGTGTTGGGAGACATGTAATAGGGCGATATTTACTAGGGTTCTTGCTCGTAGGTGACGTTTTTGGGAGAAGATAAGTAATTCCTTGTGTCATAAATGTTGGTAGTTCAGTCCGGTTTTCCAGTATGTCTGTGAAGATGTCGGCGATTTTTTTGTGTGTGCTTTTGAATTTTTTGATCCAGAAGTTTTGTATTTTATCAATGCCTGGAGCTTTCCAGTTTTTGCTCTTTTTGATCACCTTCTCGAGTTCTTCCAGTACTACTGTGTGGTTAATCATTCTCCTCTTGTTTGTCATCCTTTCTTTTTCTTTCGTTATCCATTTTGCTTTCTTTTTGTGTTGTTTTGGGACGGCCCATATGTTCTTCCAATAGCTTTTTGTGTCTTCTTTCCCTGGTTGTTCGTCTTCTTTGTTATTTGTTGTGGATTTAAGTTGTCTGTAGAACCTTCCCTCGTTATCCTCGAATTGGTTGTTGTCCTGTCTTCGCTGGCGACTTTCTTTGAATCTTCGGAGTCTTTTAGCTCTGGCCGCTAATTGTTGCTTGAGTAGATCGAGTATTTCTTGGTTGGTGTTGTTACTTTCATTTTTGTATTTGTTTATCAGTTTTTTTGTTTTTCGTTTAAGTTTTTCGCTTGCTGTGTTTCTGCTAGCTTGTTCTATTTGTCCTATATGTTTTCTAAGTTCCTCGATTCGTTTAATGAGTCGTCTTTCCCAAGGTGGTTGAGATTCTGTTGAGGTCGAGGTGTCTTCTTTGGGTTTATTTTTTATTTGTTGGTTTATTTCAATCGTGGTCATTGCGCCAACGTAAATAATTGTGTGGAGGTCAAGGATATTGTGTGCATCGTTGATTTTTTCTGCTATTGTGTTATTTATGAGGGTTATTGTTTGCTTTGTGTTTTTATTTGTCTTTAGCTTAGGTATTCTTGGCCTCATTTCTGGTAGGGTTCCGTTGTATTTCATGTATATCTCATCGAACTTTTCTATTACTTGTGCTTGGCCTTCGTCTATCACATTTACATCCGCGTCTGCTACTGGGGGTTGATTTTCGTTCTGGTCTCGTACTCCTAGTTCAATTTCTGCTTCTCTTTTTATGCGTTGGGCGGTTTCGGGTGTTATTGTTTTTGAGGTTAGTAGTACTCGTCTTTGATCTAGTATATTTTGCACTGTTTTACGCGCAAGTTCAGGGAACTGCTGAGTCATTTGTGCATGCAGTTCTCTGCTGTAACCTGTCTTTTTGGTTTCGAGTTCACTTAGAACAAGGTAGCGTCCGTATAGGAATTCATTCATGGCTGTTGTCCATTTTGTTCGCTGCCTTGGTCTACCCTGTAATGTAGTGGGCTGAGGCGCAGCCTCAGCAACATCTGCATTGTGGATTTCATGTTGCTCTTCATTGAGGGGTTCTTGCGCGTTGGGTATTCGTTGTCCTTGTCCGTTGCCTTGGTCGTTTGCGGTGGGTCTAAGGCGGTTCCGACCCGGGTCCAGCTGCCCCGGCCCGCCTGAGTATCTCTTATTTCTTGTGTTCACAGCAAGAGAGTTTCACGCTAGATGGGTTGCTAACCCATGTAACGGTGCTGGTTTTTGTCCACTCCGGGTATTTTATTTTCCCGGTACTCTCCAGTTTTTAGGCTGGCGAGCATACCCCATCGCCAGGGGCAGCCTCCGATAGCAGACCAGCAACAGCCACGGATTATTATTATTATTATTATTATTATTATTATTATTATTATTATTATTATTATTATTATTATTATTATTATTATTATTATTATTATTTTAGGTTTCCACAGGGATATTCCTGGAGTTATATTTCTTTCCGGTACTGTGTACAAGGAGAAGAAGTTAGGTAGTTGGCACGGTAGTTTTTATTTTTTTTTTTATAGGTTAAGATATTAAGGTAGGTTAAGAACTTTGCGTACTATTCCTGTAGTTTCTATGAGAGTGATTTTTTGCATTTGGCTAAATAGATTTTCTTTTATTTACAGGTTTCTTAAGTTGTCTAGTGTTGTGGACGGAGTTTCTCCGGTTGCTCCTAAAACTATTGGGATGATGGTTACTCGTTCTTGGCTCCACATGTCCTTGATTTCCTCCGCCAAAGGTAAATATTTGTAGATTTTTTCTTGATATTTTTTCTGTAGGTTCGTTGGAAGAGGGATTGCGATGTCAATGATGTGTGTTTGCTTAGTCTGTTTGTTTACAAATACTATGTCAGGTTTGTTACTTGCAATATGTACATCTGTGATGATTTCCCTATTCCAGTATAGTTTATATTTTTCATCTTCAATTACAGGTTCCGGTTTTAGTTTATAATAGGGTATGTGTGGTAATTCCGGTTTAATTTTCCTTAGTAGCTCTTGGTACACAACTTTCCCGACATTGTCATGCCTCTTCGTGTATTCATTGGGGGCTAGTACTTTACACCCGCTTATTATATGTTCTATTGATTCTGTTTGTTCCCCGCACATTCGGCATTTGTCTGTTTCTATTTGTTGTTTCATTATATATTTCTGGTAGTTGCGTGTGGCTACGACCTGATCTTGTATAGCCATTACAAATCCTTCGGTCTCTGGAAATAGTTGTCCTTTCTTTAACCAGTCAAGAGAAGCTTTTTCATTGATGTGAGCTTGTCTGAGTAATGCTGGGTATCGTCCGTGCAGTTCTTTGCTCAGCCATTTGTCGACTTTGTTAATAGGTTCTTCTGCTTCTATCGGGATGTGCCTGTTGTTTAGGTTTAGTGGTGTGATTTTGTTATCTTTGTTAATTATTAAAGAGTACAGGTCATTTTCATCCGCCTTTTTGTAAAAGTAGCTCCGCAGGTTTTTTATTTGTTTTCGGTGCAGTTCATCAATATCCAGAACTCCCCATCCTCCCAGTTCCCTTGAAAGGTGAAACCTCTCGACTGAACTTCTTGGGTGGTGATATCGAAATTTAGTTGCTACCGTTCGTACGCTGCGGTTCAGTTGATCAAGCTCGGTTTGTGTCCATGATATGACTCCAAAACTGTAGGTCAGGATTGGTATTGCATAGGTGTTGATTGCTTTGACCATGTTCCGTCCTCGCAGCTTTGTTTTCATTATCATTCTAAGTCTTTGGTTAAAGTTTTCTGTTATTAATTGTTTGGCATGTTTTTGATCGATTCCTCGAGCTTGTTGGTACCCAAGATACTTGTACAATTCCTCCTGTTCCATTCCCAGTATAACTCCTTCCTCCTCCTCCATTCCCACACTCTCGTGTTGTTTCCATTTTCCTTTTTCCATAACATTGATACGGCATTTGTCAAGTCCAAATGTCATGTTGATGTCTTTACTAAACTTTTTTATTAACTCAATGTTCTTTTTCAGGTCTCCGTCCGATTCAGCGTACGCTTTGAGGTCATCCATGTAGAGAAGATGGGTAAGTGTTACATTTGTTCCTAACATAATTCCTTTATTTTGTTGTTTTAGGGCGGAAGAGAGGGGGTTGAGAGCCATACAAAACCATAATGGGCTAAGTGCGTCACCTTGGAAGATTCCGCATTGTATTGGTAAGTTGCCTAGTACTTGTTGGTTATTGTCTGCTGTGATTGTTAGGGTTGTTTTCCATGTTTTCATTAAATTCTTTAGCAGGTCGCTGATTCGGTGATCTATTTTATATATATCGAGTACTTCAAGAAGCCATGAGTGAGGGACGCTGTCAAAGGCTTTTTGGTAATCGATATATGCAGTGTAGAGTTTCTTTTTTTGTTTTTTGGCATGTCCTGTTACTATTGTATCAATTACCAGTTGGTCTTTGCATCCCTTTGCCGATTTTGTGCATCCTTTTTGTTCTAATGCAAGGAGTTCATTTTCTGCGAGATGCTTGTATATTTTTTCAGCTATGACTCCTGTCAGGAGCTTATAAAGTGTTGGTAGGCATGTGATTGGCCTATATTTACTTGGGTTTTGACTTGTTGGTGTGGTTTTTGGAAGAAGGTATGTTACCCCTTGGGTCATAAATGGTGGAAGGTTTGTATTGTGTTCAATGATGTCTGAAAGAATAGCTGCAATTTTGTTGTGTGTACTTTTAAATTTTTTTATCCAGAAGTTTTGTAGTTTGTCACCACCTGGTGCTTTCCAGTTTTTGCTACTCCGTATTACGTTCTCTACCTCCCGCAATGTTACTTGGTCGTATACCATTCTTCGTTTATTTTTTAGTGTTTCTTTTTCTTTTGTTATCCATTTTGCATTTTCTTTGTGTTGTTTTGGTGTCGCCCATATGTTTCTCCAGTAATTCATGGTATCTTCAGTTTCTGGGTATTTGTCATCGATGTTATGTGCTGTGGCTTTGAGTTGTCTGTAAAACCTACCTTCATTGCTTTCAAATTCTTTGTTGTCTTCTCTACGTCGTCTGCTGTCTTTATATCTGCGTAGTCTTTTTGATATGGCAGCCAATCGTTGCTTAAGTAGGTCCAGGACTTCTTGTATGGTGTTGTTGTTAGAGTTTTTGTGTTCGTGTATTATTTCATTTGCTTTTCGTTTTATTTTTTCGCTTGCAGTTTGTTTCATCGCTTGGTGCATTTGTCCTATGTGTTTTCTGAGCTTTTCTATTTGTCCGGCTAACCTTCTTTCCCAAGGTGGTTGTGTCGTTGTTTGGTTACAAGCTTTCTTACCTATTTTTTTTTTATGTATGGTTTGGTTAATTTCGACAGTAGCCACTGCACCAACATAAAGGTATGTGTGGAGGTCTGTCAGGGTGTTGACCTGTTCCATTTTTTCAGTAAGGATGCTGTTTACTTGGGCTATTATGGAATTTGTCTTGTTATTTGTTTTTAGTTTCGTTATGTTTGGTCTCATGTGAGGAGTTATTCCGTTATATTTTAGTAGTAACCTCTCAAAAGTTTCTCTGGTTGTTCTTTCTTCTTCATTTATTGATGGATTATCTATTTCTATTTCTCCTTCTTGAGGTTGATCTTCGTTTTCAGGGCGTACGCCTAGTTCTATTTCTACTTCTCTTCTTATTCGGTTTAGGGTGTCGGGTCCTATTTTTTGTGAAGCCATTAGTGTTCGCTTTTGATCTAATATGTTTTGTATGGTTTTTCGTGCTAGCTCGGGGAACTGCCGTGTTACGTCTGCATGCAGTTCTCTGCTGTATCCCGTGTTTACGGTCTCCAGCTTCGTGTGAACAAGGTAGCGTCGGTATAAAAACTCGTTCATGGCGTCTGTCCATTTTGTCCGCTGCCTTGGTCTCCCCTGTAACGTAGTGGGTGGGTTTATTATTATTATTATTATTATTATTATTATTATTATTATTATTATTATTATTATTATTATTATTATTATTATTATTATTATTATTATTATTATTATTATTATTATTATTATTATTATTATTATTATTATTATTATTATTATTATTATTATTATTATTATTATTATTATTATTATTATTATTATTATTATTATTATTATTATTATTATTATTATTATTATTATTATTATTATTATTATTATTATTATTATTATTATTATTATTATTATTATTATTATTATTATTATTATTATTATTATTATTATTATTATTATTATTATTATTATTATTATTATTATTATTATTATTATTATTATTATTATTATTATTATTATTATTATTATTATTATTATTATTATTATTATTATTATTATTATTATTATTATTATTTTTTTTTATTTTTTTATTTTTTTTTTTTGTGGTGGCCTTACTTGCGGTCCCGCGGCTCCGACTCACACGGGTGCAAGTAGGCCAGATGGTCCGTTACCGTTTCTACTCCCCACCAACCGCGGGGTTAGTAGAAACGGTGTTCCGCATCGTGTGCCCTGAGTAGACGCAATGATCCGAGGATGACTGCTTTCTGCATGTTGCCTGCAAGTTGCTCTGCCCTGTCACGGCAGGCCGGCAAGGTCTTGAGAGCTGAGAGCAGTGTCTGCCGTGCGCCTCCGAGAGCTCCAATTACCAAAACCACTAGCTTGACTGTATAGCCCCGGTACACTCGGCGAAGGTCAAAGAGAAGATCCTGATATTTCGTCCGTTTCTCTTCTTCCTTGGCAATGATGTTCGTCTCGGCAGGAGCCGAGAACTCAATGACATACATAATTTTGTCATTTTTGTCAAGGAGTACTATATCCGGCTTGTTAGCGTTTACAAGCCGGAGTGGGGGGAATGCGAAATTCCAGTATATTCTGGTTCTGTCATTCTCCACGACGGACGGAATATCAGAGGGGACATATGGCAGCACTGGAGCATCATCAACACCGTACGAGTGCCTTAGATGGTAATACAGCACCCGTAACGCTGCGTTGTGTCGATGGATATACGCCGAGACCGCATAGCGCCCGCAAGCGGACAGCAAATGATATAAGGTCTCCGGCGCCCTATGGCAGGCCCTACAACTTGTATCAGGAACCTGTATACCCATCACGCGACTTCGGTGTTCCAAGGTGTTGATGACTCCGTCTTGGCAAGCAATGATAAACCCCTCAGTTTCCGACTTTAATGCACCTGACCTTAAGAATGCAAAGCTTAGCTTTTTGGATAAGCCAGTGTTTTCAATGGTTTTATAGAAAACACTGTGCAATGGCTTATCCATATGTAGACGTAATAAATAGTCTACCTCTGCATTCTTTAAGGTGGTTTTAAGTCTTTGGCAGGTCAACTGTGTAATGGAGTTTTCCTGCCGCCGACTTATGTCGAAAACTATTTGGAGCTCATCTGCTGCTCTTTGTGCTGCTTTAAAAAGAAATGCCCCCACCCCAAATGTTTCATGGTTACGCACCATGCATAGCAGGGGATCCTCGTCTCTGATTACTTCGCACGCGGTACTTAGGACTATTCGTCTGTGTAAACACTCCAAACTTAAGAGTCCACGGCCTCCCTGATAACGTGGGAAGTAAAGCCGTTGGACAGACGCCTTAGGATGATGGCTTCGGTATCGAGTCATCATCTTGCGGGTTTTCACGTCAATTTCACGCAACTCGTTCACGTTCCACTTAATGACTCCAAAGGAGTAAGTGATTATAGGGACGGCAAGCATATTTGTAGCAGCGACTTTGTTCTTTCCAGACAACTCTGAATTCCAGATTTGTCTTAGTCGTTGCTGATACTTGTCGCGAAGAGACCCTTTTATTGCTACACTATCATGGATGTGTCCCTGGGGAACACCCAGATAGGTATAGGTCTCTCCGGCATCCAGATGTCGTAGGATGCTCCCATCTACAAGTTGCGCGTCCTCGGCGTGATCCGCATGGCGTCCTTTCTTAAGTTGAACCGTCGCACACTTATCCAACCCAAACTCCATCCCGATCGCATGAGTATACTCCTGTACTACCCGATGAGCTTGGTCGAGGTCTCTCTTCGTCGACGCGTAGAACTTAAGGTCATCCATATAAAAGAGGTGAGTAACCTTATGGGTTCTACGGCCAGGAGCACCGCACATGTATCCCTTTGTGTTCCGCAAAGCAACGGATAACGGAAGTAGCGAGACGCAAAAGAGGAGTGGGCTGAGGGAATCACCCTGAAACACTCCCCGTCGGAATGACACCAATTCAGTCGACACCTTTGCGTTACCCGTACATATGGTAAATCGGGTCTTCCAAAATGGCATCATTCCTGAAATGCATCTCGCTATGGGATCTGGCACCGCAAGGCCTCTCAAAAGGTGAATAATAAGTTCATGAGAAGTTGTGTCAAAGGCCTTACGGTAATCAATCCAGGTCATCAAAAGGTTTCGCTTGTACTGGAAGGAGTCCTGTGTGACACATCGGTCTATTAGAAGGTTCTCCTTGCAGCCGGCTACGCCTTTCTTTGACCCTCGCTGCTCGTATACTCCACTAAACACGGGACCCATGGCTTGGAGTATCCGCTGGTACAAGAGTCGCGTAAAAATCTTGTAACAGGCGTTTAAACATGTTATCGGGCGATAGTTCTTTGGGTCGGACAAGTCTCCGTTTTTGGGGAGAAGGACGGTTCGCCCCTCAATAAACCAGGGAGGGATTGGCTGCCCCTCATTAACCCAGGAGTCAAAAATTCGGGCAAGGGCCTCATGGGTTGATGGAAATTTTTTCCACCAGTAGGTGTTAATTCCATCAGGCCCAGGGGCAGCAAAGTTCTTAGCACCCGTAAGAGCACTTCGAACTTCCTCCACGGTTATTGGTGGGCACAGTTGCTCAGGTGGTGGAAACCCCCTCACAAACTTTTCAAACTGTGCCAGGGCTGGTGTGTTTACGTTGAGCGGCCGAGTTACCTCGTAAATACCCCTCCAGAAGTTTTCCACCCTCTCAGCGGTCGGAGGATCGTTAATAATCCTCGGCGGCGCCTGAAAAAGGCGACTGGGGTTTTCGAAAAATAATTTATTTTCCGAAATACCCCTCGCCCGCCGAATTAGATTTTGTTTGGCAGTCACTAACATCCGTATCCTTTCGCAGCACTGCTGCTTGATGGTCTGCAACAGTGCTTCGTTCAGTGTGTGGTGGGTGCGTCGCAGGTTGGCCGCTATGCGGCGCACTTTTGGCGTAAAAGGCCTGCCTGCCAATTTGTATTCCACCACACACTGTATGCGGGATGCGTGCTGCCTTGCTGAGAGGATTTTTGCTTCCATCTTCTTCACTCGGCGTTGCGCCCTGTCGCCGCAGGGGTCTTTATTGGGCGCCCTGGGCGACACGGAGCAAGCTGCCTCGTAGACGAGGCAATTAATGCGCCAGATGTCAGCTTCTTCTGTTAGAGTATTCAATAGCTCTGCGTCCGCTCTAGCTAGGTCTTGTGGCTTCGGGCGCTTTATCTTGTGTAGCGCCCTGCGGTCTTGAAGACTCTCTTCTGGTGCAATGGGAAGTACCTCTTCAGCCACATGTACCTGCAATTCCTGTACCCCAGGTACTGCCGGCTGTTGAGGTCTTCTTACATATCCCCTTCGCCGAAGGTAGGATACATAGTCTCGCAGGCTCTGAGCAGTAAATGTATTATGCTCAGGATGCATAACATTCCACTGCTCACGCATACGAGCCATATATCCCCTTCGACCTGGGCTACTGCTCTCATAGCATTCCAGCAAGTCATCTCTCAGATCATTGGTCCACTCAAAGCGTCCTTGGTCATCGCGGTCGTCATCGGGCAATCCATCCGGCTGGGCCCCTCCACCTTGCCTTTGACCCCTCATCCGACGGGGTCGGTCGTGGGGGCCCTCTCGATCCTCCGCGTCCTGAACCGAGTCTTAGGGACTGGCAGGAGGTTACCCTGGCCAGCCCCCGGTCGACATTTAGGAGAAGTAGATTTTCGTCCTCGCGGGTCACCTGTTTTGCAGGTTGCCGATCCGATTTGACCCTTGCAGCTGGGGTAAAGGGGAGTGTTGCTAATACCCAGGCGTTGTTCTTGTGTGCCTCCTTGCCCTATTATTATTATTATTATTATTATTATTATTATTATTATTATTATTATTATTATTATTATTATTATTATTATTATTATTATTATTATTATTATTATTATTATTATTATTATTATTATTATTATTATTATTATTATTATTATTATTATTATTATTATTATTATTATTATTATTATTATTATTATTATTATTATTATTATTATTATTATTATTATTATTATTATTATTATTATTATTATTATTATTATTATTATTATTATTATTATTATTATTATTATTATTATTATTATTATTATTATTATTATTATTATTATTATTATTATTATTATTATTATTATTATTATTATTATTATTATTATTATTATTATTATTATTATTATTATTATTATTATTATTATTATTATTATTATTATTATTATTATTATTATTATTATTATTATTATTATTATTATTATTATTATTATTATTATTATTATTATTATTATTATTATTATTATTATTATTATTATTATTATTATTATTATTATTATTATTATTATTATTATTATTATTATTATTATTATTATTATTATTATTATTATTATTATTATTATTATTATTATTATTATTATTATTATTATTATTATTATTATTATTATTATTATTATTATTATTATTATTATTATTATTATTATTATTATTATTATTATTATTATTATTATTATTATTATTATTATTATTATTATTATTATTATTATTATTATTATTATTATTATTATTATTATTATTATTATTATTATTATTATTATTATTATTATTATTATTATTATTATTATTATTATTATTATTATTATTATTATTATTATTATTATTATTATTATTATTATTATTATTATTATTATTATTATTATTATTATTATTATTATTATTATTATTATTATTATTATTATTATTATTATTATTATTATTATTATTAGTTATAAGTTCAGTGGAGTTAGTTTGTTGTCTAGTTTTCTTAGAGCCTGGTATGTTTGGTTATTTGAGTTTTCATCAATATTATTATTATTATTATTATTATTATTATTATTATTATTATTATTATTAATATTATTATTATTATTATTATTATTATTATTATTATTATTATTATTATTATTATTATTATTATTATTATTATTATTATTATTATTATTATTATTATTATTATTATTATTATTATTATTATTATTATTATTATTATTATTATTATTATTATTATTATTATTATTATTATTATTATTATTATTATTATTATTATTATTATTATTATTATTATTATTATTATTATTATTATTATTATTATTATTATTATTATTATTATTATTATTATTATTATTATTATTATTATTATTATTATTATTATTATTATTATTATTATTATTATTATTATTATTATTATTATTATTATTATTATTATTATTATTATTATTATTATTATTATTATTATTATTATTATTATTATTATTATTATTATTTTAATAATAATAATGCTTTAATACCTCCAACGAGCAAGCACAGAATGAAAAAGGTACGTAGTATCAATGAATTTGTTCATTCGTTTTATTGATTTTCAGCCAAAGACCCAAATACATTAATTCAATGTAAAAATATAACGAACTTGTTTATTGTATTAATTTGGGTGTACATTGAATCAATATTTTTTTGTTCGTCGCCTGAAAAGTAATGTACAGCGTACATTTTTTTTCTGTGCGCCTGACGCCGATGGCGACGCTGATCTTAACTCACAAAGGTAATAACCATTACTGTTTCTAATAATTATGATTTATATAAACTGGACTAGAAAATAGTGCAGAAGCTTTTTAGCAGAGTTGCTTTGTTTATCAGTAGCTGTTGCCTTTTCCTCTGGAGATTTCTTGGCTTTTGACGCGCCTGCCTTCCTTTTATCAGCCGGAACCGGAAGCAGTGGACGCGACCAACTTGAACGATCCTGATGCATCTTTTCCTTTAGTCTGAACTAGCCCTCCAGATACCACAGACGACTTTAGGTACTTCTTGATGAAAAGGGATTCTTAGTCCTCATCCACTTTGTAGTTGGCAGGCAGCGATTTGCTTCTTGGTGGCATGCATCGAGGATCCCCCATTTCTTTCAGTCCTTTGATTGCGTTGTTATATGAACCAACTCACTGGTAGATTAATAACTTGGTTTCGGTCTGGGACTTGTGGCCTTTGCCACTTTTCTTTTTTAGCTGGAAAAACAACCCCGTGTGACAATACGACTCTGGCAGAAACTTCTGTATCTGTCATATTGAATCTCTTTCTCTCGAACTATCTCTTAAAAATTACTGCGATGTGAACGCACAGGTCACTCTTAGTCAAAATATTCAAACGTGGCCTAACCTACCTTATTCATATGACTGACTGCATAGATATACACTTTGGATACAACAGAACTGTAAAGCCAGTGTTGCCAGATCAAAAAATTAAAAATCACCAGACGCTTGCGATAAAAGTTGCCAGATTTTGCCAAAAATCACCAGTTTGCCAAAAAAATCCGCATTTTGTACAGGTTATCGACGGCGGTGGGGTCAAAGGCTAGAACGGGCGTCCATAAAAATTGGCGAACAAAAAAAAAGGTCATCCTGTCTTTCGTTTTCGGCAGCCCTTTGCCTTTGCCACCCCGTTACGTAAATTTCCGAAAAAAAAACGGTTATCATGTGTTTACTTAACTCTCTTTTTTCTTTATTTCATACTTTTTGTTTCATATACCTAGGTACATACTGTTTCATAGTCGAGATGAAGAAATATACAATAATTTTTTTCAAAATTTACTTTTATTCGGACAGTGTCAAAAAATCACCAGAATTCAGTCTTTTTCAAAAAGTTTTCACCATTTCACCTAATGGATTGAAAATTCGCTGTGTGAAAGGATGTCTTAAGGATAAATGCGTTGTACCTTTTTCTTGCTTGTTTGGTGTATACCAAAATCTTGGCTTTTGTAAGACACAAAACTTGTAGACCTTTGTATTAGCTCTAACGTTTGAATTGAAAATCGTGAAAAACCATTATCCACCCCTAAAACTCAACCCCTAGAAAGCTGAGCTTTGGAAAGCTGATAGGAAATATGATACAACCATGGGAAAAAATTTAAAAACTCAAAATTATAATTTACTCTCGTCCCCTATAAATATAGAATTATGTAAAAACAACATTTTCCACTTCCAGAAACTCTAGAGAGCTGAGCTTATAAAACCATGGGGAAAAAATTAAAAACCTCAAAATTTTAAATAAGGCATTGCAAAAGTTTTACTAGTTTAAAAATTAAATATTATCCAATTCCTTTAAAAAAGAAGTGAAATCAGAACAAAAACATTTCATGTAAAAAAAACCAAATACGCGAAAATGAAATTCCGTTAAAAAAATTGAGATAAAAGTAAAGCCAAGTTCTCCAGTACTAATTAAAAAATGAATGGTTCTTAAAAGTTTGGAAATGTTTTTCTAAACTTGGCTATTACGGCTGGAAATCACTCTTAATTAAATATAAAGAAGTTTGGCTGTAATAGCAAAGTCTAAAAACACATTTCCAAACTAGTAAGAATCTTTGATTTTAAAATTTGTAATGGAGAACTTGGCTTTACTATTATCTCAATTATTTTTACGGAATACCATTTTCGCGTACTTGGATTTTTTTACATAAAATGTTTTTGTTATGATTAATTTTTCCCCTTACATTTTATGCCATTTCCAATTGTTTTTATGCTTATCAAATACCAAATTGCAAATAATGCAAGGACCTAAGACTATAAACAACAAGTGACATTAAAGAAAGAAAAATAAAAAAAAGTTTTTCTATCTTCGGTCGGGACTCGAACCCGGAACCTCTTGCTCCGACAGTGGGAAAGAAGAATTAAAGAGATCAGTTGGATGACTTGGTCGACTTAATACCCTGAGAATTTCTCGTTCTTGTATTGGGACACCGCGCACCTGCATAGATGGGAGATTTCTGAAAATTTATGTGTGGTCTTCGGTAGTTCAATGCTTAGAATGTTTGCGTACAGAGCAAGAGGTTCCGGGTTCGAGTCCCATCCGAAGACAGAAAAACTTTTCTTATTTTGCTTTCTTTAATTTCACTTGTTGTTTATAGTTTTTATGCTGTTATTAATTGTTTCCATTATTTGCTTTTTTTAAACTATCTGCATTAGTCTATAATTAAAATATAAATTTGAAAAATCTGCTGGCTAAAACCACAGAAAAATGAGTAGGTTATTTATGTGGTTAAAGCATAGACCATCACCGTAAAAGACAATGCCAATAAAAAGAATTAAAACTAAATGAAAATGACCTCCCAAATTGAAACGCATAAAATCTATTCGTGACCGAGCAATCTGTTTCAAATTGGCTTCTCGTCAAAACAATTTCTGCTCGTAAATGTCAGTTTTTAAGGCCCGATTTGCGGTCTAAAGTAATGTCACGCCTGCTGAAAGACCTGAATGTTGTACGTTAATTTTAGTGGTTTTTCACGTTAAAAAAATTATCTAAATCAGGCTTAAACAACTTTGTTATTACCTTTAGGGATTTATCATAACATTGTAGTCCGTTTTGCTTTTAATTTTACATTGGTCGCACATAATTTATAGAACTGCAAACTCTAGAAATAAAATTCGTAAATATTTAATTAGTAGAAATCGTAAAGTAAAGAAACTGTTTTCGAACGAAAAAAAAATTGTAGGAAACTGAATTCATCAACAAAATAATTTATCAAAATGTAAGATGTTAAAACCGTCAAGTATAAAAATGAGTCACTGATTTACCGGTAGAGAGTCATCATCAGCTATGTTACTAGATAAAGAAGAAAATAAGGGAATGTTTTATCTGAGTTTTAACTTAAATCCTACTCTAACTAATCCTAGAGTCCCTTTATGTTCACGTATTTGGATATAATACCTTGTAGTAATAATGTTTTTTGTATTAAACAAGTAATTAAGAAAAGGATCGCCAGAAATATAAGGACTCATGTTACCTTTGTGGACCTACAAAAAGCATATGACACCGCTTCAGTAGAAACATTATGGACAGTGTTAGAGCAGACTAATATCAATCATACATACATAAAAGCGATAAAAGAACTATACAAAGGGTCAAAATCTAGAATTAAAATTGGAAATCGACTTTCAAAAGACTTCCTGGTAACGAAAGGCTTACGACAAGGATTTTAAAATATTTATAGAAATAGCTCTAAAAAATTGGAAACGTACGGTGCACGGCATGGGATACAACTTAACGACCGATTTACCATATACACACTACAGTTTGCTAACGACAAAGTAATTGTAGCTAATGATAAAGAAGACATGGAGTTTATGATGAGAAAGTTAACGGAAGAATACCAAAAGTGGAGATTAACAGTAAGCGTGGACAAGACACAGTACTTATTTATTGGAAACGAATCCAGTGAGTTAGAACTAAACAATGGACAATCAACACCTCCATGCAATGAGTATGTATACTTGGGTATCACATTTGATAAAACAGGAACCAACTGTAAAGAACTGGAAAAAAGAATAGTTAAAGTAAAAAAGGTTATTGGATGTCTGAGCTTAGAAGGCTAATAGGAAGTATGATAAAACCATGGAGGAAAATTTAAAAACCTCAAAATTTTGAATAAGTTTTACTACTTTAAAAATTAAATATTATCCAATTCCTTTAAAAAAGAAGTTAAATCAGAACAAAAACATTCCATGTACAAAAAGCCAAGTAAAACAATGTAAAATTTAACATATGTAAAACAATGGTGAAAAGCACGCTGTGAGACGCACGAGACATGTCGCGTAACAGAAAAATACAAAATAAAGTGTCGAAATGGATGCAATAAGAAGATCAATGAGAACGTCTAGAACAGACCGCATAAGAAATCAGATCATAAAAGAAAGAATGGAAATGGAGGGAAGCATAACGGATGACCTCACTAAAAGACAACTGATATGATACGATTATGTACAACGGATGAACGACGAAAGATTACCAAAGCAGGTCCTAGAATGACAACCAATAGGGCACAGAAAAGAGCGCGTCCTAAAGTAGAATTGCAACAGAAAAACGTTCTAAAGTGACATAGTAGTAATAGGATATAATATTTACAATATCCAAATATGTCCACATACAGGGACCCTAGCTAATCCTATCCTATTCTTACTTATTGTTACTTAAATTCGCAAGTTATCCCAGCGGGGAACGGACCTAGACCTCACTTGCCATTAGTGGTCCATTTGTTTTCAATGATAAAATAATTATTTTTTGTTTGAGGAAATATACTTGATTTAATATATATAATATATTTAAATTGAATCAGTAAAACAATTATAAAAGTATTATTTTGCATAAATAACTAATTATAACTGATTTTATAAAATCATATTTAAAGACTTGAAATCATTAATTGTGTAGATAGTGCCAAAAAACCAAAGTTTGGTTCGACTCAAAAAAATGTAAATGTAAATGACCACAACCTAATTTGATAAAAAGTTATTCATTAGCAAATATTAAACTTATCCTAATTAAGACAAATATTTTCGGCTTTTTGAAAGAAAAATTATTCCCAGGACAAAGAATATTGATTAACTTCCAATTGATGTGAAGTTTTCATTTGAGAACCTCAAAATTACCTTTCTTAAGCTTGAGAAATTGCAAATTATATGAAAATGTTGCTGAAGAATATCTGACTTTCTTTCTTTTTAATCCATCCCCAAATACGTTAGAGCATAAATACATGTTCAAAAAATCGAAAAGTGAAAACTACAATTTTAGTCCACAATTTGATAAATTTTCACTCATCAACTAGTTTGGGGGTTATGCCTTCAAGCTTCGCGTGTGAGAATGTATGTGCATGCCCCATATTTATGCTCTAACGTATTTGTCCCTCCTTATACTCAAAAATCCAACAAATTTAAAGTTATATACAACCATTAGACCATCACTAGAACACTATAGTAAACTCGGAAAATATTCACATAAAGAAATAAAAACAGATAAAATTCTATTCCGGAAGACATTATTACATATCTGGATGATTTCATTATTAAAATATGTAATAAAATTTTAAAATAAACAGTTATTTCGACATAGTTTATGTTATATTACCACAAAATCCTCGAGTAACAGCTTAACAACTACCTACCTATTTCTCACAAGACGTAAGCCGACCACAAAAAGGTCACAACTATAATAATAATGCTAATCTGATCAAATCTTTTAATCACGATTATTAAAACAAAGATCCTGTATACTAACTGATGTTTCTTCTTAATCCGACTTTCTTTAACGGCGGTGATTCATTTTTAGTAAAAGAATAAAACAATATTGTGAAAAAATAGATCCGGGGAAAACCTCGCACCTTCCTTACCGTTATTTTTATTTTAATGTGTAATTTAACTATTACAATATAAAATGGTGATGTGAATAAAATATAACAATAGTCATGTGACAGAAACACGGATAATAGAACACTGACATCGACGGATTGGATTTGACCAAATTAAAAGCGACAAACAAAAATGGCCGCCGTCTCAAGCTTTATTGACATTTTGTTGTCTGGTTTTGAAATATCAAAAGCTTGTCAATCGCTGTTTTTCTTTCTTTGTTTTTTTTTCAGTTTTTTTGATAAATATGGGATGAACTGTTAAAAACTGTATTGTTATTATACCTATATAGCATTACTTTTGCCTTTATAGTAGGAAAAGTATTAGAATATCTATATTTTTGAAAAAAAACACAACAAAAATAACAACTGACAGTCTCCGCCATTTTGAATTGGATTTGGGATAAAATCTAATTGCTAAAAATTATTCACGGTCTGAAAATATAACTTTTTCTGTTAGATTAAGGAAAGTTGAAGTATAGTAAGTTTGGTCAGGCTGCATAACAGGTTGCCTATTGTCCGGCCAGAATAAAATGAGGCACAAAAGGGATGGCTTCAATTAGCGCTATCTTTTTTTGTCCAGTGGCGTGCTGTAATTTTTTAATTCATCATTATTATGTATTAATTTTATTTTTTTTTGCTGGAAAACTCCATACCTTATTTTGCTCCTTTTTTGATTTTCGTAAGTACAATCCCAAACTCATTCCTATATAATAGTGAATTAATAAAGTTTTTGCTCTTTTATGTTTTTTTAAAATAATCATTCATTCTGTAATCAAAAGAGAAGAATAACTAAATACAAATTATTTTAAGAGAGAAAATAAACCTTCGACACTTATAAACAGTTTGCTGATTGCTTTTTCTTTATTTTCAGTTCTCCGCTGGATAATTTAATTTAACCCCTTCCTTACACATGCTGCTGTAATTTGTTGTGACTACTTCATTGCACATGCTGGTGTACATTTTTTTGAGCCTACAGGCTGTAGGCAATGGCGAAGGATTAACTCCATCAAGGTGGGTTTCATTCTTTTAGGTTTTAATTTCAGGTTGTTCTTTTGTTAAGTTTGGGTTGTTATTATTTTTTATATGAAATTCTAGGTACCGGGCATTTATTAGACCTAATTTTCTTTTAGTGTAAAACCTGAAGATGAGAGCATATGCTCTCGAAACATGTCGTTGTAATAATACAATTAGTGGAGAACGACTGAACTTGTTTGGTTTGTTTTTTGTTATTTAGTTATTTGTTTATGTCAAACCATCTTTCGATTTGTGACATGAAAATTTATGTAAAATCCAAGTATTAAAGTATTAATCTTATTAATTTCAAAATAAAATTACACTACACAAACAATAATTTTAATGGGATTTATTAAAAAGTGAAAAAAAAAATACTCTGCCAATATATGGGCCACTAAGCTCACACTAGGTACTATAGTTATAGTGTACGTGTGAGCTAATATAACTAAAAACTGAAATATATTTTATTCAACTCCAGACTAAATTACCTTCTGTTTGATACCACACAAGCCATGTTTTGACTTAAACTCTAATTTTTGAAATATACCCCCACCCTTTTTTTAAAACAAATTAAAATGTATTTTGTTTAACTCCAAACTCAATTACCTTTCGTTTGATATCACACACGCCATATTTTCACATAAACTCTAATTTTTGAAATCTACCCCCACCCTTTTATTTGGTTTGTGTTCGGTGGATTTTGTTTATTTTTAAACGGGACCATCTCGACCCAAGACCCAGCCTAGGTACGGTTCGGTTCGGTTCGGGAAATTTCATTAAAATCGGCAAAGCGGTTTTTGAGTTATGCGCGTTGGTCGTTACAGACAGACATACAGACAGGCAGACAGACAGATAAAAATGTTTTAAATCGGAGCAACTTTTTTTTTTCTCGGAAAAATTAGGATCACCATAGCACACACTACTATAGTATAGTATATGTGTGAGCTGATACTATAGTATAGTATATGCGTGAGCTAATATATTACTACTATGTTGGATTAAAACGTTGCTCTACGTTATCCGACGCCTATTGTCCACCTCCTTCGATCCTGACAATCATCTTCTGTCAGGTTTTTTTTAACTCATTGATCTTTGGATTGACTGTTGCTATTCCAGTTTAGGACGCCTTCTTTTTTTGCACCCTATTGGTTGCCATTCTAGGACCTGCTTTGATAATCTTTTGTGGTTCATGCGTTGTACATGGCCGTACCATATCAGTTGTCATCAATTATGCTTCCCTCGATTCTTCTCGGTTTCTTCCTTTTATGATCTCATTTCTTATATGATCTGTTCTAGATATTCTCATGGATCTTCTTATTGCATCCATTTCAACACGTCCCATTTTTGTTTTGTATTTTTCTGTTATGCAACAAGTCTCTATTCCATACAACAACGTGCTTTTCACCATTATTTGATATATTTTAAATGTTATATTCTTTTTTATCTCTCTACTGCATAAAATACTGTTAAGACATCCAATAAATAACATTTTTTGCATTTACTAGTAAAAGTAAAAAACAAATATTTCGAGGTTATATTGCCATGCCCGTTTGATAGTCTTGATCAAAAATTATATAATATAATATATATTATCACCCTGGGCTGACGTAAAAACTAATGCACAGAAAAACAGGGTTGGATGATCTGTAAGAAAACTAGCCAGGCTGTATCAAAAGTAATTTAAGCTATTTTTTTAGAACTTTGGCCGAAGTGACTGAGAAGATGACATAGAACTAAGTTTCTCATCTTCTTTTATTTTAGTATTCTTTTGGACTGCCTTTGCCGCCATTTCTAATGTTGTTAAAATACCGAAAACACAAAAATTATTTGGCGACTAGAACCAAAGAAAGACAAGTTTTAATTCATATCATTTTTACGTGTTCTCTTTAAAATAAATGGATCCATGACGGATCTGATAGGTACCCTCCTAGCTAGCCTACTAGCTTACTTCAAGTGAAGCCTTGAAAAGAGTTTTTTTTAAATATCTCAAAAACTTAAAGCTCTTACGAAATAATTGGTTATGACACAAATTATTGACCAAAATGTGTTCTACTATATTCCGAATACCGCATATTGATACGATGCTCCCTTAAAAAGTTAGCATTTTTAAAAAATTTTAATTAAAATCTTGTCAGCTTTCTAGAGTGTCAAACACTATTTTACCTAAAAAATTTATGGAAATCGGCTTAGCGGTTTAGCTATCATGTTACGGACCAAAATAATATAAACACACACACACACACATACAGATAGACATCACGACAATATTGCTAAGAATGGTCAAAATACACCCAAATAATACATTTCGGCGTCATTTGAAAAAATACTCTGCCAATATATGGGCCCCTAAGCTCAGACTAGGTACTATAGTTATAGTGTACGTGTGAACTAATATAACTAAAAACTGAAATATATTTTATTCAACTCCAGACTAAATTACCTTTCCTTTGATAACACACAAGCCATGTTTTGACTTAAACACAAATTTTTGAAATCTTTTAAAAAAACAAAAACTAAAATATATTTTGTTTAATTCCGGACTTAATTGCCTTTCATTTGATATCACACACGTCATATTTTAACGTAAATTCTAATTTTTCAAATCTACCCCCACCCTTTTATCTCCAGACTCACTTACCTTTCGTTTGATAGCACACACGCCATATTTTCACGTAAACTCTAATTTTTGAAATCTACCCCCACCATTTCATTTGGCTTGTGTTCGGTGAATTTCGTTCATTTTTAAATGGGACCATCTCGACTCAAGACCCAGCCTAGGTACCAAATTTCATTAAAATCGGGTAAGTGGTTTTTGAGTTATGCGCGTTGGTCGTTACAGACAGACAGACAGACAGACAGACAGACGGCGCGAAAAAAAAGTTTCAAAATCATCTGAAACGCAAAGATATATAAAAATTTTTGAAATCCAAGCAACTTTTTTTTTCTCGAAAAAATTAGGATCACCATAGCTCACACTACTCTAGTATAGTATATGTGTGAGCTAAAGTTTTTTCTTCGGAAATAATACCTTTTCTTACCAATGATTGCTGTGCGGGCTACGAAGGTAAAAATCCTACAAACTTTTGCTTCATGTGGCTGTATAATTAATACATTATCATGACTCCACTCCACTTACTGGGTAAAATAATTCAAAGTATAATAAATAATAATGCATGAATGGAAACAACTGGAACTAAAAATTTCGAAGTCGCATTCAGTTTTGACCAAACTTGCAAGTTTATCATCGAAAAAAATTAATTGGTTTATTAAAATAATCAGCTTATAAAAGCAGACGATATGGTATGTATGGAGGCCAAAAGACAACCAGCAACAATCAAACCAAACCTCATGCTGTGCCATGTTGTTCGATGTTACCGCAGAATTACAAGAATTGTATAAAGCAAGAAGTACCATAAACAACAAGTAAAATTAAAGAAAGAAAAATAGGAAAAAAGTTTTCTGCTTCGGCCGGGGATCGAACCCGGGATCTCTTGCTATCTAGGCAAACATTCTACCACTGAACTACCGATCCCCGGCCGAAGCAGAAAACTTTTTTCTTATTTTTCTTTCTTTAATTTCACTTGTTGTTTATAGTTTTGAGTCCTTGCATTATTTGCAATTTGGTATTTGATAATTATATTGGCAAATCGTCCATTTGCGATCAGAAATTTTAACACACGAAAAGGTGATCTCATGCTTTCAGACGTTGCTTCTTTACGTCTAATTTAAGTTATCATACCTTTGACAGTGGGAAAGAAGAATTTAGAGATTAGTTGGATGACTTGGTGAGTTAATACCTGAGCGTCTCTCGTTCTTGTATTGAGACACCGCAGCGTGCATAGATAGAGGTTTTCCGAAAAATGTATGTATGACTTCGGTAGTTCAGTGGTAGAATGTTTGCCTAGATAGCAAGAGATCCCGGGTTCGATCCCCGGCCGAAGCAGAAAACTTTTTTCTTATTTTTCTTTCTTTAATTTCACTTGTTGGTTATAGTTTTGATTCCTTGCATTATTTGCAATTTGGTATTTGATAATTATATTGGCAAATTGTCCATTTGCGATCAGAAATTTTAACACAGGAAAAGGTGATCTCATGCTTTCAGACGTTGATTCTTTATATCATACCTTTGACGGTGGGAAAGAAGAATAAATACCCTGAGGGTTTCTCGTACTTGTATTAAGACACCGCAGTCTGCATAGATAGAAGTTTTCCAAAATATTTATGTATGGCTTCGGTAGTTCAGTGGTAGAATGTTTGCCTAGATAGCAAGAGATCCCGGGTTCGATCCCCGGCCGAAGCAGAAAACTTTTTTCTTATTTTTCTTTCGTTAATTTCACTTGTTGTTTATAATTTTGAGTCCTTGCATTATTTGCAATTTGGTATTTGATAAGAAGTACGATATTCGGACGTTTTGCATGTCCCACTTTTCACATTATCCTTTATTTGAGGCATGCGCAGATTTCTGTTCTGTTTTTTCAAACTAACAAGTCAAATAACCTTACAACAGGTGTTAGGTTGTAGGTGGTAGGTGTGAGATACCACCATGCCAGAACTGAGTAGCGCTAAGTGGTATCACCACGTTTCGCTACTGCGCTGGCAGTCCGGTTCCAACAATGAGTAACAGATAGCATGATGGCGCCTCCAGGATCAAAATATTCCGGAGGTAAAATACCCGACCACTCGGATCTCCGGGCGTCGGGTGATCCTGGGGGTCCTTCATGCAAAGATATTAAAAGAAGACCAAAAACTCAACTCAGAATTGATTTTAGCAATATAAGAGGATTAAGTACCAACATGAATTCAATTCACCAATATCTTGAAGAACAAAGATCTGACATCCTTGTTCTCACTGAAACTAAAATCAGTTCTGCAACACCTATTGTGAACTATCTTTATCCCGGCTATGACCTACACCACCGATTTCGACATATTTTGGGATCTGTGTGTACATTAAAAATGACCTTTCATGTCATCGAGAGGAGAAGTTGGAACCAGCGAACCTCGATATCATATGGCTGAAATTCACCTCAAAGTCATCGACCAAGTTCATTTGCTGCCTCTACCGACCGCCAAGTAACACCGAGTATCAAAACTTTTTTGCGACATTATCCAAAAACTGTGATAGTATACAGTCTAACTATCCACATGCGGAAATTGTTTTTTTAGGCGATTTCAACGTCCACAATATACACTGGCTAAAACACCACAACAAAACAGATAATGAAGGTAGGGAAGCAGAAGTTTTGCCATAAGTTGTGGTCTAACGCAGCTTGTCGATGAACCTACCCGTATCTCAGAAAGGGGTGAATTTGCTGCGCTTTTGGACTTGTTCCTAACTACAAATCCTGACTTGTACACAATTCAAGTAGATCCCCCACTTGGTTCATCCGATCATAAACTTATAAGAACAAAGTGCGAAATGTTCATACCGCCAAGCCAACAATCACTTCCTCGTAAAATGTGGCACTATAAATCGGCAAAATGGAATGAACTTAAACAGTTTTACCTGGATTTTCCATGACAAGAGGTTTGCTTTAAAACAGCTGATCCCACTATTTGCTGTAATGAAATAACAAAAGTAATCTTATCTGGAATGGATGTATATATCCCACATACAATAAAACGCAGAGCTAATGCAAAACCTTGGTTTAACAGCCAGTGTCAAACGGCTGTACAGAAAAAACACAGAGTATATAACCTTTGGAAACGACAACAAACCGCTCAAAACCACACAGAATTTATAGAAGCCAGAAATAGTTGCAAAATTACTATTGACGCCGCCAAAGAAACATACAATCAAAGAATAAAAAACAGGTTGCTGAATTGTCAAAGTAGTTCTAGGTCCTTTTGGTCTCTTGCAAAAGCCGTTGGATCAAACTTCACCAAGTCATCCATAACACCACTTACAGATAAAAATACTCACTTAGCCACAACATCAGAGGAAAAAGCCAATATGCTGGCCAAAATCTTTTCCTCCAACTCAAAGCTAACAGTGCCAAATGGAAAAACTCCACCGTTTATTGAAAGGGTTTCCCACAGTATGCCAGAGGTACCCTTTTGTCACAGAGAAATACGAAAATCCCTTAAAATGTTGGATACAAACAAAGCAATGGGTCCAGATGGCATTCCCGCGATAGTACTTAAAAATTGTGCTAGCGAACTCACCCCAACTTTTGCAAAATTATTCAATTTATCTTATAGGCAAGGAGTATATCCATCATCATGGAAATCTGCCGCAGTACAACCCATTCCAAAGAAATGAAAAAAGACAGATCCGTTAAACTATAGACCAATTGCTCTACTTCCGGTGATATCAAAAGTAATGGAAATAGTTGTGAACAATCACCTAACCAAGTACTTGGAAAAGTACAAAATTATCAACGACAAGCAATACGGATTTCGAAAATATTGGTCATCTGGCGATTTACTTATATACGTCACTCACTTATGGCAAAAAGCGATTGAGTTGCGAGGTGAAACAAGAACAATTGCCTTAGATATATCTAAAGCATTCGATAAAGTCTGGCATAAAAATCTGCTCAACAAGCTCAAAACAACGGGATTGTCGCCGAGACTTTGCACTTGGTTTAAAAGTTACCTTAAGGATAGATCCATTTATGTTACACTGGATGGCCGGAACTCCAACTCTTACCAAATAAATGCTGGTGTGCCATAGGGAGCAATCCTTTCGCCAACACTTTTTCTGATTTACATAAATGACCTCATAGATAAAACAGTAAATCCACTTTATTGCTTTGCAGATGATGACAATGTAGTCTCCTCAGTCATACCACCCACATGTCTCTCCGCACGTGAATTCCATTACCTTAGACTAACTGAAATATCATAGATAAATAACGACTTGGAGATAATAGAGGACTGGACCAACAAAAACCTTGTACAGTTCAACGCGCAGAAAACCCAAGCAGCCCTGTTTTCAAAAAAGACCAGCACCGGTGAGCCAAACATCCTATCTGGAAGTTCTGTCGCATTGCAGAGCCAGTTGAACATCTTAGGAGTCACTGCAGAGACCAACATGTCTTGGCACAATCACGTGGCAGTATAGCTAAAAGGGCGTCCCAAAAGCTTGGGGTGCGATTTCGTACAAGACATCTATATACATCAAGCCAACTGCTGACACTCTACAAAGCCCAGATTCGACCAACTATGGAGTACTTCTCACATATATGGAGTGCGGCACACCGTACAAAAACGAGCTATCAAGCTGATCAATGACCCCGCACTTACCCGTAGCTTGGATAGTCTCGAACATCGAAGAACTGTGGGCGATCTATCTCTCTTCTACAGGTATTATCACGGAAAATGCTTTGAAGAGTTGGCACGTATGATCCCCCCGGGAGTAGCACCTACTAGGCGAACACGTCAAACAGACGGTAACCATCAATTTATTATACCTCATTATATCAGAATTCATATCTCTGGAGAACAGCATCGCTGTGGAATAAACTCCCTGCGACAGTTTTCCCTGCAGGTTACAACCTGAACCGTTTCAAAACCAACACACACCAACATTTCCTTGCGAGTGCGCATACCCGTAAAAAAAAAACAAAGCGATAAAGCACAATCAGTCCCCTAGGTCGCTATAAATAATTTTTTCCATTTCTTCTAATTACAGTCAAGAACCGAATAAACTTAAAAAAGAACCTAAATCAAAAAGTGAAAAACCAAATTAAGTTTAAGAACAAATTAAATAAAAAACTTTTTAATTGATGGTCATCTAGAAATTCAGTCCAACTGATACAGGACACAGATCCAGAAATTTTCCGCGATGACATCTTACATCGCACCAAAATTCGAACGTTGCTCAAAGATATCAGTGTGGCTATTCTGGGTCTTGAACGATGTGATAGATCTCATTACATGCTTTAGCCAATGGCAAGCTTTAAATTAGCTCCGAGCCGTCACGTGCTATGCGAAAAGTCCTACATTGCAAAGCTTCTTCTTTGATCCGACCGCGGAACTTTCAGCCGGCACGGTGCAAGAGAAAAGATTTCACTTCAAACGCGTAAAATTCACTAACTCTAAAGAGCGGTCGATTATGCCATTGGTCGAGACAAGTCGTTTCGCAAAACACTCGACCGTTCAGAGTTTGCAATTGCTCAAAGCGTGTGATGTGGTTGGTCACATCGTTTAAGACCCAGAATAGCCACCCAGGAGAATTTACATGTTTTGAGGAACAGACATAGGGTCATTCTTTGTTGAGTCACATAGACATACAATGTAATAAGGCGGCTGATAGACTAGCCAAAGCAGGTGTACTGAAAGACGTTAACTAAGTTGACAATACGCTATCCTTCTCAGTGAGCCTGGTCAAATCTCACATTTACAATATCGTGTAGTGTTGCCGCGAGACGAGGCAACGCTTTATCTATTTAATACTGTAACGCTTTATCTATTTAAAACTGTAACGTTTTGCAACGCTTTATCTATTTAAAACTGTAACTAAAATCCCAAGTGTTCTTTTATAAAAGATTATTTTGTGTCTTGCCAATAACAACTAATCAGTGTATGACGGCGGCGCGGCGATGACGAGATAGCAAAGCAATTGAGATATTAAGATGTAAATAAAAATGTAGGAATATTTTTACCAAAGGTTACCCAACAAACAGATAAATAAGCCAGTTTTTACGAAGCAAAATATTTGTATTGCCAGAAAAAATAAAATCCTTGAAATAGTTTTGTACTGCTCTTAAAATGGGTGCTAAAATGAAATTTCGGTCGCGCAAAAAATTATATGTTGTCCTCTGTTGAGAACTATGAAAATAATTAGGCATTTCGTTTCCCTAGTAATGAATTAATTGTATGTTTTGTGGGTTTTGGGAAGTTGAAGAAAAAATGGCGACGTTTCGTGTTTAGAAATTAGATTCTCTTTTAAAACAACAAAATGAATTCTGCATGTCAACTAAAAGTAATTACATTTACAACTACACAGACATAGAACTTCCTGAAGAAGTACAAACTACATTAGGCTTAGGTCCTAAATTTGGACTTCCACTAACAAAAAAAGAAATTCCAATACCAAACATTATAAAGGACTTGGAGTCATGCATTTCAACTCAAGATTGTACTGAGGACCATAAAAATATTTTAAGAGCACAAACTACAAACATAATAACAAATTTCTATCGTAACAATAACCAGACTACTAATAAATGTCTATTAAAAAAAGTAAACACAACAAAAAAGTTTGTCAGAGAGCACCCAGAACTTCTGATCAGTCGTTCTGATAAAGGTAACTCTACTGTGATAATGTTAAAAGAAGATTACCATAAGAAAGTCACAGAAATGTTAAGTGACACAAACATATATGAGCCAATTAATAAGGATCCTACTCAGAAATTTCAGTCTTTAGCAAACAGCCTTGTTGTTGAATTAAAGAATGAAGATTTGATAACTTCAAAACAAGAAACTCAACTTAGAATCCACAATAGAGTTTCGCCTAAGTTGTACTGCCTTCGGAAGACTCACAAAGATGGCCTCCACTTAAGACCTGTGGTAAGCTGTGTAAATTCCCCAGGTTACAATATAGCTAAGTTTTTACATGAACTGCTTAGCCCAATAGTGTCCACTTTTCATTATAATATAAGAGACTCTTTTCATTTTGCAGAAAGTGTTAAAAACTTACAAATTCCTGAGAGATATATTCTAATTTCATTAGATGTTGTCAGTCTTTTCACCAATATCCCAAAACAGTTAGTACTTGAAATTGTTGAAAATAGTTATAGATTTATCTCCAATTACGCAGATATTTCAAAAAACACTTTAATTAAACTAATTAAGTATTGTTTTGAGACCAGCTATTTTTCCTACAATAACCAGATCTACTTACAAAAAGATGGAAGTGCCATGGGACACCCAGCTAGCCCAATTCTGGCCAACTTAGTGATGAATTTCCTTTTCACTAACATCCTTAAAACACTGCCTTTTAAAATTCCTTTTTTATTTGTATATGTAGATGAAACTTTGCTTGCGGCACCTAGAGACAGGTTGAATGAACTATTAGCAGCCTTTAATAACTTCCACCCATCTCTGCAATTCACAATGGAAACGGAAAATAATGGTAAACTGAGTTTCTTAGACACCGAGTTGTATCACCAAGATAATGGTCTCATTCTGTCAAATTGGTATTCTAAACCCACCAGCTCAGGCAGATTGCTGAATTATTATTCTAATCACCCTGTCTCTAATAAAAATGGTATAATCAGTGGCCTTTTGCACAGAGCTATAAAACTAAGTAGCCCCCAATTTCATGAAGAAAATATTAGGAAGGTTAAAAATATTTTAAAAAATAACAATTATCCGACCAATTTCATTAACATAAACATCACAAAGTACATGTCAAAACAACCGACAATAACAAAAAAACAATTTAAATATTTCAAATTTCCATATATTGAAAACTTATCTTTAAAAATAGATTTTTGCTTTAAACAAACCGACACTAAGTTAGCTTTTTATAATCCAAAAACCACAAATATTTTCTTCACTCAATTAAAAGATAAAATTCCACCTGATAAAAGGAGCAATCTAATCTACAAAATTCCATGTGAATGTGATAAAACATATGTTGGTCAAACAAAACAATACTTACATAAAAGACTTCAACAGCATAAGTGTGACTGTAAAAATGATAGGCAATATAATGCTGAAAAAACACCATTATCAAAACACCATTTTGATACAGGGCACAACTTCAGATTTGATAAAACTGAAGTGTTGGACTCGGAACAAAACTATTATAAACGGACTATTAGTGAAATGATATATATTAACCTAAATAACACCATAAATCTTAGAACTGACACTAGAGGGCTAAGTATTGTTTATAATGGAATACTCAATATGTATAAACAACAACTCAATGTTTAACTTAAGAAAATAATTAGTTTCTGTGATATAGAGATAACATCTAGATACCCTTTTCTGGTCAAAAGAATAATAATGAACGTCAATTCCTATTTGTTTTTAAAACTGTAATTTTGGAAATTGTTTGTTGTGACCTGTTAAATGTCTGTATTCTTTTTTAAATGTTGTAATTTTAACTTGACTATTTTAAAATATTATTAAGTAAAACTATTCTCATTTTACTTTAATGAATAAGTTTCTGTGACCTGATTAATACCTAAGTCTTCATTCATTTGAGTACAAATTTAAATTTTAATTAATTTTAATGACTTCAGCTAGCAACACTAGTGAGTAGAAATAATATATTGAGTTTCTAAAAATAAAATTTTTTAATAGACAAAGAAAAAACATAATTTGTGAACAATTTACATAATTATCGTAAATTGTGGCTAAATAGCCCATAGAAATATGTCCAGGTAACAATCTATAATAAGATATTCGAAGAATTAAAACTTAGCCTAACTAAAATTATAAATAAAAGACAAAAATTTCAAAAATAAATATTTTAACTTCCATAAAAAAATGTGTAATATGCTGTTGTCAATAAACCAATACTCACTGGCTTTGCTGCCGAAGACCCAACTGTGATTTGAGTAAGTTGTTTTGCAAAGTTATTGTTTTGTATGTTTGAATACTATAAATTTAAGAATCATTTGCTCCTATTGTAATGCTTGTTGTTCATTTCAGGGCTTGAAAAAGTGTTAGTCTAAACACGAAACGTCGCCATAAAATCAATGGTT
The DNA here is from genome assembly GCA_963576565.1 of Aspidapion aeneum. NCBI lineage: Eukaryota > Metazoa > Arthropoda > Insecta > Coleoptera > Brentidae > Aspidapion > Aspidapion aeneum. The sequence continues at coordinate 45,237,751 of OY755044.1, forward strand.
GTTTTTCTTCAACTTCCCAAAACCCACAAAACATACAATTATGAAAATAATGTGTGTTTTTTTACTTAAAATTAATGTGATGTAAAAAATTCATTAAAATTGGTCCCTATAGCTGTGTCAACTTAGATAGGATGACAATTTGTTGTATTTTTTGAGCATTATGCCAATAATAATCACGAAATACCATTCTGGACTTAAACACGTTTAGCTAAATTTTCTTTTACGCTTACATAAAACTATTTATTTGTAGGTAGTACGTTACGGTCTCCGGCTTATAATATATTAACATTATACTTAATTTTATTATTATACAATTATATTTAACTTCCACTAAAGATAATTTTTAACCCTTTAGCAACAATGCCTTTGTACCTGTTCTTAAGTCCTATGGCAGGCCTAATATCAGAGTTTTATCTACAGGGTTTTTTCGTACATATTTACTTTTTCGAATTGATATTAAAAGATGAGTAATACGTTTTGTGTCTTAATTTTCTTTAAAGAATTTGCTAGCCAAAATAATCCTTTTGGTAAATCAAATATTGATAGGAGGGATCTTTTTTAATCGAAACCCTAAATTTATAGTGTTTTATTTCCTCCTTATTTTAAAAATATTTACAGCATTTTCAGACATAACACATTAATAATATACATAATGAATTTATCAGAGCATACATGTTGTCAAGCAAGGAATATATGACAATTTCTGCATTATTTTAAAAAACACTACATAAATATCAATATCAGCTTAACTCTATAATGGCTCTGGAACGAAATAGCGATGTACAAAATAGCGACGTACGAAATAGCGAGTAATGAAATAGTGACTATCAAAATAGCGATGTAATGAAACAGCGACTATCAAAATAGCGATGTATCAAAATAGCGTTTGTAGCAAAACATCGACATATCAAAATAGCGATGTATCAAAATAGCGACTATCAAAATAGCGATGTATCAAAATAGTGACAATCAAAATAGCGATGTATCAAAATAGCGATGTATCAAAATAGCGATGTGTCAAAATAGCGATGTATCAAAATACCGAATCAAACCAAACCGAATCGATTCAAACCAATCCAAACCGAACCTTTCTAACAAATTTTTTCAAAAAAAAAACTTCCCTGACTTCTTTTCCAGGATACTAGAGGGTGTGAATCCGAACCGAATCGCACCGAACCGAACCAAACTGAACCAAATTCGGTTCAGTTTGTTTCGGTTCAAAAGAAGTCTGGAGAGTTTTTTTTTAAATATGCTGGTTTGGTTCGGTTCGGTTCAGATTCACACCCTCTAGGATCTCGAGAAAGAAGTCAGGGAAGTTTTTTTTTAATTGATAGAAAGAAACCCCTTTGTCGAACTATATGCCAAAACCCAACCAAAATATCGCTATTTTGATAATCGCTATTTTGTTACATCGCTATTTTGATAGTCGCTATTTTGTTACATCGCTATTTTGATAGTCGCTATTTTGTTACATCGCTATTTTGTTAAATCGCCATTTTGTTACATCGCTATTTTGATAGTCGCCCTTTCATTACATCGCTATTTTGATTGTCGCTATTTCGATACCGCTAATTTAATACTCGCTATTTTGTACATCGCTATTTCGTTCCAGAGCCCTCTATAATCAGCGGCGTAGCGTGCCCGAAAGGGCGGGGGGGGGCGACAGCTAAAAAGGGCGCCTCTGAAAACTGATGAAAAATCTTATGGCAGAAAAAAAAAACCAAAAGGTCAAAAAGGCGCCTCTTAGAAATCTTGCGACCAAAAAAAAAAAAAAAAGGTCATCATATGTCAGGGGGCGGCCGATAAGTCACAAGGGCGCCTCTGACGAATCTTGCACCTAAAAAAAAAAAAAAAGGTCATCATATGTCAGGGGGCGGCCGATAAGTCACAAGGGCGCCTCTGACGAATCTTGCAACTAAAAAAAAAAATCATGTATGAGGGGGCGGCCGATACGTCACGAGGGCGCCTCTCCCACCTATGGGGCGCCATTACCCTCGGGGCGGGGGGGGCGGCGAACCCCCCGCGCCCCCCCCCACGCTACGCCGCTGTCTATAATAGGTCAATGCGAGCAGATGGTAAATCATAAAAATTTATAAAACCAAACTTTTTTGCGCGAGAGAACGAGAAACTCTCGACGAGATGGTCTTTTTCTCTCTTCTCGTCTCGAGCTTTCCTTAAAGAAAAAATATCTCTCTCGTCTCGTCGAGAGAGGGCGAGACGGGACGAGAGGCGAGAATCTGTCGTTTCGGCGGCAACACTAATATCGTGGTACAGCTTGCAGAAAGAAGATGGAGTGTTATAAATCTGCAACATCTCTTGGCAGTTGTGGACAATATGGGATGTGAAGAGGACAGATAAACTCTTTAGAAAAGGCCTTTGGTTAATTCAGTTCTCTGCCAAACTGTCGCAGTTGCAGCGACAAGCAAGAATCTAAGACCATTAGACATCTATTGCGTGAGTGGCCTGGGTATGCCATGATAAGATGTAACGCACTTGCCAGAATTATAAACAGATGTGACCAGTTTAATTTAGCACTCAAGCTCTCTGTCCTCCATATCCACACAGAAATGGTTCATGTACCCTCAACTAGACTTCCGGTTCATTGTGATGCCAGCTGACGTTTTCAGTTAGTTTTCAGAACCTAGCCTAACCTAACCTACACTAACAAGTAACCAATCTAACCTATGTCAGCAGGAGTTAAAAACCAACTAGCCACAGATAGGTATTTCGAAATTGTAATAATGTCCTCAGTGTGCTATAAGTCAAAAGCGGTCTAGAATGCCTGGCCAGCATTTCGAAACTAAAATTGAAAAGTAATCCATTTCTCTTTGTAATAGTGCAAAAAAAACCGTCCCTTTAACTAGTACTCCACCCTCTCTTCATGCAACGGACTTATAAACATTCATCACCAGTGAGGCGGCAGGGTAGTGCCGTGGTATATTCGTTGGCTTCACATGCAGAAGGACCCGGTTCGCGTCTCGAATAACGATGCAAAAATAAAAAAAAGTCTCGTCGCCCTGCCGCTGACTTCGTTTTTAGCGTTCAACAGTCGTCTTGAATTAGCGTGCGATGCGATGCTCGCAATATATAAGTTGACCTTGGACATCGAAAATATACGCAGGTGTAGTCCAGGAGCCGACACGCATCCAGCCGAGGAACCAGGAATAATAACCCAGGAGCCTGCTATAAGTGCTATATAGTCGGTATCAGGATGGCGCCACCATAAATTTCCTACAGTCAACTCACGACGACCACAACTGTTGCGCTGAAAAGGAAAGAAGAAGTCTATCGTCCATAACCAAGTTCTGCTGGGAAGATACTAGATAGATTCAAGTCTAACATGTAGCAGGACCACCATTCGGAAGAGGTGTAAAAGCGTGTATCCACTGTGTATAAAGTATAAAGATCCCTACCCTCGACAAAGAGGAGCCAAGCAAAATTAAGTTCTCTTAGCGAAAGAAAACTTGGATCCAAAGGGGCACGTGCATCAGTTTGGTATATGGCGCGCCATGTGCCCTGTCGCTCTACCAAAAATGGTCTCCGTACCACTACTACTATGTACTACTACTACTTCATCACCAGTGGAGCACTAGCGGAGAAGACGAAAGTTTTATTTTTTATAATTTCACAAAGGTCCATTGTAAGAAATGGATTATTTTCCAATTTTAATCGACTTCGATCGATTATTTGTTATGCTAAACGTTATACCTTAAAAAGCTATTTTGGTTGGAAATAATGCAGTTTGGTGTGGTCGTACAGTTTGATCATCCCATGTGCTTCTTTTAAAACAATTCTGCCTTAAATCAGTTCTGCGATCGTCGGTTGGTCCATACACATAGGCAGGCAGGCACAGCATCATTGCAGAAAGAAAATCGCAGTGGCCCTTGGGCAAAACGCTCGAAAGCGTGCGGGTGTGAGAAAATATCGCGCGCACGGTTCACAACCGATCTCCTCTGCACTGCGGCCTGCGGGCTTGCAGGAGAAGACCATAGAAAATGGTAATCAAACAGAAGATAAAAGAAGAAATTTAGAGAAAATTAGCCTAATCTAATTTTTTATTTAAATCGGTACGGCCTTCAAGATTTACCTGATATCCCCAAACGACAGTGAGTGCGCATCTACCGTGCGTGACGTTGCTTGGATTGTCAACTATTACTTTCTATGACGTCATGCAGATGACAAAATGGCGACATTAACATGCATCTAATGTTAAGCTGCTTGCAGGGTCCTTAATTAGTATCCAAGGAAATAACATATTAATTTGAACATTTTCACAAATTTGCGCTAGAGTTTGCTTACAAAGGTAAAGCCGAGCGGTGGCTCGATCACCGATTTTTGTACACCAAAAGGAAATACCGTATTTCCCAGTATTTTCTCAAATTTCAATGGTATTTCCTAGTATTTCCCAAGCACTTCCCGATACTTCCCAAGTATTTCCCCTAACCTGTACACCAAAAGGAAATACCTAGCCACCCCTCGGGTAAAACTGGGTCAGATCATAAAAATACAAGTACCTTATTTTGAGGCTTTTCGGAACACATTTCAATAACTTTAAAACTAGCCATTTGATTTAAACCAGATTTCGGACAGTTGTAGATCAAAATGTTTTCTAGGAAACTACCAAAAATTTTGATCGATCCATTCAAGTGCAAATTTTGCAAATTTTTCGAAAAATCCTTAAAAATCAAAAACTAATCCTAAAAACTTACCGAAAAACGGTAGGGCCTACAATTCGTCGCCAAAACCATGAAATGGCGTAACACACAAACGAAGGGCCGTAAGGGGCATAACCAAATATCAAGAAGAATAAGAAGCCTTTACCATATCGAAATTTATTTTGACAGCTGGCAAAACTGATATTTGAAAAAATTTTTTTAACGCTTTCCTGTAAAATAGTCAAAAATCGTGGTACTCACGACGAACTATTGTTTAAAATTTGGTTTAAATCGATTGGCTAGTTCTAACGTAATGACTTGAAATATTGTTGAAAATGTGACTCCGCGAACGTTTAGGAAAGCCCCAAACTGAGGACCTTGCATTTTTCTCATCTCACCGAATTTTACTAAGCTTCTTAAGCATAATCAAACGTAAATCTGTGCAAAATTAATTTACGTTTATAATATAACGTTCCTTGGACACTTATTGCCGATCGCAGAAGCAGAATTTAATATTAGGTGTATGCCAGTTGTGCTTTTTTGCCATCTGTATGATGCAATTACGTTAGAGCATAAATACATTTTCAAAAAGTCGAAAAGCAGGCTATGAATGCTTCATAAGCATACTCAAACGTAAATCTGTGCAAAATTAATTGACGTTTATAATGTAACATTCCTTGGACACTTATTTTTTTTTTATTTGTCAAACACACTGTGTTTTTTTTTATTACAATCTAGTCAGTAAGACTAATTAGCAATTTTGTTTTAACTTAATTTACTAGAATAGTCAGATTTAAACTTAGGGTTCACTCAACAGTTCTCCCCGCTTTGTTTAGTCTGTAACTCACAATTGTGTTGTGTTTATAGCATTATTTTGTTTTATGTGTAATTCACTTAGTTTACTAGCTCAAACGGCTTCACTCTTTTTAGTCGTCGAACTAGCATAGTATTGTCTAGAAGCTGAATTGCTTCCACATTCACATGCCGATGGAGTCTATCTTCATGGCTTTTTGCGTACTTTTTTATAGTCTCTGCTACAGTTTCGATTTTTAGATCTCGATGAAGGTCACTATTTCGAACGTACCAAGGTGCATTCACAATGTTTCTTAATACTTTATTTTGAAATCTCTGTACAACTAGAATGTTACTCTCTTTAGCACAACCCCATAGTTGAATACCATATGTCCATACTGGTTTCAGTATTTGTCTATAAAGCAGTAACTTATTATGAATTGTTAAATTGGACTTCCTTCCAATTAGCCAGTTCATTTTTCTATACCTTATCTCAAGTTCTTCTTTTTTTTTCTTAACATGTGCTTTCCAGCGCAATTTGGCATCAAGTGTCATACCTAGATATTTTGCCTGATTCGAATATGGTACTGGAATGTTGTTAATTGTTATTTGTATGTGATTTATATTTTTGTTTGTAAAATCAACATGAATTGATTTGGTTTCATTTAATTTTATTCGCCACTTTGTGGTCCAACTGTGAATTTGGGTGACTGCATCCTGAAGTTTTTCGATGCATTTTTCAATAGATTTTTCTACCGTCAATAAACCAGTATCATCGGCAAATGTTGCTAAGTGACAATTTTCTGCCTTTGGGATATCACAAGTGAATAATAAGTATAGATAAGGGCCTAGTACGCTACCCTGGGGCACGCCTGCTTGAATTTCTCTTAAATTTGAGTATGAGTCTTCCTGTTTTACTCTAAAATGTCTATCAGATATGTATGATTCCAAAATATCCGAATATTGTTTTGGCAGAAACCTTTTTAGTTTAAAATTAAGGCCTTCATGCAACACTTTGTCAAATGCTTGTGCTACATCTAGAAAAACTGCAGAACAAACTTTTCCCTCTTCTAGTGCTTTTTCTATTATATTAGTAATTCTGTGTACTTGATCTATCGTGGAATGCTTGTCTCGAAAACCAAATTGATGAGATGGAATAATTTCTTGTCTTTCTATAATGGGTTTTATTCTTTTAAGCAATAATTTTTCATAGAGCTTGGATATAATTGGCAGCAAAGATATTGGCCTGTAAGATGACACGTCATGGAGTGGTTTTCCCGGTTTTGGAATCATGATAACTTCTGCAACTTTCCACAGTTTAGGTACATACCTAAGCCTAAAAGACGCATTAATTAGGGTGCATAGTTTTACGATAGCTTTTCTGGGGAGTTGTTTTATGACTACCCCGTTAATAAGATCATACCCTGGGGCTTTTTTCGAATTAATATTTTTGATTTCTGTTAATATTTCTTTTGGTGATGTAAGCTTAATATGGTCCTCGATTTGATGGGGTTCATTTAAATGAATGTTCATCTGGTGCTTCGTGGTGCTGAAATGTTTTTTCTAAATGACTTGCAAAAATATCTGCTTTTTCTTCATTACTCCTTGCCCACTGGTTGTTAGATTTTCGTATGGGTGGAATTTGAATAATTGGTCTTTTAAAATCTTTGGTTGCTTTCCAAAGGGAATAGTCGGTATTTTTATCATCTGTAAGTTCATTAAGAAAATGGTTAATAGATTCATTTTTTATTACTAGAATTTCTCGCCTAATGCGCTGCGTCATGTTGTTGAGATTTGTTTTGTCCCGAGGATCACAGCTTTGTTGCCACTTTCTTCTTAGTTTCCTTTTTTCCATTATAAGGTCTCTAATTTCCTTTGGATAGTTTTTTCCCTTAAAAATTCTCTTTGGTTTTGGACTGTTTTCCCAAGCTGCTTGTTGAATATTTGTAACAAAATAATCAACTTCTTTATCGATTTGTTCTGGCGTTTGCAATGGTACTGATAGGTTTATTTTTTCTGACAGACTTTGTTTAAAACTAATCCAGTCAGTCAGTTTATTAACTAGTGAGATATTTGCTTCTTTCTTTATTATGTTTTTACTAAGAGTTAGAATAATAGGTGAATGATCTGAGTGTAAATCAAAACTTTCTTCTATATCTGCAAAACTTAAAGATATATTTTTTACTATAAAAAAATCAATTAGATCTGGAATTTTTCCTGGATCTGTTGGATAGTATGTGGGCTTACCAGTTGATATCGGCTCACATTGATATTCACTAATAGCTTGCAAAAGTTCTTTTCCTTTAGAATTCGTCAGTCTAGATCCCCAGTAGGTATTTTTTGCATTAAAGTCACCTCCAATTATAAAACGGTTTCCTAATTTTCTGAGAAAATTAAGATATTGATTTTTCTTTAGTAAGTGCCTTGGTGGTATATAGACAGCACTTATGACTAATGTATATGTTTTGGTTTTTACACTTACTAATGTAGCTTGAATCTCTATGGTTTTATATCCCATCTCCTCATAGTGTGATATATTTTCTTTAATTATTACAGCACTTCCCCCATGTGCAGTATTGCTAGGGTGAGTTGTATGATACACTTTATAACCTTTAAATTTAATGTGAGACTGGTTAGTGAAATGCGTTTCTGACACAAGACAGACGTCAATTTTTTCTATGTCTAGAATAACTTGCAAGTCTTGCTGATGTTGCAAGAGACCATTGGCATTCCAAGCTAGGATTCTAAGATTACTGACCATTTTGAGGCATATTGGTAGCTCCGTTATTGCTACTTTCTAGTTTAGTTAATCGCTCATCAAGTTTGTTCAATTTCTCCAAAATTAATTGTAGTGTTTGTTCCATATTATTTTGACTACTGATATTAATATCAGGTATAGTAGCTGTTGCTGCTACTTGGCTGTATGTCCTTGTCACAGAGTTTTGTGTGACTGTGTTTCTTGTCTGTTGGTTTTGTCTATTTGTACTCACGTTTGGTATAAGATTCGGTTTCTTAGGTTTATTTTTCAATTTTTGTATTTCCTTAGCAACAAGGCATCCTCTGTAGTTAGCAGGATGCTTGCCTCCACAGTGGATGCATTTTGGCTCAGATTCTTTTGGTTTGGGGCATTCTACAGTAAGATGTTTCCCCGTGCATTTTACGCAACGTGGTTCTTTAGCGCAATATTTTTGCGTGTGTCCATAAGATTGGCATCTTTTGCATTGAGGGACTAACTTTGAGGTTTTTAGTGCTTTTATTTCCACTTCAATCCCAAGGATACTGGAAATTTCAAAAATTTTGTTGATATCTTCATTTTGGCTAAATGTGAGCATAAACATGTTAAGAGGTTGTCTTGTTCTCCATTTAAGTTTGTTGCTGGCCTCCAGTGCCTTAAAACCTTTTTTTTGTAGATCAGCTACAATTTTTTGTGGGTTACATGAGAAGCGTAGCCTATTCGCTATTACTCTAATTGGCCTTATTTGTTTGTTTTCGTATGAGTGCCATTGATGCTTTATTTCATTAAGCATTTTAGTAACCAGCCGATAGCTGTCTGCGTCTTGTACATTTATTTTAAATATTTTCGTTATTTAAAACTTTTATTTTAACTCCTTGTATGATATTTAACTTTTCATAAATATCATTAAAATTATTTACGCCATTTACCATAATCGGTGGAGGTAATGCTCTGCAGCTTTTTTAACCTTAGTTGGGGGTTCTTCATTTTGTGTTTTATTGGAGGGCTCTCCAGTGCCCGAGGTTTGTTGTAGTGGTGAGAGTGAAGTATCCATTCGACGTTTTTTCCAACCTTTTCCTTTTTGTCTGATCCACTCAGTTTCTCTTGCCAGATCGTCCTCATCAGTAATGTACTCCATGTCAGACTCTTCTTTTTTAGTGACTTTTGTCTCTAAATCTGCAAATTTTCTTTGCATACTTTCCAGTTGACTTCGGAGATAATCCACTTGTACACTAAGTGAATTTTTTTCGTTTTGGGATTGTTTCCATTCGCTATATAAAACTTCTTCATTTTGTGTTCTAGCATGGCTATCCTGAAATAATTCGGCATTATCCATTTTTTCTTGATTTTGTTTGGGCTTTTCGCTAATTTTTAAAACAAGTTTCACAGGTGATGGTACACTTTTTTTGCTTTTAAACATAATATATTATTTATAATACACATTGTATATAGATTTTTAACACAGGTATTTCGCGCGCGAGGTTTATTGTAAACAAAACAAACTTCGACTTTGACCTCGTTAGTACTATCATGCAGGTACGATACAATATAACCGTACTGAACTGCGATCGAACGAATACTTATTGCCGATCGCAGAAGCAGAATTTAATATTAGGTGTATGCCAATTTTGCTGTTTTGCCATCTGTATGATGCAATTACGTTTGAGCATAAATACATCTTCAAAAAATCGAAAAGCAGGCTATGAATGCTTCATTCATAGGCTGCTTTGGAAAAAATTTAAATTCGCAGACGCGAATTTTCAAGTGCGCATGCATATGTTTTGTCACATAGGCACAGAGCTGCTACGTGGCATCGGCAGTTCAACCAGACCATGCTATCACCGTCTCCACGGTGTCGGTTCGGAACCGAAAACAATGAGTTAACATAGTATAAAAGACAACTTCATAGGGGTATAGTCAACCACGGACACCGGTGTTTCGTAAAATGGCATTTCCTTCCTCAGCTTGGCTTGCCTGACACAAGGTAGATCAAACCGACAAGATTAAACGTAAATCAAAAAGAATGAAAAATTAGGTGAAATCTATTTTTTATTCTTTTTTACTTTGATTTACCGGATATAGGCACGCTGGGGAAGGAAATGCCATTTTCCGTAACACCGGTCTCCGTGGTTGACTATACCCCTATGAAGTTGCCTTTTATACTTTGTAAACTCATTGGATATGGCTGATAAAAGTTTTACATCCCTTTTCGGGGCCTTTTTTTATTCTTTTGCGATATTCCTTAATTATATAAGAATCATTAAAAAATGCAAACTTTTTTTTATTTCTTTTATAAAGTTTTGATGAATTTCAGTGCAGTATGCAAGCAATGTCTGTTTCGTTGTTAGTTGATCCATGATCTTAATTCTTTCGTTTTCTTCATGATTTCTTCGATCGTCGATTAAGAATATCTTCTTTGCGGTGTTGCCTACATTCAAATCAATTTTCCTTAAATTTCCTTAAAATTGGGCGTGTCTATATTTTAAGGGTCAATATAACAATTTATTTTTAATATAATTAAGTAAATAAGCCCTTAGATTTTATGTATAATAATTATCAATAATAATTATTACATTAATGTTTAAATAAATTTCGAAGGATTTAAGTATTCAACTTAAATAAAATTGGATACTTATAAAATTACCATCTTATAATAAAAAATATCAGTAAGTATATAAATATGTAGTTTAAAATTCTGTATTGTCTTACATTAAAAATATTTTTTTTTAGTTAAAACCATCACTTTTCCTAGGTTTATTAATAATTTTGGGGTAACATCGGATCTAAAAATTTCCTACTTTAATATTCGATTGAATAAAAACATACATTAAAATTTTAAAACAAGATTATTCAATATGGTTTTGGGAACTCTTTGAATTTGGTTTTGGTTTTCTACTAATACCAATTATGTATATTAAATTGAAAATAAAATCCAATTAAATTTTTAAAGATTTCATTTTGTACCTTAGCTATGTTCTTGTACAGGGTGAGGCATTTTCGTTGGTTTTATAGGGTACAGGCTAAACGGTAAGAGATACAAAAAAACTGACATGCGTGTCCCGTCCTCTTTTTTAGTGTATTTTTTAATGGCACAATCAAATCTACGCTAGAGTGATTCTCAAAAATTGCCGATTTTTATTATCTCTTATTACTCGGTTATTTATGGAGATAAAAAAAAACTTCAAATACAAAAGTTTTATGATTTTGTGCATAGAATCCAGTGACGTAACCAGAAAATTTAAAAATGTTTTAGTTTTCAAGATATTATCAAAAGTAACATTTTGTTAAATGGAACACCCAGTATGTAAGTATTTCAGATAATTGCATTCTTTTTTGTGATTACAATGGTATATAACACTTAATACTTTTCCTTGCCATAAATAGGTAAAATACGGAAAAATATTTTTTTTTGTAGTTGGCTATGAATTGATTTAATATTTTTTTATTTTATAATAGGTATATTCAGAACCTACTTAACGAGAATATTAAGATATTACTAAACTATAACAACAACAACAACAAAACAACATAAATTTGTAATAAGAACTGAATAGTTATTATAAAAATTAGTTACAAAAGGTGCTCAAACTGTCTCCCATTCTGCTCAATGCAATTTTCTACTCGACTTGTAACCGAACGAGTGGCGTTATAGATGCCAATATTTGGTACTCTCTCAATGCAAATAATAAAATTTTCCCTAAGTTCATCTGCATTGTTACTTCGTGTTTTATAAATTTCATTTTTGATAAATCCCCAAAAATAAAAGTCGAGGGGGGTCAGGTCGGGAGAACGCGGGGGCCATCGGTTTGGCCCATATGTACCAATCCAATTTTCATCAAAATTGGCAGTTAGCAAATTCCTTATCATATGGCTATTATGTGCTGGAGCACCGTCTTGTTGAAAATAAATGTTATTTATATCACCTAATGGCATGTTATCCAACTCTGTTATTACATATTCTTCCAAAATTTGTCTGTATCCTTCTGCATTCAAGTTTTCATGAAAAAGCCTGTAGTTAAACACTCTATTTCGATACAGCGCTACCCATGCATGGAATCCAAACCGTCCTTGTTGTACCCTGGCCACCGTCTGATGAGGATTTATGTCTGACCAATATCGATTGTTATGTCGATTAAAAATTCCTTCGCTAGATATATAAGCTTCGTCGGTCCATATTATATTTTGAAGAAAATTGGGATTCTGATTAATCTGTTGCAAATACCAATTGCAAAATTCTAAACGCCGTTGTTCATCTCCAGGATGTAAATTATGAACCTTTCTTATTTTATAAGGTTTATACTTATGCTTTTTCAATATTCTTAAAACTCTACGTTTACTTATACCAATATCATTCTCAATATTACGACTAGATACCGTCGGATCAGCAGCAACACAAGCCAACGTGTTTATTTCATCCGTTTCTCTATTTTCTTTAATGTAAATTTTATTTCTTGGTTTTCCAAATGACCCATACTCACTTAAATTGTGATACATTCGTTGAAACATCCTTTTGTCTGGCTGACGTCGTTCCGGATAACGGTCAAAATATAGTGTAAGTGCTGCATCTCTATTTTTATTAGATTCAATATAGCACTCAAACATGTTTAACTTTTCATAGTTTTGATAAAGATTCATCTTAGACAAAAGTAATAACAACAAAGCAAAAACAATACTTAATTGACGTTTGACTTTGTGACAAGTTAAAAAAGCGAAACAAAAGTTCATCCCATCCATAGCCAACTACAAAAAAAATATTTTTTCATATTTTACCAATTTAGGACAAAGAAAAGTATTAAGTGTTATATATCGCTGTAATCACAAGAAAAAATTCAATTTTTTGAGGTACTTACATACAGGGTGTTCCGTTTAAAAAATGTTACTTTGATAATATCTTGTAAAATAAAACATTTTAAATTTTTCTGGATACGCCACTGAATTATACGTATAAAATCATAAAACTTTTGTATTTGAAGAATTTTTCTATCTCCATAAATAAACGAGTAATAAAAGATAATAAAAATCGTCAATTTTTGAGAATCACCCTGTACCTGCTAAACCAATCTAGTTAGCCTAGATTTGATGACGCCATTAAAAAAGACACTAAAAAAGAGGACGGAACACGTATGTCAGTTTTTTTGTATCTCTTACCGTTTAGCCTGTACCCTATAAAACCAACGAAAATGCCCCACCCTGTACACTAAAAAATATTCCTCATATTTAAAGGGAAATTCTTTAAAGCTACATCAAGCCAAAATTACAAATAAAGTAGCACTTCACTAGTTTTTAAACAAAATATTTTCTTTTTATTTAGAAAGCATTTTGATCATTCAAATTATAAATAAAAATATTAATATCGCTAATAAAAGATAACATACAATATCTTCTTACATACATATTTATCAAATATTTATTAAGGTATGTGTATTTTATATACTCAGTTTATATATAACTAACTTAAATCATTTTGATGTTTAAATTAAACGTAGCAATTTTGTTGTCTTCTTTTTTTAATTTTCGTTGACTTTAGGAAATACTAACTACATTTGGCAACACAGTTCCTGGTCGTCATAGCGCACTCAGCAACTATTCCATGGGCTGCGTGCCACTCTGTAATGACGATGTTAAATACGACTTTAACCGCATTCCTGCAGGCCTTATGGCGCTTATATGGCCTTATGACTTTGTGGAACTGTTTCTTCTTATCTTCCTGTGTATAGCAATAATTATAATATATTATTCTTTGGCGCATTTATTATATTAACACAAAATATTAAAATTATTATTTTTTATTTAAAAACGATTATTTTTGTTTTATGACCTTTTGAATATAGGCTTAAACAGAAAACTATAAAATACTATATTAATTTTTTTTTCAACTTCTTGGAAGCTAAGACTTTCTGCATCTAGAATATTTTGTATACTGGATACCTATCTATCTATCTATTTAGCCTTCTTCAATCCTTATTTGGACATAGGCGCCTCTCTGCCGCCGTGTTCATCCATCTAGTTCCCGCGAGTTTCTTCAAATCTTCCGCGCATCTCATTTGGGGTCTACTTCCCCTACTCCTTTTATTTTCCCAAGGTCTCCAGTTTACAATACATTTGTTCCATCGATCTTCTGTCTGTCTGATACTATGAACGGAAAATTTCTCTTTTAATTTTGCTATTTATCCTCTGACATTCCTTACTTTTGTTTTATTTCTTATCCATTCATTCCTTTTTCTATCTGTTAGCTTTACATGTAACATTTGTCTTTCCATTGATTTATTGGCTTTTGTTACCTTATCAATGTTTAATTTTGTCAGTGTCCAGGTCTGGGATCCATAGGTAAGTACAGGAAGGATGCATTGGTCATACACTTTCGTTTTGGGTACTGAGAATATTTTTTATTTTGAATATGTAGTTTAATTAACCGAATGCTGCCAATCGTACTCGGCTCTTGAAGCTGAAAGTTGTTTGGTTTTCTTTTTTTAGTTCAATAATTTGTCCCAGGAATATATATTCCTCTACTTGTTCTATTTTTTTTTGGTTCATTCTGAACGTAATATCTTCATCTGTCTCTGTTATGCTTTTAGTTTTAGTGTAGTTCATACTTAAGCCCATATTTTTAGCTGCTGTATCCAATTCTTCCAGCATTTTTATCAGTTCTTCTTTCTTGTCTGTTATTAAGGCGATACTGGATATAACATGTGTTATTTAATGTACATTTTTTCTTGAAATAGCTTTATATTATGTTATTAAAACAACAGAAGTAAATGATAAAAATTTTAAAGATGGAGGAAAGTCGTCTAATATCAGGATAGTGCCTAATATGGGGTAGGACGATTTCTTGCTTCTTGATTACGTTATCGAATGTATATATTATTTACTAACCACCTACTTGACAGGAAGTCACCATTTTCTTTTTGGCAAAAATTTATTTTGCGGTTTGACCTTTGAGGTAGAAATAATTTTGAGTGGTAAGGAAAGTTTTTTGGTCGTGCTGCAATTTGGGTGTTTAGCGAGACTTAAAATTGAGTTTTTAAAGTTTTAATAATATTTTACACATAATTTACATACACAGTTTAGCTTTATTAAGCAAAAAGATTTTTTTTTGCAAAAAAAATCGCCTCTTCCAAAAGGCTAGTGTGTTCCTAATATGAGGTACCTGTTATTCTTAGATAAGTCATGCCTGTTTTACCCAGCAATGTGATGCACAATGGACAAATTAAGCGCTTTATTTTATATCCTTGTCTTTCCATGCCAAACAAGTGGATACAAAATTAAGCATAAAGTTTGTCTATTGTGCATCACGCCTCTGCATAAATAAGCCCTAAGTTTTTAAATTCATATGAGATGAAGTACTTTTTACATATATAAGTATGTATTTTTTATATGCAATTTTTATAAATAAAGACTTTTATTCTAAAAAAGCCCAAAATAGTTAAGAGTTAATTGAAATTTTACATCCCATTATCCAGTAAGTAACTAAGTTTATTTTTTTTGTTATGGTCCTTTTATTCATAAAATCAGTTTAGGCGTTTGAGCTTAAAACGTTAAATTAGGACGAAGATAGTTTTTTAGAAACAGGTTTCTGTTCTGACTGCATTTTCATGTCTAATTACTTGCGTATCTTTTAACCGACCGAAAAATAATCACTTTTTAGGTACAATATTATATACGAAAAGTGTCACAACACAAAACAAAAACGATAGAGGACCAAGAAATCGGAAAATGTATATTTACGGTTCCTTTTTCAGTAATGTTGGCAATGACTTCGGTTTTTAGTTTTTATATATGGTTTTTGTAAATTATATTTGTATGACACAAAAATTTTTGTTTTCCGATAGTTAGAAATCACCTCGCTTTGGCCTAAGTATTTTTAATAATTTACAGGTTGAGTGTGTTTTTCGGTGTTTTATGTCGTTTTAAAAAATCATTATTTACACATGATGATGTGTCTGTGATGTTTTATGTCAACGATTATAGACTAGACAGGATTGCTCAATGGGGTACGGGTAGACCTCGTCAGATGTCTATCAGGGGAAATGAATCGACCCCTGCCCTCCGTAGATTCCAGGTACTCTTCGACCCGGAGAGTTAGCACCTGTATGGGGTCCCTTTCCCAGGGTTACGGGAGAAGACCACATCGATATGAAAGGCGGAGAGAATGGACCTCGGTACGGTGATCATAGCGTAGGTGGCAACCCTTTCTTTTAGGGATAGTATAAAAGACTACTGCCTTGTAGTACCGGCGTTGGAATCGTCAAAGGCTAGGGGAAGAAAACCTCGATCAAAAATCACCTGGTCCTCCAGGTTGGGGGTTGGGGCATCAGACTAACTCTCTGATACCCGGAAAAAACGTACACTGTTAAAAACCCAATCAAACGCCTCGGAAAGAAATGAAAAACCTAAGACGAACCAAGCAAAGAAACAGGAATATGATTTTTGGTACATGGAACGTACAAGGAATGAATCGAAAAATGAATGAAATAGTACATGAGTGCAGCAGAATGAAGGTAGACCTTGCTGTACTAACAGAAACGAAAAAGAAAGGAAAAGGATCTGAAAACCTAGGACAATATGACCATTTCTATAGCGGAGTGGCAAAAGAAAAACATGCCCAACAAGGAGTATCTATTTTGGTCAACAAAAGATTTAGAAAATTTATCACCATCTGGGAAGCAGTCAATGAAAGGCTAATTAAAATGAATATAACAATAAAAGGAATGAGACTTACGATTTTTGGAATCTATGCGTATAACGACGATGCAAATGTAGCCGTGAAAGACAATTTTTTTGAAGAAATACACAATGAAATATCAGCAGTAAGTGCATCTAGAGAAATTGTCATATTGGGAGATTTAAATAGTAGAACCGGTAACAGAGTTAATGATCTGACAGTTGGCCAATATGGAGAAAATCTTGTTAATGACAATGGAAACCGGCTAATTACAGTATGTGAGCAATTAAACCTAAAAATCCAAAACGGTTTTTTTCAACATAAGGAAATACACAAATATACCTGGACCAAACCCTCACAAAACCTGAAATCCGTCATTGATTATCTTATCACTAAACAAAAGACAAAACTAAAAATTCAAGATGTCAGAACAAAGCGTGGATCAACATGCGGAAGTGATCACTATTTTCTGGAGTCCAAAATTCTCTTTCCTTATCAAGGCCGAAGCCTGCATCAACAACATCTTGATGATACAGTGATTGAAGAAATTGATCACTGTAAATATAATCTACTAAGCCTAGAACATGACAGCGTAAAAAACTTATACAAAAAGAGACTGAACGAAAAACTTAATACAAGTTCAGGTGAAACCCCAGATGAGGAATACGAATGTATTACATTAAGCATCCACCAAGCTGCAAAAGAAGCACTAGGATTAGTGGAAGAAACTTCTAAAAGAAGAAAACCATACTGGTGGGATGCTGAGATTGAGAGAGAAATAGAGGAAAAAAGGAAATTATATCACACCTACTTATCCCAAAAGACAGATAGAAGCAGACAAGAATACAAAATCGCGCAATCAAAGGTGAGAAGAATGATCAGTGATAAGAAAAATCATTCGTGGACGCAAAAGTGTCAGAAAATAGATTCTTACTTAGGAGGTAGGAGAAGTACCGAAAGCTGGAAAACTATAAGATCGATTAAAAAAGAAACATGCAGAGATATCATTTCACCAATACCAGACAAAGAATGGGATGAGCATTTTAAAAAACTTTTAACTGAAGATAGAGCAGAATTCAAGGAAGACGCAAGAGACAATATAATTAGAACGATGGGATCTCCAGTACCCCTCACAATCTCTGAGGTCAAAAACGTGTGCACAACCTTAAAAAGCGGTAAATCTGCCGGACCCGGAAATATCCCAGCCGAACTTATTAAATATGGCACTGAAGAACTGTTTTGGAGATTACGGAATCTTTTCCAAAAATATTTAAATGGAACTGTAGTCCCAACTGAGTGGAAAACGTCATATATATCCACAATACACAAAAAAGGAAGGAAAGATATATGTGACAATTATAGAGGTATATCTGTGACTAGTACGCTAAGCAGAATATACGGTAAAATAATAAGAAATAAAGTAGAGAGCGAATATAAAGACATGGAGGCAGAAGAACAAGCTGGTTTCAGGGCGGGTAGATCGACTTCAGATCATCTCTTTTGTATAACCCAAGTTATTGAAAAGAAAATGGCATACGGTCAAGAGCTGCATCTGCTTTACGTGGATTTGCAGAAGGCATATGATAGTATACCACTAAACCTACTTTGGAAAGCGTTGGAAAACACAAACATAAGCGTACAACTAATTAAGGCCATCCAAGAGTTATACCGCAATAGTAAGGCAAAAGTTAAAATAAAAGCAAAACTAACCAAAGGCTTTCAAGTAAATAAAGGTCTTAAACAAGATTGCTGTATCTCGCCTACGCTCTTCAAGATATACTTGGAACAAGTCCTTAAAGTATGGAAGAGAAAATGCCAAAACATGGGAATTCCGTTGGACGAAACCACCTTGTATACTTTATGTTTCGCCGATGATCAGATAGTAGTGGCTCAGGATTATGACGACCTCGAATATATGACACGAAAACTAATAGAAGAGTACAATAAGTGGGGACTAGAGGTTAATCTCAATAAGACAGAGTATATGTGTATCGGTGGAATGAAACAGGATCTAATCTTAAATACCGGGCAGCGAATTCACTCCTGTGATGAGTATAAATACTTAGGTCTAAAAATTACAGCTGACGGAACACTAGACAAAGCTATAAAAGATCGAAACGTACAAGGAAGAAAAGCAATAACTTTATTAAATGGAATAATTTGGGACCAAAGTATATCAAAACATAACAAAAAGCTTATATATAACACCATTATAAAAAGTATTATTACATACGGCTCAGAAGTATGGCCAATCAAGGATAGAACAGAAAAAATGCTTTCCGCTACGGAGATGGACTATTGGAGAAGAGCAGCAGGGAAATCAAAAAGAGAAAGAGTTACAAATCAAAGAATAAGAGAAATTATGACAGTAAGTGAACGTACTTTAGTGGATGATATAAGAACAAAACAACTGGTGTGGTACGGACATGTACAAAGAATGAATGACGAAAGACTACCTAAACAAATACTACAATGGAAACCAACTGGCCGAAGAAAACGAGGACGGCCAAGGAGAAGCTGGAGAGAAGGAATAGACAGTGAAATAAGAATAAGAGGCCTAGATGATGAATTATGGGCAAACAGAAACGAGTGGAGATTGGGTATCGGAAGACGTAGAACGTTGTGAAACCGATAAATATATATATAATATATATAGGATTGCTCAGTTTGCCGAATCTGTCTGCAATCGATGTTCAAGGTCAAACTCGCTGTTACGTCACCACTTGTGCTGGGCAAAAAGCGCGCCTATTGTTATATTGGATTTTATGAGCTTTTAGAGCTATTTTCTTTTTGCAAATAAAATTTTATGCAAAATTGAGGCATTGTACATTTAAAAATATTGTCTTTACATTAAATAAAAGGATGATAAATGATTTTATATTTGAAATATCAGTTAAATAAATTAAATTTAAATACTTAAAGTAAAAAAAAAAGCTAGATATTATGTCGTAGTACCTAGGCCAACAGATGATAGAGGAGGTCATGTCTGATAAAAAAGTTCCTATAATGCATGGGTCAAACCTCATTCTTTGTAGAGATACAGAGCATCAAAGTTGGCAATTTTTTTAACCTTTTTTGATAATAACTTTTTTAAAAAACGCAGTAAAAACATGAAATTGGGTAAAGTCGTGTATTAGAACTAGAGCAATAAATTGAAATAAAACTTATTTTGACAAAAATTAGTCGGTCAATTTTTTTTGGTAAAAACTTAATAAGTGCCATATGTATTTAACGCAATGTTTTTTTTTTATATTTTTTGTTAATAAAAACAAGCCTTTAGTGACTCATAATAATAAATAAAATATTATTGATATTTCTTAAAAGAATAAGTAAGCAAAAATTAATTTTAAAAAAATTATTATTTTTTATACATTTTTGGAGGTAATTTTGACAGCCTGTATCTTCTTAACTTGGAATTTTATTAAAAAAAGGACATTTTTGAATCACAATTAGCTGAGTATTCAGCTGTCTGTGATAGATTTTCTTTTTTTTGCAAACCCCTTTTTCCCCCACTCCTCTAACATTAAAAATCCTATAACTTAAAAACAGATGTGTGTTGACCCCATGTTATATAAACTTTTTTAACGGAAATTACCTCCTCTATCACCTGCTGCATTATAGCCCCCAAGTATAATTTGTATAATTTGTCCAATTGTTATAAAAGTATGTAAAGAAATTATTTTGCGATAATAATTAAAAACGGAAATATAGGTTGACGAAAGTTTAATTGATTTATTTAAAAAGGATAAGCACAAATATTGTTCTTAACAAATAGACAAAAAACAAAAAGAAAAAAAATGCACATTATGTATAGTTTAATTATTAAAACCGCTTATTAAAGCATGTTAAGAAATTATTAATTAGATAATTTAAAAACGGGAATATAGAACATAAAAAAAGTATTTATTATTACAATTAGGCATTTCGTTTCCCTAGTAATGAATTAATTGTATGTTTTGTGGGTTTTGGGAAGTTGAAGAAAAACAACCATTGATTTTATGGCGACGTTTCGTGTTTAGACTAACACTTTTTCAAGCCTCAAATCACAGTTGGGTCTTCGGCAGCAAAGCCAGTGAGTATTGGTTTATTGACAACAGCATATTACACATTTTTTTTTTATGGAAGTTAAAATATTTATTTTTGAAATTTTTGTCTTTTATTTATAACATTTTTTTTACCCTGTAAACAAACGTTCTTCTCTGTCCTGAATCGAATTTTTACAAACTGTTAACAAACCAAACTTGAAAATGTTTTTTTATATGTCTTTTCTTAGTAGCACTGCACTGAAACAATCCAAAAAACACAAATTATTCAGCGAAATATCAACAAAACTCTCTTGAAAATACGAATAACATCATATACAACGAACGTAAACAAAGGACTTAGCACAAGTGGTGACGTCACGCCGCTCTCCTCACCCCGCACAATTTGTTAAAACATGTTAAATGGGACTAAGCAGTCCTTTATGTCTATAGTCCTTGGTTTTATGTAAGATTAAAAACAACTACGTATGTTGCATGGTTTTTAAGTCGACCTGTACAGGGTGGGGCATTTTCGTTGGTTTTATAGGGTACAGGCTAAACGGTAAGAGATACAAAAAAACTGACATACGTGTCCCGTCCTCTTTTTTAGTGTATTTTTTAATGGCGTCATCAAATCGAGGCTAACTAGATTAATTTAGCAGATACAGGGTGATTCTCAAAAATTGCCGATTTTTATTATCTTTTATTACTCGTTTATTTATGGAGACAGAAAAATTCTTCAAATACAAAAGTTTTATGATTTTGTACGTATAATTCAGTGGCGTATCCAGAAAAATTTAAAATATTTTATTTGGTTTTATAGGGTACAGGCTAAACGGTAAGAGATACAAAAAACTGACATACATGTCCCGTCTTCTTTTTTAGTGTCTTTTTTAATGGCGCCCTCAAATCTACGCTAACTGTATTGGTTTAGCAGATATAGGGTGATTCTCAAAAATTGGCGATTTTTATTATCTCTTATTACTCGGTTATTTATGGAGATTACTTCAAATACAAAAGTTTTATGATTTTCTACATAAAATCAAGTGGCGTAACCAGAAAAATTAAAAATGTTTTAGTTTTCAAGATATTATCAAAAGTAACATTTTTTAAACGGAACACCCTGTATGTAAGTACCTCAAAAAATTGAATTTTTCCTTGCAATTACAGCGATATATAACACTTTTCTTTGTCCTAAATAGGTAAAATACGAAAAAATATTTTTTTTGTTGTTGGCTATGGATGGGATGAACTTTTGTTTTGCTTTTTTAACTTGTCACAAAGTCAAACGTCAATTAAGTATTGTTTTTGCTTTGTTGTTCTTACTTTTGTCTAGGATGAATCTTTATCAAAACTATGAAAAGTTAAACATGTTTGAGTGCTATATTGAATCTAATAAAAATAGAGATGCAGCACTTACACTAAATTTTGACCGTTATCCGAAACGACGTCAGCCAGACAAAAGGATGTTTCAAATAATGTATCACAATTTAAGTAAGTATGGGTCATTTGGAAAACCAAGAAATAAAATTTACAATAAAGAAAATAGAGAAACGGATGAAATAAACACGTTGGCTTGTGTTGCTGCTGATCCTACGGTATCTAGTCGTAATATAGAGAATGATATTGGTATAAGTAAACGTAGATTTTTAAGAGTATTGAAAAAGCATAAGTATAAACCTTATAAAATAAGAAAGGTTCATAATTTACATCCTGGAGATGAACAACGGCATTTCGAATTTTGCAATTGGAATTTGCATATCTAGCGAAGGAATGTTTAATCGACATAATAATCGATATTGGTCAAACATAAATCCTCATCAGACGGTGGCCAGGGCACAACAAGGGCGGTTTGGATTCCATGCATGGGTAGCGCTGTATCGAAATAGAGTGTTTAACTACAGGCTTTTTAATGAAAACTTGAATGCAGAAGGATACAGACAAATTTTGGAAGAATATGTAATAATAGAGTTGGATAACATGCCATTAGGTGAAATAAATAACATTTATTTTCAACAAGACGGTGCTCCAGCACATAATAGCCATATGATAAGGAACTTGCTAACTGCCAATTTTGATGAAAATTGGATTGGTACATATGGGCCGAGCCGATGGCCCCCGCGTTCTCCCGGCCTGACCCCCCTCGACTTTTATTTTTGGGGATTTATCAAAAATGAAATTTATAAAACACGAAGTAACAATGTAGAGGAACTTAGGGAAAATTTTATTATTTGCATTGAGATAGTACCAAATATTGGCATCTATAACGCCACTCGTTCGGTTACAAGTCGAGTAGAAAAATGCATTGAGCAGAATGGGAGACAGTTTGA
Source organism: Aspidapion aeneum (assembly GCA_963576565.1). Classification (NCBI taxonomy): domain Eukaryota; kingdom Metazoa; phylum Arthropoda; class Insecta; order Coleoptera; family Brentidae; genus Aspidapion; species Aspidapion aeneum. Next base: position 45,260,946 of record OY755044.1, read on the forward strand.
GCACTTTTTGTAACTAATTTTTATAATAACTATTTAGTTCTTATTACAAATTTATGTTGTTGTTCTTATAGTTTAGTAATATCTTAATATTCTTGTTAAGTAGGTTCTGAATATACCTATTATAAAATAAAAAAATATTGAATCAATTCATAACGAACTATAAAAAAAATATTTTTCCGTATTTTACCTATTTAGGACAAAGAAAAGTATTCAGTGTTATATATCATTGTAATCACAAGAAAAACTGCAATTATCTGAGATACTTACATACTGGGTGTTCCATTTAACAAAATGTTACTTTTGATAATATCTTGAAAACTAAAACATTTTTAATTTTTCTGGTTACGCCACTGGATTTTATGTAGAAAATCATAAAACTTTTGTATTTGAAGTTTTTTTCTATCTCCATAAATAACCGAGTAACAAGAGATAATAAAAATCGCCAATTTTTGAGAATCACCCTATATCTGCTAAACCAATACAGTTAGCGTAGATTTGAGGGCGCCATTAAAAAAGACACTAAAAAAGAAGACGGGACATGTATGTCAGTTTTTTGTATCTCTTACCGTTTAGCCTGTACCCTATAAAACCAATGAAAATGCCCCACCCTGTACAGTTTACGTTTCCGGTCTGGTAATGCAAATATAATTATCACTTTTAGTCTTTGGGCTTGGTAGTGTTGCCGCGAGACGAAACGAGACGAAAGAAGGCCTTCTCTCGTCTCGTCTCGTTATGCGAGTTAAAATGTGAAAATTTGTCTCTCGTCTCGGCAATATATGCAATACATATACTAAATTACCTCGTTGATGCTGATGAAATAAAAGTTGTGGAAAAGTTTTGTATCGCTTTATTTAGTTAAAACTTTACCTAAAAACCTGATAGTCCGGAGCCTAAGCCACTTTTGTCTGCATTTTTGCGTACCGTAATGAAACTTGGCACGATTATAGTACAACACTATAGTAATATTTTACAAAGTGGTGCTTATCTCGAACCCAGTGCAGAGCAAAGATACAGGGTGTTTTATTTTTAATTGCATCTCTCTCGTTAAAATTCTGTATAAAATTCAAATGTAAAGCTAGAGCAATGAAACTTTGCACCAATTATAGGGCATTAAAACAAAAATTGCTGGATGTGTGTGACGTATACAGGGTCGGAGTACAGGGGTTTTTAATTAATAATTCTAAATTAAAAAAATTTTAATAGATGAAAAAGTATGTGAATTTCTTAGACGTAACGATATTTAAAAAAAAATATACCAAATAAAAGATACTTAGCTTCTATTAATATTTTATAAAACGAAAAAAAACGTAGGTTTGAACTATTAAAAATAATTAAAAATTTTATGACCATTTTAAGTAATTTTTTTTATGGCGACGTTACAAATTCCTATAGAAAACTCAAAATCAGCACAATATAACAATACTAGTACAGCTTTAATTTTTTAAAATAAAAAATTTTGTACAAAGTGTTAAAAAGTAACTACAGATTAAAGTTTTTTCGTAATTTTTTAGGTTAGTGCTAAAAATTCAAATAGCTCTAGATATGTCAAATAAACATGTCAATGAAATTACTATATTGTCTTTTATAAACCATTTATCGCACTCTACTTTTAAAATAAGCGCTACATTATTGCCGTTTTCTGAACGTATATACTGGGCATCAAATACTTTAAAATCATTCTAGTGTTTTTTACATTATTTATTGTAGCTACTGCGTTAATAAGAATTTTGCAACAAGACTAGGCTCAATTTGTCGGTTTATTACAGGTTGTAACAAAAAAATTTAGATTTGTGTAATTTTGTAATATGCTGAAAGACACAGGATGATATTAAAAATATCATGTAAAAAGTAGTAGTCTCAAACTTTTGTTCATACCGGTTACGCAGTTTAAGATACCTTCTTAATTTTACTACCTGTTATAACTAGAGGAACGTCTTTTTAACTTGGTTTACACTGTTTTACTTAGTTTTGTCAATGTACGAAAATACAGGGTGTTTCTTTTGTCAATATATAAAAAATTTTAAACACGTAAAATTTATATTTTTTTTCTTTGGCTCCATTTAAGTGCACTAAGGCATGAAAAAAATATAATTCCACTAAAAACATAAAATTTTGGAAACAAAAGGAAAGCCAAAAAACGCGTACATGAGTTACAGTAAAAAGTAAAATTTTAAAGAATTTTTTTTTCGCTTTAACACGTAGTACCATTACATAGTACCTTCAATCGATGAAAATTTAATTTTAAACAAAGGTTGTCCTTGGACTTTTTCTCCTAAAGGTAAAAATGCAAAAATATTAAATTTAAATACCACAGCCTATATCTCCTATGATTAGCAAAGTTGTTAATAACTTCGTTAATTTTGACTTTAAGAGAAAAAGTCATATAATAAATTTTGTTTAAAGCCAAATGTTCTTTCTATTGGCTTAAATGTATACCAACTCGTTATTTGATTTTCTTTTGTTCATCACCATCGTAATCAGGAAATAATACCACAATTTTGTCTATTTAACCGACCCTGTACCTCTAATATTAACGAAGTAAGTAATAGTGCTGACTTAACTTTGAATATTAAAATTTAAAAATTCCAGAAACTCCTCTTTTAATTAATTTATCAAATTTTATTAAGTTAGGCTTGGTTAGAAGTTTTTAATATTCTCTGGCGTAGATTTCAGAACAGGTACAGTTTGATGTATTGACTTAATTTATATCTATTTTCGTTTAGAAGACGAAATTATTTAGAAATCGATACCCCACACTTTAGATGAAATAAGATTTTAACAATGACAGAAATTGTAGAAACCGAACCGAACCGAACCTCCTTCCTTTTGTCCCCCCCCCTCAAAAAAGCCGTTTTCTCAACTTAATTTTTTCTAAATTTTGTGGATTTACAAGCTATAAAGTAAAATAAACAAAAAACTGTACGCGAAATGAGTTTCATATTTAATTTATACATTTTTTCTGCCCCACCTCAAGTACGCCCCAGTATCTCGGCCCTGCCCTGGGTTCTATCGGAGCACCACTTCTAAAATTGCATCTCTAGGTGTCTACTACCTCTGTGCCAATTTTCATTACGGTACGCGAAAATGCAGACAAACCCCAAAATTTTCCTCTTAGGCCCCGAACTATAAGTGTTCGTTAATAAAAGATTATTTTGTGTTTTGCCAATAACATAAATCCTTAAAAATAATAATTGTCTTTAGGTAAATTCTTGGGTAAAACCATTAAGTCTTTGATGCATGCCGACGGCGGAGCGGAGGCGCGGCGACGAGGTAGCAGAGCAATAGGGTATTTGACGAAGGGCGGATCCAGAGGTGCTTCTCGGGGGGGTTACTTTAGGTGACATTCTTTGTTGGTAAAAAACGGTATACATATATTTTTTTAAGCAGCATTTTATTGAACTAGTCAGTGGTTGTAATTTTGATGATAATAACAATAGACACTTTTATGCGCCGCAGGCAAAAATTTTGAATTTTTATTAGCAAAAACATTACTTTTTACTCATTTTTATGAGTGCCTACAGCAGTAAAAGAACGAAAAAAGTGGCTAGAACTTGCTCGAAGAGACCCAAGGGCCTTATCTAATACATCTTCACTTTACATTTGTGAAGATCACTTTGATGTAAATTATTTCTATTAATTTTTCTCACGTTGTCTATAATATATATATATAACTATTTCGTAAATGGCGATGAAATTTTTGAGGTTATGTTTATTACAAGGGGTGAACAACTATAATAGGCAGAAAGGTGTACAAATTTTTAGGCGGTGCTAGGCAGTTATTAGGCGGGACTAGGGAGTACCTCCAAATGCAGGATAGACATGCAGGCTAAATGTAGGACTGAGCAGTGCATATGCAAGACTGGGCAGTGCATAGACAGTGCATAGGCAGGGCTAGGCAGTACCTACGCAGGACTATGCAGTGTAACCTATGCAGGACTTCAAGTATTGCTGGTCGTTGTATACTTTTTGCCTACCTGTCCCCTCCTCCCCCCCATTTTAACGTTTCTTAATTGCGCAGAACAAAAATCACTGTTGTTGGCAAAGAAGCCTGCCACCATAAAGAAATTCAGCATTGGCAAGTTGGAGCTATCGGCTTTGCAGAATCCGTTTTCCATTGAAAATATTTTTTATAAGCAAAACACAAAATAAAATCTAATTTAGGACGATAATTCGCACTTTAAACCAAAGCAAACATTACCATCCATAAGAAAATATCACAGAAAATAGGTTCGTTCGAGGCGTTTACTGTTTTGAATCACGTGGCTAATTGTTTTAATTCAATGAATTTATTTAATTAAAAGAACTATGAATTTGAGAAAAAATTAAACAAAAAAGTTTGTTTTTAGCATTCCTAAGACCTAAAGAGATATTTAAAAATAAATATATATTTATTTTTTACTACTGTCAAACACCCTATTGAGATATTAAATTTTAAATAAAAATTGAGGTTTTTACCGCAGGCTACCTAAAAAACAGATAAATAAGCAGGCTGGCGGTCTTTGATCTCGGTGAAATCAACGATGGCTGGTCAGTCGGAATTAATCTCATGGCCGGATTAAAATAAATTTACTATAACATATGAATGTCTCATATTGTTTTTACGAACAAATATCAGTACTGCCAGAAAAAATAAAAACTTAACATAGTTTTCGGCTGCTCTTAAAAATGGGTGCTAAAATGATATTTAAATGTCGGTGGCGTAAACAAGTATATATTGTGCTCTGTAGGGGACTATCGAAATAATGTGTGTTTTGTTTTTACTTAAGATTAATGTGATGTAAAAAATTCATTTAAATTGATCCCTATAGCTGTGTCAACTTAGATAGGATGACAATTTGTTGTATTTTTTGAGCATTATGCCAATAATAATCACAAAAAACCATTCTGGACTTAAACACGTTTAGCTAAAAAAAATTTTCAGGCTTACATAGAACTATTTATTTGCAGGGAGTAAGTTTCGGTCTCCGGTTTTAACATTATACTTAACTATATTATTATACAATTATACTTAACTTCCAAGTATAAAGCTGCATTTATTCTCCATGACCACAGCAGGATTATTTAGCGCGGCAGTAAATAAGGATAAAATTGTTATTGATCTATGCCATATCAGTAAAAAATTGTCGCTGAAAGAAGAAGAAGAAACTTATAATTTTGACAATTTTGGAGAAAAATTGTTAAAAATACCAAAGGCAATGCTTCCGGCTTCACCGCCTTGGACAAAAAAGTAAAATACCCGTTTTCCAACAAAAAATAAAAAAGATACCTAACTCAAAACCTTCCAACACTTATAGTGGTAAAATAAAACGTGAGCAAGAAGCAAGATTTAAATCGAAATTTCTTTATTTATTATTATTGTACTAAATTGAAAATAATGTTGTACAGAAAAAACATGCATGAAAATTTAGTATGTAATAAAAATTAAATAAAAATGTTTCTGTTTGTCACCATAGTTGCTCTAATTTTTACAAAACTAGGATTTTAGGTTTTTAGGGCTTTTTCGTTAGATTTTTTTATTTTTTGTTTCTAGCAAAATAATTTAGGGTGCTTTCTATGAAGAAAAACAGCGAGCCTATATTTTTTCTGAAAATTTCTAAAACTCAAAGACCAATAAAACGCAGTAGTATTTGTTTTCGGAAAAATTTGAATAAAGCCGTTTTTCTCTTGAAAAACTCAACTGAATATTTTGATATTTTATCTATATTGCTCTGTATTTTTAGTTAGGTTTTGGATATGGAATTTAATTCACAAAAACTTTAGTGATCTTTTAAAATGTGTTTATCTTAAGTAGGTTATATACCTATACTAAAAAGTTTGTAAATAAGTTAAAGTTTTATTAAAATTTCATTAATGTAAAGAAAAAGGTTTCCTGTTTGATCTCGTATTGATGTCTCTAATATATCAGGGTATTTAACAATCATTATAAGCGTGTGGGGTGTTCAAGCGGTTAGATAACTACTAACACCTGATTCCCACCTACGACTTTCTCGTGGGTGCCCGCTAACGCGTCACATTATCCCAATATGAAATGTTATTACAGTCATGTGAAGCGTGCGCGGGCACGCACGAGAAAGTCGTAGGTGGGCACCGGGCTTAAGGAAAAAGACATATTTTACACGAGTTTAAAGTTTTCGCGTGAGGTGCCAGTCGAGTGCGAAAATCATCACTCAAATGTATAAAAGTGATTTTCTTTTGAGTTACACTGAGAGAAGAATTTTGTAACAATAACAAACATTTTGTAACTGTTACCAAATGCGTTGCCCATATTTGGCTTATTAGATATTTGTTTGCAGGTAACAATTCAGAAATTTCAACAATTGAAACAAATATTTGTTAATAAAAACAAAATCGTCTGGTAATATTTAAAAAAAGCTACATCAAGCACTAATATATTGTTGGTATTTAAAAATATATGTGAGTTTAATTATTAATATACTGTATATTTATTATAAGGATCATTCTTATTTAATATTAAATTAATTAATTATGGGTTATTATATAATTAGTAGCTGTAATTATATTTAGTTATTTTGCATTAATAAGGTATTTGTAGGTTTCACGTTCTGTTTAAAATACAGGGTGTTCATTTTAAAACTTCCCACCCCAGATTTCTCGAAAATGATTTTTTTTTTAAAAGCCAAAACACGTCAATTAATTTATTAAGGAGGACAAATTCTGGCTATCTTAAAATTTTTGTAGTACACACCCACTTTGAGGGGTACATTTTACCCCTATATTTTGAATATGGAAAAAGGGTCAATTGACACTTTGTTTTGAAGGTTTCTTAAATATCTTTACAAAGGTGTAAAAATTTTGAAAATCTATCAATTTGTTTTTGACATATTCACTTATTTTTTCAAAGGGGGTGTGTACTACAAAAACTATAAGATAGCCAAAATGTGTCCTCCTTCATAAATTAATTGACATGTTTTTACTTTTTCTCAAAAAAAAAAATCATTTTCGAGAAATCTTGGTGTATATTTCTATAGGGTTAATGGAAATAAGGACACCACTTTTGATCACACACCTGTATTTCTTCGTCTTCCTCAGGCTACACACCTTAGCCTTAGGAAGACGAAAATGGATCGTCGAAAAGAAATAAAGTTGTGTGATCAAAATTGGTGTCTTTTTTCCCATTAACCCTATAGAAATGAATAAGGTATAGAATAATAAGAGAATTTTATTAAAAATAAAAAGCAAGTTGTTTTGATGAAAAATATTTATTTGTATTTTATTATAAAAGTGGAGTCAAATTTTTTTATGGTGGCTGGTAATCTTTGTTTTTTTTGGAAAGGTTGGTTAATGAAATATACACACGTTTGTTCCATGTGAGATGCACACAAAATTTTGTCAAATCTGACATAAACTGATTTTACCTCACTATAAGTTCGGGGACTCCACCATTATGAAAGGCCGCATGGGTAGCCTTGTTTTTTTAAAATGTTTCTCCTTTGTTCAATTACTTCCTCCACCTTCAAGTCAGTGCTGACCTGAAAAAGAAAATAAATTTTATATTTCTGTATTAAGAACCAGTGGCGTATATAAGGGGGGCCTGGGCCCCCCTTTAAAGTTAAGTTTTTTTAGATATTTTCCACATATTTTATGAATATAAACATAAAATAGCCTAAAATACTGCCTCATGAGGTCTCGCCCCCCCCCCCGCGAAACCGTCTCGCCCCCTCCCCCGAATTTTTTTCTATATAGGCCACTGTGCAGAGAATTAAATTTGGTAAACTTATCACGTCCTTGCAATGCAACTATGGGTAAATTTAGTGGGAATAAGGACACTGTGCTTGAATTCTTGTTTTTTGTTGTTCCATTGTACGATCTAGTCTGAAGGTTTGATGAAGACAAAAACCATTGTCGAAACGTTACCGATGGATTAAAACGTATATTTACCAGAACAACAGTGTCCTTATTCCCACTAAATTTACCTATAGATAATTAAATGTTTGCTTTAAGTTAAAAGGTTTAAACTTCACATTTTCATACTAAAGGCTCTTTGCTTAAAAATCTTTAATAATTAATTCAAAGAATTGAAGCCATGATTCAAATGACATCAAATTTAAAATTATTAAAATCACAAAATACAAATATAAAGCATTCTAAAAAAAAATAATAAATAACACTTACTATGTTATTGTGGACGACCAAAGCCAGATTGTTTCCATCTTTAAGCGGATATCTGAAACAAAAAAAAAGAGTATGAATTTTATATTAAAAACAAATAAAGCCTACGCCTGTGGATACTTGTCGACAATTAGCACATAAATCAGTTAATTAAAAATCAATCCTATTTACTGTTTGTTTATAAAGCAATCTGTTTCCACAGAACAAAAAGTTTATACAATGAATACGTTTTTATTCTTGAAGCTATATTTCTACCTTTAAAGCGTTATTCCTGATGACTTTTTGTTCACTTCGACTCTTGCAACCAAAACACCATTATGATCCCATAAAAATACCCGCGTATTTAGGTCTGTATTAGCACAAAATCACAAAAACTATACTTTGTTTGGTCAATGTTCTTCCCAAAACATGGCGTCCCCTTGTTTTTTGGGCACAGTGTCTGCAGAGATATTTCTCTATGAGTGTCTGCGACGGTCTGTAATACAATACTACGAAGGGCGTCGGGTCGGTTCGGTCTAGACCGCGGCTCATACGTAGGGGAGAGCGGGGCTCGTTGGGCATAGGGGCACGTTGAGAAACCCCTATTAACTCGACAATTAGACGTCAGCTGCCAGCCTTTGCTCATGCATTAGTCCGCAGTGAGAATCTGTGATGTGTGTATCTCCAAGAAACAGATTTTGACCTATTTTTTTTTTGCTCTGTAACGAAATAGCGCGTATCAAAACAGCGCTTTTCAAAACAGCGCGTTTTCAGAATAGCGCATGTTCAAAATAGCGCGTATCAAAATAGCGCGTGATCAGAATAGCGCGTATCAAAATAGCGCGTATCAGGTCTGCTTAGGTATATTCACCTAAACAGTTTGAGCAAGGTCAGATAAGTTATACTTACTTACCCGTTAAATAAACCGATGGCTTGCTATACTAAAAATGTTTCGGATTGGTTCGGTTCATTTCAGTTCGGTGCGGTTTGAATCGGTTCGGTTCGGTTCGGTTTGGTTACACCCTATAGTATCCTGGGAAAAAAGTCAGAAAAGTTTTTTTTTTAATATGTTACAAAGAGACCCCTGTTGATGATTTGAGGTTTGAGGTTGGTAGAGCCGCGGAACTGTAAACGCGCTAGTCGTTTTATAAAATCTGGGTGCAAAAATCCTTAAAAGGACGATGTAAAAATATTAATTTTTCCGAGCAACACAAAGACAATATAGAGGATTGGCACGCACCTTTTTAGTTGTTTCCGTCGTCCAGAGGAGCTACTCTCGCTGGCCCAGTCGTTGCAGTCGATCCATACTAGAATCACTTGTTTGTGTAATGGTTTAGTTTGATTTTCTAAGAATGTTATTGGATTTTTGGTTAATAGAATTTTTTTACCATGCTGCGTGGTGATCTCGATAGAATACGACAGACGAATCTTTTTTTGGTTACGCCTTTTTCCGCAGATTCATTTTTCGTAGATGGCGCTGGCGTTTTGCTTGTGCCAATCAAATTGAAATTGTGTGGGTTTTCCGAATACGGGAATTTGGCGCAAAATTTGAATTTAAAATTAAAGTTGCACGAACAACCCCTTACTCGAACTATTTTGTAACAGCGACGTTTGTAATGGCGATCTTTCAAAACGCGGTATATTTAGACGCGCTATTTTAAGGCGCACTATTTTGAACACACGGTATTTTAAACACGCGCTATTTTGATACGCGCTATTTTGAATACGCGCTATTTTGATATGCGCTATTTTGAACACGCGCCATTTTGATACGCGCTGTTTTGATACGCGCTATTTTGATACGCGTTATTTTGAACACGCGCCATTATGATACGCGCTATTTTGATAACGCGCCGTTGTGATACGCGCTATTTTGATCACGCGCTATTTTGAACACGCGCTCACATGAGCGCGCTATTTTGATACGCGCTATTTTGATACGCGCTATTTCACTACAGAGGCATTTTTTTTTTTGGACCTCGTAAGTAACTTTTTGTTATTTCGGAAAACATTTTCCAGATTGTTTTATAACACCTGCATGCCCCCATTCGGTTTTTTATAGTTAACTTTACATATTTAGACAGAGGTTAATGAAATTATAACGATGCTACTATTTACGCAAACATGATTGCAGACTCTCTCAATTTTGTATGTAGGTGTGCCGGCCCAGCTAACCCCATACATTTTCTAAAAACATGTTTTTTACCCTCTTATGGAAATTAGGCCCCCTAGATGTGGACTTGTTCACGCGGTATCTTGATTGGTGTTCTCTTGCAAACAAAAAACGATTAGCTTTTCTGTAAAACTTAATTATTGGCAGAAGTTATAAGCCAAAAATTGTGAAAAAACAGTAAAAAAGCCGCCATTTATTTATTTATGACATCACACAGACCCTTCAACTCAAATTTGAGGCAAACACCCGGTGACTTAAAATTGTGTGATCTATTGTTACCAATCGATCTAGGGAAATTTTAAAAATTCGTGCTTTTCCGAAAGCTGGCGAAAGAAAGACCAAGAATATCAACCGAAGAAAATGGTCAACAGCTACTAACTGAAACTCCGGTTAAAGAAGAGTTGGTACGTGAAAAAAGTAAAGAAAAAGAAAAATCTGTAACCAAAAATGTCTTCAAGGAAAAGAAGCATAGAAAAACTACTCAGAAAAGGACACTGAAAGGTGACAGCGATTTCGAAGAGGAAACATTTTGTCCAGTCTGCATGGAACCATTCTCAAACAGCAAATAAAAAGAAAAATGGGTACAATGTTTAACTTACAAGTTTTGGGCCCATGAAACATGTGCTGATGCAGGGTTTACTTATGTTTGCTAAAACCGTAATTCCGAATCAGACTAGAGCAAGAATTAGGTTACTTTATATTGTTTGTTTTTTAAGAAATTTAAAGTTTAGTATTTTATTATTATCAATAAAAATAATCTAAGAATTTCCTGTTATTTTATGTTGCATATATATACAGTTCCTAATTATTCAACCATGCCCAACTTGCCCCATCGTATGGCCCAACTTACTCCGTGGGTGGGGTTAGTTGGGCCGCTTGCAAGGGTGCTAGAAAAAAGTGTTTTTTAAGTTTGAATGCATAGTTTTAAAAACCAATATTTGCCCTAAACATATTATAATTATAAAACTGTAAGTAATATAGCAATGCTTTTATTTACAACAAAAATCAGGTTTACCAAATATTTGTTAATAATAAAATCGGTTTTTTTTCAGTGTAATATAGCAATGCTTTTATTTGCATTTAAGTAAAAAGTGGCTTAACTAGCCCCGCTCTCCCCTACAAAATATCAACCGAAACGTCACGATCTCGCGCGACAAGGCCCGAGCCGAGACTGGTGTTCTGTGGACGAGACGGTACTAAGTTATATTGCTCGATAATATCGCTTGTTAATAATAACCAAATTTGTTTGAACTTTACGAAGTAATTAATAAAAACCAATTCAGACCGTTATAATAACAAAATCACGCCATAACATTATACAAAAAAATGTTTGTTGTAATAAACACAAAGAAATATTTGCCAATATTAAGAGTATTTTTATATTTAGGAAATTTTAAGTATTAATAACAAAGACGTTCTGTTACCTTAAAAGAAAGAGTGTTTTGGTTATGGTTAATATAAGGCAATTAATATTTACAAAAACATCAAATTATTAAAGAAACAAATGATATATTATTTATAACTAAACACTTTAAAAAAGGTTTGTTACCAATAATTAATGATATTTGCTTTTAATATTTTTTAATGAGCACAACAAAAATCAGGTTTACCAAATATTTGTTAATAATAAAATCGTTTTTTTTCAGTGTATGTACGCTATTTTTAGTTTACGCAGGATATTAACACAAATTTCCTTGTTATTTTTGGTAAAACCAACTTTTATTATTTTTAGCCCTAGAGACGAAAATATTGTCTTCTTCGATGTTTGCTAAAACAACAGCTTTTGATATCGGCCTTGACAAGTAGTTGTTTCTGTTGGTTTCACTCAAGGTTATAGGACTTCAAGTAATTTTCCTGGTTCCAATAAGCCTTTATTGGAAAAGGCGAACTCTGACCTTTGTCTCATTTAAGGTTAAATAACCTGCAGATATAAGGGGTTAACCGAACCGAACCGAACCCCCTATGAGACAGATTATTGTGTGCATTATTAACAAACTTGTTCGAAAATCTATGTAGAAAATTTTTACTATATACATTTATACATTGAAAACACCTATTGGATCACTGGCAGGACGCTATTGATTACAACAATAAAAAAAATATATTCAAAAAAACACCCAACTGCTAAATATACTTATACCTACTAATCGCAGTTGGGTACAAAATTGATAGGTATACCTATAATGTACGACATGCTTCAACTTATAGTTTTGATGCCCAAAGCGCACTTACGAAATTATACAGGTTTGTATTTTCATGAATCAGGTTATTTCGTAATTTTGTACCCTACTACGACTAGCAGGTACAAGTAGATTTAGCAGTTGTACCTAATTATTACCTAAATCATGCATTTTGTCAAATAATGAACTATGCCCAAGGAGTAGATAGCTGCCTTTCTACAAACATTGAATGAATGTGGGGGATGGGAGATGAAGGAGGGTACTAGTAAAATGGTGTTGAAAAAATCCTAGAGCGTGTGAATTTGTGAAAGTTATAGCTACAAAATTTTCTAATAAGGGGGGCGGGGAGGAGAGAGGCAAAGGGAGTGGGAACTAGTAAAATGACATTAATTTATAAAATTGCCCTATATTTGATAAAGTTATGTGAATATGGTTTTTGAAGAGGGTGGGGGGAAGTGACAGAAGGGGAGATGGGTGGGAGCAGGGATGACTACAAAGGAATTACAGCAAATTAGAGAACATTTGCAATGGGAATTTCATTAAAAGCGCCTGAAATTTATTGAAGTGATCATTTTAGGTACTTTATAGAAGAAAACAAAATATAACTGTTATGACGTGAAAAGAATATTTTAATCTACTTCATAAAAATATAAACAATACACCTATATACAATATATGGCCAAACATAGAGAATGCTTCTAAATACAAGGTATTTCAACACCTTCCCTCATTGAAATGTTATAGCTTCTCGCAACTGTTCCAATCGGGGCTTAAAAAGTGGCTTGTCATGAGATCAGCTAGTTGGAATTCAGACGCAACTTTTTCTACTACGACTGACTTTTCTTGTACCAGCTCTCTCACAAAGAAATGCCTGAGGTGTATGTGTTTGGTTCTACGATGAAGCTCGGGGTTCTCTGACAAACGAATAGCAGCTTCATTGTCTACTTTTAAAATCGGAATTGACTTAAGAGGATCAATTTCTTCGTAAAGCCGCCTCATCCAAACTATCTCTTTGGAAGCTTCTCTTGCAGCTACTATCTCTGCTTCTGTCGTAGAAAGAGCTACTGACGTTTGTCGTTGACTCATCCAGGAAATTGCAGCACCTGCATACATGCAAACAACTCCAGAAGTTGAACGACCTGTGGTTTGATCTCCGCCATAATCTGAGTCGCTATATGTTTCTAATTTTCCAAGTACACCATGTTTGTATAATAAGCCAACATCTATTGTGCCTTTTAAATACCGGAAGATTCTCTTGACTTTCGAAATGTCATGAATCAACGGACTTTCTTAGTTTCTTGACACAACGCTTACAGCATAGGCAATGTCAGGTCTCGTGCTAGTCATTAGATACATTAGCGCACCCACAGCTTCTCTATATGGAAAGGCAGTGTTCAATTCTTCTTCACATTCCTTCCCTACTTGAAGACTGTCTTTTACTATGGGAGCTACAACTGGGTTACAGTCCTTCATACCAAAACGTTCTAGTAGTTTTTTAGTGTATGATGACTGTGTCAGACTTATATCACCATTTTCCTTTTTCTCAATTTCCAGACCAAGAAAATATGAAGCAGGTCTTGTGATGATCTTAAATTCCTTTTTCAAATTTGCTAAGAAGAAGTCTTTCATTGTTTCATTGGTATAAGCCAGTAAACCATCGTCTACGTAGAGTGCCAACAAGAAGCATGTCTTATCTTTCCTTCTTCTTCTTCAAGTTCTCCATAAAGGAACGCTGTACAAACATCCAATTGTGTGAGTGACATGTTCTTACTGGCAGCAACACTAAGCAAAGCTCTTATTGTACCTCCTTTTGCTACAGGACTGTAGGTCTGGTCATAGTCCTCACCTTTTCTTTGAGAATAACCCTTGATAAGTAGTCTAGCCTTGAACTTATCTATTGATCCATCCGGATTAGTTTTCAGCTGGAACACCCACTTGTTTGGAATTGCCTTCTTGCCTTTTGGTAACTTGGTCATTATCCACGTACAATTCTCTTTAAGCGCCTGTAGTTCTTGCTGCATAGCTTGGATCCAATATTCTCTTTCTTTACAAGTTATAGCTTCTCTATAGCTCAGGAGTTCTTCTGGTGCAGTGATCTCAGTAGCAACTGTCATTACAAAATCATCAAATTTGGTTGGCTGTCTTAGTGTTAACTTATCCCTTAACTGTCGTCTTACTCTTGTGTTTTCCTCGTCAAAATCGTGTTGAATAGGATCTTCTGTAAAGCTGTCTGAGGACCCATCATTTACTATGTCTTCTAATGGTTTGGGGCCTTCAATTTGTTCTTCAAGTTTTGGTCGTTTATTCAATCTAAAAAGGGCATTTCTAGAATACCAGGAGTTATAAAAGACGGTTCAAAAGAATACTCATCTTCATAAGATATTGTCAATGCCTTTTCCAACTTTTTAAGAGTGTGTTTATTGAATCCAGTCCTAGCACGATGCTGGAAGATAATATCGAAGATCATATCAAGTCTAACCAGACTATTAATGTGATTACAATCGAGGAAAATGACATATTAACTGCCTCTAAAAAACTCAACAATAAAATGAGTGCCGGTACAGATCAGATTCCTAGTTTTGTTGTAAAGGATTGCATCAGTGCCTTTGTCACACCCCTTTGCTATTTGTTCAACCTGTCCATCACTTCGGGCTGCTTTCCAATGTGTTGGAAGACAGCCCGCGTGACGCCAATACATAAGAAGGGAGATAAAAATGACTTACATAACTATAGACCTATCTCAATATTGTGTAACTTTTCAAAACTATTTGAAATTTGCATTTACAGTCAGTTATACTCTCAGGTAAAGTCATATATCTCTCTTGACCAACACGGCTTCATGGAAAAAAGGTCATGTGTCACTAATTTAGGATGCCTTTCTCAGTTTATATGTTCTGCTATAGATAATCAAGGCCAAGTCGACGTGATTTACACAGATTTTCAAAAGGCATTCGATCAAATTGATCTGTATATTTTATTACATAAGTTAGAAGAACTAATTCGCTTCTTAAACTCCTCAAATCATATCTTCTCGAAGACAGGCGTCAGTTTATTGAGGTAGAGGGTTTTAGGTCTACTGAATTCGACGGTAAATCAGGGGTCCCACAAGGCTCGAATTTGGGTCCTTTACTTTTTTTGTTATTTATTAATGACCTAACATTCCATCTGGCATGCCTAAAACTACTCTTTGCTGATGATCTAAAGATATACCTTCGTGTTTCCAGCATCAATGACTGCTTGTTATTGCAGCATGACTTAGATATGTTGAGCAGATGGTGCGAGAGCAACAAACTTAATTTAAATATTTCTAAATGTTTTGTGGTTTCATATTCAAAAAAAAAATTTATAATCGAATACCCATATGAACTTAAATCTCAAATGCTTATTAGATGTGATTCAATCAAAGATCTTGGTATAACTTTCGACCAGACGTTCAGTTTCAACATTCACCTGCAAATAACTATGTCTTCAGCAACTAAGTCGTTGGGTTTTATCATCAGAAACTGCAGAGCATTTGAGAATCTAAAAACATTAGAAATTTTATTTAATTCATATGTTAGATCTAAACTAGAGTATACCATAATCATCTGGCATCCTATTTATCATTTGTATATTAACTCTCTAGAATCTGTACAAAGAAAGTTTGTGAAGTATTTAGCTGTCAGGTAGGATTGTGTATATCCATTAAGAGGAACGCCCCAGAACTTACTCTTAGACAGATTTTGCTTGAATGATTTAAACAATCGCAGACAATTTATAGCAGTATCATTCCTGCATAAGCTACTACAGAATAAAATTGACTGCTCCAACTTACTAAGTCATCTTACATTCAACATTCCTAGGTTAAACTCGAGGAACTCACTTACTTTTTATTGTGAACGTCCAAATACAAACATGCTAACAAGGTCACCAATTTATTACATGTGTAAAATATTTAACAACATTGCAGGTAATATTGATGTGGATATCTTCTCAGATTCTCTAGGGAGTATAAAAAACAAAATACTAGAACACTAGTTTTAAGATTTTTTTTTTATTAAGACTTCATAATTTAATATATAGGTACCAGTTTTAATTTTAATATAGATATTGAATTTCTTAAACATAAGTACTGGTTGATTTATAAATTTATGGCAGTAAAGAGCAAATCTGCGATAACTTTTAGTCGATTGAAATTTATAGAGCTAGGAACTAGAGCATAAAATTTATAACTGTTTTTCAAAATTTTATATTTGTACTATTTGTATTTGTATGATTAGTATTTTTATGATTTGCATTTTTCAATTTTAACTTGGCTTTGTCTGTGCCTCGTCCGCTCAAGTCTTGATGATTTGATTTGGGCTTTAGTGGGCCAGGCACTGATATAGCATTCTCTGACATATTATTGTCATGATTGTTTTTCCTGTAAGTGGTTTTTTTTTAACTGTTGGAAATAAAGAACTATTTATTTATTATTTATTTATTTATTCTTGTTGCAGATATTCTTTAACGTTTTTATTGTTTGATGTTTCTGTTACCGTTTTGTTATCATCTCGTCTCATAAAGTCAAACAGATTCTCCAATGGTGTAGTAGGGAGGGATTTCTGTGACTGTTCTACGATCTGTAATGACGATAATTCATCAAAAATGACATCACGTGATCTAATGAATCTCTTCTGCTCAAAGCTCCAAATTCTGTAGCCATCTTCTTCATAACCAATTAAGACACCTTTCACAGCTTTCTTGTCCATTCTTCGTCGATTTTCTTTGTTAATGTGAGCATAACAATGACTGCCTATTACTCTGAAATGACTGATCTTTGGTTTTTGGTTGAACCAAACTTCATAAGGAGTCTTATCTTCTATGCTCGATTTCCCTGTGCGATTGAGGATATATGTTGCAGTATTGATTAACTCATTGGCTGTTGTAACTTTCTGACTGTCATAAAATGGTACGTAGTCGTCAAACCACTCACTATGGTTGGTGATATGATTTGTAGCTCCATTGTCAACATACCAATCATTATCGCTATTACAAAACAACACTTCATTGGACACAGTCATTAAACTTATTTCCTTGCCTTTCGCTTGACTTTTCTCCGGTTTCGGTGGTCTTCCATCGGCTTTCCATTTGCCGCACTGCTTAACTTTATGGTCTTTCTTGTTACAGTAGTTGCAAACCCAAATCTTACTTATTTTTGTGTTCTTTTTACTTGTGTATAAGACTTCTTGACTACTTTCTCCTTCGTTCTGTGTCTGCAAAGCTTTTTCGTAGGTGATCAACTGATTTGTCAAATTATCTACTGTTCTTTCTTTGCTCGATATCAAAACCCAACTTGATTTAAACGAAAAATATTCTGGAGGTAGACTTTATAAAATCTTACATATAAGTAATAGTTCTGACAAGTCACACGTACAAGCATTTCCTGTCTTGAGTTTTTCTTTAGCTATTTCACTCTGTAAGTCGTTCCATAAGTTTTTAAGCTTTGACATATGAGTAGCGATGTCAATCTCTGCTTTGCGAGTATAGCTGAAGAACTGTGAACACAGGTCAAACGTTTTATCTTCAACTTGACCATCAAATAGTCTATGTAACTCGAGCCATACTTCTCTAGCGGATGTAAATCTCATCACTTTTTCAAGTGTTTCTTGAGTCATATTTACTGTTAATGAAAGAAGAGCACTGCTATCTGCCTTGGTATAATCAGATAAAGCTTTTTCGTATACTAGTTTATCGTTTGCTGAGGCATTAGTATCTAGAGGCTTTGGTGCAACTAATGTACCCTGAACTACCTGCATAACACCTGAGACTGACCTTAATAGTATTTGCATTTTGTACTTCCATGTCGTCCAGTTGTTTTTGCCTTCAAGTAGACCAATGTTGACCTTAGTTAAATCCATTTTGCTCTGAATTTTCGTGGAACAACTTTTGAAACTATTTCTTGACAAAAAACTTCCTGTCACAATGACTTACAAAATTTATTTTTAAATTTTCTAGCTCTTCCTTTGATTCTTTCTTCTGTACCACACGACGCAGTCCAACTTTAGCTAGAAATGCATGGAACCACGCTCTGCTACCATATTGAAGTGATCATTTTAGGTACTTTATAGAAGAAAACAAAATATAACTGTTATGACGTGAAAAGAATATTTTAATCAACTTCATAAAAATATAAACAATACACCTATATACAATATATGGTCAAACATAGAGCCTACATCATGTGACAAAATGGCGTCTGACGACCGCCATGTTGACTGCTATTTAAAAAATATAGCCTATAGCACCTCCGATATCAGCAGCAATTCACCGACACCTTTTTTGTCAAAATCGGTTCAGCGGTTTAGCCTTTCTCGCGACACAAACATACATATTTACATACATACTTACATACAAATATCACAAGCGAAAAACATTATACCTTTCGCCCATATACGTAATATTAATATATATATGCTTTCGCCGTGCTGCAGTTATGTAAAAATTATTGTGTACCACTTTTATGAAGTTGCAAGTGTATATAGAGAGATTTCTTTGAAATGAAAACACACATTTTTATTATAGTTTTACCGGCCTTGTAAAACTAGTATTTCAATGATATTGTGATCTGTTGTAGTTAGTACCCAGTTGATTGCGTAATAACTTAACCGTCCGCATACTGTCAAATATACAGAATTTAATATCTATTAATTTTTCTAAAATTTTCTGCATGTTTCTCTACAAAAAAATATCCGATTTTATCACTTGATCACTATATTTGAAGGGTCCATTAAAAATTTTTTTCAAAACATGATAATCCATCAAAAAATAAAATCTTTAAAATCTCAATTGATTTGTTTTTTTCACCTTGTCTTATCTTAATATCCAGAGAACCATTAAACCAACTTTCAATTTGGCTACAAAGAACCAATTAAAAAGAACCATTTACACGGCTTCTTAAGAAGTACCTTTCTAACTACTGGGCGATGAGTCGCACTTTTGAGGGCTGATTAATTTTTTTTTGTGGTTACCCAGTTAATTAATAAATCAAACGTGGTCGACATTGGTAAAGAATCGCTTATTTATTTAAACAAATAATAACATCACTTCTTCAATAGATAACCCTCCAAAGGTATGCGGTTTGCCAAACCTTGTTTAAGATTTGTGTTTGTAATAGCATTCCCACGGTATGCTTTCATTTGCAAACACCTTTGTATTTGCGTGTTTCGCAAACAAATATTCATCCAAAAAAATCGGTCAATTTTTTTCATTATAACTTTTGAAATATGCAATCGATTTTAGTGGGACGAACTGCACTTGGCAGATAATTAATTAGAGTTTTGATTAAATGTATTTTTTTGTCCGCTATCTCAAAATCCAAGATGATGGATGAAATTAAAATGTACAAATATTCTTGTTTATTCTTGTGTTGCGAAAATGTTTTAATTTTTTTTTTAATTAGTAAAAAAGCCGCATTCTTGCCAGGCACAAGGTACAAATCAGAAAAATCGGTGCAATGATTCTAAAAGAAAAATATTTTTATTTCAACCAATGTTTTGCATATTATACGGTTGCCTTACCAATCATGTCTGCATTTATTTCCTTATAAATTTATTTCTCTTTAAAGAACATGATCAAAGTTTATCCACCATCATAAAATTTAAGATGGTGGACAGAATCGTACTTGATTCTTCAAAATTGCCTTTTTAATTTTTATTTTCCGAAAATGTTTTAGTTTTTTTTCAATCTGTAGAAAAGCACTACTTTTCCCCCACATAACAAGGTACGAATTAGTAAAATCGGTATGATGGTTTCTCAAAAAATCTATTTTTGTTTCAACCATTGTGTTACAAACTATACGACTGCATTGCCAATCCTGTCTGCATTCATTTCCTTATGAATTCGTTATTACTAAGTAAACCGATTTTAGTGAAATAAAAAAATCGGCTCTGTAACAAAATAGCGCGTATCAAAATAGCGCGTATCAAAACAGCGCTTTTCAAAACAGCGCGTGTTCAGAATAGCGCGTGTTCAACATAGCGTGTATCAAAATAGCGCGTATCAAAATAGAGCGTGTTGATAATAGCGCGTGTTTAAAATAGCGCGTATCAAAATAGCGCGTGATCAAAATAGCGCGTATGAAAGTAGCGCGTGTACAAAATAGCGCGTCCCAGGTATGCTTAGGTATATTCACTTAAACAGTTTGAGCAAGGTCAGTTAAGTTATACTTACTTAACCGTTAAATAAACCGATGGCTTGCTAATCTTAACACAACTCATATAGTTCAACTAAGGGGTCTCTTTCTAACATATTTTTTCAAAAAAAAACTTCCCTGGCTTCTTTTCTGGGATCCTAGAGGGTGTGTAACCAAACCGAACCGAACCGAACCGAACCCAAACATTTTTTTCAGTAACTCCGTGACCTTTCCCCACCAAAAAAAATGTCACAGTCACAGGTTAGAATAGAAACCTACCAAAATAAGGATCGGGAAGCTAATTTAGGGAAATACTTTTTTGAAAAAATGTTTCGGTTTTGTTTATTATTATTTCAGTTCGGTGCAGTTTGGATCGGTTTGGTTCGGTTCGGTTTGGTTACACCCTTTAGGATCCCGAGAAGAAGGTCAGGAAAGTTTTTTTTTTAATGTTAGAAAGAGACCTCTTACTCAAACTATTTTATAACAGCGACGTTTGTAATGGCGATTGTTCAAAACGCGGTATTTTTAGACGCGCTACTTTAAGACGCGCTATTTTAAGACGCGCTATTATGAACACACGCTATTTTAAACACAAGCTATTTTGATATCCGCTTTTTTGAACACGTGCTATTTTGATACGCGCTATTTTGAACACGCGCCATTTTGATGCGCGCTGTTTTGAAACGCGCTATTTTGAACACGCGCCATTATGATACACGATATTTTGATCACGCGCCGTTATGATACGGACTATTTTGAACACGCGCTATTTCGATACGCGCTATTTTGAACACGCGCTCAAATGAGCGCGCTATTTTGAAACGCGCTATTTCGTTTCAGAGCCAAAAAATCATGGTAAAAATTAACAGCTGTTTTAAAAATTTTAGTCAAAATTTGCCGCCATCTCAGAACTTAAGATGTCGGACAGAATCATACTTAATTCTTCAAAATGGCGTGTTTGTTTTTATTTTCCGAAAATGTTTTATTTATTTATAGAAAAACACTACTTTTCTTCCACATAAACAGGTTAATATTAATATAATTAATGCAGTGGTTCTCACAAAATCTGATTTTGTTTTACTATTGTTTTACAAATTATACATTATTGGATTTCTAAATTCATTATTACTGAACCGATTCAATCAGTTTGCACCATGATGTTTTTTATTTCACTAAAATCGGTTCAGTAATAATGAATTTATAAAAAACTTAACTTATACTCGTATAATTTGTAAAACAATGGTTAAAACAAAATCATTTATTAAACACGCCATTTTGAACAGTCAAGTATTATTCTGTTCCTGCCGTAAATTTTGATAATGATTTTTTAATGATATGAGATGAGATATGATTGGTAAGGCAATCGTATATTATTTAAAACAATGGTTGAAACAAAAATATTTTTTATTAAAACCACTGAACCGATTTTGCCTGTTAATACTTTGTTGTGCGTGACAAGAATGCAGTTTTTTAATGGTTTAAAAAATTCTTAAAACATGTTCGCAACACAAGAATAAACGAGCATCTTTCAAGGGTACAATTTAATTTCGTCTAATAAAATTCTGAGTAATTCTCTGCCTCGATTAAATTCAATGGTTCAAAAGTTATAATAAAAAAATTGTTTGGCTTTTTTTTGGCCCCGTACATGACCAAATTGTATCGCGTGCATATGACGGCCGCACTCAGATATAGTATAAGATATGAACTGCTGTGATTTGGAAAATTTCAGAAGTTCGAATATTACGGAATAAAAGATAGCAAAAATTTTAATTTTATTCTTACACGATAAAAAAAGCAAAGTAAGGTGAAAATCGCATATTGCATAAAACTACCCAATTTTTTCTCCATATGCGAGACAGCTGTACCATGTTTTTTTTCACTAGGTAGCTTTGAAACAAAATAAGAGACCGCTCTGCGGTAGGCTCAAAAAATTAGGTCAATCATCAAAAAGAGGCAAAGCTGATAGACATATCAACAAGTGAGTTTGCATTTTTTTACATTAATTAATATGTCGAACAACTGCTCTAGTTAATTTATCTCCCTAATTTTTTATTAATAGCCTTTGTTTTAAACAGTCAGTGGTGCCGAAAAATATAGGAACCCTAGATATGTATAAAAGTTTGATGTAATTCTGGACCAACTATTAAAAAAAATGGGTGGCGGAACAAAGATCGAAAGACAAAAGATCGAAATACAAAAGGACGAAAAGACAAAAGATCGAAAAACAAAAGATCGAAACTACACATTACACATAATCGAAAAACAAATGTTTGAAAAACAAAAGATCGAAAATGCAAAAGATCGAAAATACAAAAGATCAAAAAACAAAAGATCGAAAGTACAGAAGATCAACAGTTCAAAAGATCGAAAGACAAAATATCAAAATAGCGCCTTTCAAAATATGGCTTATACATAGTTTTTTCAAAAAAAAAACTTTCCTGAGTTCTATTCCGGGATCCTAGAGGGTGTGTAACTAGACGGAACTGGACCGAACCGTTTCGACTATGGGGTATCTTTCTAACATATTTTTTCCCGCAATAATGCAAGGACCTAAAACCATACACAACAAGGTGATCTAATGTTTTTCAGACGTTGATATACGTCTAATTTGACTTTGGGAAAGAAGAATCGTTTTTGTATTAAGACACCACGCACATGCATGAATGCAAGCTTTCCGAAAATTTCTGTATGTTCTTTGGTAGCTTAATAAAAGAGCGTTTGCGTACAGAGCAAGAGTTCCAAGGTTCGAGTCCCGGCCGAAAAGAAAACTTTTTTTTATGATTCTTCTATATTTAAATTCACTTGTTGTGTATTAGAATTTGTTACAGATAGTGATAAGTGTGTGAAAGTGTAGTGCTGCTTTTTTACGCTATAACGGACACAAACCTTACTTTTAACAAACTAAAATAAAAAAAAAATGTGTTTCCAAACCTTCCAAAATAAATAATGCCAATCCACCCCATGTCATTATTTTAGTTCGTTAAAATAAAGTTTGTTTTCTTATTATTTTATTTTCTTACTTTTGTATGGAGTATATTGATGATTTAAAATAAAAAAAACTCATTGTTTACTGTTACACTCCCTCTTACTGAACTCACACATGAAAGACAGGTCATTACAGATAGGAATGAAGTTTTACGTGAGTAGAAAATAGAAGGTGACGCATGCGCATTTAAAGTTAACTGTAGATGCAAAAAAGGTGTCTTTATGACGGCGGTAAGTAAACCAAATGTTAGTTTACAAAAAATAGTTAGTTTTTTAATAAAATTACTCTTTTACTATTCCAATGAAAATAGTTCACAAGAAATAGATTTAAAATAATTTGTAAAACTTTTGCTATTTTTCTAAATTGAAACCCGAAAGTGTGGCCCAACTTTGGAAATTAGTGGCCAACAACTAAAATTTTTTTAATGAAAAACTAAAACTTACCTTACTGTAAATTTTTTGTTTTGTTTGACTGTCAAACAATGGCGGATCAAGGGGAGGGGCCAAACTCGCAGCAAACATTAAAATATTAGCGGGTTTTGATAGATCTGAGGTGTAAAATTTAGTAGCTAAAGAAGATTTATGGATTTAAGAGTTATTATTTAATTTTTTAAAAACTAAATAGAATTTGACAAATTTTAAATAAGTGATGCTGCTAAACTAAAAAATTAGTTATACCACTAAGAGAGGGGGGGCGGGCCACTGTGACCCCCAAAATGGCGCGCGACAAAAAGCATGGGCAAAATAGCTTGTTTATTTAGTTTACCTCCGTCATTATTTGTCTCTATCTTGTTTAAGTTAGGTCAATAAACATATTATTGAAATTTCTATACGAGAACAAAAATTTTGGATGCACTTTTGATCTTAGTTACAAATTTGAAAGGTACCTAAATACATAATAAATTGCATTTCAAGCTTTTGCTTGTTTATGCTAATGAATGCTACCTACTAGATTTAAAACAAAACCCATTAATCTTAATGACTGAAAATCAAGCTACCTCACTCTGGAATGTCCTATAACCATTAATATCAAAAACAACAAATCTACAAGCCGACATCTGAAAAAAAATTGTACGAAACTATCTTCCAAACTATTAATTTTTAAATGCTACCCGCGTAGATCCATCTTTGCAAAACCCATTTTTCAAAATTTTGGATGGCATCAAAAAGACCGCGCAGATTGTATTAAAGCACTAGAGTGACATCTTGACAATAGACCTTGAATCATTTTAGACTAAAACACCTTTCGAAAAAGGATTTTTTAACTTTTATAAAGAACTACCTGCAAAATGAGGCTACTCGAATTTTTCAATGATTGTCGAAATGGTAATATCCAAGAAACTATACAGGGTGTTCCAAAATTATTGCTACAAAATGATAGGGGTTGTAGAGGGCATCAAAATAAGCAGTTTTGCCTTATAAACCCCTGTTCGGAAATATGCCTGTTCCCAACCAACAAGAGCTACTGGGAAGAGTAATGGCCGCGTCCGCAAATGTTCAGGACATACCGGGGGTATGCCACAGAGTTCGTCGATCATTGAACAATCGTGCTCAGCTGTGTATTAAGCAAGTTGGAGGACACTCTGAGCAATTATGGAACACACTGTATTTGTTAAACACAACATAAATCCTTCGACACACAAGGAAATATCTGCACAGAAAAAAGCGAACTCGAAAAAAGTGCCAGGGAAATTTTCGCAAGCGGAAAAAATCCATCCATACCGAAATATTCCTAAGGGTACAAATGCGTCAGAAAAATCAGACACAGACATTGGTTAGTAGGTATAGTAATTATTTTTAACACGTAACAACAATATCTTAAACTTGTTAGAAAACTGACGCTTGTCTGCTCTTTGTACAGATTCTTTAATTTATTATACACTTTCGAAACATAATTAAAAGTCAGAAATATAGTTCTTCTTATCTTTTCTTTCCTTTACTTTCTTTTCCTACAACAAAATTTGTCCTCACCAATAGTAGGTATGTTGCGGCAAAGTAAAAACTGCAGCTTTTGACAATAAATTATTGATATGTAATTCCAACATTCAGATACCAATAATGGTTTTTTGCATTTTTGTACCGAAAATGCACATTTTATCCCGCATTTTAGGCATAAACTCTGGGATGAAAAATAACATACCAGGGATAAAAAGTAACAAATTGGGATGAATACTGACCTGTTAGGGATGTAAAAATAGGAATAAAAAGTGATTGATCAGAGATAAACAGGACAAATATAAAAAAGTCAAAACTTATAACTAAAAAAAACTCGTAAAATTTTAACTCGTAAAAAAGTGTATTTTTATCCCTCCCTTTGGTCTACAAATTTTTCGCCTTGGAATAAAAACCCAGATTGCCAAGAAACCCAGGCGATTCAGCCGAGCCGTTTACTGTGACCGGACCCTATTTCAATAA
The DNA here is from genome assembly GCA_963576565.1 of Aspidapion aeneum. Taxonomy (NCBI): domain Eukaryota; kingdom Metazoa; phylum Arthropoda; class Insecta; order Coleoptera; family Brentidae; genus Aspidapion; species Aspidapion aeneum. The sequence continues at coordinate 45,286,960 of OY755044.1, forward strand.
TGTACACAGTTTCAACACTTGATTATTTGCCTTGCGAAAGCATGCGACGTTGTCATGTAAATACCAACGGATGCCTTCACCCCGCGGCATATTGACTAGACACAGGTAAACGAAGAACAAAAATCGCTTTAACAATGTTTGTCTGTACACTAGGCCCACATTCTCTGCACTGTAGAATTTCATAGCGATATATTTTTTTGTCTGCAATATATAGAAAAAAAGAACATGTCGCTACAGAATTTGACAGTACAGAATCCGCGGCGGAGAACGCTCTCGGTTTTTTATTGGTTAATAGGTAATAAGGTTCCCTCGTTCGATTTTGCTGTCCGGGCGCGGTTATAATTTTAAACTTTTTGTCCTGTTTTAGTTCTTAGATTATTATATTTAGTCTGAAAAAAAGAGGTCATCTACGTCATTGGGAGAGCCGCAACTGCTATTTAGTTAAAAGAAAATTTCCTGACAAAGACAGTTGCCCACCTCCTGTCTAGTTTTCATAAATCGTCTGCTACTTTTTATTTTATAGATTATAAAATAAGCATATTTTATTCCTAGAATAATTTAGGAATATTTAAGCGTGTTATCCGTAAAAATTTTGAAACTTAAAAGTCACAATATTTTTATCAAAAAGTTTAGGGATTACAGTTCTAATCTTCGTTTGTGACTAAGAAAAAAATCTAATTCTGAATATACCTAACAATAAAGATCTGGTAAATTAAAAATCCGAGATTTTCAATGGCTCCCGAAAATTAAAAACTGTCAAAATCATCAAAATGCAGGCCACATCTAATAGTATAAGTATAATCCAGAAGATCACTGTCCTATTTTAACATGTCCGCTCCTCCCATTGCGTCAAAGATTAAAAGAAATGAATTTAAAACGTTTTAAACTTTCAAACAGCAGCGGCTCTCCAAAAACCACCACCTAAGAAGTTGCTTTTCATTCGGAAAAGAATGTAAATATTTCGAAAAGGCTACAAAGCCAGGTGTCAAGAATCGGTCAAGGAAGTTAGATAAGTCAGAAATGGTCAGAGATTAGTCTATAATCCACTTTTTGGCTAGTTGCCGCCTAGTTATTAAGTCACACAAAAGGAGTGTTTTGGTACTGGTGTGTGAAAGCATTTAATGCTTCAAAGTTGATAACAATACATGATCTATGCAAACTTTTAATTTTAAAAATAAATAAAAGGAAAAATGTTTTGCGAAGACCATGACGAATGCGGATTAAAAAAGTCTTGTAAATATAACAACTTCTCAAATATCCATTTTTCTGAGACTTGGGTTTTCTCATTGTTCTCTTTTTGGGTTAGTTGCTGCCTAGTTATTAGGTCACACAAAATGAGTGTTTTGGCACTGGTGTGTGTGTAAATGCTTCAAAGTTGATAACCATACTTGATGTATGCAAACTTTTAATTTTAAAAATAAAAAAAAGGAAAAATGTTTTGCGAAGACCATGGCGAATGCGGATTAAAAAAGTCTTGTAAGTATAACAACTTATCAAATATCCATTTTTCTGAGACTTGGGTTTTCTCAGTATTCTCTTTTTGGGTTAGTTGCTGCCTAGTTATTAAGTCACACAAAAGGAGTGTTTTGGCACTGGTGTGTGTGTAAATGCTTCAAAGTTGATAACCATACTTGATGTATGCAAACTTTTAATTTTAAAAATAAATAAAAGGAAAAATGTTTTGCGAAGACCATGGCGAATGCGGATTAAAAAAGTCTTGTAAATATAACAACTTTTCAAATATCCATTTTTCTGAGACTTGGATTTTCTCACTCTTCTTTTTGGTTGCTGGTGTGTGAAAGCATTTAATGCTGCAAACTTTTAATTTTAAAAATAAATAAAAGGAAAAATCTTTTGCGAAGACCATGGCAAATGCGGATTAAAAATGTCTTGTAAATATAACAACTTTTCAAATATCCATATTTCTGAGACTTGGGTTTTCTCACTATTCTCTTTTTGGGTTAGTTGCTGCCTAGTTATTAAGACACACAAAAGGAGTGTTTTGGTACTGGTGTGTGAAAGCATTTAATGCTTCAAAGTTGATAACAATACATGATGTATGCAAACTTTTAATTTTAAAAATAAATAAAAGGAAAAATGTTTTGCGTAGACCATGGCGAATGCGGATTAAGAAAGTCTTGTAAATATAACAACTTTTCAAATATCCATTTTTCTGAGACTTGGGTTTTCTCAGTCTTTTTTTTTTGGTTAGTTGCTGCCTAGTTATTAAGTCACACAAAAGGAGTGTTTTGGTACTGGTGTGTGAAAGCATTTAATTCTTCAAGGTTGATAACAATACATGATGTATGCAAACTTTTAATTTTAAAAATAGATAAAAGGAAACATGTTTTGCGAAGACCATGGCGAATGCGGATTAAAAAAGTGTTGTAAATATAACAACTTTTCAAATATCCATTTTTCTGAGACTTGGGTTTTCTCACTGTTCTCTTTTTGGGTTAGTTGCTGCCTAGTTATTAAGTCACACAAAAGGAGTGTTTTGGTATTGGTTTGTGAAAGCATTTAATGCTTCAAAGTTGATAACAATACATGATGTATGGAAACTTTTAATTTTAAAAATAAATAAAAGGAAAAATGTTTTGCGAAGAGCATGGCGAATGCGGATTAAAAATAAATCAATTATAATATGAGTTTTAAAGATTTAAAATGGGCATAGTTTGTTAAGATAAGAAATAATTGCGAATCCAACATCTACAAAGCCCAGTTTTAATTTAGCTCTTCAAGTTTCTAAAAGGAGATAATGGAAAAGTGAACAATAGCGCATCAGTAGTCTTCCATATCACACAACTTTTGAAAAACTAATTTTTCTGAGACTGGGCCTTTTTCGCTGTTTTCTTTTTGGGATAGTTGTTGCCTAGTTATTAAGTGACACCAAGCAATGGTTGCACAGATGGAGGTACTGGTGTGGAAAAGCATTTAATAAATCAAAGTTGATAACAACAAAAATAAATAAGTAAAAGGAGAAATGTTTTGGGAAGAGTAATAACATAACTTTGAAATGTATAATAATATGCGGAGTTGTTGTTTTGAAAAGCTAATAAATAACTGTGAATCAAACAACCACAAAGTCCGGTTTTAGGTGTTGAACTTTCTTATTTGCATTTGCGCCCCCCTCCCTAAATGTAAATAATTTCCTAATTTCAAAAAAAAGAAAGAATCAATCAATCAAGATAGAAATTTAAACTTATTCCTATCTACATAATATTATTATACAATCGATACACTCATTCCTAACGATGTATACTGTAAAGAATATAATTCGTTTTTTCCGTGAATGAGTTTTACAAAGAAAGTATGGTCCAAATATTCCTTTCCTTTGTGAGAAACGATGGTTTCTAAAAAACAAAAGTATTTCTGTATTTAAGAATAACTTTTTGGGCATCCTTGAAGACCTTTAAAAACTATCAGAAGACGGTAATTGGGCAACTAGAAAGGTGGCATTTCAGCTTTGCAGTGCTTCAACAAGACCGGTATTTATTATTTCCCTGTGCCTGATTTCAATACCTTGCAATCCAAATGTTTAGATTAGATTAAATCTAATTAAACATCATCGCGAATCTGCAGAAGATGTCATGAACCCTATCTTAGCTGAAGCGGGCACACATGCAGATAAACTTGTAATAGATTTATAGGTGCCAAGGATATTTGGGCGATAGGAAAGTCGTACGAACGTTCCCGCAAATAACCCATCAGAACACTGAAAAAAATATTTAGTATTACCTTATTTTTTGCTGACTTTTTTTACTTTACATATGACCATCGCTTTTCCGATGATAACTTACCAGTTTTCGAACTAGTGGCACTACATCAACAAAAACTGCTCAACATATTTTGCCAGAATTGTCATGTAATACCGTAGAACGATCTTTTCAGTGGACAGATTAAGCGATTTGTGCATGCTTAGTATACACCGAAAATTAGTTTCAGAAAAAATAAACAAGTAAAACAAGAGGTTTTAAGAAGATTTGCTAAAGATTCAAGGCGTTTCGTTTTACTGTAATAGGTTAAGATTTAGAAAACTGATGTGTATATATGTTCGTTTTATCGTTTTCAATTTGCTTTGTGTATTTCAATAAATACCTATTTTATTTTTAACTTACTTTTTGCATTTACCCCTCCCTAAGTTTTATACTGCGTACGCTCATGCTATAGGTGTAAGTAAATGTAAGGAATTTCACTTAAATGCTGACAGCTACATAAATTTAATCATAGAAATTTGTAGCATATCAACACCCCCATCCAAATGACATTGCTGAACAGAAATCGAAAAACCTATTGTCGATCGAACAAATTCGAAAAATGTCGATTCATCGCCCTCCTGTAGATCGAAAACCATGTCAATCGGAGCCAAAAAATTCCAAAAATAAAACACTGAACCATTTAGAACTCCAAACAAAGAAAGAAGAGTGAATGGGCACATTTTCGAAACAGTGTGAAGTCCTGTCCATTAAAATATCATTGTAAAGAGGCGCGCATCAGCTTTTTTATCCAAGCTGCATTCTTTTTATTGTACGTCTTCTTCCTTTTCTTTTTTTTTACTCTTCTTTTTTTTTATAAATGGCTGTATTGTTGTCAAGTTAGCTAATGTTTGATTTTGTGGTTCGATTGATGGCAGGTGGTTTAATCTGAAGAAGGCTTGCAGCTTGTTGGAATATTTTTCTTTTGTGATTATACCGATCAAATTGGAAAAACAACCACTTTTCTTTTCTGTTAAGCTCATACTTGCCACTACATGAATAAGGTACCTTATTCAGATGTTGTCACTAAGTATAGTAGGAAAACACGCTAGTAAAAATAACGTCATCATTCTGAATTTTCTTTCTTCCTTTCTAGGCCGTGCAGCAATGGCTTGAGAAGGTAAAGTTTTACCTTTAAATTTTTTTTGAGATAAAGCATGTCTGTGTGTGAATGCTCTATGATACTGTAAAGAGCCGTTTGGATTTTAAATAAAATTCATTAATGCGTTTTTTTAAAGTTTGAAAAATATGCAAACTTTTTAGCTGAGCATCGCATCAATATGTGGTTTTGGAAAAACAGTAGAACATATTAAAGTAAAGAATATGAAGAATAGGGGCGGCTGGCTACTACAGGTAAGTTAAAGGCTGAAAAATTTATATTTTTGTTGACTTGCTTTATCAGAAAAGCTTTCAAGATAGAAATCGCCCGTGGAAAAAAGTGCACACGGAAAAAAGCGCACAGAGGACACCCCTAAAATTTTGAATAAAATGCAAAAAACTTGATCAAAATATTGCAAAATTACACGGTGAAATTGCGAAATTGGTACATTTTCAAAGCCATCAATTAAATTTACTTCGGAGAGCTTCTTTATAAAGCAACTTGACTTGACGCCATTCCAGAAATTTTCTATATTTTTGTCAGGGGTTTTCGCATTTTTCTGTATCTACGCGAAAAATAGCAACGTTTTTATATTAGAAGGAGCCCGGACAACTAGGTTTGATCAAATATACAGATAACTTTTACATAATTATGAACCTAGACGTGAATCATAAGAGGTTTTAAGCAAAACTTATTTATAGTTACGAAAATTTCCAAAAATTTTCAAACATACTAAAATAGTTCAGAAATAATAAAAGATCTTCAAGTTTTAAATATTTCGATCATTTTATGAATTTCAATAAAAAAATTTCAAATAATTTCAAAATTCTAAAAATATTTCAAATATTTTCAAAATTCAAATTTTTTTTCAAAATATACATTTGTAAAGGGTGTCACATAACTTAGGAACCAGCAGCAAGTGATAGAGGAGGATATTTCTGATTAAAAAGTTTATATATAACATGGGGTCGATCAAAACTCATCTGTTTTTTAGATATAGGATTTATAAGGTTAGAGCGGTGAAGGAAAATAGTTTTTCGAGAACCACTAAACCTATTTTAATGATTCTTACTTTGTTGTGAGTGGAGGAGGCGGAGCTTTTCTACAAGTTCGAAGTTACAGAAATATTTTAAAAATATGTCGGAGCCTAAGAATAAACGGGACTTTTAAAAGAAATTATAATTTTCTGCAAAGTGCAGATTTTTCTAGCTTGACTGTTATAATGAAAAAAAAATTGTCCGTTTCTTCTTCTTAACTTAAGCATAGTTAGTCGTCTATAATTGAGACGTTAAACAAAAGTGTATAATGTAGCGTTTACGAGAGTATCTACAACGTCCTATTTTTTAGTGTACCATCAATACACCCAAATAAAAAAATTACAAACTGATGATACACTACACGAAAGAACAACGCTATTGGTGGAAGGGGTGATGGATCTGTTGGAGCTCTGTCTCCGTAACTCTTATATTGAAGTGAAGGATAAGTTTTACGAGCAAAATGATGGACTTCCAATGGGTTTGTCTCTTTCGCCAGATGTAGCAAACATCTACATGGAGTGGTTCGAGGACCATGATATCAGCGCAGCAAGAATCAAGCCAAAACTATGGCTACGATACATGGATAACAGATTTATTATATGGCCGGCAGATGATAACGAACTACAGAGTTTTCTACACTATCTGAAAATCAATGAAAATTGAAAAATATTTGGTCTTACCTATTTTGGATGTTCTTGTCAACAGAAACTTTCAAACCAGTGTATCTAGGAAACCTACACACACGGGACAGTACCTAAATTTTAAGTCTAATCATTCAAACAAGAAGTTAAAAGAAGTTGGTATTTAAGAGCCGTAAATATTTGTAGTAATGATGAAGAATTAAACACAGAAATTAACATTAAAAAGGACTTACAACAGAAGAGTTATTTCGAGAAATGAATAAGCTCAACGATCTCTAAAATTAAAAACAAACCAAATGTAGAAAATTTTCAAAATAATAATTTGTTTGGTGTTATTAACATTTCAGAATTCCAGATAACATAAGACCAGTAGCCAAACGTATTTTCATCGGGAAATACAACAAGGAGTTTTGTAACTAAAATAAAACCAAAAAATCCCTCAAATAATAAGGAATGTATTTATCAAATCCCGTGTTAGTGTGGTAAATCATATGTACGTAAAACTAAACACCCTTTTCAGGTTAGAATAAATGAACATCTAAAATATACTCAATTAGGGGATATTGAAAAATCCGGTTTAGCCGATCATGCTTGGTCAAATGATCACAGGATTCAGTGGTGAGAAGCTAAAGTTATGCATTGGCAAAAACGAAAGTTTATTTAAACTGCGTTTATAATGTAGAATAAAAAAGTTTTCAGTCAACCAAGCACGGACATACCAAATGAAAACCACTCCTTAAGGAAAACAGGCGTCTTAGGATTAAAAAGGGGCGGGCCGTCACACCTTCTTGCACACCAAGAAGTATAAGTAGTTGCCTATAGACTGGATTGTTTAGTTTACACTTGAAAACAGTTAGAGATACTTACTAACCGACACGTCGTGTTTAAAATAAATAAACACAATGGAAGTCCGAAATTTTATTTATACTCAATCATTGTCTATGAGTTTCAAATAAAGAATCAATATACCCATTAGACAAACTTTCAGTTCTTGAACTAGTAATATCAAAAAATTTACTTGGTTCCGATTTGACCGAAGTACATCTTGATTGATTGAAAATCCGAACTTATTGTATTCGCCTGTTCGAGTATACATGTTGGCATTGTATGGAAAAGGTGTTAACATCATTAAATTTTTATTGTCTATGGTGATATGAGTACAGTGTTATAACACTGCTATTTAAACGTCATTTATCATCGAATCAGACATGGAAACTTGTGTTTGTTGTATGGTTTGTAAAAAATGTTGCCTATTTGTTAAATATTGACCACCAATGAGAGTTTAAAAGTCATCCAATCAATATAAATTTATACCAGCCATGCAGCGGCTTTCGGGATTGTAAAGCCGAATTCCCAAGTTATTAGGGACATATTGCAATAAGGTCAGCCAGTGCCAGGCACTATTCTGACAGTTTCGCAACTTCTTTTAACATTAGGTGTTTGTGTATTATGAGAGCCAGAATTAATAGTGCCGCCATTATTAATGGAAAATATACGACTGGATTTATAAATAGATTTTGTTATTTTGGAAAGATCAACTGTTAGTTTTCAATTGAAAGCTGTCAGGCACCATTACTGCCTGGCTTAATTGCAATAAGTGCCTATTCTATCAATAATTTTAATATTGAAATACTGCCATATTGTTAGCAATATAGCAGGGGAGGGGATATTTGATAGAAACGAATGCGTCTCTTGTGGTTACAGATCGTTCGTTTATGGGTTTATATTGGACAATATAAATTAAAATATTCGCCACTTTCTCTTTTGTTTATCAAAACAAGTTTTCGTGGCTAATCGTGTAAAAAAAGCTTCTGTTTCTCTCATATTTTTCTATGGATAGCTCGAAAGCTTTTCCTCACGGGGTTCCACGCCCTCTACACCCCTCACTGCGATGTGATGTGATGAGATTAAATCATATATCTAAAAACCATATGTTTCTATCTGTATTGATTCCAAAGTTATTAATTAGACCCCTCACCTACCTTCATCCCCACCCACGATTTTTTCATAAAATTATGTTTTGTTTTCACTACAAAGTTCTGAATTTATCCCTTTACACCCGTCAACAACCTCCTTTACACAAAAACCGCAGGTTCGTATCTGTTTTGGTTCCAAAGTTATAATAATAATTTTCCCCTTTACACCCCGTTACACCCCGTTACACCACTCAACCAACCCGTCTCCCCCCCAAATTTTTTCATAGCATTAAGTTGTCATCAGATCAAATCATAAATCTGAAAACTGCATGTTCGTATGAATTTACCACCTTTACACCTCTCACCTCACCACTTTACATCCCTCACCTTCCTCTACCTCCGATTTTTGTTTACAAAATTCTATTGTTACTAGATCAAAACATAAATCTGAAAACCACGTATCCTTATCTGTTTTGGTTTCAAAGTACTGAAATTCCCCCCTTTACACCCATCACCTACCCTCTTATTTTTATTTCATAGAATTCTATTGACATCATATGAAATTATAAATATGAAAACAGCTGTTCATATCTTTTTTGGTTCCAAAGTTATGAATGTATCATTGTTACACCTCTTAACCATCACCTCCCCCCCCCCACATTTTATAATATTGTATTGTCATCGGACCTATATTACTGTGCCAAATTTTATTAAAATCGGCTATTTCTAAGATGAAACGCAAGATTTGATAGACAGCCAGACAGACAGACAGACACACAGTCAGGCTCTGTGAAGTTAAATAAAATCGTTTAATGAAAAATAATAAGATTTAGCAATACTGCTTTTTAATTATTTTGAGCTGGAATAGAGCACGAATTTTAACATTTCGTGGTTCAGTCTGCTTTATGTTGTGGTTCATTTTCTTGTTTATTTATCTGAGGGCACGGCAGTGCCCGGCGAAGTTCGCGCAACTGCTGTACCATCTTTTCTTGAAACATATCAGCCCATATTTGACCTATCTAAAAATCTACTTCGAATGAGCTATAAAACTCAAACTTTGCACAGACGTAGAACATCATAGAGCTAACAATCCTTCCAAGTTTCATGGACGTATAAAGTAGTTACAACCTTTCAAAAAAAACGTCGAAATTGCCACTCATGTATAGATCATCAAAATTCTACTGTACTTCCTGACATGCTACTACAATGCTGAAATTTGGCAGACTGATAGAAATTATGACCAAATCCTTAGAAAAATATAAAAAACCCCAAAATTCTAATTTATTTTCCTCTCTTATACATGTAAAATTATAGGAAAAAATGTAAAAACCTTCGAATTTTAATTAACTTTTCTCCTCTATAAATGTAAAGTTATGTATAAGTAACATTGCCCACTTCCAGAAATGCTGGAGATCTGAGCTTTAAAAGGCTCATAGGAACTATGATAAAATCATACGAAAAAATTAAGCCACCTCACATTTCAAAAAACATTTCCAACCTAGTAAGAAACTTTTATTTTAAAATTTGTATTGGAGAACTTGGGTTTACTTTTATCTCAATTCTTTTTACGGAATATCATTTTCGCGTACTTGGCTTTTTTTACGTGAAATGTTTTTGTTATGACATATATTGTTTTATCACTAAAAGATTTTACCCATTTTTAACGATATTTTGTATGTGTAGTTAATAAAATAAAAGTCCTTAAATATTTTAATGTTTTATATTTATAGGTATCAGTTTTGCACAAAATAAAATTTATGTTTGTCAATATACGTATATATATTTTGTTTGTTTTGACGATGTCAGGCCGCTGCCATGGGCTATAACTTTTTTCAAAAAACTAGTCTGTCAAACATGTATTCCACCACAACTAAAAAACTATTTACTTTATTTTCCACGAGTTGTACCTTTTTACTTTTCTAGCTCGCACAGCAATGGCTAGAAAAGGTATTGCTTTCGACGAAAAAATGTTTTCTGAGATAACGCCGAAAATGTGTTATTTGGGTGTATTTTGACATAACCTAGCAGTATCGTCGTGATGTCTGTCTGTGTGTGTGTATATCTGTCCGTAACGCGATAGCTCCTAAACCGCCCAACCGATTTTCATGAAATTTTTAGTTAAAATAGCATTCGATACTGTAACGAGCTGATTAGATTTTATTCGGCATTCATCAATGCAAATGACAGTTTTTTGACAGTTAAAAAGTTTAAAAAATGCTAACTTTTTAACGGAGGGTCACATCATTATGGGGTTTTCGGAATGTTATAGCGCACATTTTTTGCAAAAATTTGTATTTTAACTGAAAACTTGGTACGAGCTTTCGTTTCAGAGATATTTACAAAAAACTTTTTAGGGTTCATATAGCATGGAGTTTACTTGGAGTGTGCTAATGGGTTAGGAAGGTATCAGATCCGTCATGGATCCATTTATTTTTCGTATTGACGAGGCGAGAATCGGGGTTAAAAGTTCGTGGTAAAAATCTAATATAAAAGCAATCACAAGTAAAAAATAGTTTTCAAAAGATAGTTTCTTTTTTGTTTTACTACTTCCAAATATCTACTGATCCGAGACGTTTTGCTCATATATAAATACCGGCGGTGTTGTCTGACCTGATTTTTTATACAAATATGACCAAGTAATGGTACCGTTGCCCTTCAAACTTGAAATCATTTTTATGGGTGAGCCGCTGTCTCTAAATTTTATTTGTATAATTATAATTACACCTACTATTTTTTAATTAGTATACCTATTACACTAATGTTTTTTATTAAAATCTGCTAATGATGTGAAACAAACTTACAATAACAGACTCGGGCGTTGAATGAAATGTGGGAGTGTTGAAATTGGGATTTTTTGCCATCCACCCACACTGTGAATGGTGCATTGTGTGTAATAATTTGTATAAAGGAAAGTCGATAAAAATAGGCATCAAACATTAATAATATTGCAGCATCAGCAACGCAAGGAGGTTTATGAACTTTATAATACAGGCTAACTAAAAAAAAACTCATAGTTTAAAAAGGTACATGAATTCTATAATTTAAATATATCCGAACCGATCCAAACCTATCCATCTATCTATCTATTTAGCCTTCTTCGATCCTTCTTTGGACATAGGCTTCCCCCATTATCTTCCACTCTTCCCTGTCTGTCGCTGTGTTCATCTACCTAGTTCCCGCATGTTTCTTCAAATCGTCCGCTCATCTCATTTGAGGTCTTTTCCTACCTCTTTAATTTTCCCAAGGTCTCCAGTTTATAATAACAGGCAAATTTCCATTTTAATTTTGCTACTTCTCCTTCGACACCCCTCACTTTTGTTTTATTTCTTATCCATTCCTTCCTTTTCCTATCTGTTAGCTTTACATGTAGCATTTGCCTTTCCATTCATCTTTGGGCTTTTGGTACCTTATCCATGTTTGATTTTATAAGTGTACAGATCTGGGATCCATATGTGATTACTGAGGATATTTTTTATTTTTTATTATTTAGCTTAATTTACCGAATGCTGCCTAGGCCAATCTTACTCGTCTCTTGATTTCAGCTCTTTGATTTTCTTTTTTTAGTTTAAGAATTTGTCCCAGGTATATATATATATATATATATATATATATATATATATATATATATATATATATATTCCTCTAATTGTTCTATTTTCTTTTGGTTTATTCTGATCGTGATATGTTCATCTGTGTTTGTTATGATTTTAGTTTTAGTGTAGTTCACACTCGAGCCTATATTTTTTGCTGCTGTATCCAGTTCTCCCAGCATTTTTATCAGTTCTTCCTTCTTATCTGTTATTAAGGCGATATTGTCAGCTTCCCTGTCAGCATTTCATGCCTATATTCAGTCCAGGGTCAGGTATGGAATTATTTTTTGGGGAAACTCAGTTGAAGCAATTAGAGTTTTAAAATTGCAAAAACGAGGACTTCAAAAATACTGTTAGTTGTAAGGGAGTATTTATTAAAAATAAAATACTAACGATATTTTCCTTGTATATATTGGAGTGTGTGAGTTTTACGCTTTAAAATCATGATCTTTTTATGGATTTGGAACATAAACATGTATACAATACAAGAAATAAGAATGACCTTAAATGTGAAACAGCACACTATACATACGTACAAAAAAAAACGGTCAAAATTCTATCCTTAGAGTTTGGAATAAATTACCAGTAAAATTTAGAAATTTTGCCACTAAAACCTTAAAGATTATGCTAAAATACTATTTAATAACAAAGGCATATTATGCCGTCGATGAGTTTTTTGATTCTAGTTTAAGGGATTTGTTTTAAAATTATTTTATTATTACTTGTTCAGTGTTTGTTAAAAATGTACTATATTTTTTAAACGATTTTAGCTAGTTAGTAGTTCAGCTTTAGGGCAATTTTATTTTCTTATAATGTTGACTTAATAACGATTAAAAGTTATTCAAAATACCTATTTTAGTTTAAAAAAAAACTACTGTAAAATAGTGATTTACAATAAGTATTCTTGATTTTACTTGTAGCAATGTATTAATGATTGTTTTTTATGTATTTGACAGGATCCACACCCATTTGTGTAATAAGGATTAAATAAAGAATTTACTTACTACTTACTTACATATCTTAGGTGGTTCAAGTATTGTCCATTTACTTTGATGCCTATAGCTTCCCAATCTAAGTTTTTAAAAACATCTTCTATTGCCTGGTTAAATAGTATTTAATAGGGATATTTTGTCACCCTGATTAACACCTCTTCTTATGCGGATTGGCTTTGTGTGATTTATTCAGCTATTAATTAAAGATGCTTTTACCGCCCAGTGCTATAATTTAAATAAAACAATTAAATTAAAATAAAACTAAAATAAAAACTTTAAAGTCGCCTCATTAAAATTTTTAGCGTAAAAAGGATCATAAAAGTGGCCCGCGCTACCAGTATCATGTACTACTATTATTTTTGGGGTTTCTAATTTTATTATTTTTTTAAAGAAACTAACCCAGATATTGTATAAATCAGTCTATAACATTTTAAGCCGTCTTCTGATTTCAAGTCTTCATTGGTCTCGGTTGATCGAGAGAGAGAGAGAGAGAGAGAGAGAGAGAGAGAGAGAGAATCTGCTTTCCGTCATTCTTTGTATGTATTTACCATCTAAGTTAGTTAATTTGTATGTCTTCCGTTATTTTGTGTTTAACATAAATAATTTCTCAAATTCTCTCATTTCTTACTCTTTCCAGTTTTGATTTTCCTGCAGCACGTCTCCAATAATCCATTTCAGTAGCTTCAAGCGTCTTGCGAGCTTTTTCTTTCAGGAGCCATACTTCATTACCATAACTTATGACACTTTTCACTATGCTGTTGTAAATTCTGTGTTTGTTGTGTTTTGATACAGCCTTATCCCAGAGAATATGGTTGAGTTGTCTAATTGCTTTACTTGCTTGGTTATTTCTGAGGCTAATTTCTTCATCTAAACTACCGTAATTAGTGCACTGTCAGATATTTTTACTTTTTCACACCAATGCACATATATTCCGTTTTCTATAGGTTTACCTTCAGCCTCCACTTATCGTATCCTTCAATTAATTTACGGGTCATATATTCTAAATCGTCGTAATCTTGAGTCAGGACTATTTGATCATCAGCGAAGCAAAGAGTATAGAATAGATAATCCTTTAGTGATATTCTTATCTGTTGGCACTTTCTTTTTCATGTTTTTAGAGCTTATTCTTAACAAACCTTAAAAAATGTTGGTAACAAGCAACAACCCTGCTTGTTGTTGATAAACCCCTTGATAATGTTTGTCTTTTCTTTATTTTGCTTATGTTGTCTTTATAGAGATCTTGAACAGCTTTTATTAGTGGTATGCTGATATTGGTTTATTTGACAGCCTCTCAAAGTTTTAGCTGGGGTACACTATCGTATGCCTTTTTGAGATCTAAGTAGAGGAAGTATATTTCTTGAGTATGTGCCGTCTTTTTCTCAATTATCTGTGTGAATAAGTGATCCACACTTGATCTACCAGCTTTAAATCCAGCTTGTTCTTCGGCCTTAATATCACAGTATTCGTCCTCAATTATCTTTTCACTAGCTTACCATAGACTCTTGAAATGGTACTAAGCACACAGCGATTCCTCTATAATTATCACATACGTCTCTACTTCCGTTATTATGTATCGTTGTTATGTAGGAACTCTCTCCATTCTTTTTGCAAACTTTCTTCATTAATGCGTTTCTGGAACAGGCTAGTTAATTGTCTATACAGCTTTTCTGTGTCGTGTTTAAGTAATTCTGGAGGGATGTTACCGAGGCCCGGAGATTTTCTGTTTTTCAGTGATTGACAAATAAGTTTCACTTTTTGGGTATTGATTCTAAGTTTGGATGCCGCTGTTCGTATTTGAATGTTGGATTGTAGCTGTTGTGGTTGTTGATATTCTGTCCGTTGTTCAGTCAGCAGTTTTGAGAAGTATTTATCCCACTATTCCAAAGTTATTAGTGAGATGATATCATTTGTCTTTTCTTGATGAAGAGATCTTAACATGTTCCAGCTTTCGGTGCTTCTACGACCTCCTAAATATATGTTGAGACTTGTGTAGTTTCTTTCCCAACTTTCGTTCTTTTTTTTCGTTATAGCTGCATTCGATTTAACTTTGCATTGCAGAATTTAGTGTATTTGTCTCTTTGTTTTTATCATTTCTTTTATTTCTTCATCCCACCATTGGATTGGACTTTTGCTTTTAAAGTTTTCTTATATGAATTTTTTCAAAAGCCGTTTTATGTGAGAATTCCTCTACGCTTTCTTGGTTGAGGCTATCTAGGTTGTACCTGATTTCTGTAGTTTTTTGGTCTCTTTTATCACCTTTTGTTATTCCAAAGGGTAGTATTTTGGAATTGTCAAGACGGTGGTCACTTCCACACACCGCTTCTCTATATGCTCTAACGTCTTGTATTTTTACAAGCTTTTATTTAACTTCACCTGTATGTATGTATGTATGTAATCAAATCTTGTGTAACAATACGGTTTTTGCAGATTTGCTTTAATTTATTTAATATTTATTTTAATATATTTGTCCACTTATTTCTTAAAAGCAATTCAAATATTAACGGTTTCTTGATTTCTTTTCTCAGTGAAACCAAAAACCTAGAGAGAATATATCTGGAAGTAATTATTTTTAATTTATGACTGTTTATGTTATCGCTGGTCTAGACCTAAAAAGCTCTATTCAGATATGTTAAAGCAACCATATAAGTATTATTTAAAATTATAGTTATACATAATATACCATACCCGTTTTGCCAGGGTCATCGTCTTAACTTAACTTGTCATATTTAAAAACAACAACTGTCATTGGCAAGCCTTAATAACATTTTGTTATTTGGCACTCAATATACGTATTGGAACATTTTCTCAGTTAACAAGCATTAATTAGTATGTTTTGCATTGTAACTAGCTTTAAGACATTTATTGAGAAAATGGCAACATAAAAACAGTTAGTTTTCAAGCGAGCTTTCTGACTGTGGTTAGTTTTTAAATGTATACGGCCAGTTCGTTCTTAGGGCCTTTATCTTATATCAAGTTATTTAAATTGTGAAACTGGATAAACAAACAAGTCATGTTCCAACGCTTGTGAAGGGATTTAAGTCCTGTCGTGCTTACTTTGGTGTTATCCTTTTCTATACCATAGGTTTCTGTCTCTGATTGCACCAAAGAGAAGTGGAAGGGACTTAGGGGTACAGTACCTAGAAATTTCTTTACGGGTCGGAGGACAGAGTTTAGTTGGGTTTCTTTGGGTCAACTTCTTTCTTAAAATGGGGTTTTATTCAGGGGAAAATACTTTTCCTTTGAATAAATATCTTTTATTTAATTCTTAGTATAACTCAATTTCTATCTTAACATATTTTATTAATTATTTACCATCATTTATTTCTGAATTGAGTTATCGTTTATACCAGTTTATCACTGTTTTAATTAAACATCAAATTACTTTTTTAAATAAAACTTTCTTGTTGCCAAACATTTTGTTTATAATTTTATAATTTCCTTACCTTAAGTACCATACTATAACAGGTACCATCTGAATTAATTAGTTTATAAAAACATTTTTACATAATGAATTTTATAAAATAATAATTTATTTAAAATATACCTATAAAAAGGTAAATAGAAAGTGTAAAATATTAAGATAAAAATGGTTGCAACCAATCTCAAAAAAGAGAAAATATAGTCCATAAGCAGTGATAATGTCTAGTGTATGAAGAAAAAGAAGATGAAGAACAATTGAACAGGTATGTATATATTTCCTACATTGATTGATTTAATTGAGAAAAACACCTATAGAGCACTTCCTTCAAGAACCGTCAAATTCCCTTTCGAGAGTTAAATTAGTCAATCAGTATCATATTTAATCTTTTAATTTACTATTTTTAAGTTGTTGCAAATTTGGTAGCTAACAACATTTAAGCCTTGACCACTTTATTTGACAGTACCACTGTCATATACGCCAGGCCCTGTTACAAAGTGGTGCCAGTAGATTTGGGTAAATTAGTTTTTGGAAAATTTGTGAAAATTTTACGTTGCATTTTGAGAAAAACATAGTACTTTAGTTATGTCTAAGCCATTGGTAGTATTTTATAGGAAAAACTAAAGGAAAATTTTAAAATTGTTCGTTTGAAAAGAAAATAGTTTTGCCTAGTTTTGTTTAAAACCAAAACTAATTTGTTGGAAGATGTGCTATAAATGTTATCTTGGTTGTTTAAATTACTAACATTATAATCTGTGTTACAATTATTTTTTGAATTTTTAATATTTTTGTATATCTTTTACTTAAGACAGAAAACACGAGAAAAATTATATTTTTTTCTGTTGGATATAAGATCAATCTTAAACAAAAAAAAAAAAAAAAAAAAAAAAAAGATAAATTGGTAGAATGTTTTTTTATTGAAAAGTTGAGTTTGAATACTATCTGACTCCAGCACGCGATTAGTTAATCATTTTGCCTTATTAAGGCCTAACTAAATTCTAAACTTGAGTGATCACTCTTAACTCGTTGTTGAACACTAAGTCTGTCCTAACTATCATTATTTATTTTGTATTGTATAGTCAATGTAACTATCTAAACTGTTTAAACTAATTGGACAAAACAGTCCATCATTTTTAATTGTAACACAGTTGTTAAAATAAAGTCTCATTAAGGTTAAGATTTTCTTGTATTGCTATTTAAAGTCTATTTGTAGAAAATTGTGGAATCATTTTTTTGTTCTAATTCAAAATTTTAAAGAAATCTTTTATTGAATACACATAAAAATTAAAATGCACTGCTGGCTGGAATAATAATTACCAACCCTTTCTCTGACAAACTAGAGATTTTTAAGGACAACCGTCAAGTATAAATAAGAAGATATGATTTTTACTAATTAATTTATCGCATAAAAAAACTGCTATCAAGTTTTTTTTTATGGTTCTTCAGTATTGATAGATATTTCTTAAAACCTTGTTAACTAAATATTTAAACACATATTTGTTTTAATAATACAAAGATGTATTATGTCATTTATATCCTTGATTTTTGTATTTTTCTTGGTAGATATCGATTTTTCTACTTTATTATGGTTTTATTGTTTTAATACCTGTGCCAAGCGAAATGGCAAATAGATTCCGCCAAATAATTTTATCATCATAATGCTCCAAAATGGACAAAATTTCATTAATAAACCTAACCTAACGTAATTTTTCATGAATATTGCATAAATTTAAAAATTATAACTTTAGTTTCTATTTTTTTTTATTACTTTTCATACACAAGTGTGCATAGTAGTACACTATACCTCTGCTTACATGGTCTATCTGCAACGGATTGTTGGCAATCATCATGACAATTTCATTTTGCATAAATTCGTGGTACAGGGCTATTGTTAAGTATCTTGTCAAAATAAATTTATTAAACTGACCTGGCTACTAGCTGTACTTTATATAAAATATGAATAAGATGTTTTTTTCTCTATAATCATAGATATATGATTTACTAGATCCACCTATCGGTAAGCATGAGAGGTATTCTATTTTAAAATTTCAAGTTTTATTTTGTTTTACAGATTTTTAAATTTTATATTTTTGTTAGTGACTGTTTTTCTCAGTAACTATGTTGTCGATTAGAAAAAATTCATAAAGTTTCAGATGCAGAAATCTTCCAAAATTTTAAGAGCACCATTTAATTAAAACCATAAACTAAGTGAATAAATGTAGCTATAGCTATTCGATTCTATATAATTATCATTAAATTAAGAATTTGCATTTTATGTTACAAGAAAGCTATGTTTCTTTAAAAACAACAAACATATCAAATTATTCTTGCTATATAATTTTATTAAACATATATTATTCTTTATAAAAAACAACTTTATTCTTAGTTCCCAAGTTTTCAGTAAAGGTAAATGTCAAAAAAAAAACCTCTTGTATATTTGTTTTTTTTTCAGAGAGACTTTATTTTTCTTTAACTAACATGTAGGTAATATCCAAGTAAATTTATTTTTATACTATTTTTAATCAAATTGAAAGATATTGTGTCGATGAACCTTTGTTCAAAGTAAAAAAGTATTTGTTGTCAAGTCGTTTCTGAAAAATGGTATAAATAAATAGTATAAAATTTTAAATTGACGCCACTGCGATACCTTCAATTTTCTTTGATCCAGGTACTAAACTCTCCGGACAAAAATTATGTGTTTTGTTCGTTAACCGTCTTAATTATCTTAATTGTCTCTGGTTTAGAATAAATTATTATGTAGGTAATACCATAATAATTTATAATAAGAACATTTTGGGAAAAACCACAGTAAAATTTCTATTAAGAGAAAAATCATTATCTTTGCCTTTAGAGAAATTAGAGCGTCTACGTGCGAAGTAAATAATTATAACTATTTGAGGTAATAAATAACTTATTAATCATAAGTCTCTCATAAATTTTTAACATTTTTTAACATGAAAACTTAAAGCACAATGTAGATTGTCGCTATGTTTAAACCAAGTATTCCAATTAGACCATCAATTTGTATCTAAAAACAATCGAAAAATTAAACTAACAATATTATTTTTAATTTAAAAATCATAATGTATGTTTCTTCATAAATGCTAAAAAAAAATCAAAAACTTCATTAAGTCAGCACAAGATGACAGTTATTTCTTTACAAGAAATTCTTACCTATGTCAATACAATCTTATACATTTGGTATGCGTCCAACTTAGTAGATGTATTTTTGTCAAAAACAAATTGAAATTGTTCCCTGGAAAAAGGATATTAATGAATGATAACATATTTTAAATCTTAAAGTAATAAAATAACAACTTTTCGCTAAAAATTTAAACCTTCAAGAGCAAACTAAACCTTAACGGTTTACTAGTTACCGATTTGAAAGAAATAATGTAGCTTATTCAGAGAAAATGCCATCCTATTCGTTTTGTTTAAGGCATGTACTGAACATTGTTAACAATATCTTAGAGGTACTGAACAACGAAGTTTTCTATAATTTAATTTAAAAAAAAAATCAAAGCACATTTAAACTAAAAAAGTGCTAAATTACCTCTTGGGAAATGCCCAAAAACTTATTGCTTAATACCTATTTTATATAAAAAATATTTAATCTCCTCGTCCTAGTCCTAGTCGTTCCTACGACGACTTTATTTTGCCATTTGAGAAAAAAAAACGTACAAGCTGTACGTAAACAGTACTTGGAAAAAAACTCTAACTTAGCACCAGTTTTTCTTCATAACTAACCAAGGTGAAGATCTCGTTCCTTTGTGCACAATGTGTGTGATATCCACGAAGTGCGACAAACCACAGTACACAGAAAAAAAAAATTAAACTTATTTTGAGTTTGTCATTTATTTGTTCGATTCAACTGTGATTTAATTAACTCTTGTACTCGCAATTTCATCAATACGTAAAATATTTTTTTTTAAAAAATGGTGCTATCTATCTATCTATTGAGCCTTCTTCGATCCATCTTTGGATATAGGCCTCCCCCAATATCTTTCACTCTTTTCTGTATGTCGCCGTGTTCATCCATCAGTTCCCGCATGTTTCTTCAAATCGCCCGCCCATCTCATTTGTGGTCGTCCCCTACTTCTTTTATTTTCCCAAGGTCTCCAGTTTACAATACATTTGTTTGACAGAAAGACGATCGATTTAACAAATGTATTGGTGCTATCGACCATGTCTTAAGTGAAATAATATTTTGTAAAGCCACACAGTAGTTTTGGAAAAAACATGACCTATCCTAGCATTCTCATAATGCCACAAATAAACATGGTAAAGATTTTTTGATATCCGTTTTTGCTTGTTTTTAAGAAGATTTAACAACCAACTAAAAATTATTTTGATTAATTTGATAAAGCTGAAAATATTTTAATGTCACCTGTGTTACATATCCTTATGACCATCAGTTTCTTTTAAGGGAGACATTGCACAGTTTACTGTAAAATACATTATTTTTGTAAAATTTTATTTAAGAAGGTACAGACAAAATTAAGAGCAAATTTTAAATAGTTAAAAACATAATTAATTAAAATGAATAAATTTGATAACATCATGCCATGTTTGAAATATGTAGGTATAAACCAACCCAGACCTAATCAGTGATGTGAAATCGAAAAAAAAAGTAAAAACAATTAAAATTGTTTCTATAACTGAACCAAAGATAATGATATAAATAAATAAATCTATATTTTTTTTTATAATTTGACTTGCTTTTCAAAGTTGTTAAAAGTTTTTGATGTTTTTCCTAAAATAATAACTCACGTATTTTATTTAAGTTTAGTAGGTAATCATTTTATACTTATTCGTCCTAAAAGTTATATTATTTAAACAAATAATTATTGAAATAAATTTAAACAATTTGACCCATTTCACTTTTTACTAATCAAAAGATGCCCATCTTTATTAAAGGAAATGAGAATTGTAGTAAGATATTGACATAATTTAAATTAGGTTCTACGTAACCAATTAGCTAATTAATGATAATAATAATATAGATAATGTCTAATAAAGTTCTGGATTGCTTAAGAAGAAGCAATAGCTAACACCCCTTGACATAAAAGTTAAAATAAACCAAAGAATTTGGTATTAAATATTTTGTAGATTAGATAGAGACAATTAAATTAATTAGATAAGACATTATTATAGCATAGAGGAATACGTAGTATATATTTCTCTTTGGTTATATTTAACGTTACAAGACAAAGCTTTTTCTTTGCTTAAGGTACTGCGCTAACTGCACTAGAAAAATATATTATGTAAAAAAAAAATCAATTTATTCAAAATGGGAAAAAAATCGTTCAAAATTAAAATGTGTCTACCATCTTCTGAAAGGAACACATTTTTGTCTAAAGTACCCTCTTACAAAAGCATTTTAAGCTTGTTTTGAGAATTTTTAAAACACATGTTTAAATCAGGTACCTATAGACCTTTTTTGTGTAGCAACCAGAGCCTTTTGTAAATCGAGTCAAACAAGAGCTTTTAAAATGAAACACTATTTGGGAAAAACCCTTCTTTTATAGTATAAGAAAAGTAACATTTTACCTACAGTATCAATTAATCAATCAATCAATCAATTAAACTAGGTGTAAATACTCTATACCCTGTTTTTATATTTTTCAAAAAAAAAATGTATTTAGAAAAGTGCAGTTGTTTGTTTTGAATTTCATTCAAGTCGGTCAAGTGATTTTTGAGTTGCTCAACGAAAACTTCATACATGCATCAATTTTATATTTTTGATAAATCTTTAATAATCTTGATAAATCAGTAACGATCTGCTGGTTAAAGTTTATATAAAATGTCCTATAGGGTGAATTAGAAAGAAACCATAAGATTTTAAAAACTTCTTACAGTTAGTCAATATATAATATCTTAAGAAAAATATTTAAATGTTGCCACTAAATTAGAACTTAGAATATGGCTATTTGTCAAAATCATGACGGTTTTTACCTAGCCGTCTAAAAACTAAGCATTTAGCACTAAGAAAGTAACTCACATTGAGCAGCAAGGCACTCACCCGTTGTTCAAGCGATCTACTGAAATCAGTTCACTTAAATTTGTCTTTATGAATCTAATCAATTAATAGGTATGGATCTATATTTCTTTTTTTTATAAATTATACTATAAAGTAATTAAAGGCCTAGTTAACTATTGAGTTTTGTTTCTATTTTTAATAACTTTAAACGTATTATTTGAATTTTAAACTTAATTTGTCTTTTCTATAAAACAACTACTACAAGTAAAACCTATTGGTCTTTTTGTTTTGTTAAAATCAGAGGTTAAGATTTGGAAAAGTGAGATAAACTACTCTACTTAAGTTCTTGACACTTAAGTCAAACCTTACTTTTTTTTCTTACGCTTTATCCAATGTTTATTTTAAAATTGATCAATGTTTTTTTTTCCTTAAATTTATAAGATCATCTTTGATCATAATAAGCCTTTATCAATTTCAACGGAAAGTAGCCCACAAGTATATCATTGATAAGTCCCTATTGATTTACTTTACTAATTACTTGTATTTATCAAAAAGAAAATAAGCGCCCTTGAAAATGCCTACTTGCCAGGCATAAGGCCTCCATCTTTTTACTCATACTGTATGTTTGAGAAACTACAAATAACAGATGTATTTTTTTTTAAATTTATTAGTTGTAAATAAAGTTCTATAATTTTTCAATTAATTTTTCTTTGCATAGTCAGACTATTTCACAGTTTTGACTGCAAATTATGTTGATGTTAGAGAGATAATTAAACTTTTCTTTCATTTACGGTATCGTTTTATTTTTCCTTATGTGCCGGGACTGTTTTGGATAAGTACGTCCAGAATATTCTTAGCATACTTAGGGAGCATAACATTTCAAAAGTTTCAAGGTTTATATACAAAGATTCTTTATTGTATTAACCAAGCTTGCGTAAATATATCAGTAACCGAAAGATTTAACACTCTTTGTACACTTGCTGTTGTTTTATTTTTTTTGTCTTGTTTTTTCTTGTAAATAATAATAATTTTCATGCAATTATTATCAGACCATAGTTTTACATATTCATTCAAAAAGTATTTTTGATGCGTAATTAGTGTTTTGTGGTAGTTGAACTAATTCTACATAGTTATTTAAATAAACAATTTTATTTTTCTTAATTTTGAGGTGAACACAAACATCTTAATCATAATCTTTACCAAAAATTTTTGTTTTTTTTTAAACAGGTCAACTACCGGACCTTCACCATTTTTGTATAATACGACACATATTTTGAAAATCTCATAAAAATTAGCGATCTTAATCTAGGATCTAAAAGTTAAAAGAAAAAAAAATCTTTTCTAAAAAGTTATTTTTGTTGTTCTCATATTTTAAATTTTTATTACTAGGTGTAGTTTTTTTTTCCTCCTTGTTGTATGGCTAAATGTTGAGTTACACAAGCAAGCGTATCTATCATCACATAAGAAAATATAATAATATAAATCCATTAAGTAATGACTTTTTGCACTTTAACTTGAATTTTGCGTTTGTAGAACTATTATTGTTTTATTCGCCTAAATTTTTTTTAATTTTTAGCTCACACATATACTATACTATAGTAGTGTGAGCTATGGTGATCCTAATTTTTTCGAGAAAAAAAAAGTTGCTCCGATTTCAAAAATTTTTATATATCTTTGCGTTTCAGATGATTTTGAAACTTTTTTGTTGCGCCGTCTGTCTGTCTGTCTGTCTGTCTGTCTGTATGTCTGTCTGTCTGTCTGTATGTCTGTCTGTAACGACCAACGCGCATAACTCAAAAACCGATTGGCCGATTTTAATGAAATTTGGTACCTAGGCTGGGTCTTGGGTCGAGATGGTCCCATTTAAAAATGAACAAAATCCACCGAACAGGAACCAAATAAAAGAGTGGGGGTAGATTTCAAAAATTAGAGTTTATGTGAAAATATGGCGTGTGTGATATCAAACGAAAGGTAATTGAGTCTGCAGTTAAACAAAATACATTTTAATTTATTTAAAAAAAAAGGGTGGGGGTATATTTTAAAAATTAGAGTTTAAGTGAAAATATGGCGTGTGTGATATCAAACGAAAGGTAATTGAGTCCGGAGTTTAACAAAATACATTTTAGTTTTTTGTTTTTTTTTAGGGTGGGGGTAGATTTCAAAAATTTGAGTTTAAGTCAAAACATGGCTTGTGTGGTATCAAACAAAAGGTAATTTAGTCTGGAGTTAAATAAAATATATTTCAGTTTTTAGTTATATTAGCTCACACGTACACTATAACTATAGTACCTAGTGTGAGCTTAGGGGCCCATATATTGGCAGAGTATTTTTTAATGCATCTATTACAAGCACTCATTTTAATTT
Organism: Aspidapion aeneum; assembly: GCA_963576565.1. Lineage (NCBI taxonomy): Eukaryota > Metazoa > Arthropoda > Insecta > Coleoptera > Brentidae > Aspidapion > Aspidapion aeneum. The sequence continues at coordinate 45,311,752 of OY755044.1, forward strand.
GTCATAAATGTATTTTAATTTTTAGTAAACTACGAAACCGATTTTAATGGAAAATACTAGTGTTATAAACACTGAGTCAACAGCGTAATAAGTTCATGTAATGATATTTTAAAGAAAAAGTTTTGTTATATTTTCTAAACGTTGTAGAAAATAGGTGTTTTAACTTCGTTTTCTTTTACAGGTGATGACCACGACAACCACGATGAAGTCTTCTGGATTTTGGACTTCTCTCACATAATATGTTTATATTTTTTTTTCAGGATTGTATTGTATTTTATTGTTCTGTGTTGTATTGTTTCATATTGAGTTCTATATAGCCAAAATATTAAGTTCAAAGTTTTTAACCACTAATTGTTATAAAATTGTTCAGTAACTTTTGACAGTTTCTGTTTTATATATGAGAAGAGTCTATTTCTATTTTTTGAGCAATTATATATGAGAGAGAGGTATATTAGAGTTAAAGCATCCTAGAATTTTTCTTTTAACGTTTTTTTTGATATGATTATATGGTATGGCAAATGTTTGTGCTAGAATTATACATTTATGTATATAGATTGATATAAAACAATAGACCAATAATAATTCGCCAAGTGAACTCGTCGCGTTTCCTTTTTTCTTTTGTTGTTTTTTTTGTAAGACGATGGCGAATTTATTTTTCTCGCTGTTTGAATCATTATAGATTTGATTATTTTATAAAATGTTTTTTTTTATGGAATGAGTGTTTTAGCTGGATTTTATACTTCCCAGCAAATTGAGAAGAAAACTGGGAGGTTATTTAGGGAAATTCTTCTCCACTCGAGAGGGTGCTTCAAATGGTATACCTATAATTAAAATGTTTAATTGGTCTATATTTGTTTTGTTTGTTGCCGTGTCTCCTAATATCGTAACTCAATTTTTGAATTACGGTATAGTCAGTTAAATGTTTCAACCAATCTTTATCAAGAAAATTGCTGAATTGGTAACCGTCAAACCATAGCTTATGTGGAGTACAGGTGAACTGACTAAAACAGCGGAAAAATATGTGGGTTGGGGTTGTCAAGTAATTTTGTTAAAATGGGTCAAGTCAAATTGTTTTGGGAAAACTATTAGGTAAAAGTAAAACTTTGCCTATGATACGACAATAAATATTTCATCAGGAGAGTTCAATGAAGTCAGTAGACGTCACACCTTGTAGATACCACTAAGAGATCTAGGTTATTTTCTATTTCGTCATGTCGGGAACTCATTTTGAGTTATAATGGATAATTAATAGACCGAAAAACTTGTTTAACAAGAAGATTTGAAATTGTTTCTTTCTTCGTTACACACCTGTGTTTTTCTAACTTCGGTGAAGATGGCCACTTCCTGGGAGTGTTGAATCCACAGTGTCTTATGTTTTCTAATTACGAAGACAAAAGCGTTGTTGTTGAATAAATTTTATTTTATTTTACAATACATATTTCAATTTAAAAATGGTGCGCGTGCCTATATTTTTTTTATGACGAAACATGATTATAGATTTGGTACACGAATGTCACTATACGCTTTGCAAGAACCTGTACTGGAATAATGGGGTTTTGTTTTAAAACAGGTTTTTATAGTAGACAGTTGGGCAATTTTTCTGACTTGGTTATAAAATAGGTTAATTAGATTATATTAAAATTCTAAATGGCAACTAAAAGTTTTACTATGTTTAGTATTTAACGGTATATGTAGGAATAAGTGTAGTTAGGAAAAAACCTAGGAGATACAACCATAACAGCAGACGGCTCTGTATGTCATATCAATAAAATTGTTTGGTTCTCATACGTGATATTTTAAAAACTGTTTAACACAAGGAAAATTAGAGATTATAAAAACAGAAAAGAACAGCAGAATAACGTAGTATTTTATTTTCTTTTAATATTTTTGTGACCAACTCATTACTCTTTTTAATTTGAAGAGCTTATTTCAACTCTTTTATATTATTTAAAATAATAAATTTATATATATTTTATTTATCAAACCTAAAAAAATAATTAAAAAGTCTGTTTTAATAACATCAATGAAGTAAGTAAATTCTAAGTCTATAAATTTTTGGCGCACAGCAAACATTTGTTTTTTCCTCTTTCAGATATTAATACTTAATTAGCGTAAAAACAAACTGAGTGCAAAAGCACAAATCTAGTAAGGAAAATTTTAGTAATCCTGTATATCGGTATTCAGCATAACAGCCGTTGGCCTAGAGACAGTGTCTCTGTCGCGTTATGGCTAAAGTTCCATCTTTAAGTGTAAACAACTTTTAATTGTTTTATTCCCTATACTTTGGTATAAGAGAGATACTATGTTTCTCTTCAGATAATATCTGCATCTATCAGATATCTTTAATATTTTTTTTACTTAAACCATGAGAATTCAATACCTAACTCTTTTTAATTTTTTTGGTATAGTCATTTGTCTTAATGACTAAGTCATTTTTGATCTTTTGTAAACTTTCAGTTATTTATCCTTTACCTTTTGTGTTAATTTAAAAAAATAATTACTTTTGATAAATATTCACATACCTTTGTGTTTTGTTTTTATTTACCTATTGGTTAAAATATGAACGTAAAATCGTAAAGTCCATTATTTTAAAAAATAACTTAGTTTTTTTATGATCCTTCTTGCTGAGAACTCTTGTTTTTCTAAGTTCCAGTAAACCAAACAATAACCACGTCATCGATGGTTACTTGTTCGATTTAAACATATTTTTTTTAATCACTTTAAAGTAATTTTTTTTTAACTGGATATTATCATAGCAATCGTAACGCTGATAACATACCTTTTTCTGTTTTTTTTTGTCATATTGAGAATTGATAACGTCATTATTATCCAGGCTCCAATATAATACCCTTTAAAACTATTTCAAATCTTTTGTTAGTTTATCAATAAAACAATATTTTTTTTTTTGTATTTTTCCCATAATGAAAATATGTTATAGTACTCTAACTCTCTAAGTACTTTTTCTAGATAAAAATCTTAATAACTTTTAAAATCTGAACCTTTCCTTACCTATATGAGAATGAAATTTTTGCACTTTTCATTAGGTAAATATAAAAATTTAATTTAAATTACAAAAATGTTTTATCTTCTTCTAAAAATGTGATGTTTTTTTTAAATGTTTGTTTTGTTTGCTCTCCTTGTTTATTATTGATTTAATTTTTTTTTTGCATTCTATCATCAGTAATAAAATTATATGCTAGTGCACAGGCTTAAGCACTACATAAGAAAATAAATAACTAAAATATTTTTATTTTTATTGTCATCTTAAATTATTTTGTTACCAACTAAAACTATGCCTTGATGTTTTTTTTTAAATGTGTATTTATGGTAAACAAAACTACCTATATCAATTTTGATGGAAATAAATAAATTCTTTAAGTAACTGAATAATTTTTTTTTTTTAAAGAAAACTTTACGAAAAAGTTAGTATTTCTAGTTTATTTTTACTAGCAAGCATTACCTCATTTCTTTTTATAACTTTTTTTTAAGTCTTGCAGTATCTAAAAAACCTGCTGGATTTTTTTAATATACGTTTTCTTGTTTTTTTTAATCAACCTAATAAATTTTGTTTAATGTATTTTAGAGCATAAATAATTTTGATATTTTGCGGCAGCAAAAGCGCTAAGTTCTTATTTTGTAGTTTTGCAAAAGAGAAGGACGTATTTTCTTCACTCAAGAATTCTTTTTTTTACACTCACTAGAGACAATTGAAGCAATAGTCAACTGTAATTTTTGTTTTTTTAATCATTCGCTTCAATTAGATTTTTTTTAAAGAACTTTGTTGTTAACTAGGTATATTTTTTTTATTTTGTTTGGTTTGAGTTATTGAAAATCGTCCACCGCCTCGAAAATCGGCAAAAATCTAAATTGGTCAAGTTTAAGTTTAAAAATTTTTTCATTTAAATTTTAAAGTCAAGTATTTTGACTCAAGGATGTCTAATTTATACACAAAGACATCAATTTTAACCTACTTTGTTTTGCTGCTGTTCTTAGTTTTTAGGAAATTGTATAAAATCATCCTACAATTTAAAAGAAAGTTAAATTAAATTAACTGAAAACTATTTAGAAAATGAAAAACCTAACAGATTATTTTAAAAATTATACTAAATCAATTTAAAATAAAAATATGTAACAAGATCTAAGAAATAAAAAGTTTAAATTGGAAAATTTTTGTTTTTTGCGAAAATTAAAAGAAAATTCGGAAAAATTGTGGAAATATTCTAGGAGAAGTTTTATTCTAAGTATTTTTTTTTTGTGTATATACATCTGGCTGGATTTATTCTATTGATATTTGTTCCATTTACTTTTTTCTGTTCTATTTAAATTTGTTCGATTGAATTTGAATCACCATAAAATTAAATTTTTTTTTATAACATTAATATCCTAAGTATGATATAAATTTGTAATAAAGTTTCTTTATTGATGTTTATTGTTTATCTTGGTATATTGGAATTTTTTTTTTTTTTAATTTTCTTCTATTCTATCATATGAGTTATTTTGATTTGATTTGATATATGTTTTTTTCGGTAGAGTATTCCATGTTTGTTTTAAAGATTGTTGTATTAACCTGGTAGTGTTTTTTATTACAATGAAAACGATAAACCACTTTATTTTAAAGTTTTTTTTTATTCAATATCAACTATTTCTTTTTAATTATTATGATAAATGTTTTTTTTTTACATTTTAAAGTAATTACTAATAAAATATCAATTAGTGTTTGTAATTTCCTACTTTTATTTTTGTTTAGAATTTGTTTTTTATTATATTTTTTTAATACAAACACATTTCTTTGGTTAGACAAACTTTCTTAAGTGTTTGTCGTCTAACAAGTTTTAGTTCATCTAAAACTTATACAAAAACAATGATCATAAAATCTAAAATTTTCAATCTTTATTTTTTTTATTTTTGCTTAAATTTAATTATTGTTTTACATAAGGTTGGTTTATTGTTCTTAAAAACGTTGTTTTTTCTTGTATTAAAATCACTTTATTTTTAGGTCAGCTACTGCAAAGTTTTATCAGCCTGTTTTTTTTCTACAAGGCAAAACAGTTCCATCAAACCAGCAAGCCAAGCCGAACCAAACCACTCCACCATTGCGGTCCTTACATCAGCTTAAGCAGCCATCAACGCTATGTCTTTTTACAATCGCTAAGCAAACCTCCAATTGGATATTTCTGCGCAGATTCATTGCAGAATTTGCTGTTCCCGTTTCAACGATGGCCAATGTATAAATTCAGATGTCACTATATACATGGTGTTTTTTCTAAACACTATAGGGGAAACGGTTTGGATTGGAGACTCCCTTCCTTAATTTACCTACGTTAATTTAAATGTTTTTATTTGTCTCCATAAATTTCTGCAGCAGACTATATATATATATATACTTTTCGGCAGTAGTTTTCGTACAATTTTTCTTAAAAATATATAGACGTATATATTTTTTTTTTTTTTGTCAAGTTTTTTTGCCCTCATTTAGTTTAAGTTATCGTTATTATTAAGCTATACAGATTTCTGTTATTGCAGTACTGTTTGGAGTCTACTGATCGTTCACCATGTTTGTTGCTGAATAGCTGATCTAAGATGTTCTACCTAAACCAGTGTTGCTTAACAAGCATTAATTAGTATGTTTTGCATTGTAACTAGCTTTAAGACATTTATTGAGAAAATGGCAACATAAAAACAGTTAGTTTTCAAGCGAGCTTTCTGACTGTGGTTAGTTTTTAAATGTATACGGCCAGTTCGTTCTTAGGGCCTTTATCTTATATCAAGTTATTTAAATTGTGAAACTGGATAAACAAACAAGTCATGTTCCAACGCTTGTGAAGGGATTTAAGTCCTGTCGTGCTTACTTTGGTGTTATCCTTTTCTATACCATAGGTTTCTGTCTCTGATTGCACCAAAGAGAAGTGGAAGGGACTTAGGGGTACAGTACCTAGAAATTTTTTTACGGGTCGGAGGACAGAGTTTAGTTGGGTTTCTTTGGGTCAACTTCTTTCTTAAAATGGGGTTTTATTCAGGGGAAAATACTTTTCCTTTGAATAAATATCTTTTATTTAATTCTTAGTATAACTCAATTTCTATCTTAACATATTTTATTAATTATTTACCATCATTTATTTCTGAATTGAGTTATCGTTTATACCAGTTTATCACTGTTTTAATTAAACATCAAATTACTTTTTTAAATAAAACTTTCTTGTTGCCAAACATTTTGTTTATAATTTTATAATTTCCTTACCTTAAGTACCATACTATAACAGGTACCATCTGAATTAATTAGTTTATAAAAACATTTTTACATAATGAATTTTATAAAATAATAATTTATTTAAAATATACCTATAAAAAGGTAAATAGAAAGTGTAAAATATTAAGATAAAAATGGTTGCAACCAATCTCAAAAAAGAGAAAATATAGTCCATAAGCAGTGATAATGTCTAGTGTATGAAGAAAAAGAAGATGAAGAACAATTGAACAGGTATGTATATATTTCCTACATTGATTGATTTAATTGAGAAAAACACCTATAGAGCACTTCCTTCAAGAACCGTCAAATTCCCTTTCGAGAGTTAAATTAGTCAATCAGTATCATATTTAATCTTTTAATTTACTATTTTTAAGTTGTTGCAAATTTGGTAGCTAACAACATTTAAGCCTTGACCACTTTATTTGACAGTACCACTGTCATATACGCCAGGCCCTGTTACACTTGCAACTCATTTTTGAAGAACTTCCAAACATGCGATTGACTTAAAATTTCACATAGCGTCTTAGTTCCGATGACAATACAATAATATGGTTTCATCGGGTACCTACCTCCCCCCTAACATGGGGGGGTGGAGAGGGGGTAAAACTTTAGTTTGTTAGATTTCAACCAAAATTGGTATCTGGGGGTTTTTGAGGATGAGAATTACGAATTATTGATTGATCAGATTATAAAAATTCAATATGGCGGATTCAAAATGGACGATTTAATGTCAAGTTTTTCTGATTACTTTTAACTGACGTCCACGTATCCGATTGACTTCAAATTTCGCATACCGTTATAGTTCCGATAACAATCCAATAATGTGGTATCACTGACTCCCTACCTCACCCCTAACCTGGAAGGCGGAGAGGGGGTAAAATTTTACTTTGTTGGATTTCCACCAAAATTGATATCTGGGGGTTTTTAAGGATGAGGATTACGAATTTTTGATCAGATTACAAAAATTCAATTTGGCGGATTCAAAATGGACGATTTAATGTCACGTTTTTCTGATTGCTTTCAACTGAATTCCACGTATCTGATTGACTTCACATTTCGCATACCGTTATAGTTTCGATGACAATCCAATAATGTGGTATCACTGACTGCCTACCCCCCCCCCCCCTAACGTGGAGGGCGGAGAGGGATTAAAATTTTAGTTTGTCGAATTTCCACCAAAATTGGTATCATTTGGTTTTTGAGGATGAGGATTACGATTTTTTGATCAGATTACAAAAATTTAATATGGCGGATTCAAAATAGACGATTTAATAACGAGTTTTTCTGATTACTTTCAACTGACTTCCACGTAGGTATCTGATTGATAATAAAATTCACATACGTTGTGCTAGCTGAAATGCATAGACTTAGACAAATCTAAAAATTAAAAAATAAATTTAGAAAAAAATTTTTTTTGAAAACAAGCTTTTATAAAATGGACTAAAAAGCATAAAATAATTTTTTGAGTGTTCTGATATCATAATAATAAAAGCGATGAGCGTATTTAATATTAGGTAAATGCCTTTCCATGTGCATTTGGTGGATCGTCCACAACCGACTCTTCTTTTTCAATGTGACAGAATAAATCGACACACTGCCGGTCGCGGATGATCTGCCTAATATGAAGCAGGCGTAATAATGTCCATCCATATCAGAAAAATGTAAGGGTGGCTTGAGTAGGGTTGGGTTGGGTTAAATTGTCTACCCTTATATTTCTCTGCTATAATATAATGAATTTGGATTTTCACTAAACTTTGAGTTAACAAGGCTAACACAAAAACGGGTAAATTTCTTTTAATACGCCCATCGCTTTTATTATTATGATATCAGAACACTCAAAAAATTATTTTATGCTTTTTAGTCCATTTTATAAAACCTTGTTTTCAAAAAGTTTTTTTAAATAAATTTATTATTGTTGCAGCTTGCCGGACAATCACATAATCATAATCTATGATGAATTTTAAATTTCTATATATACAGGTATACTTATTTTATTTTCTAACCCATGCCCGCTCTAACTCCGCTATAAAATAACTCAAAATTTGTCAAAAGCTTCTGCTGAAATAATTGAAATGGATGGTAAAGGACGTAAATTACAAAATCCATGCTTCACGCACAAGAACAAGGCGAGTAATACGACTAACTGATGGCCTGAGATAGGCACAAAATTTCTTTGATTTTTCTTTTCCTATTTAAACAACGCTAAAATGTTGAACATTGGCCTCATCTCTGTCGCTCATATAGGCTGCAGATAAAATCTATCTTTATCCGAAGAAGCCAACAAAAAAATGACACATAATCACAAAGAATATAATACTACTTTGTGCACATAACCATTGGGCAGCATGTTCTACGCTGCTTTGGGTTTTAGTGGCCCATTCCTCGTGTCGCGTGGAGTCGGAGTGTGATCAATAGAATTGCACAGTGTTACCAAATTACATATAATTAATAAACGAAAAAGAAATGCATAAAATAAAATAAAAACCTATAAAGACGTTTTAAAAATGAAAAAGAACTGGTTTTGCAGAATAATAGGGTAGTGCCCTAGCACCGTGGCACTACCTCACGAGCCGCCACTGTTTAAGAGTAACATACACAATTTGATGCTGCTGCTGGGAGCTGAAATAAGCCAAAGAGTGATCAGAGGTCTAATTTGATTTTAAATGCGTAGGTATTAGCTCTGTGGGAGCATGAAAATGCATCTCGTAAACCTAAGATTAAATTCAATTCATCATTTATATTACCTGGTATACTATACACTTTTTCTATCAGGATCATTACTGTTTCTAACACCGCAAGTATTGCTGAAAATTATTTTTATTACAAGTTACTACTTGGATGGTATAAAAACAAATGATTGAAGACTGATCTATTAATCTTCTTAAATTGCAAAGTATCTGCCATTTGTACATACATAACACAAGAGTAATTAGCACAAGCAAGTAAAATTAAACTATAACAACACATTGCGAATTTCAATAAATACGTTTAGGTTTTAATTCTCTGGCTGTTCTCTCTCGATCAAGGAAAGTGTATGTAAAACATGAGTTAAAGTAGAAAATAAGTAACATATCTAACTGAAAAACAAGTCAAAATTGGGATTGCACTACAGATAGTTTAACATAGAATTTAACATAAAGGAACATTATTAATACATCTTACAAGTACAAGTTATGTGTCGATATAATAAAACTATTAACAATATAAACATGGCGTACCCAGAAAAAAATTGGGGCGTATTAAAAAATAAATAAATAACTATTTGCGTATTCTGTAAATTTTAATCTTATCTGCGTGTCTGAAAAATCTTATTTAACACGCTTTATCGATTATCTCGATGGGTAGTGATCCCCCTTGATGCCCCCAATTAGGGGCTAATAACAGATGATTACATCCACAAATGCAACCCTCGATATAGTAAGAACAGTGGGAAAAAATTAAACACTAATTACAAGCAAGAAAAAAGCAAAATCCTAAACACGAACTACAAGCTAAAAGAGAAAAAGTAAACAATTGTGTTTGAGAAAGCCACAATATGTTATTATTTAAAAATGATGTCTTCATCCTAGTATTCAATCGTATTACATTATTAATTATAACATTTCAACATTCTACAAAGGGGAGCATTTTGTCCAGAGTTAGTTCTACGAAAATGTATTTCGAACAGCTCACGATTTCTTATATTCATATTGTTTTGTAGTCTAAAGTGTATTTTCTGGTAAACCTCTGGACACGATACCAGACCCTTCATTATTTTAAAAATCATCAAAAGATTGGACATTGTTCTACGTTCTTTGAGCTAAATGATTTTGTATTGTTGCATAATGAACCTATAGTCTCTATCAATTATAGGTGTTTTAGTTTTTTATCTTAGAAATTTGTGTTGGACAGATTCTAATACTTTTACATAAACATCAAAACATGGGTCCCACACGACCGATGCAAGGAGCTGACTATAGACATATGCGAACATTGAGAATAGGTCTAACATCACGAATATCATTACATATGCGTTTAATAAATCCGAGTATCCGATTGGATTTGTTTAAGATATTATCAAATGTGCGAGCTAAATTGCAGTTTGGAATCTAAAATCACCCCCAAGTCTCGCACTTCAGAGACGGACTTCAAGTTATGATTCCTTATAAAAATCACATGCTTCATTGGATTTTTGTTTCTAGTTTAAGATATTGTAACGCACTTGCCCAAATTAAGAGAGATCTTTTCTATGACAATAGGCTTTCAACCGGTACAAATTCTCTTGAACCCTCAAACAGTCCTCTTGACTAAGAATTTTTTTGTATCCCTTTACATCATCGGTGTACACCAAAAATTTGCAATGCTTATATATGATAAAAAAAAAAGTGATCCAAGATGACTACACTGAGGTAATCCTAAGGGCACAATAAAAGGATCTGATTTGAAACCATTGACAGCTACAGACTGCTTTATTTGAGATAAGTAAGACCATATCCAACGTAAGAGGAAGATAGGAACTCCCACCTCGGCAAGGCACTCGACCAGCATTCGATGATTGACTGTATCGAATGCCTTGCTCAGGTCTGTGTATACAGCATTAACCTGCTGCCTGCTATCCATGGACTCAGATATATAATCTACAATTGAAACTAGATTGGTCTCTATAGATCTGTGTGCACCAAAACCATTTTGTTCTTTTATAATAATGTCTTTACGCGTTCAAATATGACATTGTAGATTTTTTCGAATATTTTACCAAATAGACAAAACTTGCTAATTGGTCTGTAGTTCCGAACATCATGATTATGCCCACTGTTAAATATGGGAATAATATCTGAGGACTTCCAAATCTCTGGAAAGCAGCCCTCAAACAATGACTGGTTGAAAAATCTTCGAAGGCTTTAGTAGGAACGTTCTGCATTTTTTTATAAAAAGAATAGGTGTATTATCTGGTCCAGTATCTAATTTATGCGTTAGGTTTTCGTCCAGGAATGTAGTAATAAAAGGTAGTTTTCAGCTTTTTTGGACTTTTATTTTAAATGTCTAATTCAACAGCCAACGTTTCGACGCCTTCCGCTTCATCCTCAGGGCCAGAATATTAGAGTTATATAAGATATCGCATTTAAAATGCGATACATTTTACAAAATTTTTTAAAAACAGCGTCTAACTAGCTGTCAGCCGTGATGAGTGAGTACTACAGTACTACAGTACTCACTCATCACGGCTGACAGTTAGACGCTATTTTTAAAAAAATTTGTAAATATATCGCATTTTAAGTGCGATATCTTATATAACTCTAATATTCTGGCCCTGAGGATGACGCGGAAGGCGTCGAAACGTTGGCTGTTGAATTAGACATTTAAAATAAGTCCAAAAAAGCTGAAAACTACCTTTTATTTCCAGTATCTAATGATTTAATTATATCAGAAACTTTATTTTCGTGGATGGTAAATCTTCCCTCGTACGGGTTCGGAAATACAGGCGCACCAAGTTGGTTTTGGGGTTGTTTATAGTAAGTTTTAAAGCATTCCAAGAGAATGTTACAAATATATTTGCCATTGGTAGCAGTTATAACCTGAAGAAATACTGAGCTTGGGATTGCATGGATGGTCCTTTTGTTTTTAATGATTTTCCAAATCTCTTTAGCATTTCCCGTGATGTCATCCTCGATTTTTCGCACATATTCAAAATAGTCCCTCTTTACGACGTCTTAGATTTAAGAAGAGTTGATAATCAGCTTGATTTTTGTAAGTTTAAAATTTTTTATGATAACTCATTTTCTGCAGCAATAGTATCATATTTAAAGTAAATTGGAAATTTTTCTTTTGTCTTGAATTTCGGTGTATTATTGTTAATCATTATAAGAAGCTTTTTAGCTTAGCTACTGTGTCCTTTATTAAAAGTCTTTGCATTTACGGTACCTTTAGTAGCGACCTATTGATTGCCATTTTTTTTTGTACTTTTCTATCACACGACAAGTCTCTGTTCCTTCCAACGGCTTGCTTTTAACCATTGTTTCGTATATTTATTTTGGTCTAGAAAACCTGTGGTAGAAGTGTGTAAAGACCTTTTCAAGACACCCTGTATATTTAATTTTACATTTCCTTTTATCCCTCTGCTCCACAAAATACTGTTAAGATATCCAATAACCTTTTTTGCTTTTATATTTTTTCCTGTCTTATCAAATGTGACATCCAAGTATACATAGGTACTCATTGCACGGATATATTGTTTTTCCTTTGTCTAGTTCTAACTCACTTGATTCGTTTTCAATAAATAAGGACTGTGGTGTCTTGTCCATGTTCACTGTTAACCCCCACTTTTGGTATTCTTTCGTTAGCTTTCTCATTATATACTCCATGTCTTCTTTATCATAAGCTACAATTTCTTAGTCGCCATCAAACTGTAGTGTGTATAATAGAGTTTAAGTTATACTTCCATACCGTGTAATTTACGTTTCCAGTTGAGATATACAACATCCCTGTCTTAAGCTTTCTTTACCAGGAATTCTTTTGAAAGTCGATTTCCAATTTTGATTTAAGATTATGATCTTAGTTTCTCTTAAACTATCCATAACTTTTCTACGGGAACGGTATCATATGTGGTATGCTTTTTGTAGGTCTACAAAGGTAACATGAGTCTCTATAATTCTAGCACTCCTTTTCTCAATTATTACTTGTTTAAGACAAAACACATTATCACTACAAGATCTGCCTGCACGAAACCCACTTCGCTCTTCTTCTTCTTGTTCATGAAAATCATTCTCTATTAGATCTTTAATAATCCTACCGTACAATCTACTTAGAGTACTGGTGGTTACTGAAATTCCTCTATAATTGTTGCAATCCAGCTTGTTTCTTTTTTTATGTATTGAGGATACAAAAGCAGTTTTCCAATCATCAGGTACTGGATGTCCGTTTACTCATTGATTGATAATATATGTGACTAACACTAAGCATCCTAAATTAAAAACACACACAGGAAAATATACAATAAGCGAAGCAGCTCCTGTTTTAGGGTTTCCAAAACCGAACATTGCTGTAAGAATAAATTGAGTTATGGAGTCTGGACAGATAACTATTACCACCGGTCAAGAGGTTTGGCCTCTTTTAACATGCGCCCCAGTTTATTTGCTTATAAAAGTTTTATTTCTTTATTAGTAAGTCTTGCTTTGGGACGTCCAAATAAATCTAGTAAGTTTATGTCAAACCGAAAACAAAGACATTAAAAGATGAGTCTCGTTTACCGCTGCATGTTTCTCGTTAGGTCTGTAACCCGATACTTATGGTTATCTACAGAGGACGACGCGGTTAACTCGACACAAAAAACGCGTACACACACCGGCATCGGTACCATATCACCACTTCGAAGAATTAAAAGAAGATATTACCGCCACCCACCATCACGAATATAAATATTTTTGGTTTGGTATCTTCCTTACCTTCATTCTCAGCACTTTGACTTTTTCTCGTCGAGGATTTTAATTTCTACGTTTAATCATGAATAAAGATAGTTAGATACTTATTTTGTCTTAGTAGTGGAGGGTGGGGCAAGATGGGCACCCTAAGGTTTAAAATACATTTCAGAAAAAACTATAGTGAATAGAACTAAACAAAGAATTTTGCCTAAATTTGACAACATTTCTTTATTATAAGAAATAATATAAAAAAAACTTAAAAAACAAATATTTTCCTAAAAAATTTTTAAAAAAAACCTTGCTGTCTACAAAAAGTCCATCTTGCCCAGTTCAAGGGGCAAGATGGGCTTTTGTGTGGGGCAAGATGGGAAGGTCTTAAAATCTCCTATTATAGAAAAAAATCGCAAATGTGATTCACGTCATCGTTTTCCTCGTCTTCTTCCGCAGAGGAACGCCCATCTTTGATGCATTTTACCTCAGATTCGCTGGCGGAGATTTCCACTTTTTTGTTCTTCTCGTTCAACATATTTTTGTTTACTTTTTGTACAGCAGTCTTTTTTGGTTTTATTTATATTCTTTTTTTAGGTTTTTGGTTGCATTTAGGGCTTAGTCTTTGGGCTTCTCTTTGTAGGGCATGCTTGTGAAAACTGTAGCTGATGACTTTTTGCGATTGGTCTTTCTCTTATTTGTTTCGTCCGCACGAGGATAAGGCATAATATTTTCCGGTGAAATAAGTTCAAAAAACTGACTTGAAAAATTGTCCTCATTCGAAGCGAGTTTTGGCAAAGAAGGGGTAGCTGGTTTTTAGATAGAGGGAACCTGTGAAGCTGTTATTTACAAAATGTGCACCTGCCCATCTTGCTCCCTACTTGACATGCCCATCTTGCCCCACCAACACATTTTTTAGTTTTTATTTTATAGATTATTTAGATACAGCAAAAACACAGATTTCATCCAAAAAAATATTAATTTAGACTTACCTTAAGCGATTAAACGATCAACAGAAAATTTATTTATTTAAACGTTCACAACAAAGGTTACAAATAAGCCCAATTTTTTTAGGTCTATCGGGAAACTGACATTTTTCGATCTTAATCATTTGTTACTGTGGTATCGTCTTGGGGATCCTTACCAAACTATCAGGGTAAGGCCACTGTTGCCAATAAACAAGTTTCTGTAGTTATTTGTTTTCTAGTGTTCATAGATAAAGAGTAGTAGACTGGTGCTCATCTTGTCCCACGTGCCCATCTTGCCCCGCTCTCCCCTAGTGAATGCAATGACGTACGCAGATATTAACCGTGTGGGAGGGATTTTCAAATCTCTACCTACATAATATAGGTACTTCCAAAACCAATTATGAAGCAAACTTGCACAGAGCTGCTTCATATTAAATTTTTATGTAGACAAAACTAGCTTTTTGACAGCAAGCAAAAATAAATGGATCCATGACGGATCTGATACCTTCTTAGCACATTAGCACACTCCAAGTAAACCCCATGCTATATCAACCTTGAAAACAGTTTTTCGTAAATATCTTCGAGACGAAAGATCCTACAAAGTTTTTGTATCCTATTATATGCTATGCTATTTGTTATAGTAAACAGCTGATGACTGTCAAAAAGTTATCTCAAAAATTATGATATAGAGATTATATTCCGAAAACCGCATATTGATGCGACGCTTCTATTTTTTTAACTGTCATTAGCATTGTTTGAATTTTTACCAAAAGCTTGTTACAGTATCGAACACTATTTTACCTAAAAATTTCTTAAAAATCAATGCAGCGGTTTAGGCGCTATCGTGTGACGGACAGACACACACACAGACAGATATCACGACGCTATTGCTAGGAAAGGTCAAAATACACCCAAATAACACATTTTCGGCGTTATACCAAAAATCATTTTTTCGTCGAAAACAATACCTTTCTTCTTCCTTTGGGACTAGGAAGGCAAAAATTGTTTGTCTCGTTAAATGTTGTCAAATTAGGCAGTTTTAAAAATTTGCCGTCGCCAAACTAAACAAAAACTATGTTCTGCATTGTAAAAATGAATTTTATTTTATTTATTTGGTCTTCCCCTAAAGCCCCCGACAAATTAACCAAAACAACAAATCCAATTCGTAAAAAAAAAGGAAATTTAAAAAAAAATAAAGCGTGTTTATGTAAATTTTTTTAATTTTTGATTTAACTTTTATATTTCTTTGTAGCCTTTGTAAAAATATATAACTTTTTATTCAAAATTTAGGAATATTTAGTTTTTATATCAATTTAATGGTTTAGTGTTTCTATATTAATCTATTAGATTTAACTTCTCTCCGAATTTATTTCATTATACACAGACTAAGAAAATATATTCACGTCCTCCCCTAATATATTTCTGGAAATTTAACCCACTGCAAAACTAAAAAAATCCGGAAATTGGTTGGAAATACACACCACTTTTAAACCAAGCACGACAGAAATTTAATAAAAATATATTTATCGATTTATTTTACTTACTTATTTATTTAGCTTTCTTCGATCCATCTTTGGACATAGGCTTTCCCTAATAATTCTCACTTTTGCCTGTCTGCCGCCGAGTTCATCCATCCAGTTTCCGCATGTTAATTCAAATCGTCCGACCACCTCATTTGCGGTCTTCCGCTACTTCTTTTATTTTCCCAAGGTCTCGAGTTTACAATACATTTGTTTTATTTTTTCTTGGTTTACTTTGATCATGATATCTTCATGTGTGTTTATTATAATTGTAGGTTTAGTGTAGTTCATACTCAACTATATTTTTAGCTGCTGTATCTAGTTCTTCCAGCATTTTTATCAGTTCTTCTTATTTGTGTGTTATTATGTCGATATCGTCAGCATATCTTAAGTGGTTCAAGTATTGTCCGCTTAGTTTGAAGCCTATTTCTTCCCAATCTAAGTCTATAAAAATATGTTCTAGAGCCTGGTTAAATAGTTTAGGGGATATTGTTTCACCCGGTCCGACACCTCCTCTTATGAGGGTTGGCTTGGTTCCTTCATGGGTTTTGATTGATGTTGTTGCATCGCTATTTGGTTCATGAAATCTACGCATTTTGATCCTATTCGGCTATTAATTAAAGCTGCTATTTCTGCCCAATGCTCAATGCTATCAAAAGCTTTTTTAATGTTTACAAACACAGTATGTAGTGGAATGTTGTTTACTGTACTGAAACCCTTTCTGAAGCCTGCTTGTTCCTTTGATTAATATCCGTCAAATTTTGTTGTTAGTCTATCTGTTAACAAAAGCTTATAAATTACATAAAGGAGTGTTATAGGTCGATAATTTTTAAAGGTCTGCTCTAGTGTCGCTAAATGTTTTGACAGTTTTTGGTTTTAAAAACAAAAACTGCCAAAATATCTAGGGACATTAGTCTGCTCTACAGCCTTTCTTGTGTAGAATAATAGTTATGTCTTTTTTCTAGCTGTTTTGGATTATTATTTATTTTAGTATTTTACTCACTTTAGCATTTCTGATGTTAATCCGTCTTTTCCAGGTGATTTGTTAATTTGCATTTTCCGTATTGCTCTCTTTATATCCGGTTTGCTTGTTTCAGGTTGTGGTTATTTTTAGATTATGTTCTTTATTTTTGTTTGGGGTTTCTTCCTGGTTTCTCGCGATGGTTTCCATTTTGTTTAGTATAATTCTGTATAAAATAGCTCTGTGATATTTATAATATTCTCTTTAACGTTAGTTTCTATTCCGTTTATATTCCGTATTTTAATAATTTCATATCCTGGTTCATTCTTTTATTTTCTTTTATAGTTTTTCATACAGTTTTATTTATTTCTGTGTTTTTTATCGATATCCTTTTTCCCTCTTGCTTCAGATTCCACCTTTTCGCTTTCAGTTTCTTTATCTCTTGTGATATACAATTTTTTTTCTCTTTATCATTTTCTACTTTGGCCAGAGCTCCTCTCAGCGTATCATTTAGTTCATCTATATTTTGAATTTTCGCATCACCTACTGTATGTTTATTGAAGACTTATGAATCTAAAACTTGCAATAAAGTTTTTCCAGCATAAGCTAGGTTTGCACTTGGATATCAACACGAAGAGGGGTTGTGCTGTCACGCATTAATTTCTGTGGCAATATGTTGCGGTGCAACAGTGCGTCATAGCGTGCCGTGGATGGGTGCTTTATGGTTTCAGCAAAGCGACGCGAAAGAGTCAAGGGTGCCATGATTTAGAGCCGCGATGCGTTTATGTTCTGCCCACGCGAGGACCCATCCTCGCCTGCTACGATGCGCGATGCGTTATTTATGAGCGACTTCGGTTGTTTTAAAATTTTGTCAAGTTAAAGCTTCAACAACGCTTAGTAGCCTCAAATACTATTACCAGAAAGTTGCCCAAAATTTTAAGTACTTGTCTATTTAAATCTGCTGGGTGGGTATATTCGTACTTAACGTCCTATTCTAAGGAATCGTAGAATTTTCGAAGATTTTGAGTTAGTAGGATTTAAAGGCAATTCTGAGTAATAAAGGCTTGCGTGGAGTTTAAGGTGGGACGACGTGATGTTTTGCTGGGTGGATATACTGTTACTTGAGGCTTCATTCTAAAAAATCGTAGAGTTTTTGAGGATTTTGCGTTAGCAGGATTTATGTTTTATAAGTAGGAAAATAATGCATTAAGCTTGTGGTGAGACAACGTCAAGTTTAGAAGCAGTAGACATAGCAGATAAAATCTACTGGGTGAGTATACTGGTAGATAAGAATCGTTGAGGGTTTTGAGTTTTGTTATTTTTTTCTGGGGTGCTATTTTCTGGGTAGTTCAGCACTTTTATTAAACTCAAGTATCTTCAAATTCACAGCGGCGTGTGCTTTATTGAGGTAGGGTGCCCGAGATGTTAGTATAGGTCGGTCCGGTAATATTCAAAAATAACGTGGGTCCTAAAAGTGAGGGGTCTGGACCTCCTTGCCACCCAATGCGCTGCCACTGCTCCAAATCATTATTTTCACAAAAAAATCAAAAGAAAACTTTACAAAATCGCCAGAAAAAACATATCACAAATTCAGCATAATCTTATAAATTAGTTATACTTGCAACTAAACGGAATTGTTTAAGAACCTTTAAATTTTCGTTATAAATAGTGCAAAAGAAATTAACGATTTAAACGGCGTGGTGCAAGTCCCTGTAAGTCGTGATCCACCGTGGATTATTAACTTTACGAATTTTATGGATTGGAATATCACTGTTTACAGCTGTCAAATGAATCTGTGAATTTTGGATACGCGCCCAATGCTAATAGAGGTTCGTCATTTTGTAGATGTCGATGTTAAACTACTGTGAACACTGTGCGTTGATGGCTTGTGGTTCTTTTCTTCGGTCACTTACTATACTTACTCGACGATTGTCTTTTTCGTTGTCTTGTCTTTTTTATTGTTTTGGCATTCTTTTGATACAACCTGTGTTAATGCAGCGGAGAAAAAGAGAACCACATTCTAATTTGACATCTTAACGAGTTTTTCGAGTATGTCCATTTTCCTGCTTTTTAATGGTTACTTTTTAATACTTACTAAAAATTTGAATTCTTATCAGGTGCCATTTTTCTACCTACATTGCACTACCACATACATTAAATATGTGGAAATGCACATCACTAATGACGGTGGTTTAGATGAAGAAATCAAACACAGAAATAACCAAGGAAGACAAGCAATTAGACAACTCAGCAGTATTCTCTGGGATAAGGCTGGATCAAAACAAAACAAGTATAGACTTTACAACAGCATAGTGAAAAGTGTCATCAGTTATGGTAGTGAAGTATGTCCCCTGAAAGAAAAAACTCGCAAGTCTCTTGAAGCCAAAAATTGGATTATTGGAGACTGCCGGAAAATCAAAACTGGAAATGGTGAGAAATGAGCGAATTCGAGAAATTATGGATGTTAAAGACAAAATAACGGAAGAAATATAAATTAAACAAAAGATAGTATGGACACGTACAAATAATGGCGGAAGACAGAATCCCAAAGAAAATACTAAATTGGACACCACAGTGATGAAAGAGAGAAAGATCGAGACTGAGGTGGAGGTAAGGAATAGACAGACATATCAGAGAAAGATGAGTAGATGACAATCTCTGGACCAACCGAGACCAATAAAGACTGTAAATCAGAAGACGGCGAAGAATGTTGTAGATTTGATTTCTATGTATATACATATTGACTAAAAAAATCAAAATGGCAAAACAAAAATCAGAGTTTCCTATTTATGAACCAATATAATATTAAGTTTGGAGCATTGGTGTTAAAGGATTCTTATTAAAATTTTTGAAACAAACTTAAAAAAAAATTAAAATGGCGGATCCAAAATTGCGAATTTAGAATTTGAGGGTGTTTTAAATCACTGATTAGGTATGATTTAGATTTAGGAAAATTAACACAGCGGATCCAAAATGACGGATTTGTTCATTTATAAACCGATAGGTCATAAATTTGAAAATTGCGGTGTTTGAATTCGCTGATAATGATTTTTGGCTCAAGCTTAAAAAAAATAGTGTTGCGGATCGAAAATGGTGGACAATTTTAGTTATAAATCGGTTTTTATTATATTTTGTACTTGGTGTTCTGTATGAGGTTAGTGATGGGCTCACCATTAACCAACATCCAGTAAGAGGGTTGGAAGGGATGAAGAGTTTTCGTTATGATACGTGCTAAAAATTTACATAAAAAAAATCAGTTAAACGGTTTTATTTTTAACCAACAGCAATATACCAACAACTAGAGTCCCTGTATATTGACATATTTGAATAAATCCAAATATGTCAACAGGGACTGTACCAACAACTAAATAATAATGACATAAATCTGACATTTAAAAGAAATAAAATTGTGTGGCACATAAAACCTGTATAACGACTAAATCATATAAGAATGGCTCTTTTAGGAAAATGTATTTCCAAGCCCACCAAAATAAATATTTCTTTTATTCTGTTAAAGTCACGTTTGTACAGCAATGGATATTTGGTCAAACACATATGTTTATGCAAAACACTTAAATTCACTTAAGTACTCCAATTTTTTTGGAATATACATTACATAAACCTTAATGGCAATTGACCTTTTGACATAAGAAGCTATTTTCTGAGTGTTTCTTGCGATAGGATCATTTACCGACAAAGAAGAAGAAGACTTCTTGTTACAAAATAATATGATGATATCAGTCACTACTATAACACAGTAGGAACTTGCAGAAGGTCACGGAGTAAAATATAAAGACAGAGAAATAATAATAAGAGCTGTGAAAAGTTTTTGCATCGCTTTATTTATTTAAAACTGTACCTAAAATTCCAAGTGTTCGTTGATATTGATTATTTTGTTTTTTGCCTTATATCAATCCTTAAAAATAAAGCAATAAATCTATTATTTACAATCCTTGGGTCTTAAAGATAACTATGGAATTTCCAGATTCTGCAAACCACAGATTTTCGTTGCAAAAATGTGTTTTTCTCAAAACTAACCAAAATGTTTTCCTTTAATCTTAATTTTTCTTAATTTTTCAGGGAAAAACATGTTTTTGCAAGAAATGTCTGTTTTTTTGAATTAATACCTTTAAATTTTTTTAACTAGCTGCTTTTTCATCTAAATTTTCCATTTTTTTCAAAATAAAAAACAAATTTCCGCAAGAAAATTATTTGATTTTCAGAATTTTAGCTCTCCATAGATTCATCTAAAAACATTTTTTTTTAAATCAACGGCTTTCTAAATAAAAAAATTCACGCCTAGAGCTGGAAAAGAACATTTCCCGCCTATGAATAGTTTCCGAAAAATAAATGTTCAGTGCGTTAATAAGCATCAACAGTAACAGTTCAATTGAATAACACTTTAGGATTTTCTCCATCTGATTTCAAGTAAACGAAAGGTAAGCCACAGTACAGGGTGTCCCAAATTGGGCACTTTTAGGGGGTTTAAGGTACTTCTAGGGGAGACAGAGAAAAACTGACCACGCATTGCGAGGCTCAAATTTCAAGGGAAGACTTATAGTGAAAACCGCATTTTGAAATATCGTCTCGTCTTTGAGCTACGGGGACTTTTTGAAAAGTCTGGATTTTTGAAGGGGGTCTATAACTTCGTTATTAGTGGAAATTTTGATTTAGAGTAAATTGCAGTTTTATAGACTTTGTCACGAGGAATTCACCCGCTAAATTATATTTTAACTGTCACTTTTAGTTTTTGAGATATGCCATAAAGTTGCATTTATTCTTATGGAATGGCCTATATTTTAATTAATTTTCGAATTCGCCATTGAATTCTTTTTAAAATGATGTATCATGTCTTAGTTTGATTGAGCGGTTTAGGAGATATTCAGCTTTTTCTCTTATTTTTAGTGCGCTATGATTTCCTGCTGAGGCAGGTAAAGGCACTCCAGTATTTTTATTATTTTACACAGTCACAAATATAGTAAGGCTGGTTTGGAAAAATTATAATTCAGCTGACGGCCCTCAAAGCCTAGTTATAAAAAGTTTAAAACAATGATACATATTTCAAAATAAAATTAAAACGCTTTTGTGCAAAATGATTTCATATCAAAGCGTAATGTCAAATTGTTTAAACAATTGAAAACAATGACAAGACGCAAGGCCAACTTGATTTGCATAGTATAAGACAACAAAACTATAGGAATATTGAAGTAGGATTTGACCGCAAGGCTTTCACGTCAATGGCGCATGACGTCATTCAACGCACACTAGACAAAAATAAAAAACTTTAATTATCTCCGAAACAGCTCAATCAAACTACGACATATGATACATCATTTTGAAAAGAATTCAATCACAAATTCGAAAATTAATTAAAATATAGACCATTCCATAAGAAAAAATGCAACTTTATGTCATATCTCAAAAACTAAAAGTGACAAAATTTAATTTAGCGGTTGAATTCTCCGTGACAAAGTCTATAAAATTGCAATTTACTCTAAATCAATATTTCCAATAATAACGAAGTTATAGACCCCCCTCCAAAATGCAGACTTTTCAAAAAGCCCCCGTAGCTCAAAGACGAGACGATATTTCAAAATGCGGTTTTCACTATAAGTCTTCTCTTGAAATTTGAGCCTGGCAATGCGTGGTCCGTTTTTCTCTTTCTTCCCTAGAAGTACCTTAAACCCCCAAAAGTGCCCAATTTGGGACACCCTGTACATGTTGTCAAGGAAGGAATATATGACAAGTTTTGCATACCTTTTATAAAAAAAAAGAGTTCATAAATATCACCTTAACTCTTTAATAAGTGAATACAAACAGATGGTAAATCATAAAAATTTATAAAACCAATCTTTTTTGCTCGAAAGAACGAGAGAAACGAGAATCTCGTCTCGAGCTTTTATTCGAGGGAAAATATCTATCTGGTCTCGTCGAGAGAGGGCAAGACGAGACGAGAGGTAGACGAGAAGTGGTTATGGGAGGTAGGGGGTCGGTTCGGTTTGACTTGGCTTGGGGGAGGGGGCTTCAAAAAATTGATATCCATTTTTCCATTAAAAACATGAGCATTTTAGTTGAACTCTACCAAAATGATCTCCTTGGCCTTACAAACCCAAGTGGTAATAAATTAAAAATATCTTGTTGACAAATAATAATTTACCTTTACACCATTCGCATGCTAATAAACATTGTGTCTAGGCATCTAGACAGGGAAGTGCGAGCTTCACTGATGTTATGCAATAAAATGGCAATGACGGATATGATCGCCGTAATAATGCATGTTTAGCAGTGGCGGCACGTGGGATTGACTTTGGGGTGCTGACCACCTATTTTATTTAAAGATGCAAAAAATACTTTTTATATTATAACATATTTTATATAAAATTGTCTAAACATAAAACCAATGGCACAATCAGAAATATGCCTTGGGGCAGTGGCGTATTTATGGGGCCTGCGCCCCCCCCCCCGACCGAAACCGAACCCCCCCCCTCCCCCCCCCCGAAGCTAAGATTTTTTTGGATATTTTCCACATATTTCATGAATACAAACATAAAATACAGCCTTATGAGGTCTCGGGCCCCCCCAAAACTGTCTCGGGCCCACCCCGAAACTTTTTTCTATATACGCCACTGCCTTGGAGGGGGCGTGGCTCATGATGTCGTATTTTATGCTATTTGATCTGAGGTCACGGCAGTGCCTCGCCAAGTTCGCGCTGCCGTACCATCTTTTCTTGAAACATTTCCGCCCATATTTGACCTACCAAAAACTCTACTTCGGAATGAGCTACGAATCTCAAACTTTGCACAGTCGTAGATTTTTATAGGGTTAACAACCCCTCCACGTTTCATGTAGTTACGAAATTTTAAAAGACGTCGAAATTGCCTCGTACTTATGCACTGACTCACTCACTCATGTATAGATCATCAAAATTCTACTGTACTTCCAGACATGCTACAATGCTGAAATTTGTCAGACTGATAGAAATTATTACCAAACCCCTGGAAAAGATCAAAAAACCCCAAAATTATAATTTACTTCCCTCCCCTTTACATGTAAAGTTATTTAAAAGTAATATTGCCCATTTCCAGAAATGCTAGAGAGCTGAGCTTTGGCAGACTGATAGGAACTATGAAAAAACTATAGGAAAAAATTTAAAAACCCCAAAATTATAATTTTCTTCCCTCTCCTATAAATGTAAAATAATGTAAAAGTAACATTGGCCACTTCCAGACACGCTAGAGAGCTGAGCTTTGGAAGGCCGATAGTAACTATGATAAAGCTATAGAAAAAAATTTAAACACCCCAAAATTCTAATTTACTTGCCTCCCCTATAAATGTAAAGTTATGTAAAATTAACAATGCTCACTTCCAGAAACGCCAGAGAGCTGAGCGTTTTAGAACTGAAAGGCACTATAATAAAATTATAGGAAAAGATTTTAAAACTGAACCAAACCAAAATTTTAATTTACTTCCCTTCCCTATAAATGTAAATTTTTATAAAAGTAACATTGCCCACTTCCAGAAACGCTAGGCAGCTGAGATTTGGAAGCAGATAGGACCTATGTTAAAACCAATTAAAAACCCCAAACTTTTAGTTGGCTTCCCTCCCCTATAAATGTAAAGTTATGTAAAAGTAACACTGTCCACTTCCAGAAACGCCAGAGGCCTGAAATTTTTAAGACTAAAAGGCACTATGATAAAACTATAGGAAAATATTTAAAAACCCCAACATTTTAATTTACTCTACTTTCCTATTAATGTAAAGTTATGTAAAAGTAACATTGCCCACTTCCAGAAACGCCAGAGAGCTGAGCTTTTTAAGACTGAAAGGCTCTATGATAAACCTATAGGAAAAAAATTAAAAACACAAAAATTTTAATTTTCTTTTCTCCTCTATACATGTAAAGTTATGTAAAAGTAACATTGTCCACTTCCAGAAACGCTAGAGAGCGGAGTTTTGGAAGGCCGATAGATAAGGCTTTGCAGAAGTTTTAAACAATTTTTCGCATTTTTACTAGTTTAAAAATTACATTTTATCCTTTAAAAAAGAAGTGAAATCATAAAAAAAACATTTCATGTGAAAAAAAACCAAGTACGCGAAAATGGTATTCCGTAAAAAGAATTGAGATAAATGTAAAGCCAAGTTCTCCAATATAAATTTCAAAATGAAAGGTTCTTACTAATTCTTAGAAGTTTGGCTGTAATAGTAAAGTTTAAAAAAACATTTCCAAACTAGTAAAAACCTTTTATTTTGAAATTTATATTGGAGAACTTGGCTTTACTTTTATCTTAAATCTTTTTACGGAATACCATTTTCGCGTACTTGGCTTTTTTTTACATGAAATGATATAGCAGTTTAAAATACATTTTAGATATAATATTTGTAGAGGTGAGCCCCTTACAACTGATGTAATTATCACTTTAACGATAAATAAATGGATCCATGACGGATCTGATACCTTCTTAGCCTATTAGCACACTCCACGTTATATCAACCTTGAAAACAGTTTTTTGTAAATATCTACGAATTTTTTGGTTATAACACAATATTTTTTAAAAAATGCGTGCTACTATATTCCTAAAAACCGCATATTGGTGCGATGGTCCGGGAAAAGTTAGCATTTTTTTAACTTATTAACTCAAAAAACTGTCATTAGCATCGACGAATTTTAACTAAAATCTAATCAGCTCTTTGCAGTATCGAGTACTAGTTTACCTCAAAATTTCATGTAAATCGGTTAAGCGATTTAGGAGCTATCGCATTACGGGCACCTATACGTACACACACACACACACACACACACACACACACACACACACACACACACACACAATTTTTGTCGAAAACAATACCTTCTCTAGCCATTGGTGTGCGGGCTAAGAAGGTAAAAATGTCTTCACTTATGCTACAGTATTATTATTATTATTACGTTATCAGAAAAATATGTCATCAATGTTACATTTACAAAGAATGTGAACTGTGTCATTTTACAGGCAGGGCCGTCGCTTGACTAGTCGCTGCCTGGAGCAACACGGACATAATAGGGACTTATATTGTGCCGGGCACTATTCTGATAGTTTCGCATTATAAGAACAGCTGTCTTCTTTCAAAATTAGACATTGTAACGTGTCATTTTTACGTTTAAGGCAACGTTAAATATTTGTTTATTCAGGTAAATAATCAAGGCTCTTCGACTCGTCTTTCTGTACACAAATTAAGGGTATTTTATAGAGCTAGGTTTGGAGGTTATATAGTGTCCAAAAAGTTACCTTATAAAGGAGACATTCCATCGAATTACTGTGGATACTACGCACATCGCATTATCTGGACATCGTAATTGGAATTTAGGATCACAGGTTTCGGAAAAATCACATTAAAACTTTTGATTGTTTGTTTATCTGGGGAATTTCATAGTTTCGTTGACGTTCACGAAATTAAACAGCTGGACTGCTGGGGAATGGCGGCGTTGCCGCATCACAAATGGTTTCAGTAACAGGAAGGAAACATTTAGATGAACATTTTATTCCCTTACGTTTATTCTCGAGGATATTGGGACAATCCGAACCTCATAGCTAGTTGTGATAGCACGAAAACATATTTAGGTCCACGGTTTGACCAGTAACAACCGAGGCTCCGCCAACTTTGATATCTTTATTAATTTGATAAAAAGAAGATAAAATAAATACGAGTTATGTACTTTCGTAAATGGAAAATAAACGAGGAATAAAAACCGGGACTAAAAGAGTAAACAAAATCGTATTTTTATATTATATAAATTTATATATAATCATAGTTATGTAAAGTTAATAACTAGCTCAGTTAGTCGGATTGAAGGGTTTGTAGAGCTGGCTAGTGGTGAGCAAACTTAACATCTGAACACTCTTGTGCCGAGTTTGAGCAGTAGTTCAATGTGTATTTTTAGGTTCAGGTTCAGAAACAACTTTATTAATGTAGAAATGTTTTACAAAAATGGCGTCAAACCATATGAATCTTAGAGAAAACATTTATAAAGAGCAAAGGAAAATTTTGACTAAGACTGTAACTAAAATACAACGAAATTCTACACTTAGTACAGCTTTACTCATATGGGAATTGGTTGAGTATTCGAATATTCCTGGGTTTGATGCAAGCTCTGATCTCCAGTAATTGATTTTACAGTTGATGGTTTCAATGCTGAGCTTCTTATAGTCCGTCTGGTTATTTTCCTTCTACTTGCTATGTTGGCAGGGGGCCGGTAGGCAAATGTTCGGTCTATGTATGAAGGGTGTCTCGACGTCCTTGTTATAAAAATTTCAACCGTGGAAATAGATCCGAAAACACCTCAATGCGCGTTTTACCTATTTTCAATGTCCCCTTGGTCGATGCTGCCCCTATATACCGGTACGAAACTATTCATGTATTTCCTCATTGGTTAGTTTGAAAACCGCGGGTTTTTCTTCCAGTCTTGCAACCGAAGTTAGAGATTTTTTGGCGAAAAAGTTTTGTTTATAAATAGGTTTGCATCCTTTATTTGAATTTAACCGGGAAGATTAGGTTGGTACTATTGCGTTTTACCGTCCCCACCAAATCTACGAACGGTTTCCGGTGGCTTCAGTTTTTTTTGTTCTCGACAAAGTGCTTTGTCTCTTGCTAACGAATTTTGGCTGGGTCGACAACAGTTTCTGGGATCGCCTTTGTTTTTGGTTATTGGCACTGCAGCGACTGCAGGAGATATCCCAGAAACTGTAGAAGTGAGTCTGTCGTGTTTAGGCGAATCCTGAAGTGACGCTCATACCCTTTTGAAGGGGATTTAAGGCGGCCTACGCCATTTGTACGGGAAGAGCAGTGGTAAGTTCGATTTTATTTTTTTCATTTTTTTATTATTTGAGGACTCTTCAAGATAATATTTGCCTCCCAAATTGTAATTATTTTTCGTGTAAAATGTACTTTTTCGACAAGAGACATGGGAAATTTTTTGAGTTTTAATTTTTTTTTAAGACCACGTGTTGGATAAAAACTATATATTGTTTTTCTCCTTTGTCTACAGCCCTGTCAATTCCATCGACGGGACAGTTGGGCTGGACACTGGAGTGAAGCCAGGTGTAGCCAGTTGTAACCCTGGGAAAGGTACGTTAGGGTTATTTTAGTTCATCTGTTTAAATCTGCTTTATTTTATTGAGTCGACATGGGGTTCTCGATTTAAGTTACTCGGTGTAGGGGAACTTCGTGCAAAATTGACGAATTCCAGGAAACTGAAACATTTCATTTTCCACAGGGTTTTACGCTCGGGCAAGATCCAACCACATTTTTGGACCATGTGCTGTCCTAGCGTCATGTGCTAGGTGATCACCAGGGAAGGCGCGGCAGAACTGGGACCGGTGGAGTAGTGGAAGGTGTCTGGAAAGAGGTTCACAAAATAAAACAACATATTGTTCAATTAACCAACAACTTAAAAACTAATCAAGGACCAAGGTAGGAGTCATTTCATGCAAGCTTAGATATAATTTTTTTTTCATATAATTTTCCATATAATTTTTTTCATTGCATTGCATTGCATTTCTTGTAAACGCAAGATAAGGTATGACGTCATAACCCTAGTTTTGCGGCATATTTACTACATTGACTTGTTTTCCTTCATTTCATTTATTTAAGATAATTTTACTGTCAAATTTAAAGTGCCTTGCTATTTTGGCCCTGACTTGTTTGGTATTTTTCTCAGGTTTTACAATCAAAATATACAAGGTGAACTAAATTTCTGTGTTATTTGTACAACCCAATGACCAACTTTGCAGAGACAAAAGAGAGATGAGGTTATATTTTTTGTAGCGGTTTCCCTACATTGTTCTACTTCATGGGGTGGATCTCGGACTGGGTTGCTGTCTGTCTCATTCTACCCAACGTAGAATGATGACAGCAGATATTTGGTCCCAATCTCCCCTATGATGGGAATGATTTTGTAAGTGTATATTTCTTTTTTTTTTATCGTTTATATAACTGAGTCTCACACTACTGACTCAGATGTAGGTACACTATGACCTGTTAAAGGAGTCCATCTACCTGTAAAGTGCTTCTAGTTTTGTCATCTTAATTCAATCTTTTAGAGTTTTATTCTGTTTATTTTTTTTTTGTTTTTTTAATTACACAAATATTCTGGAAGCCTTGGAAGTAAGTAGAATTTCATTGTTTGGCTACAACGTTTGGGTTGAACTGTATTTTAATTAAGATCTTCTTTGTAAAACATTGATATTAAAACACTGTGGCGCACGTAAAATTTTCTTATTTCTGAACCCCCCCCCCCTTCTCCACTGTATAAAAGTTACCGGGCATATCAATATTTAACCTAGCTGGAAAGTACAGTTCTGCTTCCAGATATTTGTTTAATTATTCAGTGGTTTTTGTGGTGTCACAAGTTGGCAAATTGTTATATTCTAATTACAGTGTCACAAAATGGCAGCAAAGTCTTTAAGCTGCCACAAATGTCATCCAACGCATTTTAAAAAGGCCACAACATTTGTTTATTATATGAGCCGGAATTAATAGTGCCGCCACTATTAATGGAAAATAAACGACTGGATTTATAAAATCGTATTTGGTATGTCAATTTTGAAAGATAAACTCTCAGTTTTCAATGGAAAACTGCCAGAATAGTGCCAAGCACAATTAGTGTCTAGTTTTATTGCCATAATGCCCTCCTCCTTTTCCACTTACTTTTTTTATGTTATTCCCTTACATAAATGGTGGCAGCGGATGCCAAAAAAGTAATTTACACCAAAACCAAAGTACTAATTGTAAAAAGAAATAATGTTAGCATCAAAATGTAAAATAACAAACTAAGCCAAACTCACTCTTTTCTTCAAAATTAGGAAATTCAATTTTTAGTTCAGACCGTCGCGTCGTCCTATTAAAAAAAAACTAATACTAAATTTATATCGGTTTAATGGTTTTCGAGATATCAGAGTTTTTTGTGCTAAACTTTGATGGAAACATAACTCAGAAAGTTTTGATTTTTTTGCCGGTTACTTGACATAGTCGGTCCAGACCTATTTCTATCGAAAAAACCCAAAATTGTCATTCCACATCTTACCCAGATACTGCAAACTGACCTTGTATTTTTAAAAACAACATTTCTTAAATTTCTAGTTTTTGCTCTTAATCTCGAAATAGAGACATGGTAGCGCAAAATCAGTAATAACTATTTTGGTTTAAAATAAATGAATCCATGACAGATCTGATACCTTCCTAGGTAGCCTATTAGCACATTCAAGTGAAGCTATGATTATCAGCCTTCTTTGTAAATATCTCAGAAACTGTTGCTCCTACAAAGTTTTTGGTTACAACACAAATTATTATTGAGCCAAATATAATCTACTATATTCCGAAAAACTTGTATTGGCATTAATGGATTTTGACCAAAATCTAATCAGCTCGTAAGAGTGATGAACACTATTTTACATCAAAATTTTAAAAAATCGGTTCAGCGGTTTAAAAAAATACACACATACACAGACAGATCACAATGATATTGCTAGGTTAGCTATAAAAAAATTTCGTCGAAAACAATACCTTCTCTAGCCATTGCTGCGCGGGCTAGGAAGGTAAAAATTAAAATCTGTTTTGTATTTATTGAGATTCTGAGAAAACACATAAAAATTTGGCAAAAAGTGTTGTTAGATTGAAAAGTGACATTTTACGAAGTGGTTAAGAAGTTTGACGTTGACGAAGATATTGCTAAAATAGATCAAAATTTACGTAAATAATACAATATCGGCTTTATATTAAAAAAAAAATTGTCAAAAACATACCCTCTCTAGCCATTGCTGCGCGAGATGGAAGTAAAAAGTATTTTTTCTAAATCTGTTATCTGTAATTGGTAGTTAGCAGATTAGTTTCTGAATCAATTACCTTAAAGCTGTTTTTATTGACAACCTATATAACTGCCTGGCAAGTAGTAAAGCGAATTCAAGATTTCAAGCTGCAAGACCCACCAGGATGAAGGCCTATAAAATGATTTTATATCCTCGGCTACTCTTACACCTCGTATAAATGGAAGTTGTCTTTTATTCTTAATTCTTGCCATGACTCCGTTTAAGGACGTCATTGCAATGTGTTTCTGAAGAGGTGTTTGGGCTGGTGTTATATTACTTTAACTTCAGGGTTCAACAAAGATTCTTAAACAAAGGATTTGATTAGTTTTTGAGATGAGCTAGTATTCTATTTGTTCGTGCAACTTTAATTTTAAATTCAAATTTTGCGCCAAATTCCCGTATTCGGAAAACCCACACAATTTCAATTTGATTGGCACAAGCAAAACGCCAGCGCCATCTACGGAAAATGAATCTGCGCAAAAAGGCGTAACCAAAAAAAGATTCGTCTGTCGTATTCTGTCGAGATCACCACGCAGCATGGTGATAAATTCTATTAACCAAAAAATCCAATAAAATTCTTAGAAAATCAAACTAAACCATTACACAAACAAGTGATTCTAGTGTGGAGCGACTGCAACGACTGGGCCAGCGAGAGGAGCTCCTCTGGACGACGGAAACAGCTGAAAAGGTGAGTGCCAATCCTCTATATTGTCTTTGTGTGGCTCGGAAAAATTAATATTTTTACATCGTCCTTTTAAGGATTTTTGCACCCAGATTTTATAAAACGACCAGCGCGCTTACAGTCCCGCGGCTCTACCCCTCAAAACGTCAACATTTTCTGGTCCCACGACCCAGATAGTTTTTTAAAATTTGTTTGCTAGAAATATTAGATTTTTTCGCCTCGCCATTTTGGTTCATTTGTTGCCGTGTCCGGTTTAGAAAGGAGGTTCCGTCCCCCCTTGCGTGGCTTAACGGTGGCTCCACCCACATTTCATTGCAGCCGAAATTGGCACTTCGTACGTCGTTTGTTTTGATTCAAAAATCGAAATTTGTTTAAATAATAGTTATTTGTTTAAATAATATGTTATAGTTATTCAAAACAACAAAAGTGCTTGTGAGTTAAATGCTTTATTCTTATTTAACAGGTAAACAAACACATCTAGTAGAATTAGTATTTACCTGTAAATAAT
This sequence comes from Aspidapion aeneum, assembly GCA_963576565.1. NCBI lineage: Eukaryota > Metazoa > Arthropoda > Insecta > Coleoptera > Brentidae > Aspidapion > Aspidapion aeneum. The sequence continues at coordinate 45,343,865 of OY755044.1, forward strand.
AAGAGAAACGGTAGTAGGTACAATTTGTTTTCTGTGCATTTATTTTGGGAGAAAAATCGCGACCTAGGATAACAGCTGATGATAAGTTTTTGCATTTATTCGAGAAATCGATAATAAAATATATGCTGTCGGACTCTTTTGGACTGATTAAAGTCAATAGGGGTCAAGTGTTAGTTTTATTCCTTTTAAATATTTTTTATTTTTTTAATTAACAATATGTCGTTAAAAAAGCTTGAGAATCAACGCAAAGTTTCAATATCTCGTATTACGGAAACGTATAACTTGGGAACAAAAGCTAAATCAGATAGTTCTTCCTTGCCAATTTTTAAGGCGTTTTACGAATCGTTAGATGATCACTATGAACAATTTAAAAACATTCATAATGACATCATAGGTCTCTTGAAAGACGACGACGAGGATGCATTCGAAGTACAAGACAAAATTAGGAAAGATACGGATCTATTCTACCACCAAGCTAAAGTTCTTTTTTCGAGTTTATGTTCCGATTCAGTTCATTCAAATTTCACCCCCGCAACTTCACACTATTCACGTAGCGATGATCTGGGCCCTTTAAAGGTACCTTGCTTTAATGGAAACGTAAAAAAGTGGCCAACCTTTTACGATGTTTATTCTTGTTTGGTTCACGAAAACTCTAATTATTCCGATATAAGGAAATTTCAACATTTGCTAACCTTCCTTGAGGGCGAACCACTTAATATTTTAAGTTCTATAAAATTAACGGCAAGTAATTACGCAATCGCCTGGAAGGTATTAACAGATCGCTATCAAAATAAAAGACTTTTAGCCAGTACCTACTGGAACTCAATCTACTATGCAAATTCTTTAAAGGGAAACCAGTCAGCAAAGGATCTTAGAGTCTTGGTAGATACCTTTTCCGAGAATGTTGCGGCGCTCGAAAATCTTGAATTTCCAGTAACGTCGTGGTGTTTTTGTTTATTTTCAATTTTATTATCAAAAATCGATCAAACCACAAGAACCGCTTTCGAATTAAAGTATAGTACTACCGAGATTCCAACATATCAAAATCTAATTCAGTTTCTTATTAACCAATGCCGTGCTCTTGAAACAGTACAGCTATCTCCCCAAAATACGCAAATGCAACCTTCGACTTCAAAACAGCCAAAACCAAATTATTCGAATTCTAGTAACCAAAAATATAATTCTTATTCAAATAATCAGTACAAATCAAGCCCTCCATCAAATTTTTTAGCGCATACGCACTCACAAGTATCAAATAAACAATCCAATATTCAATTTCGACAAAACCAACAACCCTATAAGTGCAAATTATGCAATAATTCTTTTCATCCACTCTCGCAGTGTGGCGTTTTTATTTCCAAATCTCCTTCAGATCGTTTTACTTATGTAAAACAACAATCGTTATGTATCAACTGTTTACGTTCAAATCATCAAGTAATTGACTGCAGTAGTACCTACAACTGCAGGGTATGTCGACATAGGCACCATAGTCTTATTCATCTATCGCAAACGACAGATTCAATCCGTCAGAATTCAAGTCAATCCTTTGTTAATTCAAGCCAAAATTCAAATCAAAATTCGAACTTAAATCAAAGTTTTAATTCAAATCAAGTGGCCGTGCCTAGCACAGGCACAAACTTATCGTATCAGAATTCAAATTCAAGTCTTAGCCAACAGAACCCTAGTTTTGTTCAACCCAGTTCAAATTCAATTCAAATCAATTCGAATCCAAATACATCTACAAATCAATACTCTTCGTTATCCACCTTGACGCCCCGGACGACAGTGCTTCTAGCGACTATAAAATTAGAGGTACTGGATAGTCGGGGTAACTACCAACCTGTCCGAGCACTTCTGGACAGCGGTAGCCAAGCTAACCTGATAAGCGAAGCTTGTCTTAACAGGTTAGGCTTGCCAAGAAACAAAATTTCGATCCCTGTTCTGGGACTAAATCAATCTTCATCGGCCACTAACGGCATTTCTACTTGCACTATTCGAGCCCTAGGCCAACAAGAGCCTACCTTTTCTATTCAAGTCTTCGTTTTACCGAAACTCTGTTCGAATATGCCCTCAGTACAGGTAGATTCATCCAATTGGAGTCATATTTCAAATCTAAAGCTTGCAGATAATCAATTTTACAACCCTGGTCCAATTGACTTACTCTTAGGTGCACAACTTTACACAGAAATCGTCCAATCAGGACGAATTCCAGGACCTCACGGCCTACCCTCCGCTTTTGAGACAGTTTTTGGGTGGGTCTTGATGGGCCAAACTCAAAGCATAAATATTTCACCTCAAGTCAATTCGTACTTTACTTCCTGTGAGCAGTCTCTCGACTTTAATATTCGCAGATTTTGGGAACTAGAATCAATTAAGTCAAAAACGTTTCTCTCACCCGAAGAAAAAAGATGTGAAGAGATTTTCCAAAAAACTACCACTAGAGATATTTCGGGCCGATTTACTGTAAATTTGCCTTTTCGTCACATTGACCCTCCTGACCTAGGAGACACATATTCAGTGGCATATCGTCTATTTTTGTCTCTCGAATCTCGCTTAATAAAAAATTCAAATTTCTATAGTATGTACTCGGATTTTATGAGAGAATATCTCAAAAACGGGCACATGTCTTTAATTCCAAGATCCGAACCTAGACCTCAGTTATGTTCTTATTTACCACATCACGGAGTCCTTCGTCTTGACAAATCAACGACTAAACTCCGGGTGGTTTTTAACCCCTCGATTAAGGGTTCGAAAGGCCTAAGCATGAACGAAACTCTTTTAATAGGACCAAAATTACAAGCCGATATTTCCGAAATTCTATTAAAATTCAGATTTTATTCTATCGTATTTTTGACTGATATAAAACAGCACTTTTTACAAATTCAAATCAATCCAATTCATCGGGACTACCAAAGGCTACTTTGGCGATTTGATCCCAACGAACCCCTGCAGGAATACAGGCTTAATACAGTGACGTTTGGTGTTAGTTCAAGTCCCTATTTAGCTATTAGAACTCTTAGAGAACTAGCCATCATGGAGGCTAAGAATTATCCTGAAGCATCCCAGGTCCTTTTGAATAACATTTTCATGGACGATATTTGCTGTGGAGCTAACTCTCTAGAAGGTGCTTTATCACTTCAAAAAGATCTCATAGCGTTGCTTAAATTGGGAAAATTTGAATTAAGAAAATGGGCATCAAATAATCCGAAACTTCTTTCACATTTGTCGCCCGCTGATTGTCAGATCCCTGTTACCTTTGAAGACGATTCTTCAACATCGGTTAAGGTGTTGGGCCTTCAATGGCACCCTTCTACAGATACTTTTACCTATTCTTGTACCCCTTGTGAAAAACCTTGCACCAAAAGGAATATTTTATCGGCTATCGCTAAAATTTGGGATCCTATAGGTTTCTTATCGCCTGTTTCATTTTTAGCCAAAGTGATTATGCAAAAACTTTGGTTATGCAAAACTGATTGGGATGAAATACCCCCCGATCCAATCAAAACTCTTTGGAATCAATTCAATAATCAATTAACCACTCTTTCGAATCTTTGTATACCTAGACATATTTTTTCGAATAATATTCAACGATGTCAATTGCTAGGTTTCTGCGATGCATCCGAGCTAGGATACGCTTCTTGCGTATACGTTCGCGTCGAATTACCAAATAAAATTATCAAAACTGCTCTAGTCATGGGCAAGTCAAGGGTTGCTCCCTTACACACTATTTCAATCCCACGTTTGGAACTACTTGGAGCTACTCTATTAGCTGATTTACTCGAACTAGTTATTCGCACCTATTCATCATTACTCGTAATCGATGAAATTCTTGCGTTCTCGGACTCACAGGTCACGCTTCATTGGGTCACATCTTCACCTCACAAGTGGAAGACCTTTGTGGCAAACCGCGTAAGTCGTATTCAAGAAACAATCCCCGAAGTCCCATGGTATCACATTACTTCACTCGAGAACCCTGCCGACTGCGCTAGCAGAGGGTTGTCGCCCAATAACTTAATAAATCACCCTCTTTGGTTTCACGGCCCTCCATGGATTACCTTGCCCACTACGGAGTGGCAAATTCAAAGGTTTATAAATGAACGTTCTTTGGGAGTTCCAGACGAGGTTCTCAAAGAAGAAAAACCGGAAAATTCAGTGGTGCTGACGGCAGAAATTCAAAATCAAAACTTTTTTGATAGATTAATCGATAAAATATCCAATTTAAATACCATTCAAAAAATCATTTGTCATTTTCTAAGACTTATTCACAATCGAAAAACCTCAGTTGACCCTTTATCCGGCGTTTTTTCCGCTTTTGAACTACACAAGGCTCTACTTGTTTTAGTTAAAAGGGTCCAAGAAGAGTGTTTTTCGGATGTCATTCAAAAAATTCAAAATACTCAGCTATTACCTAAGCCGTTTCGCAAACTCGCGCCCTTTTTGGACGAATTGGGTTTCCTTAGAGTGGGCGGACGCTTACGGCATTCTCAACTCTCCTTTGAGGCAAAACATCCCTTATTATTGCCGAAATCTCATAGATTAACCCAACTGATCATTATTCAAACTCATAACGAAAATTTACATCCCGGAATAAACACAGTCCAATACTTAATTCGTCAAAAGTTTTGGATTATGTCATCACGTCGAGCTATTCAGAGGGTTTTATTAAAATGTATTCCCTGCTTTCGCTTAAAACCAAAACCTTACACTCCGTACATGTCGGATTTACCTTCTTTTAGAACGTCACAATTAAAATGTTTTTCACACGTTTGCTTAGACTATGCAGGCCCAATCAAAACCTTTGTAGGTCAGAGACGTCGTGGAGCACAAGTTGGTAAATCATATATCGCAGTCTTTGTCGATACTTCTGTCAAGGCAATCCATATCGAGCTTGTTTCGGATTTAACCACAGAGGCGTGCATCGCTGCTTTACGACGCTTTGTCGCTAGACGTGGCACTTGTGTCCAAATCACAAGTGATAGAGGCTCAAACTTTGTTGGGGCTATTAAGGAGCTCCATAATCTTTCGAAATTAGCTTCTGAGAGCTTAAAAATCAAATGGTGTCTTAATAGTCCGGGAGCCCCCCACCTAAATGGTCTAGCAGAAGCAGGAGTCAAATCTATAAAAACACATTTGTATCGGGTCATCGGTGACCAGATACTAACCTTCGAAGAGCTCTATACTCTCCTCGCCCAAATAGAGGCATTACTCAATTCTCGACCCCTTTGTGAGCAAAGCTCTGACCCAAACGATCTTACGTCTTTGACTCCAGGTCATTTCCTCACAATGGAACCCCTTAATTCGTGTCCTGATCCTGACCTTTCTACCCTTAAAGTTAATACCCTTAAGCGTTGGCAACTTATCCAACGAATTCATGCCGATTTCTGGAAGCGTTGGAAACTCGAGTACTTAAATACTTTACAACAGCGTTCTAAGTGGTCGGACCCTTCGGTTGAAATCAAGCTAGATACGCTTGTATTAATTAAGGATGAAACTAGGCCGCCATTACACTGGTTGCTGGGTAGAATAGTATCTGTACATCCTGGTCGGGATAATCACATTCGAGTTGCTACTGTTAAAACACAACACGGACTTTTCACTCGTCCCGTGGTCAAGTTGTGCCCACTACCTTTAGATGCGCACTAAACTCCCAAGCAACTTCTTTTGTTTCGTGTGTCGTTATCTAGAATATATATATATATTTTTTTTTTCTTCATTTTTTTTCTTTTTGATCTATAAACCTAAAACGGATTTAATTACCTACCCTTTAAGGTTTTGAATTAACTTATATTTTTTTTATATAGCCATTTGTTTATTCAATTAATCTCAATGTAAAACTTCGTTTTAAGTGGGCGGAAAATGTTCGTGCAACTTTAATTTTAAATTCAAATTTTGCGCCAAATTCCCGTATTCGGAAAACCCACACAATTTCAATTTGATTGGCACAAGCAAAACGCCAGCGCCATCTACGGAAAATGAATCTGCGCAAAAAGGCGTAACCAAAAAAAGATTCGTCTGTCGTATTCTGTCGAGATCACCACGCAGCATGGTGATAAATTCTATTAACCAAAAAATCCAATAAAATTCTTAGAAAATCAAACTAAACCATTACACAAACAAGTGATTCTAGTGTGGAGCGACTGCAACGACTGGGCCAGCGAGAGGAGCTCCTCTGGACGACGGAAACAGCTGAAAAGGTGAGTGCCAATCCTCTATATTGTCTTTGTGTGGCTCGGAAAAATTAATATTTTTACATCGTCCTTTTAAGGATTTTTGCACCCAGATTTTATAAAACGACCAGCGCGCTTACAGTCCCGCGGCTCTACCCCTCAAAACGTCAACACTATTCGCCAAAAAAAAAATAGAACACATGAAAAATTGATTTTGATGATTTTTGATGCACGGGTTCTTTAAAATAAAAAATTGGGAAAATTTCAGACCGAGCAAAAAACGACTTTGATATATTTTTACCTTCCTAGCCTGCGCAGCATGGAATATAATAGAATACGTTTTTCTCAATTATTTATGGTTATTAATAAAAACTTTGTAGGAGCTTTTCTTCTGAGATATTTATAAAAACAGTTTTCAAGGCCGATATGTGCTAATAGGCTAGCTAGGAAGGTATCTGATTCGTCATGGATCCATTTATTTTTGTCACTGAGTACACGTTATTAAAATAGGATAATTCAAAAAATTGTTTTGTGTAAATTATTTGATTTTTCCAATATAGCCATCATCCAGTGGCATACGCAAATTCGTCAGGGGCGCTTGAGCGCGGATCGATATGCAGAGATGGATCCTGGGGGGCGTGAGCGTAGATCGATAAATTTTAATCTTGATTGTTGGGAAAATTTATGTTTTTGATGTTAATATTCAATGGTTCTGGGAAGCAGCACTTAAGAACCCCTCCCCCCCCTCGTGCGTACGCCACTGTATCAGCAGCACCACTTTGTAAGATCAGGATTAAACTTACATACTCGAAGAGAGAGAGAGAGAGAGAAGAGACACTAACAATAAATTTTTAACAAATTAATAAAATGTATCATTTTTTTGAATTTTTGTTTAACTTCATATTCAAATATTAAATTTAGGTTAGATAGGTATCTTTGTTTCAAGTCAAAGCAAGCAATAAAAATACCAAGTTCCCGACCTTCTCTCCAAAATATTCCTTCCCCAAAACAAAATGAACCGCTCAAATTTTACTTAAAAAATATTAAAATTTAATTATTATTTAATTAATAATTTCATTATAAATTATAACTAAACCCCAAAAGGAAGTCACCAAAGACTTAAATACGAACTAGCAATTAATAGGTACAGATCTAAAAAGTATCTGTTACCAACGTTTTAGTCTAAACCACCCACTAAGTGGTTAAAATTTTCTTAAGGAGAAGAAGATCTTCCTAGAGATCCTTTTTGGAGAATTTCGCTAAATTTATGTGACACTGTGTGGTGCCAGTGGCACGCTATCCGGCTACTGTTGATATATTTTATTGGGATTTGACACTTCTGCATCTTTTACGGTCATGTTATCGGTTCCAAGAATGATTTGAAAAATAATTGAAGCCAGAATACTACCAATGAATTTCAGGTGGCTTATGCAACTCTTTTGGGAGAAAAGTGTAGGACTGGTGCCCCACGGTAAGTTTCGTATTATTTTGGAAAAACTAGTGCAATTTTTTGTATTCTGGTGAGCACTGACAAGCCCAGCGGTGCACTCAGTGCACATTTAGTCTCTCCGATCTCGTGTTCCACTAGTGCACTTTCGTTTTTTTTTTTAAACTGCACTGGGGCAATTTTTTTACCGCACGAAAACAGTGTCAGTTGATCATGAGTGGTGCACTAACTTGCTTAAAAGAATTCGTTATGAAAAGAATGCAAAATTATTTGTAAATAAAAACTTTTAAAGTATTATCTTTCAAGCCTATAATCAGTAGCGGCCAAAAAAATTGAAGCGCATACGAAATTTTTTTTTGAATGTAATGCCCAACTTTTTGGGCCATCGAGTGGGCCATTATATCATATAATTTACAGCAAGTAATTAAAAATTAGATATTTAGTTAGATGTTAGTTTAGTTATTATTATTATTTTTATAAATAAATAATAAAGGTCATACCTAGTTTATATTTTACAAACACGTTTTGTATTGAAAATGAAGGTCTCTTTCTCCTTTTTTGAAATAAATTCTTTCAATTCGTTGAAAAACATTTAATTGTCTTTAAATATTGCATGCTAATGCTGTCAGAATTAGAAACTTACACCATTCTCGCAAAAACAAACTCGTCGAATACAAAACAATAGAGCGCGACCGATAACGCCAAGTTGTCAAAGTGCACTAATTTAAAGTGCACATGAGGTGCTGTAACCAACGATTATACACTAGACAGGATTGCTCAGTTTGCCGAATCTGTCTGCAATCGATGTTCAAGGTCAAACTCGCTGTTACGTCACCACTTGTGCTGGGCAGAAAGCGCGCCTATTGTTATATTGGATTTTATGTGCTTTTAGAGCTATTTTCTTTATGCAAAATTGAGGCATTGTACATTTAAAAATATTGTCTTTACATTAAATCAAAGGATGATAAATGATTTTATATTTGAAATATCTGTTAAATAAATTAAATTTAAATACTTAAAGTGAAAAAAAAACTACACATAATGTCGTAGTACCTATATAATTTTTCCAATTGTTTTAAAAGTATGTAAATAAATTATTTTGCGATAATTATTAATAATAATTAAAAACGGAAATATAGACGAAAAATTTATTGATTTATTTAAAAAAAGGATAAGCACAAATATTGTTCTTAACAAATAGACAAAAAACAAAGAAAAAAAAAAGGAACGTAATACATGTATGTTTAATTATTACAACCGCTTTTTAAAGCATGTTAAGAAATTATTTAATAGATAATTAAAAAACGGGAATATAGAACATAAAAAAAGTATTTATTATTACATTTTTACAAAAAAAAAAGAAAAGTACAGATACATACAATAAATTAAAAATATTAATATAAATAATAATATTTCATTTAGAAAAATATTCTTTTTCAATTCACAAACTTTTTTAATTTTCTTGCTCTACTCCGTTCAATGTCCTTACATCTTTTTCTTTTAAGATTTTTAGTTTTCTGTGCTTGATTGTTATTCTTATTATTGTACGCAATTTACAAAAATCAAAAATTATTTTAAGTCTAAATGAGTTACCATGATATAACTCGAAGTATGAGCTCCACTTTTTCCAATCAATGACGAGAAAGGTGGGTTTTCCAACCAATGTCGGGAATGGAAGACTATGTTTGACCCAGGAAGCAAGGGGTCATCAAATGACGTCTGTTTTTCGTCGAAAAGTGGTCATTTGGATGACTTACCGTGGGGCACCAGTCCTACACTTTTCTCCCAAAAGAGTTGCATAAGCCACCTGAAATTCATTGGTAGTATTCTGGCTTCAATTATTTTTCAAATCATTCTTGGAACCGATAAGATGACCGTAAAAGATGCAGAAGTGTCAAATCCCAATAAAATATATCAACAGTAGCCGGATAGCGTGCCACTGGCACCACACAGTGTCACATAAATTTAGCGAAATTCTCCAAAAAGGATCTCTAGGAAGATCTAAAAAGTATCTGTTACCAACGTTTTAGTCTAAACCACCCACTAAGTGGTTAAAATTTTCTAAGAAAATTAGTCATGTTGATGCTTTCATAATATCGTTATACTTTATTAATGTTTTAATTACACCGATACACAAAATAAAAAGAGACTTAGTATTGGAAGTGAAATAAGGCCTAGCTGCAATGGTGTTAGCAGTATTTTGATATTTGCACATAATACTAGGCAGACCTTAATAAGAATTTTGCTAGACCTTATTACCCTGCAGAAGCAAAGTCATGCATATAGTGCGTCGTACATATCGTCACCCTAATTCTGACACGACGTAACCCAACTCAACAAAATTTTACAGGAATAAGAAAAGTTAGAAGCAAATTACATAGGGTAAACATTTTTGCAGCATATAGCTATGCATAACTATTATTATTATATATTTGTATTTATTACGTATCAGAATTAGGGTGTCGATATGGAAAGAGGTCATTGTTAAACAACTAGGGTCGACCGGGGTAAATGTAAACGATTATGACTATTTTTTGAAATTTTAGATTTGAAATAAAAAAATAGACATTCCCGTTTATAAGAAAAATTATACAAAAATTATATATAGTCATATGTTTACATTTATTCCAAGAAACCGGGGTGTATGTAAACTGGTATTTTAGCTTATCTTTGTCGTACAGATATCTTGCACTGGCCAGTAGGCAATCTACAATCTTGGATTCTACATCTGCATTAAACGCCATTTTGTGACGAGGACCAGTGAAATCTAAGGAATTCCTTCGACCATTGAGCCGATGGAATATTACAGATATCGCAACATTGTAAAAACTTTAAGCTTCACAATATGTTTTATTCCTGTTTTGCACATCAGCTATAGCGTTCAGCAAATCCTCCTTTTACTGTATAATGTCTTGCACACATATTTTCAAGGCATCTGGAATTAAATTATTAATTATTTAAGCTATGTTTACAATTACCCCACGTGTGTTTACATTTACCTCAAAAGTGTGTTTATATTTGCCCCTAGGCAAATGTTGCTGGGGGTTGTTGATATTATGCAATTAAACATGTTTAAACAAATAAAATAATGCATTATGTTACTAATATTTACTTTAGTTTAAAACTTACCTTACTGACAAAAAAAATACTGACAGATTTCAGTGTCTCTGAAAAAATGAAATATAGTTAATTTGCAGAGGTGCATCCGAACATATCACCACACTAAACCAAACTGATCTGGAAGCTAATTTTTATTGCCGCTTACTGTCAAGGAAGCGTGGTATTAGAATTGGCTCCAATATCGAATTTAGAGGCAAATTTAAAAAAAATTTTAGGACCGTTTACATTTACCCCTGTTTACATTTACCCCGGTCGACCCTATTTCCGTAGCTACATGTTAAACATAATTACAAATATATTTCTTGCTCGTTCCGCTCACAGCAGAGTCGTGCCAAAGGGCGAGGCAACGAGGCAGCCGCCTCAGGCAACCAACCACCTTTAAAGGGCAACCAAATTTTAACATTTTTAATTAAAAAGTTTGTGTAAATTATGTGGTGCAAAAATGACTGATTTTTGAGTGTTTTAAGATTACTAAATAGAGAAATGGAAAAACATATGAATTTGTTTAGAAACATTATCCGTCATGTGGACTAAATCAGTTTTAACTCATGGGTGCACTTAGTCAGGATTAGAGACCCAAGTTGGAGACAAAAATGAGATTGAGTCTTTTGTGTCTTTGCAAAAAATCAACTCCCAGGTGCCGCAGCATGTAAACAAGCGCAAATTCATGTGCCACTTTTTGAATAGGTACCTACACACTATTTTCAAAAGTGCATTTTTTTAATTATAGAATTCGGTGTTAAACTAACCTTGATCAATTAATTGATAAGGTATCCTAACCTGTCCAAACACGCTTAGGTTAAGGTAAATTGGTTATCAATTGACCAGGGTTAGGTTAACATCAATTTCGGCCATCCAAAAGGAGGCTAAGGAAGCAAGGAAATATAAGTTAGTTTAGGATGCCTTATTTCCTTCCAACACCAACAAGAACCAAAAAAATTCATGTGGAAAGTAAAAAATATAAAAAACTAGTTTTGCTTATTACATTATCGCGCCAAACTTTCCGCTCGTTTCAACGATGCACTGTTGCCAACTCTAAGGAGTAATAGCATGGATCATTTTTGTTAGGTGATCCGTGGTATTAGTCTCTCGCTAACGGCTTATCTTAGGTGCCATAACGACGCGACGCACAGTGGTTGAAAACCGCATAAAACTGCCGCAATCATTTTGTTTGGGTATAAATTCGTTCCTGTTGGACCGATTCCAAAGACTTTTAGCTTGTTGGAAAGGCAAGGCATCAAGCTATACGACCCCGTTACTAAAAATGACATTCCGCTAAAATTAGAGATGGCAAACGTTTTTTAAATGCCAACTTTTGACTCCTTTAAAAAAATTGAGGGCATCGCTGTCATTTTTAGTTTGGGTCTGTTAAAAATCTTCGTCCTTGTCGCGAATTAAAAGGTATCACTTGTTAATATCGACCATAAATTAAAAAAGATAGAAGGAAATGAAGAAGGTGACTTTTAGCTACAATATATTCACTCATCATAATAAAGTGTTTTTGGTTAGCAAAATCATAGTTATTGTTATTCTGACTCGGCGCAGTAGCGATTTGTCATACCACAGTGATTCAAAACCATGTTAAACTGACGCATTTAATTTTCTTTGCTATTAAAGCCATTAAAACTTATTCAAATATAAAACATCCGAATTGCAAATAAAATAATATTATTATAGTTATATTTTGCTTTCATTAATTTGAAATAATTAATTGAAGGGTGTCTAAAATGGCTAAAACTTAAGTATAGTTTTTAAATATTGACATGTAAATATAGAAACTTTTGACAATTTAAGGCGCTCTAAAATTTGAACACTCAGACTTAGAACAAATCAACCTTTTTTTGCTTAACATTGATATCTAATTCTGTTTAAAATTTATTAGTTGATGTATTTTTATGGTAACACTGTATATTATATACCAAGGGTGTGAAAGTGGCAATTTTTCCCCCGAGGCAAGTAGTTTGTAGCACAAGCGCAGCAAGGACTACAATTATTTGGGTGATAAAAACTTTTATCGCGAGGTTTATTATCTATTTTCCGCAATTTTGAAGACAAAAAGTGATAATTTTATCCCTTAGATAGGGGATAAAATTGCCCTTTTTGTCAAAAAAGTAACATTTCTTTTCAAAACAGGCTATTATGTGATTAACTTTTTATAATAAATGGTTAAACATAAAATTGAAGACCCAAGTGGATGAAGGTGCTATGTCGCATTTTTATTAAATTTGAGTTTTTTTCACCAAATCTAAGAAAAAGCGCTATTTTTTCTTGCAAAGTTCATTTTTGAAGTATACGTATCATGGGAAATCATTGATTGGTGGGACCTAACAAGTGATGAAACAATTTATTTAAACGAAAATGTTGTAATAAAATATGCGAAAACCGTTAATAGCGAAAAAAAATTTTTTGCGACATGGCACCTTTATCCACTTGGATCTTCAATTGTCTATTTTTAAAATGGGACACCTATCTATATTAAAAGATATATATTAAAGGGACAGGTAAGGACAGGTGAGATATTGTCACGAGGGGGTTTTATCGTGTGTTATATAATTACTACTTACATTAAATTCATCTTGTTTACAAAATCCGTATCTTCTAGAGACGCTCGACTTCTTACTATTGTACTTGTCTTCACTGTTAACTACGTGTGGGACGTTCTCAGACTTACAACTAACTGGTAAACTCTTTAAGAGATGCTTTTATTAAAAACCATTTGCCATTGATAGGATATCGAGATGTGTTTTGTTTCCTGTATAAACATCATCGATGACTGGTCAGTCGCTTATGGTTTTTATTCTGTATACAATTTATTACACGTTTTAATACAAATTTAACTATATACAGAAGTTCATTTCTTTAGATTGTTTAGGGTTAATGTGCACTTGCTTATAAACGTAACTTGTGCCATTTAGTTAATAGGACATTACTTTCTATCCTGACATAAACAATTAAATGAGTAATATATAGGGTTTTAACGTTATTATTTTTAAGGGTGGCTAGGTGAAGCTCCAAGGATATATTAACTTGAATCTCAAATTTTCGTTTTATATATATATATATATATATATATATATATATATATATATATATCCCAACAAACATTTAAAGTTGTAACGACGAAACGCCAACTAGAAAGAATTTCTTAAAAGTAACCGCAACGTACTCCCGCTACGTCTCAGTATACCATACAGCGACGTTATAATTCCCTAAGTGGGGAACCAATTTCTGGTTGTAACTACTAGGCCAAGTGGTTAAAGTCACTGTAGTAACAACTACACTACTACGTCGTAGCCAGGTATCTACTACGTCGTAGAGGCTGTTTTTTTCCGTAATGGCATCAAAGTTGCGATGTAGTTGCAAATAATATAATCGTTTCTTTTTGGTAGAATTGTAACACAATATGGTGGACACAACAGTAAACAGACTCGCTTAGTTTTTTTGTTTGGTTATGGTTATAATATGTACTATGTTATCCAAAAGTGTGAGAATTTACGAGCAGAGGATCAAAATTCGAGTGCGACGCAAAGTTTTTTGTATAACATGCATTATATATATTGCAAAAAACCGGTGCGCCCGTAAAATTGAGCCGTTTTCTGGTAGCTGATGGAATTTTTGTGTTGTGATTTTGGAGGTTATGTTTTCATAATCGACAGTTAACTCCAACAAATGGTGCTTAAGAAGAGCATTTTTGGTAAGCTTCAACTAATTTGTTTATAAAATAGTATGGCTCTTTAATATGAGCTCATAAAACGACAACAAAAATATTAAATTTTCTTTCTTACATAAAAACATGGCGTCCCAAACTATATTCCCTGATAGTCGAAAAGGTTACTTGAAAGTAGTTGCGGCTTTAAAGTTGATCAAAAAAGTTATTTTGTCTACATTGTTACATCAGATGTTACTATGATCACACAAACTTTTGTGGTAAAAATTAAAGTTATAATGTAGTTGTCGGATACACTTGTTTGGGACTCCAATGAAGCTTAACTTTCTAGTGGTAATTAAGTAGGATATAAAAGTCAGGGCGACTACGAAATAACGACTAAAAAGAAAGTAAAACTTTAGCAACGTCCTATTGTGGTAGAGAAGACTATCAGAATCGACTATCAAGAAACAATCCTATGAAGTAGTTTAGAGGGTCGTTTTTACGAAACATCTACTATTTCCTGATACTAAATAGTTGTTAGAACTAAAAAGTAACAAATTTTGGTTGGGATCACCACATTTCTACTATAAGAAAGTAGCAAAGCCTTTAGAACATGTAGCCGCTACTATAAATGTTAGTTGGGATATATATATATATATATATATATATATATATATATATATATATTTATTTATTGGTTTCACAACGTTCTACGTCTTCCGATACCCAATCTCCACTCGTTTCTGTTTGCCCATAATTCATCATCTAGGCCTCTTATTCTTATTTCACTGTCTATTCCTTTTCTCCAGCTTCTCCTTGGTCGTCCTCATTTTCTTCGGCCAGTTGGTTTCCATTGTAGTATTTGTTTAGGTAGTCCTTCATCATTTATTCTTTGTACATGTCCGTACCACACCAGTTATTTTGTTCTTATATCATCCACTAAAGTATGTTCACCCACTGTCATAATTTCTCTTATTCTTTGATTTGTAACTCTTTCTCTTTTTGATTTCCCTGCTGCTCTTCTCCAATAGTCCATCTCCGTAGCGGAAAGCATTTTGTCTGTTCTATCCTTGATTGGCCATACTTCTGAGCCATATGTAATAATACTTTTTACAATGGTGTTATGTATAAGCTTTTTGTTATGTTTTGATACTTTGGTCCCAAATTATTCCATTTAATAAAGTTATTGCTTTTTTTCCTTGTAGGTTTCGATCTTTTATAGCTTTGTCTAGTGTTCATATATCAGCTGTAATTTTTAGAACTAAGTATTTATACTCATCACAGGACTGAATTCGCTGCCCGGTATTTAGGATTAGATCCTGTTTCATTCCACCGATACAAATATATTCTGTCTTATTGAGATTAACCTCTAGTCCCCACTTATTGTACTCTTCTATTAGTTTTCGTGTCATATATTCGAGGTCGTCATAATCTTGAGCCACTACTATCTGATCATCGGCGAAACATAAAGTATACAAGGTGGTTTCGTCCAACGAAATTCCCATGTTTTGGCATTTTCTCTTCCATACTTTAAGGACTTGTTCCAAGTATATATATAAATTTTTATTAAGTTAACAATTATTTTTAAAAAAATGTTTTATACTATTAAATATCCATAATAGTATTATTAAGATTAAATTATAGAATTCCCTACCAATAGCTAATTTATCCATATTAAATTATCTTTTAAAAAAACTTTCATCAATAAAAACAACGATGTACACAAGTCACTAATTTGTTCCATCTAGGACTGTAGACAACAATAAGCAATTTGGCGATAGTGAGAAATAAAGCAAAGAAAAACATTTAGTTCATGATCTTAGTATAATAGCAGCTAATTATTGACTTGCTTAAAGTCATATGGTGAGGTTTTGAACCACTGTGCGATGGTCCTATACTTCTTTCTTCATGCTTAGTGTCATCGTAAAAGTACTTTTGTCCTGTATTTAATTTATTTTAATTGCCAAGAATAATCCACGTAGGTACTTATATTGTTACTGTGAATTTGGAAACAAACTAAACCAAACCTTCCTTCCACATAAAAGCATAAAATAACAGGTTATTTATTGATAAAATGCGAACACAGTAAAGCTGTAATGTAAACCTCTTTTTAAAAACCGTTAAATTTATTCTATATCTAATCAGAACTCATAAAAAACCTGAATAGGCATTACAAAATAAATGCAAATAAATAAACTTGACTTCCATATTGAATCCGGACAGTTATAATCTTAAAGTGACGACGTGTTTTCTCCGGTCACAGTTAGTTTTCATAAATTTGAGACGCCTACACACGCGAGCTTTTTGAATTTTATGTAGATACTGGTTTTGGTTTTACGTCTAAACAACATCCACGGAAGCATAAATAAATTTATTCGTTTTATTTATTTTTTTATGTTGATGTTTTTAAAATAAAGCTAAAGACTAAAGCTGCAATCCCATGGGATGTCATTTGGAAAACTTGATTTGTAATTTGCCAAACAACATTCCGTGGGAATCTGGAGATTGGCTTGGCTCGCGCTTTTCCGCATCTTTGAAATATTTACGATATTCAAAGGACCTCAAACCACTACAAACTCGAACCTACTATCTATTTCTGTATACAGATTTAACGAAATAAGGGGTAAGGCCTGTTTTGGGCGAAGTTTGGTCATCAACAAAGGAGGCAAAGTTGATGATTAATACAAGGTCGTTGTTCGGAATTCACGTTAAGCAGGTAATCCCGTGTTTACAACGTAGATGGCGCTAGCACAATAAAGACCCCTGTGCCCGACAAATGGTATCAGGCAAAATTAAATCCTCCTTGAGACAAGAGAATTGCCTATCTGGGGGTGCTTAGCAGGACGGCCTCCTGGGAGTAAGTGAATGTGTTGTAATTGTGGCGGGCACCAAGGGACTTCTAGTCAGATTATCTTGGTGTCCACCGAATTGAGCTGGCAAATTGTCAGCAAAATAAGCGGACAGGCCAATAAGTAAAAACGAAATGAAACGACGACCTGAAGTTTGTCTCAGCATGCGTGCAGAGCGTTCCAAGGGTGTTTGTAGTCATTGTTGCCAGATCTGGTGAAAAATCACCAGATCTGGTGATTTTTCAATGCATTTGGTGAAATGGTGAAAACTTTTTGAAAAGACTGAATTCTGGGGATTTTTGTCTGAATTAACGTAAATTTTGAAAAAAAATAGTATATATTTCTTTATCTTCACTATGAAACAATGTGTAACCTTATGTTATGAAAAAAAGTAAGAAATGAAGAAAAAAGAGAGTAAAGTAAACACATAATAACCGTTTCTTTTAGTGGCAAATTGACGTAAGGGGGTGGCAAAGGCTGCCGAATAAAGTAAAAAATATTTATGGACGCCCTTTCAGCCTTTGACCCCCCTGCCGTCGATAACCTGTAGCAAATGCGGATTTTTTTGACAAACCTTTATCGCAAGCGTCTGGTGATTTTTAATTTTTGGATCTGGCAACACTGTTTGTAGTAGTTTGTCTAGCTTCAATGGCGGGCGGCATTTGCACATGATACAATTTATTCATTTATTTGTATCTACTAAAATGAATTGTGAATGACAATGATAGACTAAATAGCGAGTTTGCAGAAAGCAGACAATCCTACAAATATTAAATAATTTTGTAGTTTGCCAAATGGCATTCCGTTGGATTCTGGCTGAATTCAACGGTATAGTTTTCTATTCATTATTTGGTTGAATGAAGAATTAATAAACATGAAAAAACAACGAAACATTATCAGATTTCTTGCGAAATTAAAAAAAGGAATGGGAGGAGATCAATTAAGGCACGATTGTTATCGGAGAATAATCGTTATTAATTCAATACGACGACTCCAAGCGACAAATATAGAGCACTGAATATTATAGGAAAAAGAACTAATCATTTGGGGATGATGTCACAAATAGTTCATCTGATGCTTGGACATATCGCGGATGATAAACAAAGCATTGTATAGAAACAAAATTGTTTTTATTTATTTTAAACACACATTTTAGTTTACTTTTTAGATGTTAATTTACTCTAACCTGAAAAGGGCGCTTTGTTTCGCCTACATAATATGATTTACCACACTCACACGGGAATGCATAAATACATTCCTTAATATTTGAAGAATTTTCTGGTTACAAAACTCCTATCGAATTTCTCGATAACAATACTGTTTCTATATTATAGTGTTTGGTTATTCATCTTATGTTTTCTAAAATCTTTTGAATATCATGCTAAGAAGACCCAATGGTTTATTATTTTGAGAATTTGCTACATTTAGTTTGTTTTTAATTTTAGAGATCGTTGAGTTTATTAATTTCTCGGAATAAACATTCTGTTGTAAGTCCTTTTTAATGTTATAAATTCCTATGGTTAATTCTTCATTATTACTACAAATATTTACGGCTCTTAAATTCAAACTTCTTATAAGAAGTGTGTAATAAAACTCTTCATTCAAACTTTATAGCAACACGCATACTGATCCAGTGTAGATACGCCGACGATTGGCAGCTTTCAGGTATCCCAACAAACAAATTGCCTCAAACTGTCTTGCTGAGTATTTACGGCAATGTTCTGATCAGATAAGACCTGAGCAAGGTGTCACTTTATGATCAAGATACAAAACTTTAATCAAGTATTAAGATTTATAAACTAATACTAAAAAGTAAGAATAAAAGAGAATAGTTTAAAAAGCAAATCAATTTGCGTCCATATTAAAACTATAACAGATGGATGCTTTGATAGTATAACGGCAGTATAACGGTCAAAGCGATTGCCCAAAACTTGAATAATGCATGCTACTAATTAAACATGATTAAATTTATTAATTAATTAGATCTCGAAGGGAAAATTACCAGTTCTTGCCTGTTTAATTTTCTTGTTTGAAATATCTATTATAATACTTCACATATTTATTTCATTTATTTAATTTGATTAATATTAAACTTTTAGGTTTTTTTTTCAATAAAATTCAAATCCTAATAATTATATAAGTCAACCCCTTGTAAGTTTATTGTAAATTAATTTGTTTAGCATTTTTTTAAACGTTGATTGAATAGAATTATTCAATCAACTGTTTAATATATACACTGTCTCCCATTTAAAACTTTCCACCCGGGAATTCTCGAGAACTGCTAAAAATTTGAAAAATGCCCAGACACTTCAATTTTGTTTGCGAGGGGCCATTTTTTGGCTATCTTGAAATATTTGTAGCACACACAACCTTCGAGGGGTATACTTTACCCCTAGATTTTGAATAGGGAAAGTGGGTCTAGTGTTACCAAGTTTCGAAAATCTCTTGAGTATCTTTACAACCGTGTGAAAATTTCAAAAATCCATTAATTAGTTTTTAAGATATTTGCCTTCAAACTTTCAAATTTAACATGGTCTAATAAAATAAATTTAATCAGAATTTAAGGATTTAATTTTTATTTTATCATTGCATGTTAAATTTGAAAATTTGAAAGCAAATGTGTGAAAAACTGATCAAAGGACTTCAAAAGACCTTCAAGACAAGGTATCCCTAGACCCACTTTCCCTATTCAAAATATAGGCGTAAAGTATACCCCTCGAAGGTGGTTTTAAGATATCCAAAAAGTGTCCCCCTCGCAAACAAAATCGACGTGTCTCGGCATTTTTTAAAATTTTCAGCAGTTCTTGAGAAATCCCGGGTGAAAAGTTTTAAATGGGACACAGTGTATATAATATTAATATTTAGGATTGGGATATATAATGTATAATATGTATATAATAAGTATAATGATGCCGTTTTTAATGCAACGAAAGATTTGTATAGATATTAAATAAAACCAGAAAAAATACAATATTTTAAAGCGCTGCGCTGGTACAATAGAGTGAAATAAAAAGTTTGCAAATTAAACTCAAAACAAAAATAATCATTTTAGGTATGTTAAAAAATTTAAAAAATACAATTCCCTAAGTGAAAAACTCCTCTTAAATCAAACGAAGTGAAGCATATAAAATCTTCCTCATCTGACTGAAAACTGACTGTTATGCGACTCCAAGTGGAGAGAACTCCAGGCCTTCGTGCTTTACCGAAAAAAAGCCCTTTAAACAATATAGACAAAGAAAGAAACCAGCGTAAACCAGAAATGCGCCGTCATCGAAATCAAAAGTCAAAATCACACGGTTTGCATTTAAAATTGCAAATCCTTTGTTAAATTTATTTCCAGTTACAAAAATTGAACTAAGAAATATTATGTCAGTGGCTGAAGGAAAAATTACCCGAATAAAACTTTTATAAAAATACAGCATGCTTGAAAATCTGTCTAAAAACAAGTCGCTAGTTGCCATAAACTTTATTTCTTCTTAGCTTAACATTTTTTACTGCATCCGCATATCAATTGGTCAAAATTTTATGTCTTTTGACAGCGGGCGACTATTTCCGTACTTGTTATTGGTCGAGACGAGATATTTTGCGCGATGTAATCTATCACATGTTAGGAGAATAAAGCTCTTGGTGAAGTGACCCGGTTTTTCCTTTTTCGTCTCTTAATTTCCATAAGTTAAATCTAGCAAGTTGTCTGTAATACTTTTTCGTTAAAGTTTCTAGTTTCCACACTGAAACCGGTGGGTCGCCATATTTAAGGGTTTTATTGGTTTCACTAATAGAGAAAAGGTGTTCAGAATTAGCCATTTGGAGATAAGCAAGCATGTTCACTTCACGGCGTACTAATTGTGAAGATTTTTTCGATTTTTTAGTGGTTTTTTAAGATCTCGCTTTAATTAGGTAAAGGCCTGTTGTTAATGGGTGGCCCCGTGGGTCACAACAGATCCTAAGTAACTCTTTTTGTAATAATTGTTTAATTTTACAGTGGAGGAGCTTGGGACCTCAGTAAAACTTTCAACCGTGTTCGGTTTGGAGCGATGCGATCCTTTAAGTTTAATTAGTTTACAGGCTTGTTTTGCGGTATTCCACCGTCTGGTCTCTTCGTAATTTATCATCGTGTTTTCTGTTTATTAAATAAAGAAATTGAAATTTGCCATTTATTCACAGATTGTTCTAAAATATTATATTTAGCTACTGATCACAGGCGCACCCGGGGGCGGGAGGGGGTCTCGGGACCCTGGCGTGCTTGGCGTCACCAAACCTAAGATTATTTTAGATATTTTCCAGATTGTCATATTTCATACATAAAAATATAAAATAGCATAAAACACAACATCATGAGGCCTCGGGCCCCCCAGAGACATACTTCTGGTTGCGTTACCAAATTTGAAAATTCAATTTTCAGATTTCACCACAAAAGCAGCGGACTACCTCACTGCTGCTGATATAAGATATTTGACAGTGTGTCACTGCTTATACGATCCAGTGACTATTGGCGTATTCCATTGAAAAAATGAGTGCAGCACTGGCGGTGCACTGACACCGTATCGGTGCTGTCAAAAATTTGCACCGAGTGCATTTTCAATGGAACACGTGGAAAATGAAAAATTGCACTCGTGTGGTATGCAATGTAAAAATATTTTAAAAATGCCCACCTCCTTGTTGAATGCAGGCTTGTGCTCGTATACCAACAGATAGAGTAGTTATCTGTATTTCGCGCTTGTTTTTTAAAACAATCGAAGCAGAATTGTACTTTATGCTTTCAAAATTTGAACATAAGTATTCGAAACACCTCGTATACATATATAATATTTCACAAGTTTCTTTCAATTAAACCTAACTTTCCTGCTTTGCGGAATTTGGTCGAAAACATGTTGTTCAAAAACCATTCGTTCGAAAGCAATAATAATACTTCAATAACATTTTCTTGAAAAGGAAAATTATTGAAAACCCTAACTGTCGCAAAATTAGCACCAGGGCCCCACTTATCTGTTTGTTGTTAAATCTGTAAACCACGTTTTTAATAAAGTTTTTGGGGTTTCCGTTCTTATTGTTTGCATTGCACAAAACTGTTCCTCTTCATCTTCATCGCTGCTACTACTTAGCAGCGAAGAAAATAATAAAACATCGCTGATCACTTTATCTGCACATATTTTTACGTCTGACAATAATAATAAGCGTTTAAAATTAATGGCGGGAAAATTTTTTCGGTGCGGCACGCATATTTGTAAACGACGTCCATGATTGCGATTCGGTTGTAGCCCGAACGCTGCCGTAACCGTGTCAATGAAGCCCTATTATACATTAACACGGTTCGGTTACGTTGGCGATCGATTGACAACGGTTAGGTTTCACATTCTCTAGGATCCCGGGAAAGAAGTCAGGAGAGTGTTAGCTCCCGCTAAATTTCGCGGTTGTTTATATATATTTTTAAAAACACACAACTGTATGAAGGACAAAGCGCATTCCGCGTATTTGGACATGCGCACCAACCACCAGTGAGATCATTGTCAATCGCCAAGAGAAAAAGGCGTGTTAATTTCGTTCTCCAACTATTTTAAATATCTACACCTGAAAGTGCTCGATTTTTGTGTACTGAAGCATAGAACTGGAAACTTCAACCCTTCAGCTACGTGGTGACATCATTAGATCCAATCGGGGGCCCCTGGGAACGAGGAGAACTTGAATGCAAAGGAGGTGAGTGCTTGTCTATGATTACCGTTGTGTGATATCAATATTTTACCTATGGACATTTTGATTATTTCGTAATTTCATATCAATCTTTATGTTTGCTCGCGATATCATTAAAAATATTTACAGTCCATTCATTGCTTTTAACGTTTTTCTATCCGCGAGTTAACATAAGTGTTCCTCCGAACCGAATTATTTTAAATAATAAATCCATACGACGGTATTAATAATTATTTAACAATCTGTGGCCAAGCCAGACAACGGCCTTGAATTTTCAGCAGCGTTGAAACGCCGAGTAGAGAAAGTCGGCCGGCGCAGTACGTGTTTTTGGTCCGCTGCCATAGTAACGGGTCTACTCCGCGTGGTGTAAACAAATCGAGTAGGAATCAAAACAAAACAAAACAAGAGTTCAGTGGTGTATCATATCATTTCGATATTTAAAACAATTTTTATCAATTGGCGATAAATTAGTGCATATTTTCGACAATTCGTCATTTTTCTATTTCAGAAGCATTAATTTAGCGTTAATTGTATATTTACCGACAATTTCGTCATTTCAAAGGTAAAATCATGTCTGTCAAAAAAGCCGTACAAAAACGCAAGGGTTTTTTATCTGCGATCACCGAGTGTTATGTGTTGTCGCAGACTGCGGAAAAAGATGAAAGAGCGAGAAACGAGTTTCAAGTGAGGTATGCCGATTTGGATGAAACCTTCGATAAATGCATGCTGGCACATAATGACGTCATTATGTTGCTAGACGACTCGGACGATGAGGAATTTAAAACGCAGGATGCGATCCTTTCAGAAGCTCGTAAATATTTTTATGCGTGTAAGGGGGTTTACTCTAAAATATTTCCGGTTGAGGCCCCATCTTTTTCGGGATCATATGTTCGACAAAACGAATACGAAACTCCAAAACTCAAAGAGTTAGGTATTCCCATATTTCGAGGTGATAAAAAATTATGGCCAAGCTTTTTCGATCTTTTTAATAACATTATAGATCAAAATCAAAGTCTAAGTAACGTTCGAAAACTTCAATATTTATTTTCATATCTCGAGGATGAGCCTTTAAAATTGATATCAGGGATTAGCTTATCTGATCAAAATTATAAAATTGCTTACGACAAATTAGTCAATAGATATCAAAACAAGCGAGACCTCGCAAATGATGCTTTGAGCTCAATTATGAACTCCACCTTAAAAAACGAGTCAGCTAAAGAATTGCGTAATTTAATTGACACCTTTTCTGAATCCCTAGAAATTTTAAAATCACTTAGCTTTGACGTTGACAGTTGGGACTTTATTATTTTTTTCATTTTATTAGAAAAATTGGATATTCCAACGCGTTCAAATTTCGAAATGAGTCACGCCAATACTAATACCGAAATTCCCACTTTTCAGTCACTTTTTCAATTTCTAGAAAAAAGATGTAAAGTTTTGGAATCACTTCCTCAATCAACAGCACCCAAAAAGGTGCCTATCTATCAAAAATCAAATTCTATGCAAAATCAGTCTGGGCAAAAGCCTACCTATCAAAATTCAAATTCTATGCGAAATCAGTTTGGGCAAAAGCCTACCTATAAATCATCCAACTCGCCTTTTATAGGACTGGCTGGCACCTCAACTAATTCGAGTACGGGAATAAAATGTTTCCGATGTAATCAAGGTCACGTGCTTTCGAAATGTCAAACATTTCTTGATCTCTCACCTATCGATCGCCTATCTTTCGTCAAACAGAAAAAATTATGTTTAGCGTGTTTTCATCCCTTGCATGATGTAGATACGTGCAAATCAAAATATTCATGCAGGACTTGCAATAGTAAAAGGCACCACACTTTAACTCATATCTTAGAAACTAATCAAGCGTCTGGAAGCCAAGATACTAGTCCTGTCATTCACACACCACCTGTCAATAATCTTCATGTGTCATTGAATGCCTCAGGACCTTCAGGTACCTTTCTTTTATGCACCGCCATAATAGATGTTATGGACGGTTGCGGAAATTTTCAACCTGTAAGGGCACTGCTTGATTCTGGATCACAGACTGGATTCATCAGTGAAAAGTGTATTCAGCGTCTTAATCTTCCTAGGCGAAGTTACACCACTGAAATATTCGGATTAAATCAGATGTCTTCTTTTACTTCCAAAGGGCTCGTTCAATGTCACATTAAGCCACAAGGACAAGTCACTCCTTTACTTAATTTCGAAGCAATTGTTGTTCCACAACTATGTTCCAATATGCCTACATTCTCCTTGAACGATAATCAGTGGAAACACTTGGGAAACCTTAAACTTGCCGACCCATCTTATTTCAAATCTAGACCTGTGGACCTGGTTATTGGTTGCGAGCTATTCGCACAGATTTTCAAGGAGGGCAGGGTTCTTGGACAGGTAGGGCAGCCTTCAGCCCTTGAAACTATCTTTGGCTGGGTCGTCATGGGAAAGGTTGACGAAGTAGGTAGTCTTACGGAACGAACCAGTTGTTTTTTAACGAGTCATTCACCTCCTTTAGAGGTCATTCTCCCTAGGTTTTGGGAAATCGAACATTTGCCTAAAAAACAAATCTTATCAAAGGAAGAAAAACAGGCAGAATCAATTTTTACTGCTAGTGTAGTACGGCAACCGAGCGGTAGATTCATGGTAGATCTTCCGTTTAAAGACAAAATAAACCCTGACCTAGGAAATACTTATCCGCAAGCTTATCGTAGATTTTTACTTCTAGAAAATAGATTAATCAAAAATCCTGATCTGTACACTGCCTATTCAAATTTCATGCAAGACTATATCGATTCTAATCATATGAGTTTGGTTTTATCTAGTCAACCAAAGGTCGACGTATCGTGTTTTTTAGCACATCATTGCGTTTTAAAGCCGGAAAGCTTGAGTACAAAATTAAGGGTGGTCTGGGATTGTTCAGCAGTCACCCCAAAAAATATTAGTCTCAATGACACATTGTTATCTGGACCGAAACTTCAAAAGGATATTGCTTCTTTACTCCTTACATTTCGTCTTAATCCTATTGCCTACATTGCTGATATCAAACAGATGTTCCGTCAAGTCCTTATCAATCCTTATCACCGTCCTTATCAAAGGATATTGTGGAGGTTTTCTCCACAGGACCCACTTTCAGTGTGGGAACTTTCTACTGTCACTTTTGGCATGACATGCTCACCTTTTCTAGCCATGCGTACCTTAAATGAGCTGGCAGAGAGAGAAAAGGAACGTTTTCCTATGGCTAGTACTGTTCTAAAAACGTCAATCTATATCGACGATATCTTGGGAACTAGCCCTTCGCTTTCTGAAGCTCTCTCCCTTCAAACAGAACTCAATGATTTGTTGAAGTCGGGAGGATTTGAACTTAAAAAATGGGCAAGCAATTGTCCTGAGTTATTGGCAACATTGCCAGAGTCCGATCGTCAAATGCCTCTCTCTTTCGACAAGGAGGAACCCCACTTTATCAAAGTTTTAGGACTTCAATGGCATCCAAAAAACGACATTTTTTCTTATCAATGCCGAATGAAGGACAAACCCCCAACCAAACGTTCTATTTTATCTATCATAGGAACAATCTTCGACCCCTTAGGTTTTCTTTGTCCCTTGTTGCTACAAGCAAAATTTATTTTGCAACAGTTGTGGATATCGAAAGTAGGCTGGGACGAAGAACCAGATTCTTCTATCATCGACTCTTGGAACAAACTTCGTTCTGAATTCCCGCTTCTTTCCAATTTTCAATTACCCCGACAAATCAAACTGTCAAAAACCAATACCTGTCAAATCATCGGCTTCTGTGACGCTTCAATTCGAGGCTACGCAGGCGTCGTATATTTTCGTGTAGAAGAGGAAAACAATATATCTGTTTCTCTCATATCTGCAAAATCTAGGGTCGCGCCTATAAAGTCACAAACTTTGGCTAGGCTAGAACTCCTAGGCGCATTTCTTTTAAGCGAATTAATTGACTTCGTTTTATCTAGCTATGAAGGAAAAATAACTTTTACAAATATCGTTACTTTCTGCGATTCGCAAGTCGTATTGCACTGGCTTTCATCCCCTCCTAATCGCTGGCAAACCTTTGTTGGAAATCGAGTCAGTAGAATCCAAGAAATCATTCCCTCAAACTCGTGGCGCTACATTCCTTCTGCTTTGAATGCAGCCGATATTGCGTCACGAGGGGCCACCCCTTCACAGCTCATGTCACATGACATGTGGTGGAACGCACCGTCGTTTTTGTGGTCTCCCGAAAACGAATGGCCCGATTTTCATAAATCAAAAATGCCGATTGATTTCGGAGATATTAATCTGGAGGAAAAGCCAAAGGTCTGTTGCAATGCGATAATTGATATCAACTTCTTAGATCAGCTTCTTATCAAATATTCATCTATATCAAAAATTCAACGTATCATTTGCTATGTCCTTCGAATAGTTAACCTTTTTCAAAACCATTCCTATCAAAAACCCACTAAGCCGCCGGACCAAAAAGTTATTTTTGAGAATATTGTTTTTCCTACCACCGGTGAGATGCAAAGTGCGTTACACCTTCTTATCAAACGCGTTCAAGGTTCTTGTTTTTCTGAGCTTTTTTCTGCGTTATCTAAGGATAAACCAATACCGAAACCTTTGCGAAAACTTTCACCTTTTCTTGATGAGAATAATATCATTAGAGTCGGTGGCAGATTACAAAAATCTGACCTTTTGTCTTATTCTGCAAAACACCCCGTCTTACTTTCGAGTGACCATCGTTTAACTACACTTCTTATCGAGTCCGCTCATCGACAATATCTTCATCCTGGGTTTAAAACATTACATAATCTGCTTTTACAGCAATTTTGGATATTATCTGCCAGACGGGCAATACAAAGAACCATATCCAAGTGCTTGCAATGTTTTAGAATCAACCCTAAACCCTATAGACCGCCCATAATGAGTTCACTTCCCGCTCATCGAATCAATCAGCTTAAACCTTTTTCGAGTGTAGCTATCGACTTTTGTGGACCTTTCTTTGTGATTCCTCATCGTTACCGTGGTTGTAGAGCTTTCAAATCGTATGTCTGTGTGTTTGTCTGTACGGCCACACATTGCGTGCATTTGGAATTAACCATGGAACTGTCCACCGAAGGGTTCGTAGGTGCATTCCATCGATTCATTTCTAGACGCGGAAGCGTGACGCAATGCTGGTCAGATCAAGGCAGTAATTTTATAGGGTTTCGTAACCAATTACTGGATTACGCAAGAAGTGCTGCCACCAGACTTTCTATTCGTTGGCATCTGGGACCTCCTCTCAGTCCACATTTCAATGGCCTGGCAGAAGCTGGCGTCAAAAGTTTTAAAACTCACTTTGTTCGAGTTGTCGGCGACCAGAAGTTGTCTATCATGGAGATGTCCACCCTTACCTGTCGCATAGAAGCCGTACTTAATAGTCGCCCTTTATCTCCTGCCTCTTCAGACCCACACGATCTTCAACCTCTTACCCCTGGGCATTTTTTGACACTTGAACCCCTTAACTCTGAAATTCCGGAGTCAGATTTGTCCGAGGTTCCCCTAAATCGGCTCTCGAGATGGCAACTAATCCAAAAACTACATAATGATTTTTGGAAACGGTATTCTATAGAGTATTTGCATACGCTACAACAGCGACACAAGTGGGCTGATTTGTCCCCAAATATCAAATTAAATGATTTGGTTATCATAACAAGTGATCACATTCAAACGCCTTTGAAATGGCCGGTCGGTCGGGTCATCGAACTGCATCCCGGCGGGGACGGTCAGGTGCGTGTTGCGACGGTAAAAACGGTTACCGGGGTTTATAAGCGGCCAGTTGTAAAACTGTGCCTCTTGCCAAATTAAAAGTAATTTTAATTTTCTACCTTTTACCGGGTATTACAATAGGTTTTTATTTTTTTTTTTTTCGAATTTTTTATTTGTTTGTTTTGCTTTTTTCGGGATTTCGTTATATCTAAATAAACTTACGATACTTATCTGTTTTCATTCATTTATATTTATCGGTCGATTCTTTTTCTTATGTCTATATCTGTCCGGTTGAGATTCTAAATTTGTGTGTTTTGGAGGGCAGTTATGTTAGCTCCCGCTAAATTTCGCGGTTGTTTATATATATTTTTAAAAACACACAACTGTATGAAGGACAAAGCGCATTCCGCGTATTTGGACATGCGCACCAACCACCAGTGAGATCATTGTCAATCGCCAAGAGAAAAAGGCGTGTTAATTTCGTTCTCCAACTATTTTAAATATCTACACCTGAAAGTGCTCGATTTTTGTGTACTGAAGCATAGAACTGGAAACTTCAACCCTTCAGCTACGTGGTGACATCATTAGATCCAATCGGGGGCCCCTGGGAACGAGGAGAACTTGAATGCAAAGGAGGTGAGTGCTTGTCTATGATTACCGTTGTGTGATATCAATATTTTACCTATGGACATTTTGATTATTTCGTAATTTCATATCAATCTTTATGTTTGCTCGCGATATCATTAAAAATATTTACAGTCCATTCATTGCTTTTAACGTTTTTCTATCCGCGAGTTAACAGGAGAGTATGTTTTAAAAAAATATATGTATGTTAGAAGTTTACGAATTCTTTCTTAAGAAAGATTGTTCCAGACTGATTTTTAACGAACATTTTTGCGATCACGAGTGTTAGTTACCCAAGCGATTTACCATATCGTCTGGTATTTACCAGAGATGTTCGGGCGAAAGCCGACTGGCGATCCTGGGTGTTGTATACAAATATGCGTGCGGCACGCATATTTGTAAACGACGTCCATGTTTGCGATTCGGTTGTAGCCCGAACGCTGCCGTAACCCTGTCAATGAAGCCCTATTCTACATTGACACGGTTCGGTTACGTTGGTGATCGATTGACAACGGTTAGGTTTCACATTCTCTAGGATCCCGGGAAAGAGGTCAGGAGAGTATGTTTTAAAAAAATATATGTATGTTAGAAATTTACGAATTCTTTCTTAAGAAAGATTGTGGTTCTGAAATCCAGACTGATTTTTCACGAACATTTTTGCGATCACGGGTGTTAGTTACTCAAGCGATTTACCATATCGTCTGCTATTTACCAGAGATGTTCGGGCGAAAGCCGAATGGCGATCCTGGGTGTTGTATACAAATATGCGTGCGGCACGAGCCCTCAGAACCGGTGTCAAAAAAGCCGCACTCAGTGCAAAACTGAATTCATAAGTTTCTCAATGGAATACGAAAACTAAAAAGTGCATGTTAATGGAATACAAACACCGAGCCAGTTGTGCACCAGTGCTGCACTCATTTTCCCAATGGAATACGCCATTAGTATGCTTGTTCACCTTAACGGCCTCTAGGCTGTGAAAAAATGGTGGCCAACATTCCGTCGCACATTAAAGCCGTGTTAGGGGGATTTATTTTTTTTTAAGAAATTTAAAAAAATAAAACTGCACCTTAATGATGGAATACTTGAAAAATACTGATTTGTCATACAATAGAGCAATTCCACGCCAAGTCATCCAATTTACAAAAAAAGTGTTGCCGTGACATTTTATTTTTTTCTTTAATCTTGCTTATTAAATGAAACAGCTTATGCTTAACCACTTTTGCACAATTTTAGATTTTTAAATTTAATTAGTATGTTGTAATTTGAAGTCTAAAAACAGTCAAAATGGGACTTTAAAGAAAAAAATTATGCTCATAGTAAACAGCACCTAAAAAAAATTAACCTATAATTTTGAAAACATGCATAAAAGTAGTTTTCAAAAAAATGTGATGTTTAGCAAAATCTTTTATACTGGCTTAATTAGAGTAATTTAGATAATATCCAAAAAACGCAGAAATTTTCGAAGTTTTCATATTTTTTTGGGGTATAAATGTAATGTTTTCTTAAATTTTTGATACAGTGTTGGAAAGCTATACTCTTCCTTGTATAAAACATATTTAAAAAGTAGACGTGACCTTGGAGTTCCACGAAGAAGTTAAGAATGTCTGGGAAATCCCTCAACTTCAGCATCAAAAATGACCCTGTCTATCAGTGTGCTGGTGGTAATCATGTAGGGTAAATTTTTCACTGTATCATATACTTTTAAAAACAAGAATAAAAAATCTGGGTCTGTAATCCTTAAGGTCACTACACATTTTTTTGTTATTTTAATATTTTTAGTGATGTTAAATTGCATCACAAATTACAGGCGTGGATCTACGGGGGGGATGCCCCCCCCAAATCTGAAACTTTACTTAGTTTTGAAACACACAGAATACATCTCCTGGTCACTAGGCAAAATAGTTTTGTAAAATATTTATTATGATATTTTCCCCCAAAATAAAGTTTCTAGATCCTCCCCTGCAAATTAAGGTTTATCAGAAAGTTTATTTATATGAGCACTGTTCAATCAATTATGATCTAAGCTCTCTTCATAAGGTCACTACACAATTTTTTTAAAAGTGTATTTACTTTTTCAGTAGGTAACTACTGTCATATTTAAAAAATCGGGAAAGAAGTTGAGTTCTATAATTTCAGAAACCGAACAAATTTTTTTTCTGAGCTTGAAGTAAATTTAGCATATATAGTAAAATCATCCAGAGGAGTGAAATAATGGTGTCCAGTTGTTGTTTGTTTGAGATTTTAATGTAAAACAAATCGTTTCACAGTACCTCCAAACGCATCACATGGGCTTTTACCATGCGTTAGTTTTGTACTTAGTTTTTTTTAATGCCCATTGCCGTATGCAGAAATTTTCCAAGGGGGTTGGGAGAGGGGGCTTGAGTAAAAGCAAAGTCCTGCAAAACCATTTTAATCTTCTTTCAGAAAAATTAAATCTTTAGGAGAAGTTATTCAATGGCTTTGGAAGGATTAAGTCCCAACCCCCCTTCCTCCTACGTACGCCACTGTTAAACTTGAACCATTTCATTCACCAAAGAGACAAACCAAATGTCAGTGTCTCACCCAAAATTTATTCTTAAAACTAAAAAAAAATATCCAACAGTGTACAAAGGTGGTACTTGAACCCACAAACTAGGATGTCACGCGAAACAGTAGGTGGGTATAAATAAGACCCCCTGACGATGATTTTTATATATAATTTTTTTCTTTTTGCGACCGAATTAAAAAATGTGATTTTTTACATGCTTTAACCAAATAGCCTAAAAGTTGATGTTAAAATGATAGACCCAACTTTTTTATTTAACTTTTATATAAACGATACATTGTCAAGTAAAACAAGCTACAAGCGAAGTTTCAATAGACAGATAGACATGCTAATTTTTTTAGTCAAAAGTTGCCAATTATGAGGTTTTTGCGGTTTTTCCAATTTTTAAAAATTTAGTTTGCTGAAACCAATAGACCTAGAAATTTTACTTTTACCTTGTATGATAGTCAAGCCACTGAGCTTTAATATGCGCATAGACTTTTTTTTGATGGACCATATTTCGCACCGGTGTAAATAATTAAAAATTGAGAAAATCATAAAATTACTATTTTTTTAAAACTATTTTTGTTTTCTGTATATCATCCAACCAATATTAAAGATTTCTTCCGTCAAATTTGTTTTTACATTAGATTTAATACAATCAAAATAAAAAAAAATATGGTCGCAACTGTTTTTCATCTTTATTTTACCTTTAAAGTTGTCTGTAAAATACAGGAGGCGACATTAAAAATTAAAATTTAATAATTTGGTATTCCTAAGGACAGTAATAAATGTTATCAAAATTTGGATTTTTTTCGTGACATGGCAGCTACCCCCATTGGATGATTTGGCGTGGAATTACTCAATACTTAAAAAAAAAACAGAAAGAAAGAATAGCGAAGTCAAATAAAAATATTTATACCTTTTTTGTTTTTGAACAGACGTACTTTTACTGTTTCTTTATACTTGGGAAAAATCTTAACCGTTTTAATAGGGCAACTTGATCCAGAATACATGTTACATTTTCCACAAAGCTAGTGTACATTTCATTAATGTCATAATGAAAAAATTGAAATTTACAGTTTTGCAACAAAATATTAAAACTAAAAAAGTCAATTTTTTTTCCTCTTGTCTGAATCAACTTGGATTGACGTTTTTCCGAATCATGTGTTACTTCTATAAAAAAGTGATCTGTTACCTTTAAAGTAATAAAAACCTTTGCTTTAACAATGTTATCATGATTGATCAAAACTATCTCTGCCCGAGCGCGTGGTTTCATAAACAATATTTTTGAGCCCTACATCTACTAAAATTGATTTAAGTTTTTTTGATTCCTCAGTTTTAAAATCAATATTAAAATCCCCCACAATCAGGATAAAACTATTTTCATCGACAATATTGTCTTCGCACCAAGCCAAAAAGAAGTTTTCAAATTCAGATTTGAGAGAACTAGGAGATCTATATAGAGAAACTAAAAAATATTTTTTTGAATTAAATTTAATAATAGTTTTTTTGCTGTGACGCTTTCAATTCTAATATCGTCCCTTATATACTGTCTTTCTACTGTCGCTGTCAACTCTTTCCAAGTTATAGCCACTCACAAATATTTCTCTATCTTCTATGGCCTCAGTTACGCAAGTTTCAGATAGAGCAACAACCATCGGAGACTTTTTTTTAAAATTAGTTGAGATATTTCGTCAAAATTTGCAGGAAAACTCGATGCATTAAAATACAATAAAAACAAGCCTTTCGTTTTTATGACTTTGGAAGTTCTGCCGATATCTCGCCTAAAAAATGACCGTTACTTTTGTTATCCAAAACTGGTAAATTGCTTTTTTCATTTTTACTGGCCACTACATTGCTTTTACTAACTACTACATTTTGAATGACATTTATTAAATTTTTTTCATTATTTTTATTACCTGAATCATGAATGTACTTTAGGCAACTATTTACATTTTCATCAAAAATCTCTACAGTACTAATATTAAAGTTATTATTACCATTTTTGTTATTATTAAATATTTCTAGATTTGACGGATAACTCGGTTCGAAAAAAGGCTCACTTTCATGAGTTGAGAAAAAATTGTATCTTCCGAAAATTATTATTAATTAGTTTATTTAGCAAAAAATGCTCTTCCTCATGCCATTATCTTTAAGACATTTATCTTCATTTGTATCAATATGAATAAGATTGCTAAAGCTGTTTCTACGAAAATCTTGTATTGCAACTTTAATAAATCTTACAAGTTTAAGAAGTCCTTTTCGATTCAAATAAAATTGTTTATACACAAATTCATCTTGTTTAAATATATCACCGATGTCAAGATAGTCAATCTGAATTGTATAAGCTTTAAGATTAGTTGCTGTAGTTTTAAAATCACAGTTTACTTGTGCTATGTCTTTTATTTTGCTAACATTAGTCGAAGAAAAATTATTAGGCAAAGGACAAAATATTACATTTGTATGAAAAAACTTATCTGCAAATTTAATTATATCGTTCTGGGAAATACATTTATCATTAGACCCTATTAGTAGTATAACGTAGTCCTTGTTAGTTAGATGCATCTTCTCGTCCATGCTTTCAACAATTTGATTAAATGTTGCATTAGGTTTGCATATTATTTGAATTTTATTGTCGCATCCTAAATAAGTGTCAAGTGTTTCAAATAAATATTTTCCAAATTGATCTGTTATAACAATTATTGAAGGTTTAAGTAGTGGTTGTAAGACTACCGGAACTGTATTATTTTCGTTAAATTTAATTTGCGTACATGCTTGATTTTTGAAAGTTTTTAACTCTGCTTCAAGCACTTCTATGCTAATTAATAAATTATTGTTTAAAGTTTATAATATAGCAATTTCAAAAATTACATCCAAATCATCAGTTTGGGATGTTTTGTTAATCTCGTTTAAGTTTTCTGTTTGTATCAACACTGATTTTACATACAACTCTTTACAATCCGTTTGTGATTCATTATTTGTTATATCCAACGTAGTTTGTGTATCTATATCAACAGCTTCAGCCCTAATTTGAGTCTGCAGAAATGCGTCTTTAGAGTTTGTACTGGTTTGAGTAGCTTTATTTATTCGTATATGATCTGTTTGTATAGCAACTGACGACGTTTTTGCTTTACTATTTTTACAAATTAGGGATTTTTGTTCATCAGTTACTTTTTTTAGTTTATTGATCGTAATTTTGTGCTCATTTATTTGTTTTATATAATCTTCTGCAATGGTTGCTTCATTAAGAAGGGAACTCGACTGTCTTTTTAGGCGAGCGATATAAACATCTTTTTGCATGACAATCCTCCTTAAGCGATTGAATAGTTGCTTTTAATTATTCAAGCGTATCAGGTAATTCATCAGTTGCCGATTCTACGCATCCTTGAGAACAAATAATTAAACTGTCTCTTAAAATTTCATACTGTCTACTCGTACGTACTAAACAACTTTATGCCAAATATTTTTGCAGACTGCACATAGATACAGTGTAGTATCTTTACTTTTGCAACACTTAAATGACATATTTACTATTTAATAATACCAAACACAAAATAATGTTACGAATTTATTGATGCGATATGCACAAACTTACGGCTACTCCTTAATTTGTTGTTCCGGGACACTCATTGAAATTTTATCGCACTTTTTCACAGGTTTTGTTTTTTTTAGAACAACACAACATTTAAATAAAACATTTAGTAGTATTAACAATTAATAAAATTCGCATCTTTACAAATACATAATCGTTTTTTGTTCGCACCAATCAATAGTATATATAGTATATTTCTCGTCGATTGTTATTAGGCTCATTATTTAAAAAACTTTGCTACGTGAAAAGGGGAAATATTTTTAAGGAGCCGATGAAAAGATATGTTTAACGTTTTCTGTGTTTTTGTGTTCTACCCTATATACTAAGTATGTCAACTTTGATTTAATTGATTTATTAAGCAAATTTTCGCACAGGCTATATTGAGGCTATATAATAATTAATTTACTTATAAAGTTTTACTTTATTTACAAAATTTAAAATATTATATTTAATGAAATGAAAAAATGAAAATTTGGGGCAGTAATTGACAAACCATAGGGCGGTATTTACCCAAAATTTTTTAGGATGTGGCAGTAATAAAAAAATCTGTTTTCCCTAATATTTTTTAAAGTATTTGTAAAAAATCTAAACCTTTAGTAAAAATTTGTACATATTCCTACACAAAATACCCGAGATTATCAAACAAAATAAAGAAAACCCCATCAGACCCTATATTATCTTAATATTTAAACACAAAGTTATCGAAAATAGGGCGGTAATAGCTGAATTTACCTTATTCCAACAATTTTTGAAAATTGGCGCTTGGTTTCTGATCATTCAACACTATCCACCAGATTTTTTAGATCTTTTTTGTCTTTGTTAACTTAATTAAATTTACATTTTTTTGTGGGTGTTACCGTCTGTTTCACATATAACTTAAACCCTTGGTAGTCGAGTACTAAATTCCACTCATTAGTACCGCTGACTTCAGAATGAATCAGTTGTAGCACCCTACCGCGAAAAACACTTGCAGTTCGGTATGAATTAGTATTGCTCTTGTTTTAATAGGCTGCGGCTATTTAAAACGGTTTATTACCTTCGCATGAATGGTACTTAAGAAAATTCAATTTCACAAATAAGAAAAAATATTTGTTGGGGAACTCGGATTTGTTTCGGTATCAATACCAATTGTGAACTTATGAATAATTGGTGCAACTCTTAAAAAATAGGACTTTTTTGTAGCCAATGTGGCACCTTTTTTTAAAGAGTAGCTGGTCAAAACCAATTTTAGCCTCAGCAAAATCTGTCAAAATAAATGTCACAATTTTTTCCCTAAATTTAAACATGCTGCTTCTGAAAAAATTATAAAAAAAATAAATAACATTTATTTCTTAGCAAAAAACATCGCCAACTTCGCTTAAGCTGCTGTAAAACATTTCAGCCTATATTTGACCTATCTAAAATTCTTCTTCGGGAAAAAGAACGAAACTCAAACTTTGCACAGTCGCAGATCTTCATATAGTTAACAACCCTTTCAAGTTTCATGTACTTCCATAAAGTAGTAAAGTAGTTACGAAATTTCAAAAAACGTCGAAATTGCCACTCACTTACTCACTCATGTATAGATCATCAAAATTCTACTGTACTTCTAGACATGGTACAAAGCTGAAATTTGGCAGAGTGATAGAAATTATAACCAAACCCTTGGCAAACATCAAAAAGCCCCAAAATTCTAATTTAGTCCCCTGTTAGCTCCCGCTAAATTTCGCGGTTGTTTGTAAATTTTAAAACCACACAATTGGATGACGGACAGAGTACATTTTTCGCGCATTGGACATGCGCACCAAGAATCGGGGAGATCCTTTTCTACCGCCTCGAGAAAATGGCGTGTTAATTTCTTTCTCCAACTATTACATATTTCTACACTTGAAAGTGCTCGATTTTGGTGTACTGAAGCACAGAACCGGAAACTTCAGCCCTTCAGCTACGTGATGCCATCATTAGATCCAGAAGGAGGCCCCTGGAACGCTTTCATTAATTAAAATATATACAGTCCACTGCAGTTATCGTTTTTCTAACTGCGGGCAAACATAAGTGTTCCTTCGACCCGAATTATTTAAATTTACTCCATACGACGGTATTAATAAGTCGGCCATTTCACATTTTCACACGGCGACCACACGGCCTTGAATTTGCCAATCGTTCGACCTTCGGTTTCGGCGCAGTTCACCTGTTTTCGGTCCGCTGCTATGGTAACGCAGGGTCTACCGCGTGGTCACTTCAGTAAACAAAAATCGAGAATCAATCAAAACAAACAACATTTCTCATTTCTGTGAATTGTAAAGAGACCTAGTTCGGGGTTGCCAAACTTCGGTATTTTACATTTGGCACTCAATATTTCACCCTTTCGGACGGAATCTTGGGCGCCACTCTAAGAAATAAGGGAGCTTAGAGCCTCCACCGGCCAGTACGACTAGCTTTTAGACAGTCGAGAAATCGGGTTCATGGAATGGTTGGAAAATTAATGTTTGGGCAATTTAACTAAAATGTACCACTTTTATTTGTCTAACCTTGCTACAAGAATCAAATTTTAATAACTTTCTTACTCTAAACAAATTAAACAGGATTCCCATAGCACAGGCGGTTTCTTTGTCTTAATTTGACACAATTGAATACCTTTCAAAGTTCCAGCAAAGAACAATTCGATAATTCTTTCACGAAACGGTATATAACGGATTTACATGTCCGTTGGCTATCCTATATCTCAAATACCACTTTTATTACTCGGTTTGGTCCTAGTTAAAATGTAGATTCTTTAGTCCGGGAATATGCTTAAAATCAACCCTGTATAAAACGCGTGCCTACCTGTATGGCATCCAAGGTAGGGGTCCGGGAAAACAGGGTGATTTGGGAAATTACCAACTTTGAAACCAACCCTAAAGAACGCGTGCCTGCCTGTATGGCATCCAAGACAGGGGTCCGGGATTAGAGTGGTTTGAGTCTAAGAAACGGGTTAAAGATGAAATCTGCAGTTTTCCTTCGAATTATCTTGTACCCAGGAGGAAAGTGCACATTGTCTTAACCGGGCAAAATCAGGAAAAAGACGCGTGCCTACCTGTATGGCATCCAAGGTAGGGGTCCGGGAAATATACCAATTTGAAATCAACCCTGGAAGACGCGTGCCTACCTGTATGGCATCCAAGGTAGGGGTCCGGGAAATCAGGGTGATTTGGGAAATTATCAATTTTGCAACCAACTCTAAAGAACGCGTGCCTACCGTATGGCATCCAACATAGAGGTCCGGGATTAGAGTGGTTTTAGTTCAAGAAAACGGGTCTTAAGAATCTACAGATTACTTCTGCGTTTCATTGTACGGAGCGGTGGTAAATTGCATCGTTTTCCAACCGGGATGTTAACTTTAAATCAACCCTACAAGACGCGTGCCTACCTGTATGGCATCCAAGGTAGGGGTCCGGGAGTAGGGTGATTTGGGGATTTACCAACTTTGGGACCAGCCCTAAAGAACGCATGCCTACCTGTATGGCATCCAAGGTAGGGGTCCGGGAGTTAGGGTGGTTCGGGATTAGCAAAACGGGTCAAACTGGAAACTACAATTTTCCTTTTGCTCAATCCTATTTACACCAGCTAGGAAATTGCATTTTCTCTGGACCGGAAAATAATGAAAAAATCATCAAGACGCGTGCCTACCTGTATGGCATCCAAGGTAGGGGTCCGGGAAATATACCAATTTGAAATCAACCCTGGAAGACGCGTGCCTACCTGTATGGCATCCAAGGTAGGGGTCCGGGAAATCAGGGTGATTTGGGGAAATCTACCAACTTTGGAATCAGCTCTAAAGAACGCGTGCCTGCCTGTATGGCC
Source organism: Aspidapion aeneum (assembly GCA_963576565.1). Lineage (NCBI taxonomy): Eukaryota > Metazoa > Arthropoda > Insecta > Coleoptera > Brentidae > Aspidapion > Aspidapion aeneum. The sequence goes on from OY755044.1 coordinate 45,383,092, forward strand.
TCCAAGGCAGGGGTCCGGGAATAGTGAGATTCGAATTTAATAAAAGGGGTTAGAAAAACCGTCTGCAATTTACCCAGCAAAAGAAAAACATTTTTGCATTAAATATAAAGAACAGCGTAAAATAAATACTTAAAAATAGCCTACGCACTTACCTTTTGACAGTCTCGGTACCGGTGCACTAGAAATATCGCGAGTTTAGTTTTAGCACTTCTTGCTACGGCGGGCGATGACGGATAAAAAAGGGTCGAACACGATGTGTCGATTGCTTAAATAGCCTCTGTTTGGAAGTGCTCGTTTTTCAGAGGTGGGAGGCCAAAGAAAGCCGATCACTTCCGAAAGGCTCCGACTAACCCCCACGAAATCAGAGGTGGGAGGCCGAAGCAAACCGATCCTTTCCGAATGGCTCCGACTAACCCCACGACATTAGAGGTGGGGAACCGAAGAAAGCCGATTATTTCCGAATGGTTCCGACTAACTTCCACGACATTAGAGGTGGGGAACCGAAGGAAGCCGATCATTTCCGAATGGCTCCGACTAACCCCACGACATAAGAGGTGGGGAACAGAAGGGAACCGATTATTTCCGAATGGTTCCGACTAATTTCCACGACATTAGAGGTGGGAACCAAAGAATGCCGATCATTTCCGAATGATTTCGACTAACCCCCACGAAGGGATTAGACAGTAGAGGTGGGGATCAAAGAAAACCGATCATTTCCGAATGATCCCGACAACCTACGAATATCCCCCACGGCATCTGGAGGCAATAACTTATAATTTCTACTCATGGCCGATGGATTACGACAAATTAGACCTGCCCATGCTTTAGGAGACCTGTCCAACAACTTAACCTAAATTACCCCGACCTAACAAAGATAGAAATTAGTACTAGTACTTCGTTACACCCCCTTTCTTCGGAAAAATGCAAAAATACATAGTGTTTTTGTCATTTTTTTTAAACCTATGCAAATAGAGTAGCAAAACAAACAAAACAACAAAACTCTTTTGTAAAAAAACTACTTAAATCTAATCTCACCAATATTTTTTTTTAAAAAAATCATCAAAATTCTTCTTAATTGGCTTCAGTCATGGCGCCACCATATCCTATGCCTCTGAAGACGGTTAACGAGGTCATATTGATCTATGTTCCCCGGGTACCAAGTACCAAACGGTTATAGAGGACCTACTTAGTAGGAACCCCTGTTAACTTTTACAGGAATATAACAATTTCCTTAGCAGTAGTCTTCAATTGTCATCAAACGGTTAACGAGGCCATATTGATCTATGTACCCCGGGTACCAAGTACCAAACGGTTATAGAGGTCCTACTTAGTAGGAACCCCTGTTAACTTTTACAGGAATATAACTTAATTTCCTTAGCGGTAGTCTTCAATTGTCATCAAACGGTTAACGAGGCCATATTGATCTATGTACCCCGGGTACCAAGTACCAAACGGTTATAGAGGACCTATTTAGTAGGAACCCCTAAAAAAAAACATAATTAACGCAAATGAGCCGGTTTTAAATCTTTAATGTGGATATGTTTTATTAACTTTCCGTGTTCATCTTTAAGATCAAAAACAACGGGCGAAATAACTCGGACTACGGTGTACGGTCCAGAATATTTAGGAGCAAGTTTTGCTGCGAACCCTTTTGCGGCCGAGGATAACGGATGTTCCTTTTTAAAGACTTTATCCCCTACATGGCATCGTCATTCACGTCTTCTTAAATTATAATAACGGCTTTGCGAAGAATACGCTCGAGCTAGTCTAACACGGGTCAATTCGTACAATTCTTTTAGCTTTTGTACACGGTTCGATACTTGTTCTGGATTAAGGTCAGGTTCTTGTTCAATATGATCTTCCTCAGAGGGTAGGATTCTATGTAATGCATTGGGTATTTCTAACTCACGTCCAAAGTTAAGAAAAGGCGGAGAAAATCCGGTAGCCTCATGTCGGGAGGTATTATACGCAAACTGGAGATCAGACATGTGCAAATCCCATTTGCGTTGTTCATTCTCGGAAAGTTGTGCAATCATTGTTTTTATGGAACGATTAGTTCGTTCTACAGGATTATCCTGGGGAGTATAAACAGGAGTAAAACGGTGACGGATACCATAACTTTGTATGATCTCACGGAAAGCCTTACCTTTGTACTGTACACCATTGTCACTTATTACCACTTTTGGACAACCGAACCTTGAGAGAATTAACTCATGTAAGGCTGGAGCAACATGGTTAGCGGTAGCTTTTCGTAGAGGTCGACACTCGACCCATTTGGTAAACCTAATCTTGAAACATTACAACAAACGAATGTCCTTTAGCTGATCTCGGTAACGGGCCAATTAAGTCTGTAGACACAGTAGCCCACGGGTCTTTATTGAGTGACGGTTGCATCTTTCCTGGAGTCTGCTGCTGCGAGACCTTGTACTGCTGACACAAAGAACAGGATCGGACATAGGCAGCGATTTCTCGAAACATGCCTGGCCAATAATACCGCAACGCAATCCTAGCGGCGGTTTTAGCTATTCCCATGTGTCCAGCAGTTGTAGAGTCATGGTTTTCTTGTAAAACCTGCTCTCTGACAGTCTTCGGTATACACAGTTTCCAAGGGTCTGAAAATTCGTCATCTTTTAGGTCAGAAATATCCCAGAAATGCCTATACAATCGCCCTTCTCGTACGCAATAGTCTGGAAATGCTTTCGGGTTTGTTTCAACTTCAGTTAATTTGTTAGCATACCAGTTACATGGAGTAAAATTTGCTAAAACAAATACTGGATCAGCTTCTGGTTCGGATTCGCCAGTTTCTAACGGATCTCTAGATAGCGCGTCTGCAATCCGATTTAAAACTCCTTGACGATACTTTATCTCAAAATCGAATTGCTGCAAAAACATCCGCCATCGGGCCAACCGGCCAGATGGACTATCTAAAGAAAACAACCAACGGAGAGACTGGTGATCAGTGACAACGGTAAAGTGGTATAGCTCTAAGTAGGGGCGCATTTTCTCTACTCCCCAAATTATAGCAGCGCACTCTTTCTCTGTCACACTCATTTTACGCTCGGTAGATGTAAGAGTTTTACTTGCGTATGCGATTACATGGTCACCATCTTGGTAATGTTGAATTAAGGCCGCGCCTAGTCCGTATTCCGACGCATCAGTCTGTAAGACAAATGGCCTAGAAAAATCTGAACAGGCCAAAACAGGGGCCTCAGTCAGACATTGTTTTAACTTGTCAAATGCGGTTTGTTGAGTTTCAGTCCAAATAAAGGGTTCTCTCTTTTTCAATAACTTGTTTAACGGTGTTGCTATCTGTAAAAAATTTGCAATAAATCGACGGTACCAGGATGCAACTCCCAAAAATCTTCTTAGTGCCCTTTGATTTGCTGGTGAAGGTATCTGTAAAATACTTTCCACTTTTCCTGGATCGGTGCCGATTCCTTCTGGCGTTATCATGTGACCTAAGTACTTTAACTGTCTACGGCCAAACTGACATTTTTCTGGGTTAAGTTTCAGATTTGCGGTCTTTAAACGGCGAAAAACTTCTCGTAAATGCTCTAAATGAGAAGCAAAATCCGAACTTATTACGGCCACATCATCAAGGTACGGAAAGGCAAACTCTAGTTCGGGTCCGATTACTATTTCCATTAGTCGTTGAAACGTTGCAGGCGCTGCATGTAGTCCAAACGGCATAACTTTAAACTGGAAGAGCCCTCTTCCTGGTACAGTAAAGGCAGTAATTGGTTTACTATCTTCGGTAAGTGCTATCTGCCAATATCCTTGCTTTAGATCAATAGTGGAAATGTAGCGGGCTTTACGTAGCTTATCCAAAATGGAGTTTATAAACGGTAAAGGATAAGCATCCTTATGAGTTACATTATTTACTTTCTGAAAATCTATACAGAAACGAAACTGCCCGTCTTTCTTTCTGACCATAACAACAGGTGAACTCCACGGGCTACATGACGGTTCTATAATACCTTCTTCCAACATTCTCTCTACTTCTTCATTTATAATGGCCTGCATCTTCGGATTCTGAGGACGGTATCGCTGTTTTATCGGTTCTGTGTTAGGTTTTAATTTAATTTTATGTTTCACAAGCGGCGTTGTGCCTACGATTTGCTCAAATTCTGTGAGTTCTCGGTCTAGAAACGCATCTAGACGTTTTTGCTCATCTTGAGTCAATATCAGCTGATCAGGGTTCTCGATAATAGATATCAAATCTACAGGATTATCACTACTTGCAGCAAATTGTATGTTTTCGTTTAAGAAATCTAATTGAACTTTATTTCTGCGCATAAAGTCAACTCCTAATATTAAATCTGTCGTCATACCAGGTAAATACAACAAAGTATCATTGTAAATCTTTCGTTTTACCTTAAGTTCTGGCAAGTATGCAATTGTAATCGGTATAACGGCACCATCGGCAACTTTTGCATGGGTAACGGGTGAAGTTTGAGCTTGAATCTGTCTTTCTTGACAATATTGCGCTAGCTTATCTCCACAATAAGACTTTTTAGCTCCGGTGTCTAGTAAAGCGGAATATTTCTTATCAAAAATCATTACGTCAACATGAGGTCGACCATCGGTGCATAATGATATTTCATCGGTCTGTGAGGCCTGAGTGTCGGGTAGCTGTGCTGGCCTCGGGTTTTGACAGCTCCCATTTAGTTTTCCTGCCTGGAACACAGACAATCTCTGGAAAATATTCCATTCTGGCCACACCTTGAGCAAAACACTTTCGGGGTGCCTCGGCATTGGTTTCTCAGGTGCCCTGTTTCTCCACATCTCCAGCAAACAGCTAGTGTGTTAATTTGTCTGGTAAATGTTCTACCTTCCCCAGAAAACGTTATCTGTTGCGTAGGTCGGTTTTCGGATCGACTGGGTCGATTTGGTCTTGTCTCTTGTCTGGGATTAGAATTTCTTTGATCCTGATTATGGTCCATTCTATTTTGGACGGGCGGACTCGATGGACGAGTTTGTGTGAAACCAGAGGTGCTAAAGGTGGGTGGCCTTAAGTCTTGCCGAACCCTTAACTGTTGACTTGAATTAGGTGGCGGTCTAATAGGTCGAAAATTCTCCACATTTGTGCGGGTCTGGTTGATTTCTTCTCTAAGTAGCTCGTACTCTCGTACAGCTCTAGTAAATGTCGAAATATCAATAAAATCAGATCTTTTAATCTCTCGTCTATATTCTGGTAATAAATTCCTGTACAACCAGGTTAATTCTTGCGATAAAGGGTACCCTCCGTGTCTGCGGAGAAGCGTCTGTAAATCGGTAATATACTCAGATACCGGCTCATTTGATTTTTGTATTCTCTTAGCTATCTCAGCCTCGAGATTTTCAAAAGAATTAATCGGAAAGTAGTGATTACGGAATTCATTAACAAAAGTTTCCCAGTTTATCCAGTTTTTTATGTTATTGCGACACCAAGCCGCGGCCTCTAACTGAAATAATTCTGGTAATAACGGTATGAAGGACTCTCGGTCAATTTGATGAGCGGTACATTTCTCTTCCAACTGCTCTATAAAAGACGTAGGGTCCCCACGCCCATTAAAACTGATTCTCCACTGACTTACATTAAAATGTTGATTAGTCGGATTACTTATCGGATACTGTACACGAGACGGGTTTTGAGTACTAGTAGGAATATTTAGACTTTTATCCGGAGGATTTGCGTTATTTACATATGACTGATGTAGCGTTGCCGGGGCATTTCTAAAGCCGCTTAAATCGCTAGAAAACATAGGATTTGTTACGGGTATCATGAACGTTTCAGCGTTACTGGTGGTTGAGGTCGACGGATTCTCATATTGACATGAGGTACTACTGTAAGGTACGGGTAACTTTTGGTAATTTCTTATTACCTCAGGGTTGGACTGTACATTTTGACTAAGAATTATGGGCGGTATACGGTTGTTAGTATTTGGAATTGTTGGATATTTTGGCATTGAATCGTAGGAAAAGGTCGAGATCAAGGGGATTTCATTTTGCATAGTTGTATGCGATACTGGGGAATTAAATTCAACGGATGAGCTGGGTATTACTTGTTGGCTGACGTTATTACAAACGGATGTGGTGTTGGAACTAGTCGGTAGAAAATACGGTTTTGTTAGGTAATAAGTTGACGGGTAAGATGGTATATACGGTTCGGTAGTGGTCGGTATGGTGGAGTATTGAAAACTTGTGGTTATCGGTATGACGTTTGCAAGGGTATAATTTGAATCGCACTGTTCGGTATTATCGGCGGTGCTGGGTATGTAAATCTACAGTTGTCAACTTGCGAACTGGTATTTGGTACTAACTGGGTAATATGCGGTGCTTGGTATACGGAGGTATTAGTTTGGTGTACAGAAGGGGAGCTCAAATTCAATCTAAGGGGATCCTGATTAGGGAAAAATGTAAGTACTGGGTTTGTGACGGAGGTGATACTCGAGGTCGGAATTTGTACAACGTTGGTAAAGCAGGGAATTTTACTGTTGGTAAATGTTTGATAAGACGAGGTTATGGGAAAACCTACGGTACTAACAGAAAAGGTAACGGAAGTTTGTTGTGTATTTACAGAGGTTATAGGTTTATTGTAAACCACGGACATCATTGGGTTACTGGTAACTACGGGGAGCTCGTGTACAGTCGGGGTCAACCTCGGGGACTTTCGTTCTTCACGAATATATTCTCTGAGCCTTTTTCTCTTAAGTTCCATGGTTCCTTCCATGGACAAGCCAAAATGCAAGAGAATTTCGTCCATCTCGCTTTTCTTAAGATGATTAATCCAAGCTGATGTTGGCAAAACCTCAAGTTGGGTTCCAGACTCCGTGGAGTCTTCTTTAGATATTGTATTATTTTCGCCCGTTTACTTTTCCGGCATCTTTCCAAATAGGGGCTCAATATTTAAGTCGGAGTCAGAAACGTAACCGTTGTCATTTCCATGTAAAGACATTTTTATTAAGTTAGTTTTTTTTTAACTACTTGAAAATCTACAATAAGGATTTTTAATTAAAGCCTTTTAAACACGTGTTTGTCTAAGTAAAATCGGCTAAAGACGGAAATAGTCGTTATTTATCGGTTTATCGTATATCCGAACCGATCCCAGAAAGTAACTTCACTCTAGATGCAATCGGATAGGTTCGGGAGATTTTGGGTATTATTGGAAACTATCGTTTTCCGAAATGTCCCGAAGATGAACACATGTCCGCAATCGACTAAAGTTCAAAGAATCGGGTTTTATCGGCTACTACTGTTATTCCGCGTCAACGCGAAGCAAAACACGTGGTTGATTCTAAAAATAAGCTAATCTAGAAAACACTTGTGACCCAAACGCAATCGGATAAAGTCGGAAGAGTTCGGGTTTTATCGGTAAAAGACGGAAGTATTCGTTATGTATCGGTTTATCGTCTATCCGAACCGATCCCAGAGATTAACTCTACTCTAGATGCAATCGGATAGGTTAGGGAGATTTCGGGTATTATTGGAAACTATCGTTTTCCGAAATGTCCCGAAGATAAACACGTGTCCGCAATCAACTAAAGTTGAAAGAATCGGGTTTTATCGGTTATTACTGTTATTCCGAGTCAACCCGAAGCAAAACACGTGGTTGATTCTCAAAATAAATTAATCGAAAACACTTGTGTCTCAAACGCAATCGGATGAAGTCGGAAGAGTTCGGGTTTTATCGGTAAAAGACGGAAATATTCGTTAATTATCGGTTTATCGTCTATCTGAACCCTAAACCAAATAAATAAATATTACCTACAAAATACTGAGATAGAACAAGTTAATATCATGAGAGACCTAGGAGTGTTTTTTGCAAAAGGATAAATCTTTACTTATCACATTACAAATATCACTAATAGAGCCTTAAAAATGCTTGGCTTTATAAAACGTCATACAAAAGATTTCACAAACATTGATTCATTAAAAACATTATATTGCACTCTAGTGCGCTCCATACTTGAAAGCAACTCATCTGTTTGGTCTCCCTATCACTCTACTTACATATCAAAACTTGAAAAAGTCCAAAACAAATTTCTTAGATACATAGCTTTTAAACTCAGAATTCCTTTTGATAATATAGATTACACTGAACTTAGGGCACTTCTAAAGCTAGATACTTTGGATACTTTGGCTCAGAGAAGAACTGCAGCTGATCAAATTTTTGTTTTCAAACTTATTAATGGTAAAGTGGACTGTGCAAGTCTGCTCTCATCACTTAGATTCTATGTACCTCCTCGCCTACTAAGAGATCCTCACTTCTTTGAAACAGAACAACATCGAACTCTTATGGGCAAAATAATCCAATCAATAGAATGATGCAAAATGCGAATAAATTAGAAGTAGACTTCTTCAATACCTCATTATACACAATTAAAAAAATAACAAGAAATCATTGATAAAAAATCTAATCATATAAGTACCTGATTTAACAACATTAAAAATGTGATTTACTTAAAGTACCTTAATAATAATAATAATGATAAAAATAAAACTAAAACTATTATTATAACCTGATCATTAATGTAATGTAATACTAATATTTAATAGATATAAATTACTGGAATGTAAATAAGATTTAAGTAGAATATATTGTAAATTTTACCTTTCAAGTGGGGCAACCCGTTAATAAAACAGTAAAACAGTAACCGATCCCAGTAAGTAACTCTACTCTAGATGCAATCGGATAGGTTCGGGAGATTTCGGGTATTATCGGAAACTATAGTTTTCCGATAATGTCCCGAAGATAAACACGTATCCGCAATCGACTAAAGTTGAAAGAATCGGGTTTTATCGGCTATTACGGTTATTCCGAGTCAACCCGAAGCAAAACACGTGGTTGATTCTCAAAATAAACTAATTTAGAAAACACCTGTGACTCAAACGCGATCGGATTAAATCGGAAGAGTTCGGGTTTTATCAATAGCTATAGTTTTCCCGAACTGGCCCGAAGAAAAACACGTGCAGCAATCGGCTATACTCGGAAATTTTCGGGCTTTGTCTGTTATAACGGCGATTACGAGTCAATAGTAGTTAAATAAACGTTTAGAATCGAAATAGTTGGGGCTTTAAGTCAAAATTGAGGATTTTTCAATTACTTAGCGCAACGCAGAATCCTATTTTATAATCAAACAGACGGACTATTCTTTTTGACAGAATATCAATATATTATGATATGATAACGGCAATGTGTCAAATTAGAAACAGTGTAAAAGTGGTAATAACTTCCAACAAAATTTAACAAAAGGGGAAAAGAAGGACGTTGGGCGCCAAATTTGTAAAGAGACCTAGTTCGGGGTTGCCAAACTTCGGTCTTTTACATTTGACACTCAATATTTCACCCTTTCGGACGGAATCTTGGGCGCCACTCTAAGAAATAAGGGAGCTTAGAGCCTCCACCGGCCAGTACGACTAGCTTTTAGACAGTCGAGAAATCGGGTTCATGGAATGGTTGGAAAATTAATGTTTGGGCAATTTAACTAAAATGTACCACTTTTATTTGTCTAACATTGCTACAAGAATCAAATTTTAATAACTTTCTTATATATATATATATATATATATATATATATATATATTTATCGGTTTCACAACGTTCTACGTCTTCCGATACCCAATCTCCACTCGTTTCTGTTTGCCCATAATTCATCATCTAGGCCTCTTATTCTTATTTCACTATCTATTCCTTCTCTCCAGCTTCTCCTTGGTCTTCCTCGTTTTCTTCGGCCAGTTGGTTTCCATTGTAATATTTGTTTAGGTAGTCTTCCATCATCCATTCTTTGTACATGTCCGTACCACACCAGTTGTTTTGTTCTTATATCATCCACTAGAGTACGTTCACCCACTGTCATAATTTCTCTTATTCTTTGATTGGTAACTCTTTCTCTTTTTGATTTCCCTGCTGCTCTTCTCCAATAGTCCATCTCCGTAGCGGAAAGCATTTTTTCTGTTCTATCTTTGATTGGCCATACTTCTGAGCCGTATGTAATAATACTTTTTACAATGGTGTTATATATAAGCTTTTTGTTATGTTTTGATATACTTTGGTCCCAAATTATTCCATTTATTAAAGTTATTGCTTTTCTTCCTTGTACGTTTCTATCTTTTATAGCTTTGTCTAGTGTTCCGTCAGCTGTAATTTTTAACCCAAGTATTTATACTCATCACAGGACTGAATTCGCTGCCCAGTATTTAAGATTAGATCCTGTTTCGTTCCACCAATACACATATACTCTGTCTTATTGATATTAACCTCTAGTCCCCACTTATTGTACTCGTCTATTAGTTTTCGTGTCATATATTCGAGGTCGTCGTAATCCTGAGCCACCACTATCTGATCATCGGCGAAACAAAGAGTATACAAGGTGGTTTCATTCAACGGAATTCCCATGTTTTGGCATTTTCTCTTCCAGACTTTAAGGACCTGTTCCAAATATATCTTGAAGAGCGTAGGCGAGATACAGCAACCTTGTTTAAGACCTTTATTTACTAGAAAGCCTTTGGTTAGTTTTGCTTTTATTTTAACTTTTGCCTTACTATTGCGGTATAACTCTTTGATGGCCTTAATTAGTTGTACGCTTATGTTTGTCTTTTCCAACGCTTTCCAAAGTAGATTTAGTGGTATACTATCATATGCCTTCTGCAAATCTACGTAAAGCAGATGGAGCTCTTGTCCGTATGCCATTTTCTTTTCAATAACTTGGGTTATACAAAAGAGATGATCTGAAGTCGATCTACCCGCCCTGAAACCAGCTTGTTCTTCTGCCTCCATATCTTTATATTCGCTCTCCACTTTATTTCTTATTATTTTGCCATATATTCTGCTTAGCGTACTAGTTACAGATATACCTCTATAATTGTCACATATATCTTTCCTTCCTTTTTTGTGTATTGTGGATATATATGACGTTTTCCACTCAGTTGGTACTACAGCTCCATTTAAATATCTTTGGAAAAGATTCCGTAATCTACAAAACAATTCTTCAGTGCCATATTTAATAAGTTCAGCTGGGATATTTCCGGGTCCGGCAGATTTACCGCTTTTTAAGGTTTTGCACACGTTTTTGACCTCAGATATTGTGAGGGGTACTGGAGATCCCATCGTTCTAATGATATTGTCTCTTTCGTCTTCCTTGAATTCTGCTCTATCTTCAGTTAAAAGTTTTTTAAAATGCTCATCCCATTCTTTGTCTGGTATTGGTGAAATAATATCTCTGCATGTTTCTTTTTTGATCGATCTTATAGTTTTCCAGCTTTCGGTACTTCTCCTACCTCCTAAGTAAGAATCTATTTTCTGGCACTTTTGCATCCATGATTGATTCTTCTTATCACTGATCATTCTTCTCACCTTTGATTGCGCGATTTTGTTAACTTTCTTACTCTAAACAAATTAAACAGGATTCCCATAGCACAGGCGGTTTCTTTGTCTTAATTTGACACAATTGAATACCTTTCAAAGTTCCAGCAAAGAACAATTCGATAATTCTTTCACGAAACGGTATATAACGGATTTACATGTCCGTTGGCTATTCTATATCTCAAATACCACTTTTATTACTCGGTTTGGTCCTAGTTAAAATGTAGATTCTTTAGTCCGGGAATATGCTTAAAATCAACCCTGTATAAGACGCGTGCCTACCTGTATGGCATCCAAGGTAGGGGTCCGGGAAAACAGGGTGATTTGGGGAATTACCAACTTTGAAACCAACCCTAAAGAACGCGTGCCCGCCTGTATGGCATCCAAGACAGGGGTCCGGGATTAGAGTGGTTTGAGTCTAAGAAACGGGTTAAAGATGAAATGTGCAGTTTTCCTTCGAATTATCTTGTACCCAGGAGGAAAGTGCACATTGTCTTAACCGGGCAAAATCAGGAAAAAGACGCGTGCCTACCTGTATGACATCCAAGGTAGGGGTCCGGGAAATATACCAATTTGAAATCAACCCTGGAAGACGCGTGCCTACCTGTATGGCATCCAAGGTAGGGGTCCGGGAAATCAGGGTGATTTGGGAAATTATCAATTTTGCAACCAACTCTAAAGAACGCCTGCCTACCTGTATGGCATCCAAGATAGGGGTCCGGGATTAGAGTGGTTTTAGTTCAAGAAAACGGGTCTTAAGAATCTACAGATTACTTCTCCGTTTCATTATACGGAGCGGTGGTAAATTGCATCGTTTTCCAACCGGGATGTTAACTTTAAATCAACCCTACAAGACGCGTGCCTACCTGTATGGCATCCAAGGTAGGGGTCCGGGAGTAGGGTGATTTGGGGATTTACCAACTTTGGGACCAGCCCTAAGGAACGTGTGCCTACCTGTATGGCATCCAAGGTAGGGGTCCGGGAGTTAGGGTGGTTCGGGATTAGCAAAACGGGTCAAACTGGAAACTACAATTTTCCTTTTGCTCAAGCCTATTTACACCAGCTAGGAAATTGCATTTTCTCTGGACCGGAAAATAATTAAAAAATCAACAAGACGCGTGCCTACCTGTATGGCATCCAAGGTAGGGGTCCGGGAAATATACCAATTTGAAATCAACCCTGGAAGACGCGTGCCTACCTGTATGGCATCCAAGGTAGGGGTCCGGGAAATCAGGGTGATTTGGGGAAATCTACCAACTTTGGAATCAGCTCTAAAGAACGCGTGCCTGCCTGTATGGCCTCCAAGGCAGGGGTCCGGGATTAGAGAGATTCGAATTTAATAAAAGGGGTTAGAAAAACCGTCTGCAATTTACCCAGCAAAAGAAAAACATTTTTGTATTAAATATAAAGAACAGCGTAAAATAAATACTTAAAAATAGCCTACGCACTTACCACTGACAGTCTCGGTACCGGTGCACTAGAAATATCGCGAGTTTAGTTTTAGCACTTCTTGCTACGGCGGTTCGGTTAATAAAAAAGGGTCGAACACGATGTGTCGATTGCTTAAATTGCCTCTGTTCGGAAGTGCTCGTTTTTCAGAGGTGGGAGGCCAAAGAAAACCGATCACTTCCGAAAGGCTTCGACTAACCCCCACGAAATCAGAGGTGGGAGGCCGAAGCAAACCGATCCTTTCCGTATGGCTCCGACTAACCCCACGACATTAGAGGTGGGGAACCGAAGAAAGCCGATTATTTCCGAATGGTTCCGACTAACTTCCACGACATTAGAGGTGGGGAACCGAAGAAAGCCGATCATTTCCGAATGGTTCCGACTAACTTCCACGACATTAGAGGTGAGGAACCGAAGGAAGCCGATCATTTCCGAATGGCTCCGACTAACCCCACGACATTAGAGGTGGGGAACCGAAGGGAGCCGATTATTTCCGAATGGTTCCGACTAATTTCCACGACATTAGAGGTGGGAACCAAAGAATGCCGATCATTTCCGAATGATTTCGACTAACCCCCACGAAGGGATTAGACAGTAGAGGTGGGGATCAAAGAAAACCTATCATTTCCGAATGATCCCGACAACCTACGAATATCCCCCACGGCATCTAGAGTCAATAACTTATAATTTCTACTCACGGCCGATGGATTACGACAAATTAGACCTGCCCATGCTTTAGGAGACCTGTACAACAACTTAACCTAAATTACCCCGACCTAACAAAGATAGAAATTAGTAACTTCGTTACAGATTGATGTGTTCCATATCATTTCGATATTTAAAACAATTTTCATCAATTGCGATATATTAGTGCATATTTTCGACAATTCGTAATTTTTCTATATCAGAAGCATTAATTTAGGGTTAATTGTATGTTTACCGACATTTCTGTGATTAGATGTGTTCCATATCATTTCGATATTTAAAACAATTTTCATCAATTGCGATAAATTAGTGCATATTTTCGACAATTCGTCATTTTTCTATTTCAGAAGCATTAATTTAGCGTTAATTGTATATTTACCGACAATTTCGTCATTTCAAAGGTAAAAATCATGTCTATCAAAAAAGCCGTGCAAAAATACAAGGGTTTTTTATCTGCGATCACCGAGTGTTATGTGTTTTCACAAACCGCGGCAACGGACGCAAAAGCGAGAAACGAGTTTCAAGTGAGGTATTCCGATTTGGATGAAACCTTCGATAAATGCATGTTGGCACATAATGATGTCATTATGTTGATAGACGACTCGGACGATGAGGAGTTTAAAACGCAAGATGCGATCCTTTCAGAAGCTGGTAAATATTTTTATGCGTGTAAGGGGGTTTACTCTGAAATATTTCCGGTTGAGGCTCCATCCTTTTCGGGATCATATGTTCGACAAAACGAAACTCCAAAACTCAAAGAGTTAGGTATTCCCATATTTCGAGGTGATAAAAAATTATGGCCAAGCTTTTTCGATCTTTTTAATAACATTATAGATCAAAATCAAAGTCTAAGTAACGTTCGAAAACTTCAATATTTATTTTCATATCTCGAGGATGAGCCTTTAAAATTGATATCAGGGATTAGCTTATCTGATCAAAATTATAAAATTGCTTACGACAAATTAGTCAATAGATATCAAAACAAGCGAGACCTCGCAAATGATGCTTTAAGCACAATTATGAACTATACATTAAAAAACAAGTCAGCTAAAGAATTGCGTAATTTAATTGACACCTTTTCCGAATCCCTAGAAATTTTAAAATCACTTAGCTTTGACGTTGACAGTTGGGACTTTATTATTTTTTTCATTCTGTTAGAAAAATTGGATATTCCGACGCGTTCAAATTTCGAAATGAGTCACGCCAATACTAATACCGAAATTCCCACTTTTCAGTCACTTTTTTAATTTCTAGAAAAAAGATGTAAAGTTTTGGAATCACTTCCTCAATCAACAGCACCCAAAAAGGTGCCCACCTATCAAAAATCAAATTCTATGCAAAATCAGTTTGGGCAAAAGCCTACCTATAAATCATCCAATTCGCCATTTATAGGACTGGCTGGCACCTCAACTAATTCAAGTACGGGAATAAAATGTTTCTGGTGTAATCAAGGTCACGTGCTTTCGAAATGTCAAACATTTCTTGACCTCTCGCCTATCGAGCGCCTATCTTTCGTCAAGCAGAAAAAATTATGTCTAGCGTGTTTTCATCCCTCGCATGGGGTAGACACGTGCAAATCAAAATATTCATGCAGGACTTGCAATAGTAAAAGGCACCACACTTTAACTCATATCTTAGAAACTAATAAAGAGTCTGGAAGCCAAGATACTAGTCCTGTCATTCACACACCACCTGTCAATAATCTTCATGTGTCATTAAATACCTCAGGACCTTCAGGTACCTTTCTTTTATGCACCGCCATAATAGATGTTATGGACGGTTGCGGAAATTTTTAACCTGTAAGGGCACTGCTTGATTCTGGATCACAGACAGGATTCATCAGTGAAAAGTGTATTCAGCATCTTAATGTTCCTAGGCGAAGTTACACCACTGAAATATTCGGATTAAATCAAATGTCTTCTCTTACTTCCAAAGGGCTCGTTCAATGTCACATTAAGCCACAAGGACAGGTCACTCCTTTACTTAATTTCGAAGCAATTGTTATTCCACAACTATGTTCCAATATGCCTACATTCACTTTGAACGATAATCAGTGGAAATACTTGGAAAACCTTAAACAACCAAAAGTCGACGTATCATGTTTTTTGGCACATCATTGCGTACTAAAGCCGGAAAGCTTAAGTACAAAATTAAGGGTAGTCTGGGATTGTTCGGCAGTCACCCCAAAGAATATTAGTCTCAATGACACGTTGTTATCTGGACCGAAACTTCAAAAGGATATTGCTTCTTTACTCCTTACGTTTCGTCTTAATCCTATTGCCTACATTGCTGATATCAAACAGATGTTCCATCAAGTCCTTATCAATCCTTATCACCGTCCTTATCAAAGGATATTGTGGAGGTTTTCTCCACAGGACACACTTTCAGTGTGGGAACTTTCTACTGTCACTTTTGGCATGACATGCTCACCTTTTCTAGCCTTGCGTACATTAAATGAGTTGGCAGAGAGAGAAAAGGAACGTTTTCCTATGGCTAGCACTGTTCTGAAAACGTCAATTTACATCGACCATATCTTGGGAACTAGCCCTTCGCTTTCTGAAGCTCTTTTTCTTCAAACGGAACTCAATAATTTGTTGAAGTCGGGAGGATTTGAACTTAAAAAATGGGCAAGCAATTGTCCTGAGTTATTGGCAACATTGCCAGAATCCGATCGTCAAATGCCTCTCTCTTTTGACAATGATGAACCACACTTTATCAAAGTTTTAGGCCTTCAATGGCATCCAAAAAACGACATTTTTTATTATCAATGCCGAATGAAGGACAAGCTCCCAACTAAACGTTCTATTTTATCTATCATAGGAACAATCTTCGATCCCTTAGGTTTTCTTTGTCCCTTGTTGCTACAAGCAAAATTTATTTTGCAACAGTTGTGGATATCGAAAATAGGCAGGGACGAAGAACCAGATTCTTCTATCATCGACTCTTGGAACAAACTTCGTTCTGAATTCCCGCTTCTTTCCAATTTTCAATTACCCCGACAAATCAAACTGTCAAAAACCAATACCTGTCAAATCTTCGGCTTCTGTGACGCTTCAATTCGAGGTTACGCAGGCGTCGTATATTTTCGTGTAGAAGAGGAAAGCAATATATCTATTTCTCTCATATCTGCAAAATCTAGGGTCGCGCCTATAAAGTCACAAACTTTCGCTAGGCTAGAACTCCTAGGCGCATTTCTTTTAAGCGATTTAATTGACTTCGTCTTATCTAGCTATGAAGGAAAAATAACTTTTACAAATATCGTTACTTTTTGCGATTCGCAAGTCGTATTGCATTATCTTTCATCCCCTCCTAATCGCTGGCAAACCTTTGTTGGAAATCGTGTCAGTAGAATCCAAGAAATCATTCCCTCAAGCTCATGGCGCTACATTCCTTCTGCTTTAAATGCAGCCGATATTGCGTCACGAGGGGCCACCCCTTCACAGCTCATGCCACATGACATGTGGTGGAACGCACCGTCGTTTTTGTGGTCTCTCGAAAACGAATGGCCCGATTTTCATAAATCAAAAATGCCGATTGATTTCGGAGATATTAATCTGGAGGAAAAGCCAAAGGTCTGTTGCAATGCGATAATTGACGTTAACTTCTTAGATCAGCTTCTTATCAAATATTCATCTATATCAAAAATTCAACGTATCATTTGTTATGTCCTTTGAATAGTTAACTTTTTTCAAAACCATTCCTATCAAAAACCCACTAAGCCGCCGGACCAAAAAGTTATTTTTGAGAATATTGTTTTTCCTACCACCGGTGAGATGCAAAGTGCGTTATACCTTCTTATCAAACGCGTTCAAGGTTCTTGTTTTTCTGAGCTTTTTTCCGCGTTATCTAAGGATAAACCAATACCGAAACCTTGTCGAAAACTTTCACCTTTTCTTGATGAAAATAATATCATTAGAGTCGGTGGCAGATTACAAAAATCTGACCTTTTGTCTTATTCTGCAATCCCCGTCTTACTTTCGAGTAACCATCGTTTAACTACTCTTCTCATCGAGTTCGCTCATCGACAATACCTTCATCCTGGGTTTAAAACATTACATAATCTGCTTTTACAGCAATTTTGGATATTATCTGCCAGACGGGCAATTCAAAGAACCATATCGAAGTGCTTGCAATGTTTTAGAATCAACCCTAAACCCTATCGACCGCCCATAATGAGTTCACTTCCCGGTCATCGAATCAATCAACTTAAACCTTTTTCGAGTGTAGCTATCGACTTTTGTGGACCTTTCTTTGTGATTCCTCATCGTTACCGTGGTTGTAAAGCTTTCAAATCGTATGTCTGTGTGTTTGTCTGTACGGCCACACATTGCGTGCATTTGGAATTAATCATGGAACTGTCCACCGAAGGGTTTGTAGGTGCATTCCATCGATTCGTTTCCAGACGTGGAAGGGTGACGCAATGCTGGTCAGATCAGGGCAGTAATTTTATAGGGTTTCGTAACCAATTACTTGATTACGCAAGAAGTGCGTCTACCAGACTTTCTATTCGTTGGCATCTGGGACCTCCTCTCAGTCCACATTTCAATGGCCTGGCAGAAGCTGGCGTCAAAAGTTTTAAAACTCACTTTGTTCGAGTAGTCGGCGACCAGAAGTTGTCCATCATGGAAATGTCCACCCTTACATGTCGCATAGAAGCCGTACTTAATAGTCGCCCTTTATCTCCTGCCTCTTCAGACCCACACGATCTTCAACCTCTTACCCCTGGGCATTTTTTGACCCTTGAACCCCTTAACTCAGAAATTCCGGAGTCAGATTTGTCCGAGGTTCCCCTAAATCGGCTCTCGAGATGGCAACTAATCCAAAAACTACATAATGATTATTGGAAACGGTATTCTGTAGAGTATTTGCATACGCTACAACAGCGACACAAGTAAACTGATTCGTCCCCAAATATCAAATTAAATGATTTGGTTATCATAACGAGTGATCACATCCAATCACCTTTGAAATGGCCAGTCGGTCGGGTTCTCGAATTGCATCCCGGCGGAGACGGTCAAGTGCGTCTAGCGACGGTACGAACGGCTACCGGTGTTTACAAGCGGCCAGTTGTAAAACTGTGCCTCTTGCCAAATTAAAACTAATTTTCATTTTTCTACCTATTACCGGGTATTACAATAGGCTTTTCTTTATTTTTATTTTTTTTTTGAATTTTTGTTTGTTTGTTTTGCCTTTTTCGGGTTTTCGTTATCTCTAAATAAACTTACGCTACTTATCTGTTTTTCATTCATTTATATTTATCGGTCGATCATTTTTCTTATATCTATATCTGTCCGGCTGATATTCTAAAATTGTGTGTTTTCGACGGCAGTTATGTTAGCTCCCGCTAAATTTCGCGGTTGTTTGTAAATTTTAAAACCAGACAAATGGATGACGGACAGAGTACATTTTTCGCGCATTGGACATGCGCACCAAGAATCGGGGAGATCCTTTTCTACCGCCTCGAGAAAATGGCGTGTTAATTTCTTTCTCCAACTATTACATATTTCTACACTTGAAAGTGCTCGATTTTGGTGTACTGAAGAATAGAACCGGAAACTTCAGCCCTTCAGCTACTTGGTGCCATCATTAGATCCAGAAAGGGGCCCCTGGAACGTGGAGAAATTGGCTGCAAACTGTGAGTACTTTGTTTCTGATTTCCGTTGTGTGGTACCAGCAATTAACTATGGACCTTTTGATTATTTCGTGATTACATATCAATATATTTATGTTTGTTCGCGCTTTAAAAATATATACAGTCCACTGCAGTTATCGTTTTTCTAACTGCGGGCAAACAGTCCCCTCCCCTATACATGTAAAGTTATTTTAAAGTAACATTGCCAACTTCTAGTAATGCTGGAGAGCTGAGCTTTAGCAGACTGATAGGAAATATGGGAAACTATGGGAAAAAATTTAAAGACCCCAAAATTTTAATTTGCTTCTCTTTCCTACAAATGTAAAATTGGAAGGAAATTAAAAAACTTCAAAATTTTAGTTTCCATTCCCTATAAGTGTAGAATTTTTATTTGCCTTTAGTACTTACATAAGAAAAATGCTCCAAAACTTAGGATAGTTATTTAAAAATAAAAGAATATTTATTTTATTTTTTGTTTTGATTTCAAATTGCAACTCGTCAGCAAAGTCCCATTCGGTCAGCATCAATTGACTTACCAAAGAATTAGCTGCCGGTTGCACATATTTTAACGCCTGCTTGCACTAGACTGTTAATGCCTGTTTGCACCCACCAACCTTTGTGTCCGGTCATATGTTTTCTTGCTAGAATAAATGGAAATCGCTCTTCGATTTTCATTAGAAGAATCCACTATATTATTCCTGCTGTTTATATTCGTATTCCCTTCTAGTTAATAGTAAATTTTTCTCACTGACTACTTTTTAGATCACTGTCGGTGAACAGTCCCTCTTGTCTCTCGAAAAAGCTCGTTTTGATTTGACCATACCCGAGACTATTCTGTGGGCATACTTCCAGTGACAGCACCGTCTTTTCATTCTTTGCCTTCAAAATTTTCCATGGAATAAGGTTATAAATTTTAACCGTTCGTTTTTCATAAATTAATTTATGGCTTAAAAATAGTTAAAAAATTTAAAATATTTACAGCGAATGATTCGCTGCTGTGTGCACTATGTGCAGACATTTCTTTTGTGACTCGATTGATAGTTTTGAGTGAGAAATTCATGGATGAATTTCTGGCTGCCCCAAACAAAGGGTGGGTAATATATTTTTCTGTTAATTAATTATCTGCATTTTATGTCAAGCTATTATTTCTTCTATCTATTGGCAAATTTTCTAAAGGCCATGTATCTTTAATTTAGGATTTTTCGTCCGGCTCTCTTTCTACCCTTCTTCAATCAGAGTGCCCTCGTGGTCGTCGTCACAACCTGCCTCTTATAGATCTCCTCAACAGAGACCTCCTCAACAGTTTGTGTCTTTGACGTTCACTCTCCCTCCGGTACCTGTTCAGCTACAATGACCTGCTCTATGGCTGCCTTATTCTGCAGATGCCCTAATATGCCTTGCGGAGCACTCACCTGCCTTATCCTCTTTGGGACACAAAGAGCTTGATGGTGGTAGCAGTTTTCAGGTGGGATCACTCCTTTTTTTTTATAAAATATATATTTATATTTTTCCTTTTTTTTTTTATTTAATTAGGCGGTTTCGCTCCATAATTTTTGATATCCTCATAGTTATTATTATTAAAGTTAATATTGTATGCGCTCGCTATGTGGCCACGTATCGGATAAAGCAAGAGTGATTAGATTTTTTTTATGAACAATTTTCAATTGTAGGAATGTACATAACTAATTTGTTGATCATACAAAGTTTTGAATTCAGTTAAAGTGTATTTCTTTCAAGGTACTAAATTATAAAAAGGTTGAAGTTATCTTAAAACAACACTTGGTAAATATTAATAAATATATTTCCTTTTTTAATATTTATTAAAAACTTCACTTCAACTTATTACCAAAAAAAGGTGGCGCTCAAATAGCAGAAGAGTTTCCTAATCCACAACCCAATGTCACCAGACAAATGAGCAGCCGTACGCACTTTGTAAAGTATTATTGGTTTGTCCTGGCAACAGAATAAACAAATAATGCTGCATAAGTAAATGTAAAGTTATGTAAAATTAACATTTCCCACTTTCAGAAACGCTAGACAGCTGAGCTTTGGACACACCAATATTTGAATTTAGACTGGTTCTCTAATACTCGTAAAACAAAGCAATTACCAAAAAGCCTAAACAAAGCCTCGGAGCAATAGATGGAAATTCTCAAAGACGAAAAAAGCAAAGACAAAGGACTATGAATATAGCTACATGGAACGTACAGGGAGTGAATCAAAAATTGGACCTTATTGCAACCGAAGTGCAGAATTGTAAGATCGATATCATTGCACTTACAGAGACAAAAAAGAAAGGAACAGGTACGAAGTGTGTCGGCAATTTCGTCCATATATTCACTGGAGTCCCAAAAGAAAGAAGAGCAGCCAGAGGGGTATCCTTATTAATAAAGAAAAACCTAAAAAATAAGATTACCGACTACGATTGCATTATTGAAAACATACTTCGAGTGAACATGAAGATGCTTGGTCATAATATAAGCATAATAGCAGTCTACGCACCATCAGATGACGAAAAAGTAGCTACAAAACAACTGTTCTTTGACCAACTTGATGAGACTATCACCAAAATCGGTAATACCAGAGAAATAATTATGCTTGGCGATTTTAATAGCCGAAATGGTAGACAAACCCAGAGCAAAGTGATAGGACCATTTGGAGAGGAAGTAACAAATGATAATGGCTTAAGACTGATGCAATTGTGTGAAACCCACAACCTAAAAATAAATAATGGTTTTTTTAAACATAAGGATATTCATCGATATACCTGGATTCAGCCAACAAGAAATCTTAAATCAACCATTGATTATGCTATAGGTGGACAACACTCGCAATTAAAGTGGTATGATGTGCGAGCACTTCGTGGTGTTACCTGTGGATCTGACCACCATCTGGTAAAAGCAAAAATATTATTCCCTTTAAGAAAAACAAATAAGGACGAAAGTATTAGAGAAAATGAAAACCTAGAGTGCATCGAAGACAACCAAAAATACAACTTTAGAAGTCTAGAAATCGAAAGTACTCAAAGATTGTATCAGAACCGATTAGATCAAAAATTAATAAACACAAATCACTCATTTGAAGAGATATATACAAACATAATAAAAAGCTTGAAGGATCAAGCAACGAAGCTGTTGGATACCAAGATAATAGAAATAATAGGAAGATGTGGTGGACGGAGAAAATACAGGAAATGGTCAAAGAGAAAAAACGCACATACTTGAAATGGCTCAGTACTAAAGAACAAAGAGACCTAGAAATCTACAGGGAAACCAGAAGACAGCTAAGAAATTTGATACGCACAGAAAATAAATTAACTGTCCGAGCGCAAATGCCACGATATCAATACACACGTAGGAGGTAGGCAGAGTTCTGAAGTATGGAAATTCATTTCTACAGTAAAAAACCCAACAAAAGAAAAAGTAAACATCCAGATCATCAAACCAGAACAATGGACAGAATACTACAAGGGACTGCTGCAGGAAACGAGGCCCGAATATCTGGCAGCCTCTCCGAGGAGAGACATAGAAGTACACGGAGAGGAAGTAATCATCGAAAAAGAAATGATAAAAAATAGTATTAAAAAGCTTAAATCCGGAAAAGCTAGCGGACCTGGAGGAATATATGCTGAAATGCTCAAATATGGATCAGAGAAACTAATCGAAAATCTCACATATATTATCAATCAATGCATAAACGGACATCCAGTACCTGATGATTGGAAAATTGCATTCATATCCTCAATACACAAAAAAGGAAACAAGCTGGATTGCAACAATTACAGAGGAAAAGGATTGAAGGGAAAGTCCAAATACTTCACAATCTAGATTGTGAAGTATTTTGGACTTTCCCTTCAATCCTTTTCATTATGATTCTACTTCACCCTGGAGAAATCTACGATTCAATTACAGAGGAATTTCAGTAACCAGTACTCTCAGTAGATTGTACGGTAGGATTCTTAGAGATCTAATAGAGAAGGATTTTCATGAACAAGAAGAAGAAGAGCAAAGTGGGTTTCGTGCAGGCAGATCTTGTAGTGATAATGTTTTTTGTCTTAAACAAGTAACTAAGAAAAGGAGCGCCAGAAATATAGAGACTCATGTTACCTTTGTGGACCTACAAAAAGCATATGATACCGTTCCAGTAGAAAAACTATGGACAGTGCTAGAGCAGACTAATATCAATCATACATACATAAAAGCGATAAAAGAACTATACAAAGGGTCAAAATCTAAAATTAAAATTGGAAATCGACTTTCAAAAGAATTCCTGGTAACAAAAGGCTTAAGACAGGGATGTTGTATTTCTCCAACTCTTTTTAAAATATATATCGCAGTAGCTCTAAAAAACTGGAAACGGAAAGTGCACGGCATGGGAATACAACTTAACGACCGATTTACCATATACACACTACAGTTTGCTGACGACCAAGTAATTGTAGCTAATGATAAAGAGGATATGGAGTATATGATGAGAAAGTTAATGGAAGAATACCAAAAGTGGGGATTAACAGTGAACGTGGACAAGACACAGTACTTATGTATTGGAAACGAATCCAGTGAGTTAGAAGTAGACAATGGACAAGTAATATCTCCATGCAATGAGTATGTATACTTGGGTGTCACATTTGATAAGACAGGAACAGACTGTAAAGAACTGTAAAAAAGAATAGTAAAAGCAAAAAAGGTTATTGGATGTCTTAACAGTATTTTATGGAGCAGAGAGATAAAAAAGAATGTAAAATTTAACATATATGAAACAATGGTGAAAAGCACGCTCTTGTATGGAATAGAGACTTTTCGCGTAACAGAAAAATACAAAACAAAAATGGAAAGTGTCGAAATGGATGCAATAAGAAGATCAATGAGAATATCTAGAACAGATCACATAAGAAATGAGATCATAAAAGAAAGAATGGAAATCGAAGGAAGCATAACGGATGACATCACTAAAAGACAACTGATATGGTACGGCCATGTACAACGGATGAACGACGAAAGATTACCAAAGCAGGTCCTAGAATGGCAACCAATAGGGCGCAGAAAAAGAGGGCGTCCTAAACTAGAATGGCAACAGTCAATCCAAAGATCAATGAGTCAAAAAAATCTGACAGAAGATGATTGTCAGGATCGAAGGAGGTGGAGAATAGGCGTCGGACAACGTAGAAAAACGTTCTAAACCGACTAAATAAAAAAATATTTGAATTTACTTTCTTCCCCTACAAATATAAAGTTATGTAAAAGTAACAGTGCCCACTTCCAGGAACATAAAAATTAAAAAACCCCAAAATGTTTAATATGGCATTGCAATAGTTTTAAATATTATTGCGCATATTTTACTGCTTTAAAACTTAAATATTATCCAAATCCTAAAATAGTACTCCGTAAAAAGAATTGAGATAAACTTAAAGACACGTTCTCCAATACAAATTTCAAAATAAAAGGTTTTTACTAGTTTGGAAATGTGTTTCTATAAATCTGGCTAATACGGCTGTAAATAACTGAGGCACAGTCCTAAACTAAACGTAAAGAAGTTTGGCTGTAATAGCAAAGTTAAAAAAAAAAACATTTTCAAACTCGAACCTTTCATTTTAAAATTTGTATTGAAGAACTTATCTTATACTTTTATGTCAAATCTCTTTACGCAGTACCATTTTCGCGTAGTTGGCTTTTTTACATGAAATGTTTTTGTTATAATAAAACTTATAGTTTCCTCCCAATAAATAAAAACAAACAAAATTTCTTAAAAAACAGCAAAAGTTCTGATTTACTGATTACAAAATCCTTCAAATAAGTCCAAATTAAAAAAAAATGTTTCGCTTTTTTCGCTTTAATTATGGAATCAGCTTAGAAGCGTACTTGATCCGTAAGACTCTGCTTGGTATGTGTTTCCACTAACCTGTTACAGGCTTCTAAGAACTAAATCAAATTGCCGCCGAACCTCCTTCAAAATTTAAGTCTAACCTTTTACCGAAAAATATATAATTATAGGTTTCAGTGCTCGGACCGCAACATCACAGAAAGATTAGTTTGTTGCTATTTCCTCTATGATTTTTGACCATCAGAAGCCGAAATCTTTTACCCTTGGGCTGTCAAAAAACATTAAATGGTTCTTAATGATACAGTAGCTCCCGAAAGTTTTTTTTAATAATGTGTATAAGACAGTTCGTTTGGAAGGATGAATGTTCGTCAGCCATAGATAACAGAATAAGAGAGCTCTATGAGCCCTCTTGGATTGATCACAAAGTAAGTCGTCCAGATAAGCGCAAGCAGATACGAAGCTCGTATATGCGAGATATCCTTCGATTTTCAGGGTATATTTAAAAAACTACTACGAAAGTTGTAACTAGGTCAACTTTAACACTTCACTTATATCGTCATTCCCTAATTAGATTTAACTTCCTAGTGTGCATTTAGCTTTGCAATTAGGTTTTGTAAAAAAAAATATTTAAAATAAAGTGAAAAACGCGATAATGAATGTATCTCCTAACTGATCGATCTTATGTCTATTTTACTAAACAGGGTGTCTTATAACTTAGGGGCCATAGGTCAACAGGTGATAGAGGAGGTCATGCCTGATAAAAACGTTCTTATAATGCATGGGTGAAAACTCTTTCTTTGTCGAGATACAAAGCATCAAAGTTGGCGATTTTTTGATAATAACTTTTTAAAAAACGCAGTAAGAATATGAAATTGGGTAAAGTCGTGTATTAGAACAAGAGCAATAATATTTTTTTTTTTAAAAACCGTTTTTTTGGTATAAACTTTTATGATTGCCATATTAAACGCAATGTTTATTAAATATTTTTTATTAATGAAAACAAGTCTCTAGCGAGGCATATTTTTAAAATATCATTCATATTTTTTTAAAGAATAAGTAAGCAAAAATTTATTTTAATAAAAAAATATTATTTTCTATACTTTGACAGCCTGTATCTACTCAACTTGTAATTTTATCAAAAAAGGGAATCACATTTTTGAATCACAATCAGCTGAGTATCCAGCTGGCGTGACAGATTTTCCTTTTTTTGTAAAACCCTTTTTCCCCCACTGTAACTGTAAAAATGCTATATCTTAAAAACAAATGTGTGTTTACCCCATGTTATATAAACTTTTTTTTCCGAAATAACCTCCTCTGTCACCTGCTGCACTATGGCCCTTAAGTTATGGGACACCCTCCATATATAAATCAGTTTATAACGTTCTCCGCCGTCTTCTGATTTCCAGTCTCCATTAGTCTCGGTTGGTCCAAAGCTTCTCATCTGCTCATCTTTCTCTGACGTCTCTGTCTATTCACTCTCTCCAATTTCTGTCTTCCGCAATTTTTTGTACCTGTTCATACCAAGTTGGTTAATTTTTATGTATTCCGGTATTTTGTGTTTAAAATCCATAATTTCTCGTATTCTCTCATTTCTCACTCTCACCAGTTTTGATGTTCCGGAGCGTCTCTAATAATCAATTTCAGTGGCTTTAAGAGACGAGTTTTTTCTTTCAGAGGCCATACTTCACTTACATAGTGAATCTAGCAGCTTTAAATCCAGCTTGTTCTTCGGCCTCAATATCACCGTATTCTTGCTCAATTCTCTTTTTTACTATAGCTTACCATAGACTCTTGAAATAGTACTAAGCAACTGATGACACTTTTCACTATGCTATTGTAAATTCTATGTTTGTTTTGTTTTGATACCGCCTTATCCCAGAGAATACTGTTGAGTTGTCTAATTGCTTATCTTCCTTGGTTATTTCTGTGTTTGATTTCTTCATTAAATCTACCGTCATTATTGATGTGCATTCCCAGATATTTGTACTTTTTGCATTGTGTTATCTGATGTTGTTGTTCCAAGATAAGGACATGTTGTTCCCCACGAATCGCATATATTCCGTTTTCTGAAGGTTTACCTCCAGCCCCTTATCGTACCTATCAATTAATTTACGGGTCATATATTCTAAATCGTCGTAAGCTTGATCCAGGATTATTTGATCATCAGCGAAGCAGAGAGTATACAGTACATAAACGTTCAGTGGTATTCCAATATGTTCGCACTTTCTTTTCCACGTTTTCAGGTCTTGTTCTAAATAGATCTTAAACAATGTTGGTTACAAGCAACAACCCTGCTTCAGACTCTTATTGATATTAAACCCCTTTGATAATGCCTGCCCTTTCTTTATTTTGCTTGTGTTTTCTTTATAGAGTTCTTGAACAGCTTTTATTAGTGTTATGTTGATGTTGGTTTTTTCGAGAGCCTCAAAAAATTTTAGCTGGGGTACACTGTCGTACGCTTTCTTAAAATCTACGTAGAAGGGGTGTATTTCTTCATCACGTGCCGCCTTTTTCTCAGTTATCTGTGTTATTGTGAATAAGTGGATCCACAGTGGATCTACCAGCTCTATATATATTGTTCTTCGGCCTCAATACCACCGTATTCACAGGGATTCCTCTATAATTATCATATACGTCTCTACTTCCATTCTTATGTATCGTTATTGTGTATGACGTTTTCCATTCTACTAGCAAACTTTCTCCATTAATGCATTTCTGGAACAAGCTAGTTAATTATGCCGTGTTTTAACAAGTCTGGAGAGATGTTACCTAAGGTAACTGATAATGAGGGTTCTTCATGAGGAGCACAGCACTCATCATCAGTTACCTTAATGTTGCACGGGCCAGATTTTTAGTTTTTCGGTGATTGACAAATTAGTTCAACTCCTTTGGTATTGATTGGGGATGCTGATGTTCCTATTTGAATGTCGGATTATGTATGTGTGGATTATACTATATATATATATATGTATATATATATATATATATATATATATATATATATATATATATATATATATATATATATATTTATCGGTTTCACAACGTTCTGCGTCTTCCGATACCCAATCTCCACTGGTTTCTGATTGCCCATAATTCATCATCTAGGCCTCTTATTTTTATTTCACTGTCTATTCCTTCTCTCCAGCTTCTCCTTGGCCATCCTCGTTTTCTTCGGCCAGTTGGTTTCTATTGTAGTATTTGTTTAGGTAGTCTTTCATCATTCATTCTTTGTACATGTCCGTACCACACCAGTTGTTTTGTTCTTATATCATCCACTAAAGTACGTTCACCCACTGTCATAATTTCTCTTATTCTTTGATTTGAAACTATTTCTTTTTTTGATTTCCCTGTTGCTCTTCTCCAATAGTCCATCTCCGTAGCGGAGATGTTCTATCCTTGATTGGCCATACTTCTGAGCCGTATGTAATAATACTTTTTACAATGGTGTTATATATAAGCTTTTTGTTATGTTTTGATATACTTTGGTCCCAAATTATTCCATTCAAAAAAGTTACTGCCCCTCTTCCTTGTACGTTTCGATCCTTTATAGCTTTGTCTAGTGTTCCGTCAGCTGTAATTTTTAGGCCTAAGTATTTATACTCATCACAGGACTGAATTCGCTGCCCGGTTTTTAAGATTAGATCCTGTTTCATTCCACCGATACACATAAACTCTGTCTTATTGAGATTAACCTCTAGTCCCCACTTATTGTACTCTTCTATTTGTTTTCGTGTCGTATATTCGAGGTCGTTATAATCCTGAGCCACTACTGTCTGATCATCGGCGAAACATAAAGTATACAAGGTGGTTTCGTCCAACGGAATTCCCATGTTTTGGCATTTTCTCTTCCATACTTTAAGGACTGGTTCCAAGTATATCTTGAAGAGCGTAGGCGAGATATAGCAACCTTGTTTAAGACCTTTATTTACTTAAAAGCCTTTGGTTAGTTTTGCTTTTATTTTAACTTTTGCCTTACTATTGCGGTATAACTCTTTGATGGTTTTAATTAGTTGTACGCTCATGTCTGTGTTTTCCAACGCTTTCCAAAGCAGATTTAGTGGTACACTATCATATGCCCTCTGCAAATCCACGTAAAGCAGATGCAGCCCTTGTCCGTATGCCATTCTCTTTTCCATAACTTGGGTTATACAAAAGAGATGATTTGAAGTCGATCTATCCGCCCTAAAACCAGCTTGTTCTTCTGCCTCCATGTCTTTATATTCGCTCTCTACTTTATTTCTTATTATTTTACCGTATATTCTGCTTAGCGTACTAGTCACAGAAATACCTCTATAATTGTCACATATATCTTTCCTTCCTTTTTTGTGTATTGTGGATATATATGATGTTTTCCACTCAGTTGGGACTACAGTTCCATTTAAATATTTTTGGAAAAGATTCCGTAATCTCCAGTCTAAGTCTGTCTGTCTGTAACGACCAACGCGCATAACTCGAAAACCGCTTGGTCTATTTTAATGAAATTTGGTACCTAGGCTGGGTCTTGGGTCGAGATGGTCCCATTTGAAATGAACAAAATCCACCGAACACAAACCAAATAAAAGGGTGGGGGTAGATTTCAAAAATTAGAGTTTATGTTAAAATATGGCGTGTGTGATATCAAACGAAAGGTAATTGAGTCTGGAGTTAAACAAAATACATTTTAATTTATTTTAAAAAAAGGGTGGGGGTAAATTTTAAAAATTAGAGTTTAAGTGAAAATCTGGGTGTGTGATATCAAACGAAAGGTAATTGAGTCCGGAGTTTAACAAAATACATTTTAGTTTTTGTTTCTTTAAGGGTGGGGGTAGATTTTAAAAATTTGAGTTTACGTCAAAACATGGCATGTGTGGTATCAAACAAAAGGTAATTTAGTCTGGAGTTGAATAAAATATATTTCAGTTTTTAGTTATATTAGCTCACACGTAAACTATAACTATAGTACCTAGTGTGAGCTTAGGGGCCCATATATTGGCAGAGTATTTTTTGTGGATTCATAAAATATATGTGGAGAATTGGGACACGGGTTAACTGTTTAGACCAGATTCTAATGTTTAATTTAGAATCGCTATTCAAAATGTGTTAGTTTGTTTGAAGGCTGAACTTAATTTATATCTATACTGTTTATCAGTTATCTAAGGCTTTTAACTACAAAAAAGCTACAATTAAGTATAGCTAGGTAAAGATTCCGGTAATTATATGTTTTCTTTATTATTTCTTATTTATTTCACAAGAGTCTACGTAATATATAAAGAAGTTGTATTTTATTCTCCATTCGTAATAATAGCATTTATAGAACATTTATCATGATATACATAAAATAGAACAAATCGAATAAATATTATATTTGTATTATCTCCATAAAAAATATCTCGAACCTAGAACGAAAGCACCACATCCCAAACGTATTAATTTTTCTGTAAATCGTTTCGGTTCGGTTCTACCCCTGTATGTCATTATCTAGGCAATTATGTCTTCTATAATTCGTCTAAAATATCAGGCTATATAGGGTAAAAAATTGTTTTTGAGATCTCATAAACTAAAGCCCTTCATATGGACAGATTTACATGACTTTGTATTTTCTCCATAAGAAATAGCCTGAGCCTCAAATCATAGCACAACATCCCAATCCCAAAAATTATCTGGGCAATTACTTCTTCTGTGATTCATCTAAAGTAACAAGCTATATAGCGTAAAAAGCTGTTTTTAAGATCTCAGAAACTAAAACCTTTAACTTACTGTCGTATGGACAGACAGACAATTAAACTACAGACAGACGTCATACCGATATTGCTAATTTAGGTTAAAAACATCCAAATATTATCCAATTATATTCGGGTCAGGAAGGTAAAAATTTTACTATAGTCCATTACTTTAAAGATAAATAAAAGAAGCAAAAAATATCAAGAAGAAAAACATTATAAAGATATCAAATATCATTTGCGCATACCGCACTGAGGCACAGCTGGCTTATCAGGTGTGATTTGTAGCAGGTATTCCAAAAGGTAATCTTACTGAATGTATGCATAATATACTTACTGCATTCCTTCACAATTCACCACCCATACGAAATCCGTAGACAAATGATTTACAATCGCGAACTGTTCAGGCAAAATACCATTGCCATAAAACACCCGCATGTGTGTGTACTTAGGTACACCAAAAGATCGTAATAATATTTACTTATTAGAAAGATGAAGAGAACTACAACTTCTAGACAAAGTATTAAGCGTCAAGGTTAAGGTTAATATAGCTTAGGCCTACTATAGAAAAGTAGGTTGCCTAAACAGCAAAACTCCAAAGCCAAGTTGAGATTGATGTCATTTAAGTTAAGATGATATAGTTTTATGCCACCTGATTCGAAATGGAGGGGCGGCGTTCACACTACTCATATTTGATCCTAATTAAACTATCTACAACTATCTACCAACTAAGTGTCCCTGAAGAGCCACCATTTTCTCTGTTATTATAGCCAGCAAACATACACAAACCTGGTTATCATCTCTCTAGCTCTTCCTATCTTCTCGACGAAGCACAGTTTGTCGAGCTCCTTTTAGAACCTGAGGCACACAGTCAGGATGTCATTTATTTTCACCCCACGGAAACGCATATGAAGAAACTACCGGGTCATGTGCCTCTCAACGTTACTGACAGGAGCTCTGTTCTCGTACTTGAACGATGTAATAATCCACATCACACGCTTTAACTAATAGCAAACTCCGAGTGGTCCGGTGTTGTGGGAAATGACTTGTGGCATAGTCACCCGCTCTTCAGAGTTAGTGAATTTTACGCGTTTGAAATGGAGAAGTCGGAGAAATTTGCACAATGGAGGTCATTTTGCATAGCACATGACGGCTTGGAGTTAATTTAAAGCTAGCCATTGTCCAACGCATGTAATGGGAATGATGACATCGTCCAAATACGAGAGTAGCTAGCCAGGTAAATTTATTATAATTTAATACATTTGAAATTGTTGCCCATAAACCATCATGTTCAAGCTTTGTCGCAAATTGCTTAAACTGTTTGCGTCCTATTTGCTGCCTCTTCGATGAAATAATTCTATCTTCAACCGCTTGCTCTGCATTAGTTTCTTGTCATTCCTAAGAGTTGTTACCGTTCCACCTTGAGGTTCATCCACTTGTGCCCTGAAACTGTTTTCCGAGAGAGTCTTTGGAGTGCATCAATACATCTTGTAACTAGAATGCTCATGATTTTCCATTTGGGAGCACCATGACATTTCTGGCCTTTGACACCATAGCCGATATATTTAATTAATTCCTTTCTTCCTTTAAAAAGTTCTTCCTTAATATCTTGAGCATTGATGTTTCTATTATCCTGACTGATGAAACGCTTCATCTCTAAGATCTTCTTCTCTTTCTTCGACGTACACAGATTCCCATAGTTGCCATAAATCAATCGGAACTATATCCAAACAAATGGCTCGTGTAAATGGGCGCGAAATTCTTCTCTAATCTTTATAGTATCTCACACATATTTAAATAAAACCCTGCATGCCAGGCCTGGACAAA
This sequence comes from Aspidapion aeneum, assembly GCA_963576565.1. Lineage (NCBI taxonomy): Eukaryota > Metazoa > Arthropoda > Insecta > Coleoptera > Brentidae > Aspidapion > Aspidapion aeneum. The sequence continues at coordinate 45,415,571 of OY755044.1, forward strand.
TAAGCCAAGTTGTTATGCGTCGTCGTCGGTCGGTATTACTGCATACAGCGATTCAGATAAGATCTCTTTACCATATAAGAAGAACATGAAGAAGACTTAATTTTGTATGCGGGTGCTAGATTTCAGTAGCGTAGAAAATCTTCTTTGTTACGTTTACGACAGGTACAATCGCATGCAAAAAGATCATCCGAGAAATTACTTCCGAAAAGAGGGCATCGCGTGACAATATCGGTTGGCAACACTGAAATTCTTTTAAAAGATTGTGGTGTGGTACCACTGATTATTAAAAAAAAATTAATATAATATTTCTACCAATGTCCTAAAATGTATTTAAAAAGATAGCCAGCAGAGATGTGCTTAGCAGTTTTTTTTAATGAACTAGTTCATCTGAACAAGTTGACCAAAATAAACTTTCACTGAACTAGTTTGTTTGAACTATTAACGTAATGGCTATCCTGTCCGTGTTGCCAAGGTCGTGTTAGGCTAGCAATACTTCTTAATAAGCTTAATATTCCGTAATCAAATAGTTCAGTCCATTGTAGCTTAAGCGTGCCACTTAATGCAAGGAAACAGGTGATTTGACTACTCGACTGAACGAACGCCGGATTTTACTTATTAGTTCAACTCAACAGTTCAATTTTATCAGTTCGTTCGTTTCTCGTAGAAAGCACCTCGGTATCATTCAGTATTTCACGAACAGGAACACAGATAATGTACAGAAATAATTGTGTTAAGCCTCGCAAAAGTATTGTCTGTTGCTTCTTATTTTAGAAAAGTAAACTAGTTCGTTTTCCTTGTTGAATGAACTAGTTCATAATTCCAGTTCGTTCGCAAACTACCCAGCGCTTTGGCGAGAAATCAGTGCCGCGTGATTATTTCTGTTGGCAGAAATGAAATTTTGTAGAATGATTAGAGACTTATTGGAATAAAACCTGACTTTATTCTAGACTCGACTTTATTCTGACACATTTGCACAGAAAACTAACAGCTGACCTCTCAAAATTGACATATCAAAGCCAAATTTAATAATACAGTCGCTAACTTCCATTTAATAAATACCAACACTAATAAATCCGGTTTTTAAAGACACAAAGGCCGAATTTTGAAGCAGAGCAGCTGCTTTTTATATGTAAATATGTTAGGTTTTATTCCAATAAGTCCCTATTATTAGAAATGTTAAAATACTAATAACCTAATATTTCCCGTTTTATTATTGGTGTTATTCTTTTGATTGATTTTGTGTATTTTTTTCATAAAACAGAAAAAAATTATTATGATAGTTTCAATATTAGCCATGGACTAACCTCAAAAATTAATAGGCCGCACTTGTTATTTTGGTGGCAACACTGATTTTAATGTTTCCACACTTATAGCGAATTCTTTTGAGAAAGTTAGTGGGCCACTCGTGGTCCACTGACACTGTTTTGGTGCTGTCAAAAAATTGCCCCAGTGGAGTTCCAAAAGAATACAAAAGTGCACTAGTGCAACACGAGCTCGGAGAACCCGTGCCAAAAAATGTGCACTAAGTGCAACACTGGGCTTGTCAGTGTGTCAAAAGAATACAAAAAATTGCTCTAGTTTTCCCAAAAGAATACGAAAACTGCACTGGTGGCGCACCAGTGCTGCACTTTTTTTCCAAAATAATTCGCCATTATACACTTACTTAAGAGTGAGTGAAAACTTGTTAAACTGTTGCCTATGGCAACTTGAACTTCAGAAAATACGAGAAAGATCAGTGAATTCACATAGAACGGTGGAGCTCAGCGGTAAGTGCGGAAAAAGGAGGGTCTAGGGCCCCGCGACGGTGATCGGACTTCGAAAGCTCGAGTGTTTATAAACTGGCAAACGAATGTAAGGCCAAACTTATCAAAAAACGACGCTCCTGCATCTATTTCAGTAATGCAAATAGCGCAAATCCCAAAAATAGTATTGTTAACAGAATTGGGGCAGAACGTCAGACATATGTTGCAGTGATTTTTATGTTTTTCAGCGATATATGTCAGCAATCCATTTTAAGATTAAATAGTGTAGAGTGTTACCACACTAAAAAAACAACAAAAAAAATATGTCAAAATTTAAAAGTATTCAGAAGTTAAATTATCTGTTTTTCTTTTTTGGCGTTGAATATTTTGAACAAAAGGATTAGGTAAAGCTAAATAAATTATTTGAAAAAGGACTTGGTCCTAAAATGTGCACTTCCACCCTCAAACCGACCAAGAGCAACCTATTTTGAGCGGTAACGATATTTGTCTCTGAAATCACATAACTAAGCAACAAAGTGGGTTGTGGAATTCTCAAACGTATCCCATTTTTTGTAGGCGCACGCGTCATTCGAGTCGATTGACTGACAGACATCGAATTATATGTTTTTGTTTATTGCAAATGCAAGCACGTTCTTCCATTTTTCAATAAAAGATTTCACTTTCGTCGATGCTGAAGTCTTTGCTAATATACAAATTTGAAAAGAATGTAGTATAAGCAACTTTCATAATCAAACTTTTGTGAGTTATCCTGTCCAATAGGTACATACCGCCTGAGCCAAAAAAAAAAACGGACAATTTTTTTTCAATATAACTTTTGAACTATATCATCGATTTGAATGTGATAAACCACACTTGGCAGAGAATTAATCAGAGTTTTGACTAATTACATATATTTTCTTTTTGCCATCTCAAAATCCAAGATGATGGACAAAATTACATTGTACCATTCAAAGATGCTCGTTTATTATTGGGTTGCAAACATATTTTATTAATTTTTTTAAATCAGTAAAAAAGCTACATTCTTGCCATGCACAAATGAATATTATACGATTGCCTTGCCAATCATGTTTGCATTTATTTCTTTATAAATTCAATACCAATGAACCGATTTTTATGAAATTAAAAAGAACCCGATGAGAGTTGACTGCTTTATAAAGATAATGATCAAAATTTATCGCCGTCTTAAAAATTAAGATAACGGACAGAATCATACTTGATTCTTCAAAATGACAAAACTATTATTTTCTGCAAATGTTTTAGGTTTTTTTAATTTATAGAAAAGCACTACTTTTCCAAGTCACAACGAGGTACAAACTAGTAAAATCGGTGTATTGCATTGCCAATCCTCTCTGTATTCATTTACTTATAAACTCGTTATTACTGAACCAATCTTAGTCAATTGATTGTTCTTTAAAGATTATAGCGAAATTTGCAATCATCTTAAAAGTTAAGATGTCAGACAGAATTATACTTGACCGTTCAAAGAGGCACATTTATTCTTATTTTCCGAAAATATATATTTTTTTAATTTATAGAAAAGCACTACTTTTCTTCCGCTTAACAAGGTACAAAATAAGAAATTCATTATTACTAACCGATCGTGGTGCCAATAATGGTTAAAACAAAATCAGATTTTTATAGAACCACTACACCGATTTTATTAATTTGCATCTCTTTATGCGGGAGAAAACTAGTAATTTTCTGTAAATTAAAAGAAACTAAAACATTTTCGGAAAATAATAATAAACACGCCATTTTGAAGAATCAAGTATGATTCTGTCCGACATATTAAATTATAAGTTAACTTCACTAAAATTGGCTTAGTAATAACGAATTTATAAGGAAATCACTGCAGATAGGATTGACAATGCAGTCGTATAATCTGCAAAACAATGGTTGAAACAAAAATAGAATTGAGAACCAGAACCACTACACCGGTTTCACTAATTTGTACTTCGTTGTGTGGGAAAAAAGTTGTGTTTTCATTTCACATTTTCGGAAAATAAGAATAAATACGCCATTTTGAAGAATTAAGTATGATTCTGTCCGCCATCTTAATATTTAAGATGGCGATAAACTTTGATTATGATCTTTAAAAAGCAAACAATTTTCACCAGGAGGTTTTTTATTTCATTAAGATCGGTTCACTAGTAATGAATTTATAAGGAAATAAATACAGATATGATTGGCAAGGCAATGGTATACTATGCAAAACAATGGTTGAAACAAAAATATTTTTTTTAGAATCACTAAACCGGTTTGTATCTTGTTGTGCGTGAGAAGAATGCAGCTTTTTAGTAATTTAAAAACATAACTAAAACATGTTCGCAACACAAGAATAAACGAACATCTTTGAAGGGTACATTTAATTTTCTCCGCCATCTTAAAATCAATTGTATAGTTCAATGAAAAAAATTGTCCGGTTTTTTTTGGCCCACCCGGTATATTTAAATGCAATTTTTTTTAATTATAAGTCTATGATCGAAGGACTAGGGTTATAAATTCTTGCTACTAAAAAGGAAAAACATAATTAAATACTCTGCCAATATATGGGCCCCTAAGCTCACACTAGGTGCTATAGTTATAGTGTACGTGCGACCTAATAAAACTAAAACCTGAAATATATCTTATTCAACTCCAGACTAAATTACCTTTCGTTTGATATCACACACGCCATATTTTCACGTAAACTCTAATTTTTGAATTCTACCCCCACCCTTTTTAAAGAAAAAGAAGCTAAAATATATTTTGTTTAACTCTATACTCAATTACCTTTCGTTTGATATCACACACGCCATATTTTCACATTAACTCTAATTTTTGAAATCTTCCCCCACCCTTTTATTTGGCTTGTGTTTGGTGGATTTTGTTCATTTTTAAATGGGACCATCTCGACCCAAGACCCAGCCTAGGTACCAAATTTCATTAAAATCGGCCAAGCGGTTTTTGAGTTATGCGCGTTGGTCGTTACAGACAGACATACAGACACACAGACAGACAGACAGACAGACATACAGACAGACAGACAGACAGACGGACAGACAGACGGCGCGACAAAAAAATTTCCAAATCATCTGAAACGCAAAAATATATAAAAAAATTTGAAATCGGAGCAACTTTTTTTTTCTCGAAAAAATTAGGATCACCATAGCTCACACTACTATAGTATAGTATATGTGTGAGCTAAAAATGACCAGTAGGTATATTTAGTTTTGTCTTAAGCAAATTTATTTTTCTGGTAAACTGAATGAAACAGACCACAAAGAGAGGCCAGGTAAAATCAAACGTATCAATTTCATTAGCCGATCTGTCATGGTTGACGCAATAATTTAGTGCGATTCACCAATTGGTGTTTCTGTCTGTGAAGAGACATTAAAAATAAATCTACATGGACAGCTTAAGAGACCTCGTGGTGAAGTTTTTGCATCAGGACACATTCTGAACAAGATTTATCGTAAAAGTTAAGTTAAGGATCTACAAGTTTTTGGTCAAATGATGGGATTGTGTTTTCATTGAGGAATTAATCCTAATATATCTCGATTTTTTTTTATATAAATAAAAAATAACCTTAGTACCTTAAAACGAAAGTGTATAACCAATGTATCCTTCCTGTACTTACCTATGGATCCCAGACCTGGACAATTATAAAATCAAACATGGACCAACCAGGTAACAAAAGCCCAAAGATCAATGAAAAGACAAATGTTATGAATGGACAAGAAATAAAACAAAAGTAAGGGATGTCAGAGGAAAAGTAGCAAAATTAAAATGGAAATTTAGCGGTCATAATATTAGACAGAAAAACGGTCAATGGAACAAATGTATTGTAAACTGGAGACCTTGGGAATATAAAAGAAGTAGGGGAAGACCCCAAATGAGATGGACGGACGCTGTGACGAAACACGTGGGAGCTAGACGGCTAAATACGGCGACAGACAGAGAAGAGTGGAAGATATTGTGGAAGATATTGGGGGAGGCCTATGTCCAAAGATGGAATGAAGAAGGCTAAGTAGATAGATAGATCTATCTCATAAAATCAACCATATTAAAATGGATGAAGAACACCTAATGAAACCAGAACTGGCTGACTAAAGAGTTTATTACATTATAGAAAAAGAGCCCGGAACATCATTGGAGTTATTAGACAGTAGATCCGCAACGTGACTGGACATTTTACGGGTCACTGCCGACTAAGAGTCCCCATGCAGAGATTGGAACTAACAAAAAAGACCGAATGCAGACTATGTCTGTAGGATGACAAAACAGTCAGACATGTACTGTGCGAATATAACGCAATTGCAGGTTTACGTCAGAGCACTTTCGGCAAAGCTAAGATTGATTCAGAACATCCAGGATTTGCTGAAGGGTTTGAAGTGGCAGGAAAGACCAAAATATTTAGTTTTGCGGTTTTTTATAGGTTTTTTCATAGCTGTGGCATTTTTAGCACCAAAAGAAGGTTTAATTGCGCCGCAAGCGAAACTTTGAAAAAAGTAGATTTTGTTAAAAAATTTAAATAAATGACGCTGCAGAACTAAAAATTAAGTTTTATGTCTAGGAGGGGGGTCGGTTCCTCTCTCGCCCCCATCTGAACAGTGTTCGCCCAAACGGAAGACTCACACTGAAAAGTGAGCAACAACAGACCTACTGGTGGTCGCTGGGGTTGCGCTGGAAAGCCCACTCATATATGAATTGTCATCATCTAACTTAGAACCGTCATATCTTTTGATAATTCAATCGCCAAAAACTTGACTTGCCCCATCTATTTCTATGGTTAGTAGTCTGTTTTGGTTTCATTGTTAACATTAACACACACAAGTATTTTCTAAACTAGAAAATTAAAAACGTCAGTTTTGTTTTCTTTTTGTGGCCATAATTTGAATAATTTCATAACCTTAAATATTAAAAACGTTAAAGAAATGACCAAGTAAATCACACATTATAACACAGATAAGGAAGCGTTATAATACAGTTGGCAATTATATGGAAATTGACTAGAATGTTTTAAGAAAGTACCTACTGCAGCGCAGCCCACGAGAAAGACCGGCCCGGGCGCGGAAATATCACGTGACCGTAAGAGGGTCACAAAAGAACGCCTCCCGGCCAGCTGTCATTATAAAACATGTGTGTTTTCAGTTTTGTTATGTTTGTTTACGTCGATTTTTTTTTAATTCGGGCATGCATTTTATGTGAATTTTATCAAAGTTATTGGATTTTTACCCAAGAACGTGATACAGTCTGCCTGTGCCTGATGACATTTTTGAACAACAATCCATCACTGTTAGCATCTCTAGTTGTTGAGGGAAATCTGTCATTTTTTGTAAATGTTAACAATGTGTCCATACCAAAAAACAAACTGCCAAAAAAAGTTGGAGTTTTATTTTTGGACAGCACCGATACACTTGAAGAGCTAATGCAGTTTATAAGTAATAGACATCCTTAGTGACATTTTCGATAGTGAGAGTAAAAAATGTGTTCAATTGTCATTTCTTATTGAACAATTAGGTCTCTTGAAAAGGTCACCTGAGAATCGAAGATATTGTGGATACACTTTAATGTTGGCTTCATCTTTGTTTATCCAGTCATCCAGTGCATACATGTCAATTTACAAAACTAAGGTAATATGTCTTCTGCACCCTCGCAATATTAAAAAACTGATTTATAAAATATCGCTAACAGATAGTAATCTCTCCGTTAGTGTGCAATATTTAAAAAGTAAGATACAGCTTTTAAAAGAACATGAGTTGGTAGTTAACTTACACATTGATGAAATATATATTAAACTTTGTGCTGGGTAATTTTTGAAAAAATTTTTGACGACCAATACATTCAGTTTATTGAACGTGAAAACCATCTCACTTATTCACAAAATCACTTGTTTCTTTTTAATAAATTATTGTGAAATGTTTTATATTAAAAATTTTTCTTTAGATAAATCTAGCGAGTGTTTTTGTGGAGAAAAACTATTGTCAAATCTTGAAAAAATTAGTTTAAGGGCATGTAAAGTTTTTTAAAATAATTTTATTGAAAAGCTAATGATTTCGTGTCTGCTAATAAATCTTTGAATAAGAACACATCGTCGTTGATCTTACAAACTGACGTACCTCAAAAAAATGCAGTTTTGAGTAAACTATAATACTACCTTATTTGTGTCGTTCTTTCATTTCATACAGTGTCGTAACTCATAAAAATCCTTTAAATAGCACCAAAGTCATTAGATCCAAGAACATTTTTAGTGATATAAATCCAATATAAACTTTCCCTAAAACTTGAAGTTGCTCTCTTGTAAAATAACAATAAATGAGTTTGTAAGATCAACGACGACATATTAAGATGATTACACGCAAAGAAAAATTAAAAAACTTAAAGCTTAGGTTTGTTATGTCCAATTTTAAAAGACTGGTATAGATTTGAAGTAACTAACGATATTACCCAAATAACATTTCTTTATTAATAGCAGAAGCTAAAAGGTTGCCAGCGCCTTTCCTTAAAACCATTAGTTTCAATGTTTGGTCGCTAGCACATTCCCATTACCCTTATATACCCCTTAGACCTCCTAAATGGGACTCCTCAATTGGTGGTGGCAACCTATGTATTTAACTCACTATAAAACCATAAGAAATAAACTCCAGCTTCGCCCTCTAGCGGTTCCACCAGTATAGAACCTTTTAGAGCCTAAAGCTATTATTCCAGGTTCTAAAAGCAACTCAGAAACGTCCTCTATCCTATTATAAAACTAGATTTGGTAATTTGGTATCCTGGCGATTCTGTTGAATACCATAATATCTTTAGAGTAAAGAAGTTTTCCTTTAAAAGCTATGGCGATATTTTAGATTCACAATGGCTATATAAAATAATTTAGGTCATAAAATTGCCAAAAATGTCAGAATCCCAAAATTATTTTATCATCTAAAAATATACCGAGTTTGTCGATCAAATTGCCTGCCAGCTCAAGAATGCTTTTTAATAGTTTTTTGATAACAAAATAACAAATATTTAAAATTTAAAAAAAATCTTTTACACTATTCACCATTAAAAAAGTATGTTTGGTTTACATAAATCAAAATTAAAGTAAAATTATTGTTAAAAACACTGCTAAAACGACTAGATAAATATTTTCTCTTTACAATATTTTTTAAATAAATTTATATACGCCATTATGGTTTTATAGTGGTCACTTGGTTTTATTTGTTACTGTATCGCAACAAGGATTTTTGAGTGCCCTTATGAAACCAACAAAAAAGAACAATGTAAACATAGTCAACATAACCTCACTTAAATTTTTTGTATTTGTTTTTAAAGTGTATTATTCAACACTTTTAAATGTTTTTTATCGTGCAATTTCGACACAATCGAGAGGGCCAGTGCAATGATATTCGTTGTGCCTGCAGGTTGAAGGGTAACCTCTTATATTGGCCGCCTAAACAGGCCTTATCTAGGCCTGGGTGTCCTACCCAGGAGGACGGATACTCAACAATTATTAATTATTGGGCTTTAAATAATCAATCTTGCAACAGGTAGGTACCAGTCTGTACCTAGGTATATCTATTATTTTTACAAGAAATACCTGAAAAAATAAAACACGAAAGTATTTACTTACTTCTGTTAGAACCCTTAAGGAAACAAGGTTTTATAGGGCCGTCTAATTAAATAATATTTAATATACAGCTATGGGTAACTATAAATACAAAAGAATTAAGTTTACCTTTAAGCCTTCCTATAAAACCTTTTTAAAATGCCTAAAAGTAATGGCAAAAACCAAAAGTCTAAAGTTTATATTTACCACTCTTAAAAACCTTAAGGAAACTAGGTTCTATGTGGCCGCCTATCTAATCATATTTACTTTTAAACTACTGGTAACTATAAAAACAAAAGGATATAAGATAACCTTTTAGCTCTATTATAAAAGACTTTTGTGATAACCTATATATACTCCTTTATAAATCACTTTTTGGTTGTATAACACCCCTTTAGGTAATTGGCAATATAAATTACCTTTAAGTAGCCAAATTGATCCTAAAACCCATAACAGCACCCTCTAAATAACCTAGGAACCAAATTAATAAAAACTTGAGTGGTAATAATGTTACTTGGGTATGTACCTAATATACCTGAAGATATTACAGTGCAAATTTTATATAATTTTTTATTTTATAGATTCAGTTCTTTTATCTATAATAAACACATAGATCAGCAAAATATTTTTTTAAATTTTTGCCTATATGAGAACAAAAAATTTTTTTCAATTTATTTAAGTTGTGTAAAAATAGATAATATATTAAGCAATACAATAAGAATCCTGGAACTCCTAAGATCACGTGACCGCCGACTTGCTTATAACGTGCCATGACCGGTCTTTATCGTTGGCTGCGGCACTGCAGATATAGCAAGCCAGATGGGAACTTTTGGGAATTTTTGATAACCAAGATAGTTCCTCAACGAGCTTTATTTTAATAACGTTTCAAAATCACTAAAGGGGGAAGCAGAAATTTGAGGATTAAAAAAAGGTATTCAACCCTCGATAAGTTCCGAACGACATTTCGCGACACACCGCACCAAAACCTTAACTTTCCAACTGGGTTCTCTAGGTACTGTAACATTGTAGATTTGCAAAACTTTTTTGAAAAATTGTATTTTAGAGAAATATTTTTTAACGTTTTTTTTACTCTCCACCGCCTTCGTTGCCACGCTTTTTTCTATCGGAAGTTTGGCAACCCTAGAGATGAGGGTACTATGACCTCTAAGAGATCTGTAGTTTAAGCTAGGGTAATAAAATTTGGCACACATATCGGCCTTCAAATGGCGATTCTTTAACCCTTTCGGCCCTGAATACCATTTTTTTTTATGAAATACTTTATGATTTGAGTATTTATTAACTTACCTAAAACGTTCTCAGGCCTTGAACTTTAATTTTTGAGCGAGGGGATGATTTCACCCCTGGTACATAATTGTACCATCAGGAATTTCTGGTGGTACTAAACTAGCAGTTTCGAGTAAAAACAAAAATTCAAAAGTAATATACCTTTTTTTACAAAACTAATTAAAAAAAATGCTGTACAGGGTGTCCCAAATTGGGCACTTTTAGGGGGTTTAAGGTACTTCTAGGGGAGACAGAGAAAAACTGACCACGCATTGCGAGGCTCAAATTTCAAGAGAACACTTATAGTGAAAACCGTATTTTGAAATATCGTCTCGTCTTTGAGCTACGGGGGCTTTTTGAAAAGTCTGCATTTTGGAAGGGGGTCTATAACTTCGTTATTAGTGGAAATTTTGATTTAGAGTAAATTGCAGTTTTATAGACTTTGTCACGAGGAATTCACTTTTAGTTTTTGAGATATGACATAAAGTTGCATTTTTTCTTATGGAATGGCCTATATTTTAATTAATTTTCGAATTCGCCATTGAATTCTTTTCAAAATGATGTATCATATGTCTTAGTTTGATTGAGCGGTTTAGGAGATATTCAGCTTTTTCACTTATTTCCAGTGCGCTATGATTTCCTGCTGAGGCAGGTCAAGGCACTCCAGTATTTGTATTCTTTTACATAGTCAAAAATATAGTAAGCCTGGTTGGGAAAAATTATAATTCAGCTGACGGCCCTCAAAGCTTATAATTATTCCGTTTAAGTGTTCGGTGGATTGAAGTTCTCGGTATGCCTGTGGCAGCTTCTAATTGTCTCAATGATCGCGAATTATTTTGTTCTAACTCACCAATAATGCCTATCTCCTCTAACTCACGGTCCCTCCTAACGTCATATATTTTGGCCCGCCGCGCCGTTTTGAAAAAGAGCCATACTGAACAAGGTTTGTTTTCAAGTTTGGAAATAGTTGAAATTTACGGTTGTCTTTGTTCGGGATACCTTTGAAGAGATAAGTTTCCAGCGCCCTGTCGATTATAATTACTTTCTCAGTAACATTTTAAGTCGTTTCGTGGCAACATGTGTAATGTTGGTTATGTGAGTTTTGACAAAATAGGTTTTTTTTGTTATCAGTCTCACAGACCTCACGTCACCACTCACGAGTTGAAGTCTTTGGTGGCATTGTTTTATACTTTCTCTTCTGTATTTTATATATTTTCTCTCGGATAACTACAAGTTAAGTTATCTTAATATTGTCGTATAAAAACAGACATAAAAATCCTTAAAAATAGTGACTTTATGGTGGGTCCTTTTTTATTGACTTAAGATTAAGACGAGCCCGTCCACTGTCCACCTATATCGGCTCAAAGTATCTTATCTTAACCTTGTTGGGATTTATGGATGGTGTTTTAAACAATTTCTTTTGAGTTAATTAAAACATCTACATTATTTAATTAAGGCGTTTAGAAAACGTAGTTTCAGGATATTCTCTACCAAAAATGTAGTTTATTTTTTGTTTTTAATTTTGAAATTTTGAAAACTTTACCTTTTGTAACAGCTTTCAAGGAGAATAACAAGGTATTTGGTTTAAATCGACTGGCTAGTTTTATAATAATCACTTGAATACTTTCCCTGTTCAAAATATATAGGTAAAGTTTATCCCCCAAAGGGGGAGCCTGCTACAACAGTTCTTGGCTTTTTTAAAAACGTACAGTTGGTCAGACTATCAAAACGGTCCATGATATGCAACTTTCTTGACGTCACAACCCGCGCCGCGGCCTGATTCTTTTGTTTGTTACGTCATGGCAACACGGATTTCTTTAAAAGAAAATGGTTTGCTAACCTATATAAGAGTTTTGTTTGAAAATAACTGCTGGATGGGGGTCCGCCATCGCGGGACAATTTCTGTTTGCAACACTGAATTCCTTTAGGAAGATGGTAGTGTGGTAACACTGAATCTGTCAATTTTCTTTTTGTTATACACAAAATAAACACAACAAACACTTAAAACAGTACTCGAAAGTAAAAAGGTCAGTCAAAAGAATAACAACACACTACGGGTATTATTAGTTTTAGGAAATAGTCCATAGGTCCGCCATCGTGGGACAATTTCTGTTGGCAACACTGAAATTCTTTAGAAAGATGGTAGTGTGGTAACACTAAATCTCTCAATTTTTCTAGGCTATACACAAAATAAACACAACAAACACTTAAAACAGTACTCGAAAGTAAAAAGGTCAGCCAAAAGAATAACAATATACAGATCGGGTATTATTAGTTTTACGAAATAGTCCATATTATGGTAGAGTTATGAAATTGAAATTGAAATCGAATTTTTTTATTAACTTAACAATTACTTTTTTTTCTCAGGTTATTGTGTGGATGAGTAATATATAAGAGAATTATTGAAATAAAACCAAGCTATAATAGTGCCAGGCACAATTTTGACACCTTCACATTGTAATATCAGCTGTGATCTTTCAACACACGGCCTTTGTCTACTATATGAACCGAAATAAATAGTGCCTTCTTTTATTAATTGAAAATAAACTACGAAAGTTTTAAATTTGACTTTGGTATGTCAATTTTGAAGCATCAGCTGTCAGTTTTTAATGTGAATGTGTCAAAATAGTGCCTGGCACAATTATAGCCTGACTGTATTTCAATAATCCTCTATTCGGTTTTTTTTTATTTAGTGTTACGGGAGTTTCTTTTTAAACGGCCAAATTCCAAAATTTGTCTCAAAAAATAAAAATTGAAATCAACAAAAACTAATTAAATAATATTTTATCAGTGTTGTTAAAGTGATAAACGTCCGAAGCACTTCTATTTTCTCCTGTAGAGGAATAATAAATAAGAATGTAGTCCTCCGCAAGTGTTTAAATATATTATTATTTTAAGCCAAATTGATATTGCCTATTTTTTCTTAAAAAAAGTATAAGACAAAAAACATTAAAGAAAATTAATAATATTTGGATAACTTGTAAATTTTGTTACCTACTTGAACCAGACGTTAGAATCTGATTACAATACTTATGTATTTGATTCCCTGATAACTACTTAATGTGATAAAATAAAAATATATATACAAATATACAAATATACTAATAACAACATTATAGGAGACAAATAAATGTGATGGTTTAGGGGTTTCGAACAATTACACATCTGTTTCGGACAATTACATCAGCAGATAACTGATAAAACAATACTACAATAGTTTAATTTCAACAAATAGTGAACAAAATAAAAAATTATAATAATAAGTTAAAAACCCAATATCGTTTTTCATTAAATTATTTTATTTTTCTGTGCTAACATTTGTGTTTTGTTTTTTTTTTCGATTGCTGAGGTTTTAACAAAATACAAGTTTTTGTGTTTATTTATGCATTTTTATTCAAATATATAGCTTATTTCTTTTTAACATTGTCATTCAAACATTATTAAATAAAATGTTTTTGGAAATATTAAAAAAATTGTTTTTTGCGATTATTTTTTTTCGATATATCGTTCGATACGAATTGAAAATCAATGTCAGGCTTTGGTAGTACAACCTTGCATATAAACCACGTACGTCTTAAATATTTCAGTACTAGGAAAGGGCCTCAAAAAATGACTGCTGCACACGGTGGATAGACTAGACCGGTGTTCGGATCTTATAAATATATGTCGAATTTTCACGTCACTGGTGGTCCAGCTGATTTTTAGAAACAAAAGTTAAATATGATATCAACAACTAATATTTTTTGATTTTTTTGAAAACTAAGGCAACTTTCGTACTATTTTTTAGTATATTCTTATATAATAATATTTTTCAGACATACCAGTCGTTATTTTTTTTAGCCCGCTTCATTTCTCTTTACACAAAAGCTAAAATTCGAAGAAATTAATGTGTTCGTTTCAGCTTCAAAAATTATCCGCTGACCTACCTCTTTGTTTACTACCCAATAGTCCTCGGTTCACCTTTGATACTAAACGATCACATTCAGTTTGACTTGTAGTTTAAGTTTTGTGTAAAAAAAAGTAAAGCGGGCTAAAAAAAAATAACGACAATACGTCTAAAATAACGAAAATACGTCTAGAAAATTACATTTTATAAGGATGTACTAGAAAACAGTAGAAAAATGGCCTTAGTTTTCAAAAAATTAAAAAAATATTAGTTGTTCCGTTGTTCATAACAGATCTAACTTTTGTTTACAAAAATCAGCTGGACCACCAGTGACGTGAAAAATTCGACATATATATATAAGATCCGAACACCGGTCTATTCTATCCACCGTGACTGCTGCAAGCGTGCCGACATGTTGGATTTCAAATGAACCTAAACGTATGGCTTGGATAAAGTCAGGGGACTGATAATGGGTGCCGCGCTCTCAGCGCCATCTCTTTTTGAAGCTTAAAAACACCCATTATTAGTTACCTTAGGATAAGAACCTCTTAATTTGTTTAAAAAAATACCAAGTAAGCGGCTACGTCAACTCAAGATAATGACTTTGTCTTCTAAAAGTTTCAAAAGCCAAAGAATTTTCTTAAATTTAAATTATAATAAAATTTAACCCCAATTTTGACAACGTCAAATTATTGCATTGACAAATTGTCAACGTCATTGGAAAGCAGTTCCTGTCAGATTTTATTAAAAGCGTCTACTTTTTGATCCAACCGATACGTTTGGGTCCATTTGAATCCAATGTGGCGGAACGCTTGTAGCAGTCGTTTTCCGTTAATGGTTTTAATACGCTTTAGCAGTACTGATATATTTAAGACGTACGTGATATAAACACATGTTTTCATTCAATCTGTAAACTTGTTTATGAAGACAGAGGGCGAGTTCGTAAAGGCATCGATGGGCTCATCGATGACAACAATCAAGTTTTTAAATTAATCAGTGCAATTCGTTGAAATCCATCGAGTTCGTAAATTATCTGATGAATTTCACCAAGGCACCAATTGATGGCATCAATGCTCACCGACTCTCAGGGTCTTCGATGAATGTCAATTACGTCAAAAATTGTTTGTGTTTTTTTTCGGTTGTGTAATTTTATATCTTTTTTGTTGTTTTTTTTTGTTAAATGCTCCACGGCGTGGTAAACAAAGTTTCGATGGTCATCTTAAAAGATATAAATAGTGACTCAAAAGTAGGATGATAAAGATCTAGCGTTAATTTCAATTTCTTTATTTATATACCAGATAAAATTTTTATAAAATCGTTTACATTTTACAAACCTATTATTAATTTATTCTAGAGAGCAGAAAAACTTAATCTCGAGAGCCCTTTACCATTAATATTTTATGCTAAGTTTATATGCTAATATGAATTTTTAAAATAAATTAGTTTTAGTTGTTTTAAATTAGAGTAAATTTTTCAAGTAAAATTCCTTATCCTTATCCTAACCTAATCTATACAAAGGCACAAAGGCCTACCTTAACAAAAGCCTAAAAAAAACTTTAAATAACATTAAAATACTATACATACAAATCCTGTTTTTTATTTTGTTTTTGAAATTTGGATATCATCAGACCGCAGCATGCCAGGATTGAGGGTTATGTTGAAAATTTTGTTTCCATGTATTAATCTTTTAGAAAATAAATCAAAATCGAAAAAAGCGAGGTTTAGATATCTGATTCATCGCGTTCTTTTTTATTATCTGGTGTTCATCGGACTCACCGAATGAAAATGTCAAATGAACGTCAAACGTCATATGTCAAAACACCGATGTAATCGGTGAGCAAAATTAGATTACTTTACAAACTCGCCCAGACATGTATGCGACGCGACGTTTTGACAACACAAAGCGCAACATGTGTGACGCACATCTATGACGCACATGTACGACGCGCATGGAAGTTTACAAGTCTGTGGTCACCCTGTTAATAAAACTAAAAATCAAGTTAAAAGTATAAAAGCTTCTAAATCAAGTTAAGCCCACGGAAAAAAGAGTCGAAATCAGCATTTTACATTTTTTATGGTCGACCAGATAAGTAGTCAGATTCCCCGACATGACACCAAAAACCAACTCGTATATCGGGAGGAACAACATTTTTCTCGCCTTTGTAGTATCTCTTGCTGATTAATTCTCAACACATTTTATTGAAATTCTCTGTATAAATTAAGATAACCGCGACAGGGATTCCACAAATGGACACAGTGACAAAAATCGCACTCAATCGTACACAACACTTATTTTAACTCCATATGTTGCAAAAATGGTAAAGAAAAGATTTCAGTTTACCATTAGTAAACCTAAGCCATGGTAAAATATAATATGTTGGTACAGGGTGTCTCACTATACCTAATTGTTTTTCGAATCGAATGATTCTCATCTAAGCATAATTCCTCTTAATTCTGAAATTCTGTGTGTTACATATTATCACAAAGTACTGCGATAGGCTATATACTTTGTGATATTAGTAGGGGAACCGAACTTCTACTATATCTCACTATTTGGGAAATAATTACCTAGGACGTTAGCTTTAAAGAACTATTGGTAAATGTTAGTTGTTGGTGAAACGAAATTGTGTCGTTTGGGTATAATTCCCAGAAGTTTCAGTTTCAAAAAAACTACCCTTAAGATTAATAATTGTTTATCAATTTATTTTTAGCTTATTGCTTGGTCAAAAATTGTTGTCTAGGTCACACACACAGAAATTTTGCTATGAAATCATTGTGGGGCTCTCGCCATTCTGCATTTAAAATAAAAGATAACAAAAAGATAAATAAAAGACGTACCTTCCTTTAAATTAGAAACCAACTTTATATCAGAACAGCTTAAAAATGGAAGGTGTCTCCTCTGATTGAACGAGCAAATGCAACTGCCAGAATTTATAGGCATTGTTTAATAAAGTTTTGACATGAAATTAAATGATCAGTGATCAAAATTACACTGGTCTGCAAAAAAAAATTCTTGAGCCCTGGCATTATTTCCGCTGATTCTTATGTAAGACGACGCCCTGAATCTAAATATGGCTTGCGTTTTCTTCTACCACCTACCATTTTTGAGGGAGCAGCCCTTTTACCTATTATTATCAGTTTTCGATAATAATTATAATATTATTGACATAAATATTAAACAATAATAAATATGGGCGCACCTAAAGGAGGGGGCCTTGGGGCCCGGCCCTCCCCCAAGCCTTAGATTTTTTTACATATATTCCACATGTTTCATTAAAAAAAAATAGCTTAAAATTCGACATCATGAGGCTATAGAGGCGTTGGGCCCCCCAAGGCATATTACTGGGTGCGCCACTGATAAATAAGAACTGTCGTACCTTCACTTCGTGCTTGCTTTCCTTTTATACCCTAAGGTACAACCCTCTCGTTTCAAAAACCAGCAGTACTCCGCCAACATGCTTGCATTTCACTTCCCTGAAAACATCTTTTCCAACTTAGCGATGTCTTGATGAAACCGTTCCCAGTATTCATTCGAGACTGCTCCTAAATTTTCAGGAAAGAAGTCCAGATGCGAGAGAAGGAAGTGCACTTTAAGGGACATGTTACATCCCATGGCCCTGTACGCTAAGAGCAATTCCTCGACTTGAGCGACATAATCATCACTTTTATGGTTGCCCAAAAAGTTCTTACATACGTTTTGGAATGCAAACCAAGCTCGTTTTTCTTTTTGATTCAGGTGTTCAATAAACGTCAATTCTTGAAAAAGTTGTCTATTCTCGGGCCACACAAAAACACCTTCCTTGATTTTAGCCTTTAGACGAGGAAATTTAGTTTTCAAAAATATGAATGCATCGCCTGTTTTGTCCAGTGCTTTTACAAACTGTTTGATTAATCCAAGTTTGATGTGCAAAGGCGGCAAGTAAATATTATTTTGCGAGACGAATAAGCGTCGTTGGCGACATTTTTCTGACCGGTAAATCTTTCTCGCAAAGGCCAGTTCTGTACAACGTAATGTTTGTCCCATGCTCGGCTGTCCCATTCAAAATAAAGCAAAAATATTTTATTTTTTATTATAGTTTCTGCATGAGCGTATACAAGGGGGAGGGGGGCTTGGGGGCGAAAGCCCCATATACGTAATATTCCTTACGTATATGGAAAGCCCCCCCCCCCAAGAATTTAAAAATAGATTATGTTAAAACTATTTATTTTCCTACTTTTTAATATGTTAATAAATAAAAGTGGAAAAAATTTCCAAGCCCCTCCAAGGCGATTTTTTGTATACGCCAGTTTCTGTATATACAGATATATAAAAATTTTTGAAATCGGAGCAACTTTTTTTTCTCGAAAAAATTAGGATCACCATAGCTCACACTACTATAGTATAGTAGTAGTGTGAGCTAAAAATTTAAAAACACCAAAATTTTAATTTACTTTCCTCCCCTATAAATGTAAAGTTATGTAAAATTAACTGTGCCTACTTCCAGGGACACTAGAGAGCTGAGCTTTAGAAGGCTGATAGGAACTATGATAAAACCATAGGAAAATATAAAAAACTTCAACATTTTTAATATGCATTTCAAAAGTTTTGAACAATATTCCGCATATTTTACTAGTTTAAAACTTAAATATTATCCAAATCCTTTAAACAAGCAGTAATCATTTAAAAAAAGGTATGTTGAAAATATGAGATAGCTGGGGAATATTTTACTTTTTGTATCTCTTTTTTGGTCCAGAACACACATTTTAATATGAATGTTTAATATAACGTCCTATAAAATTTTTAAAAACCAAAAGGATCTTTTAACAATAATTCTGCATATTTGCAACCAATTTCTTGCATGAAGTACAAAAGCGCTAAAATTGAAAAAACAACTTTTTTAAAAGAATTTACAAGAAAAAGCACATTTCAAATATTGATCGAAGGAGTCTTTTACATTTCAGTGTATGCAAGTAAAATAAATGGATCCATGACGGATCTGATACCTTCCTAGCTAGCCTATTAGCATACAAGTGAAGCCATAATATATCAGCCCTGAAAACAGTTTTTTGTAAATAACTCAGAAACTAAAGCTCCTATGAAGTTTTTGGTTATTACACAAATTATTAAGCAAAATGTAGCCTACTATAAACCGCATATTGATACGACGCTCCATTAGAAAGTTCATTAGCGTTAATGGATTTTGACCAAAAACTAACCAGCTCTTTAGAGTGGCGAACACTATTTTACCTGAAAATTATATGAAAATCAGTTCAGCGGTTTGGGAGCTATCGCGTTACGGACAGAAATAATATACACATACACACACACACACACATACACACCAACACACACACACACACACACCTACACACACACACACACATCACGACGATATTGCTAAGATAGGTCAAAATACACCCAAATATATTTTCGGCGTTATCTCAATTTTTTTTTTCGTCGAAAATAATACCTTCTCTAGGCATTGCTTTGCGGGCTAGGAAGGTAAAAATACTTAAATATGGATAAAAATGATTTTCATGTGTCAAATTACGTATGTTTTGCTTTACATCATAATAGCAACCATTTTAAAAAAAATTGAATATTTCAAAGAAATGAATCCGGTTTTACCGTTTTACTTAAAAGTATGAATGGGCGTACCCAGAGAAGGGAGTGTCTCGGGGGCCAGGCCTCCCCATGCCTAAGATTTTTTTAGAGATTTTCCACATATTTCCTGAATAAAAAGATTAAATAGTATAAAATTCGCCATCATGAGGCTTTGGGCCCACCCCAGAGGCCTCGCACCCCCCCCCCCCCAAGAACTATCCCTGGGTGCGCCACTGGAGTAGGTAGGTACTACAAACTTGACATACCAAAGTTGAATTTAAAAGTAAGTCGTCGATCAGCTGTCATCGTTTAATGGCAAGCGCGAATTTTGACCCAAATTTAGGGGGGGTAATGGTCGACGGAAAAAATATTTGTGCATTTATTTTTTTCGAGGGGGGAATTACCCCGTTACCCTCCTCAAATTCGCGCTTTCTGCCTTGTTTACTCCAATAAGTCCCTAATGTATTTTGTGACAAATTTAAACATCACTTGTACAGGTTGGGCCAATTTCGATGTTTTTTGGGGATTTTAGGTATTTCTAGCAGAGATAGATAAAAGCATGTGGACTGAGATTGATTTTCGAGACGTTTTCAAACATCAAAGCCGATTTTTAATACATATGGCCGCGTTTGAACTACGAGAGGTTTAACTTTTTAATTTACGAAAATTTAAATTTAACACGCTATAAAGCTGAAATTTGGCATACTGATAGAAATTGTGACCAAACCATTGGAAAAAATCAAAAAACCCGAAAAAACTAATTCACTCCTCTCCCCCATACATGTAAAGTTATGTAAAAGTAACACTGCCCACTTCCAGAGGCGCTAGAACGATGAGCTATGTCAGACTGATAGGAAATATGACAAAACTATAGGAAAAAACTTAAAAACCCCAAAATTTTAATTTACTTCCCTCCCCTTTAAATGTAAAGTTATGTAAAAGTAACATTCTCTTCTTCCATAAACCCTAGAGAGCTGAGCTTTGGAAGACTGATAGGAACTATGATAAAACTAAAGTATAGTAAAAAATTTAAAAGCACCAAAATTTTAATTTCCCTTTCTCCCCTATAAATGTAAAGTTATGTAAAATTAGCATTGATAAAACCATAGGAAAATACAAAAAAAGCCTCAAAATTTTTAATAGGGCATTGCAAAACTTTTGAATAATATTCCTCACATTTTACTACTTTTACCCAGACTATATATATATATATATATATATATATATATATATATATATATATATATATATATAAGTAATGTACTTCTATACATCCACCTTATTCTGTGTTAAAAAATAATAATAATTAGTATTTAAAAGAACATTAAGAAAATCAATAACAATTATGAAATTGTTATTGATAAGTAAATTGCTTTTAAACTTTGGAATGCAAACATCATTAGTTTAATATCTTAATAAGTTGTTTTTAACATTATAATTAAGAACCAAATATCATTATGTACATCATTAGTTTAATATCTTAATAAGTTGTTTTTAACATTATATAATTATGTTATCATTTAAGTGAAAGGTCAGCATATAAAAGCACATTTCATAATCAGTTAAGGTATTCAAGTTCTAGCTATAGCAGTAGTAGCATAGTAGTAGTAATAAGTTTTATTAAATAAAGAAAATTAGTTTTTATAAAGCCGTCTGTGAATTATTGGAACTTAACTGGCGCTGCGAACAGGATAGCTGTTTGGCATTATCCTGACGGTCTTATATTGCATAAGAAACGACATATTGCCTCCAGCTACCAAAAAGAACACGTTCCGGGAGAACCTTCGTATTGTATCCATAGTCAACTTGGTTCAACTACAGAAAAACAACCACGACTTGGGACCGAAGACTACCTCTCCATTTCGCACAAACGGCCTTTGGACAAGTCTATTACGGCAACTGAAAATTACCTACCATAGAGATGTTTTTTCTGTAAGTAAATTTTTAAATGTTTGCTAAAGACAAAACCACTGACAACATAAAAACTAAATTTCTGCAAAAACTAAAAGAAGGCAGCACGTCCAATAAAGACCTTACTTCCTTCAAAACTTTAGAAAACCAAGAAAATCCAACTTCCGAAGAAGACATTCAATTATATTCCAAAATTTCCTTAGAAACTGAAAATTTAGATTTAGATAGGTTAGAACATAGTTTAAGTAATTTAGCGATATCTAACTCTCAAGGAAACTCTACTAATCCTCCTATTCAACCGCAAATACCACATATTAACACATACACGCAAAGAAACATGCCTGACGAAACATTCAAACTAGCCTGCGACTTTTTACCAACTTTTGACGGACAAATCGAATATTTAGAAAATTTTATTCTCGCTTGTGATGAATTTCTTACAACATATGGAACAACTCCAACAAAATTAAATTTTGCGCTAAATGCTGTAAAATCTAAATTAAGAAAGGAAGCGCAACTATATATTTTCCGTAACCCGCAATTTAAAACTTGGGATGAAGTAAAAGCATCCTTACAGAAAGAGTTTGGAAACCCCATTGATTTAAGATCATTACTACAATCTTTGCAAAATTTGAAAACTGATAAAAATGAAAATATACAACAATTTTTTGATCGAATTAAAAAATTCCTAAATGAAATCAACACTAAAATTAACTGTGAAATTTCTGACGTAAACTTAAAAATTTTTCATTTAGACCAAGCAGAGTCAACAGCGATTTTAACGGTAGTTTCCAATTCACCAGATGACCTACGACCTGTCTTTATTCAAGAACTACCAAAAACCATGACAGACTTACAAAACAAAATATCGAATTATAACATTATAACAAATCAAATGTTTAACAGATATCAACCTAAAAATTTTTCACAACCTCAAATAAAAAATCAAAACACACAAAGACAACCTTTTTTTCCTCCTCCAAACTTTAGCAACAATCATTTCCACAAGGTCCAATTAATATTCAATCAAAACCAATAAATCAAAAATTCCCCTCAAATATTCCTGCATTCAGAAAACCGCCAATGTTTAAACACCCCACACCTAATTCGAAACCAACACCTATGTCAGGAGTATCCACCGCAGTATTTAAACCATTACCATCAACATCTCAACAAACACCTTTTCAACAAGCATATCAGCAACGTAATCCCAATTTCTTTAGACAAACTGCACCATTTAAACAACATTTCGAAGAACTAACTAATTTAGAAACACATCAAGAAAATTCTGAGGTTTCCGAAAACTCTGAGTCTTTAGATTTTGCACCAATTCCATGCTATTTTGATACAGAATCAAACCAATATTTGCCTATCCAACCAGAACTCACCTGGGAAGATGAAACTGAAAATAATTCAAATTTTCAGGAAGTCTCGAGACATCTAGAATCGACTTAAATCACATTGGTCGTCTTTCATCCCTCCCTTACTTATATCTTCAAAAATTAAACATTAAAATTCTCATAGACACTGGTGCCTCACATTCAATCATTTCACCTCGTTTTGCTAACTTACTTCCAGATTGCATATATGAACAGCCCTTTTCAGTAATTTTTTGCAACAGAGAAATTATAGAAAAATATAATTTTAGATACCCCCTCTTAAGTGAATTAGGTATTACAAATATTATAGACTTTCACGTCATTAACTGGCACGAACATTACGATGCTCTTATAGGCAGTGACATATTTCAACAAATGCAAGGTTCTATTGATTATTCTACAAATAAACTACGCCTGAAAAATAAGTTAATTCCATTTCATATTGCTATGACCAAACCACCACCTAAAATAACCCATTCATCTGATAAATTAAAAATTCCTGTCCATCAGAATTTTGGAACTGGACTTCTACCTTCATTTGAATTACATAATTACACATTTCCAGATTGTTTAGTCCACATAGAAAATGGATATTGCGAGATACCTAATCCCTTTGACGAACCGATTGTCACAGAATTCAAAGCAAGGTATAATGTAATCCCCTCAGAATGTTTTAATATTCAAACAAATTTTACAAATATTAAGAATCCCCATGTAATTGAATCTCTTAGATTAAGCCACCTGAATTCTGAAGAAAAAGAGGCAGTCATCAAAATTTGTAAAGAATTTTCACCAATCATGTACACTGATAAATCTGACTTGTCTTTCACTAGCCATGTCAAGCATCATATCCGTATCAAAGATGACAAACCAATCTATGTAAAATCATTTCGACACCCTCCTATCTATGTTACCAGAGATAAATAAACAAATTCAAAAACTTCTTGATAATAAAATTATAAGACCTTCTATCTCTCCTTTTTCCGCACCAGTCTGGATAGTTCCGAAAAAACTAGATGCCTCCGGAGAAAAAAAAATTAGAATGGTAATCGATCACAGAAAATTAAATGAAAATACAATTGAGGATAAATTTCCATTACCTAAAATAGAAGAAATTCTGGATAACCTGGGAAAATGTCAATATTTCACTGTCTTAGATTTAGCCCAAGGTTTTCATCAAATTGAAATGGACCCCAAATCTATTGAGAAAACAGCTTTCACTGTTAACAACGGTCATTATGAATATCTAAGAATGCCGTTTGGTCTCAAAAATGCCCCCGCCACATTCCAAAGGATGATGGATGAAATTTTAAGAAAATATCTTTTTAAATTCTGCTTTGTTAACATGGACGATGTTATTATTTTTTCTAAATCACTTCACGATCATATCCTTCATATTAGAACCATCTTTCAAAAATTAAAGGAAGTCAATCTAAAAGTCCAATTAGATAAAACCGAATTTTTGTGTAAAAAAGTTCCATTTTTGGGCCATGTAATAACCCCAGAAGGTATAAAACCAAATCCATCTAAAATAGAGTGCATTAAAAAATATCCTATTCCAAAAACTCAAAAAGAAATAAAAGCATTCCTTGGTCTCGTTGGATATTATAGAAAATTCATTAAAAATTTTGCGAAAATTGTTCAACCCTTAACCAAATGCCTACGTAAAAACACTAAATTAAATCCCACAGATCCAGATTATGTTAACGCTTTCGAGAAATGTACCCGGATTTTTCAAAGCCATTTAACCTTACCACAGATGCTTCTAATGTAGCCATAGGATCCGTCTTATCTCAAAATGATCACCCTATAGCTTTTTATTCTCGAACTCTTAATTCAGCCGAACGAAATTACTCTACCATTGAAAAAGAATTTCTTTCTATCGTAGAAGCAACCTATACGGACAAAAATTTCTAATCGAAACTGATCACAATCCTCTTGTATGGTACACATCTCTTAAAGAACCCAATTCAAGATTAACCAGATGGAAACTCAAACTTGAAGAATTTAATTTCGATATTAGGTATAAGAAAGGCAAAGAAAATAAAGTTGCCGATGCACTATCACGAATTCAAATTAACGCATTAGAAACTGAATCAAATATTGCTAATAATGACACAAATGACACAGCAAACATCGAAGACTTTGAAAATGATACCGTACATAGTGACAGTGGTGCATTAAATGTCAATCTGTCTATTTCGGAATTGCCTATTAATTACAGTAACCAACGTATAGTCATTAAAATTGGTCAAAATTATCACGTTTTCTCTAGCCACCCTTTCGAAAAGAACCATAAAGTTATAACAGTTAACAAAGATTCTTTAAATGCACACTTTATGAGAATCCTAACGGAACATTTAACTGACAATAAAACCTTTTGTTTATTTATCCGTGATGAAACTCTAAAAACTGAGTTTATTAAATTTTTACAGGAAAATGGCAATATTAAAATACGCATAAAATTTTCAACAATATTATTACCTGACATTGTTCTCAAAACGCAACAAAAAGAAATTATTTCACAGTATCATTCACAAAATCATAATGGTATAATCGAAACCTATAATCATCTTAAAACAAAATATTATTGGCCCCAATTAAGAGAGTCCATCCAAGATTACATAAATAAATGCGAATTATGTTTAATAAATAAATACGACCGAAATCCTTACAAATTAAATTTTCAAGGACCTTTAATAGCCCCTAAACCATTTGAAATGCTGTATATCGATCTTTATAAATTTAGTAATCAACTATTTATCACTATCATAGACTCGTTTTCTAAATTTGCACAAGCTTATGCCATATCAGATAAAAATGCCATAACAATCTTAAATAAACTTCGTCATTTCTTTTCTGAACATGGTTACCCAAGAAAAGTAGTCTTTGACAATGGAAAAGAATTTAACAATAATATAATGAAAGAATTCTGTTCTCTTTTTAACATAGACACTCATTTTACTACCCCTTGTAATTCTACTTCAAATAGTATCGTAGAAAGGCTACACTCCACATTAACAGAAAAATTAAGGATTCAAAATCAAAATACCCCTAATGAATCCTTAGCTCAACTTATGATTACTGTAATCTTAAATTATAACTATAGCATCCACTCCACAACTGGTTATCCACCATTTGCTCTCATAAACTCACCTTGTTTCTTTGAACCAGAAATTAGTGAAATGACAGTTTACGAAGAATATAATCAAAAACGTAAAAATGAGATTTTACCTTTTTATGAACAAATTTATCAAAAAACATTACAAAATCAACAAAAAAGGACACAAAACCAAAATCCTGTATCACCCGATTCAATGCCATCCACTTCAAATAACCAGATAGTTTTTATACGCGACAAACAAATTAATACTAAGAACAAACCACTTTACAAAAAGCAAACCATAAAAGGACAAAAAGGACCAATATTAACAGTAGGAACCAAACAAAATAGAAATACTAATACACATATAAGACATATAAAGAGATTAAGAAAGAATCTTTCTTTTCAGATTCCTACTTCTTCAGACTGTTCAAACTCTGGAAATAACACCAATTAACGCAACTACATACTTAGAAACGCTATCTAACCAAACCTACATACAAGACCACCTTCATTCTACCTATGTAAATTTTAACTTATCCCAAACTTTTGAAACATTGCAAATTTTAAATCAATCATTTAGTATTATAAATAGATCAAAAAACTTTTATGTAAAACAACAGATTTTTGCAACAAACGAATTAATATCAAATTGTTTTGCTACATATCATAAATTAATTCCTAATCGTGAAAAACGCGGCTTAGCAAATTTCTTGGGTACAGGAATAAAATTCGTAACAGGAAATCTTGACGAGCAAGATCTACAAGAAATAAATAAACACTTCGACATATTGACACGAAATCAAAATAAATTAACATCTCGATTAAATGATTATAGTTCATTAGCCGAACACATTTCAAACAAATACAATGATCTTATAAATAATATCAATTTTCATTCAGGCGAACTACAAAGAGTTCTTACCGAAAGATATAATGAAACTGATAAAACATGGAATATTTTGAGTATTAATTTACAAGTACAAAGAATTAAAAACTACCTAGAAATGTTAGAAAGAACAATATCATTTTCCCAGACCGAAACACTAAATTTAGAAATTTTGGATCCGACTGAAATTAAATTACTTTGGGAATACTTACGAACACACTATCCTAAATCCTTTTTATGGCCATTAGGACAGCCTTTAGAGTTAGTACAATTATGTAAAACCGCAATTCTTATCAAAGATAATGTATTAGTTTTAGTTATAAGAATTCCAATTTTTAGGGATTACACTTGTAAAATGTCAATTGTTTATCCGATTCCTTATGATAATTTATTAATGACAATACCTTCAAGTTATGTCTGTAATTCAGATTGGTTTAAAACGTGTAAAAATAATAATCATAAATGGTATTGCTATAATCAAATTAATAACTTTAATATTACTCAACATGAAATTTCTAATTCCTATAATTATGTCATACAAACGGAGAATAAACAAATTATTTATTGCACTTCAAAAACTAACCCTATCTTAGAGTTGTGTCAAAAGATAGTACGTAAAGACGTGAAAAACTGTAACATTGTTAAATCAAATTGTACAGTAGTTCTTAATCAAAACAGATATGAAACAAAAATGAATACTATTGAACATTATCATCTTGAACTAAAACCTTTTAGAAGCACTTCAAAAATAAATTTGAATTTAAATCATGTATTGCAGCCAGAAAAAATTAATGAAAATCTTTTTCAACCATGAGAATTAGAAACCTACAGTTTTCAGAAAAATGGGCATAATTATTTATTGTTTTTTATTCTCCTTTTGATTATCGTTACTATAGTTTATATTTTTCAAAAATATTTTAGAAATAAGGTAATATCTAGAAATACTATTAAAAGATGGTTAGAAGAAGATAAACAATTAGATGAAGATATAGAATTACAAGAGAAATCGTGAGGACACGATTCTTTTTAAGGAAGGAGGAGTAATGTACTTCTATACATCCACCTTATTCTGTGTTAAAAAATAATAATAACTAGTATTTAAAAGAACATTAAGAAAATCAATAACAATTATGAAATTGTTATTGATAAGTAAATTGCTTTTAAACTTTGGAATGCAAACATCATTAGTTTAATATCTTAATAAGTTGTTTTTAACATTATAATTAAGAACCAAATATCATTATGTACATCATTAGTTTAATATCTTAATAAGTTGTTTTTAACATTATATCATTATGTTATCATTTAAGTGAAAGGTCAGCATATAAAAGCACATTTCATAATCAGATAAGGTATTCAAGTTCTAGCTATAGCAGTAGTAGCATAGTAGTAGTAATAAGTTTTATTAAATAAAGAAAATTAGTTTTTAAAAAGCCGTCTGTGAATTATTGGAACTTAACTTATATATAGTTTTATATACTAATATGTTGCTTTATACTTTTCTATAACGTTTATTACCTTTACCGTTAAGCTGCTGGCAGCTAAAATTTTTATAAAAATAATTAGAAAATGCATATAAAACGGTAAAATCGACAATGTCCATTTACCATTTATGCAAACCATGTTTGAGAACACTAAACTCTCCAGTCTCTCAGAAATAATGATGTTAAGGCCAACAAAAATCCTTTCCGTCCCACCAAATTATCGAAAAGCAGAAAAAATAGGTTCATAGGTAGAGGGGTCTCCCCCGAAAGTGGGGGGGTGATGGGGAAAAACGGAGTTCATATTTGGATTCAGGAGGTCATTTTACATAAGAATCGGCAAGAATGGTGTCAGGGCCGATTTTCATGCCGTCCAGTGTTATCAATCCAATTCTGCTGAGATATCGGAGGGAAATACATTACCGTTTCTCCCTTCGCGAACGTTGAGATTTCTTGGCCGTTCATTTTTACATTAGGAGACGTCACTCCTGGCAGCACATAGTCCATTTATTAATAACTGAAAAATAATGAATCATTGAAAAATGTTCTTTGACTTAATTTTTCTTAGAATGACTGAGCGTAGATAAACCCTTCTGTTCTGCAGTTATAGTCGATCACGGTGGATAGAATAGACCGGTGTTTGGATCTTATATATATATATATATATATATATATATATATATGTCGAATTTTTCACGTCAATGGTGGTCCAGCTGATTTTTGTAAACACAAGTTAGATATGATATGAACAACGGAACAACTAATATTTTTTGAATATTTTAAAAACTAAGGCAATTTTCCTACAGTTTTCTAGTACATCCTTATAAAATCTAATTTTCTAGACGTATTGTCGTTATTTTTTTTAGCCCGCTTTATTTTTTATGACACAAAACTTAAACTACAAGTCAAACTGAATGTGATCGTTTAGTATCAAAGGTGAACCGAGGAGGGAGTAAACAAAGGTGTAGGTCAGCGCATTATTTTTTAAGCTAAAATGAACACAGTATTTTCTTCGAATTTTAATTTTTGTGTAAATAGAAATAAAGCGGGCTAAAAAAAATAACGCCTGGTATGTCTGAAAAATATTATTTTATAAGAATATACTAAAAAATAGTAGGAAAATTGCCTTAGTTTTCAAAAAATTCAAAAAATATTAGTTGTTCATATCATATCTAACTTTTGTTTACAAAACTTAGCTGGACCACCAGTAACGTGAAAATTCGACACATATATAAAATCCGAACACCGGTCTATTCTATCCACCGTGATAGTCGATAACATTTTTAATAAGGTAGTGCACCTTTTTATTAAAAACTACAAAACAAAGAAAACAAAGCGCCCGACAAAAATAAAACCACTGTTTCAAAAGCGATGGTGTAAAAATAACTTTTTTTAATACTTCAAATAACGAAAAATTCAATTATTTATCGTTTTGCAATCTTGTCGTAGGCAAAAAAGTTAATGATTTCTATTTTTTATTTTGACCAGTCTATTTAATAAGCTGGTATCGGAGAAGAATTTAGGGGAAGATAACCACAAAATGGCCGCCTGACAGATCTCCATGATGTCTCCATGAAATTCGGCTGCGCACTCGTCGAAAAGCTATCCATTTCCCTCCCATGCCCGCTGCGTATTTTTACCATCCCCTCCCATAAAGTAAACTTTTAAAACCTAAAAAATCAAAAAACGTACGATTTATACCCAATGAACAGAAGTTCATTATATTGCAAACTTAAAGACCATTTCTTTATATTATTGTTCATGTACATGGACAACAATCGCAATTAAAGTGGTATGATGTGCGAGCACTTCGTGGTGTTACCTGTGGATTTGACCACCATCTGGTAAAAGCAAAAATATTATTCCCTTTAAGAAAAACAAATAAGGACGAAAGTATTGGAGAAAATGAAAACCTAGAATGCATCGAAGACAATCAAAACTACAACTTTAGAAGTCTAGAAATCGAAAGTACTCAAAGATTGTATAACCGATTAGATAAAAAATTAATAAACACAGAACACTCATTTGAAGAGATATATACAAACATAATAAAAAGCTTGAACGAAGCAAGCCTCGAAGCTGTCGGGTACCAAGATAATATAAATAACAGGAAGATGTGGTGGACGGAAAAAATACTGGAAATGGTCAAAGCAAAAAGCAAAACGCACATACTTGAAATGGCTCAGTACTAAAGAACAAAGAGACCTAGAAATCTACAGGGAAACCAGAAGACAGCTAAGAAATTTGATACGCACAGAAAAAAATGAAATGTTCGAGCGCAAATGCCACGATATAAATACACACGTAGGAGGTAGGCAAAGTTCTGAAGTATGGAAATTCATTTCTACAGTAAAAACCCAACAAAAGAAAAAGTAAACATCCAGATCATCAAACCAGAACAATGGACAGAACACTGCAAGGGACTGCTGCAGGAAACGAGACCCGAATATCTGGCAGCCTCTCCTAGGAGAAACATAGAAGTACACGGAGAGGAAGTAATCATCGAAAAAGAAATGATAAAGAATAGTATTAAAAAGCTTAAATCCGGAAAAGCTAGCGGACCTGAAGGAATACATACTGAAATGCTCAAATACGGATTAGAGAAATTAATCGAAAATCTCACATATATTATCAATCAATGCATAAACTGACATCCAGTACCTGATGATTGGAAAATTGCATTCATATCCTCAATACATAAAAAAGGAAACAAGCTGGATTGCAACAATTACAGAGGAATTTCAGTAACCAGTACTCTAAGTAGATTGTACGGTAGGATTCTTAGAAATCTAATAGAGAGCGATTTTTATGAACAAGAAGAAGAAGAGCAAAGTGGGTTTCGTGCAGGCAGATCTAGTAGTGATAATGTTTTTTGTCTTAAACAAGTAATTGAGAAAAGCAGCGCCAGAAATATAGAGACTCATGTTACCTTTGTGGACCTACAAAAAGCATATAAGACCGTTCCAGTAGAAAAACTATGGACAGTGTTAGAGCAGACTTATATCAATCATACATACACAAAAGCGATAAAAGAACTATACAAAGGGTCAAAATCTAAAATTAAAATTGGAAATCGAATTTCAAAAGAATTCCTGGTAACAAAAGGCTTAAAACAGGGATGTTGTATCTCTCCAACTCTGTTTAAAATATATATGGCAGTAGCTCTAAAAAACAAGAAACGTAAAGTGCACGGCATGGGAATACAACTTTGGTTTACGACCGATTTACCATATACACACTACAGTTTGCTGACGACCAAGTAATTGTAGCTAATGATAAAGAAGACATATGGAGTATATGATGAGAAAGTTAATGTAAGAATACCAAAAGTGAGGATTAACAGTGAACGTGGACAAGACACAGTACTTTATGTATTGGAAACGAATCCAGTGAGTTAGAACTAGACAATGGACAAGTAATATCTCCATGCAATGAGTATGTATACATGAGTGTAACATTTGATAAGACAGGAACAGACTATAAAGAACTCTAAAAAAGAATAGTAAAAGCAAAAAAGGTTAATGGAAGTCTTAACAGTATTTTATGCAGCAGAGAGATAAAAAAGAATGTAAAATTTAACATATATTGGTGAAAAGCACGCTGTTGTATGGAATAGAGACTTGTCGCGTAACAGAAAAATACAAAACAAAAATGGAAAGTGTCGAATTGGATGCAATAAGAAGATCAATGAGAATATCTAGAACAGATCACATAAGAAATGAGATCACAAAAGAAAGAATGGGAATCGAGGGAAGCATAAAGGATGACATTACTAAAAGACAACTGATATGGTACGGCCATGTACAACGGATGAACGACGAAAGATTACCAAAGCAGGTCCTAGAATGGCAACCAATAGGGCGCAGAAAAAGAGGGCGTCCTAAACTAGAATGGCAACAGTCAATCCAAAGATGAATGAGTCAAAAAAATCTGACAGAAGATGACCGACTAAATAAAAAAAACATTGACTTATGTGTTTTGTTCATTGACAGAAAACTAACTGATTTTACGTACCTTTTCGTTTCTGTAAATATTTATGCAAACTTATAGCATTTTATGTAAAAAATAGTTCTAATTTACACCATGCGTGCAACAGAAAATTTTTATTTGTGTGTAAATTTTAAATAATTGATTGTATTTGCAATTTGATTGAAACGGCAGGGCAAGGGCCAAAAAGGCCAGTATAAATTAGGAGTTGCTACTTCTATCCGAACTTTAGGCGTGCATAAGCTAAGTGTGGCAACTGTGTGTAAAATATCCATGTTTGTTGGTGTAGCTAAATTTCAAAGGAACCAGGGACCCAATATGAAACTACTTTGGCGTCGGCGTTGCCTCGCTGCTGATAAGAATGAAGAAAAGGAAGAAAATTACAACAAAATTAAAAATTTACCAAAATAACAAGACAGATGTATCATCGTTTAACGAAATAATGATACGTTTTTTAGCTTTCTTTTGTGTTAACCATTACACTAAGTCACCCTCCATCTTCTGCTTATTAACCACACAAAAAGAACAACCCCATATCATAGCTTTACAACTGCCCTATAACGACCCCCGGATTGCCGGTTACACCAATACTTTTCGGCTTAAAATCACACCCCGTGGTATAATTTTGAAGCTTATAGTTACGCCCCTTCTGATCTGCAACTTGAATTTATTTCTATTGAAGCCCTATAATTTTAAAAAAATCTTTGATAAAGGGCGGGCTGTTTGAATTTAGGGAATTAACCCAGAAGCTGTCAGGAAAATTATTGTGGTAGTTACTGATATGAGGGCTAAATTTAAATTAAACTTACTTTAGAATATTGCAAAACGCACATACTTGAAATGGCGCAGTAATAAAGAGCAATGAGATCTAGAAATCTAAAGGGAAACTAGAAGGCAACTAATAAATTTGATACACAGAGAAAAAAGTGAAATATGTGAGCGCAAATGCCACGATATAAATACACACGTAGGGTGTAGGCAAAATTCAGAAGTATGAAAATTCATTTCTACGATAAAAAACACAAAAAAAGAAAAAATAAACATTCAGAAGGAGGAAACGAGACCCCAATCATTGAAGAGAGAAACATGGAGAGGAAGTATTCATCGAAAAAGAAATGATAAAGAAGAGTATAAAAAAGTGGTTTAAATGGTGGTGCCTTAAATCCGGAAAAGCTAGCGGACTTGGGAAAATATACTCCGAAATGCTCAAATATGGATCAGAGAAACTACTAGAAAATCTCACATATTATATTATCACTCAATGTATAAACGGACATTCCGTACCTGATGGGAAAAATGCATTCATATCCTCAATACTTAAAAAAGGAAACAAGCTGGATTGCAACAATTACAGAAGAATTTGAGTAACTAATACCATCGAAAAAAGTTATTTTTTCGATGCTAATACAAAGTCTTCTATCTTAAACAAGTAATTGAGAAAAGAAAGAGAAATACAGAGACCCATGTTACCTTTGTGGACCTACAAAAAGCATATGATACTATTTCAGTAGAAAAGTTATGGAGAGTGTTAGAGCAAACTAATATTAATCATACATACATAAAAGGGACAAAATTAAAATTGGAAATCCACTTTCAAAAGAATTACTGCTAACGAAAGGCTTAAGATAGGAATGTTGTATCAATCCAATATTTTTTAAAATATATATCGTAGTAGATCTAATAAACTGGAAACGTATATATTGGGCAGAATTAATTTTAACCAAGAGGGGTCTACCCACTTGCAGTAGGTACCTCGTTCGAAAACTTACAGAAAAAGAATAATACCGAAATAAGTTTTTTTGACTACACGTCAATTCAAATATAAAAGTAATAATCTTTTTTTCCATTTCTGGTAGGTAACTTATTTCAAAGCATTTGAAAAAAGGACAACAACGTCCAGTCATTATAGAATTTTAGCTTGCAAAAGGTGATGTAGTGTGGTGTTTTTTTAAATTTGAGTTTTGGACCTTAGGGGGAGGCGGCTCCCGATGTCGTCTTGGATTTAATGTGCACGAAAAGGTTTTTTTTTATTTGGTTTTTGTACATTTTACAAAAAAAAAGTTTTAAGCAAAAGCTAAAGACAATATTATAATCATAACAAAAACATTTCATGTAAAAAAAATCAAAGTACGCGAAAATGGTATTCAGTAAAAAGAATTGAGATAGAAGTAAAGCCAAGTTCCTCGATACAAATTGTAAAATGAAGGGATCTTACTAGTTTTTAAATGTTTTTTCAAACTTTGCTATTACAGCCAAACTTCTTTATGTTCAATTTAGCACTGTGTCTAAGAGTCATGTGCAGCCGTAATAGCCAAGTCTAGTAAAACATTTCCGAACTAGTAAGAACCCTTCATTTAGAAATTTCTATTAAGGAACTTCGCTTTACTTCTATCTCAATTATTCCTTTTACTGAATGGCATTTTCGCGTACTTGGCTTTTTTTACATTAAATTAGTTTGTTATGATTTCACTCATTTTTTAAAGGAATTGGATAATATTTAACTTTTAAAGAAGTTAGATATGCGGAATTTTGAATTTTTTCCATTGTTTTATTATAGTTCCAATCCGCCTTCCAAAGCTCAGCTCTCTAGTGTTTCTGGAAGTGGGCAATGTTACTTTTACATAAATTTACATTTATAGGGGAGGAAAGTACTTTTGTTTAATTTTTGTTTCTAAAATGAACAGCAACAAAGTAATTTAAAAAAAAAACATTTTTCTGCACAGTAAATCCAAGATGGCGGAAGAGCCGCCTACCCCTCTTTACGGTCGAAAAATCAAATTTTGTTTAGGACTCCAATTTGAACAACATAATATGTCAAAATCCCGACTACACCAAGCTGGGGTCTTTTTTCGCTTTAATGACTAGCCTAGTATCTATTTTTTGATAAGTCAATTAAAATCTCAAAAAGTATTTCATTGTAATTTTTGACTTTTGGTTTTTTTGATTAAGGTAGATATGTTGAAAATATATTTCATTGTTGTTCTTTTTGCACAATCGGTCGAATAAGGTAAGACCACAAATAAAAAAAAAATACAAAGCTTTTTTACAAGCGTGTGGAAAATGACATATCAGTCGAATAAGGTAAGACCACAAATAAAAAAAATTACAAGCGTGTGGAAAATGACATTTTTAGTGTAGAAATTGTTACTTTGCCGCACTAGTGTGGAAAATTTTTTCCGCACTAGGAATTTATTTTCCGCACAGCAATGTCAAATTTTTAAAACCTTATATAGATTTAACGTTTCTGTTCATAATAAATTTCTGTGAAATGGTGATGAATTGCCTTGATAACATGTTATGTTTCGTTAAAACACTTGGTACTTTTTTCACGTTGCGTCATGTGCTGTGTATCTGTTTTGATTTAATTTTTGTTAAATTTAATTTTTTTATGTTTTTCTGACGTTCGTAGAAAAACCATTGTTCCTAACACTTGCAGAAACCTATTTTTTCGCAATTAAATGCTTGACACTCGCTACGATTCGTTCTGTCAATGGCATTTGGACACAGGAAAATAGCATTTTTTTTTACATTTTAATTGATGTATGTCAAATTCGCTGTGTTTCTTTTTTCATAAGCTTTCGAATGAGGTAGGTACGCAAAAAATCGATTCAAATCTTGTTTTTTTTTTTGATTATGATGAAGATCATTAAATGATCAACTTTTACCAAAAAATAGATTTGTAGGTTTTTTTATGTGTCAATAGCCAGCACGTTATCTGACTTTTTTATATACAAGACATTTTTTAAATATTCATTCCTGTTTGGATTTATTTAACGTCGACAATGTTTTAAATAAAAGCAATAAAATTTGAATAAAAATTGAAAATGGTCCCACCGATTATTCGGTGCTACTCAAGTGGCCATTTGGGAAAATTTATTAGGCTTAAATAACCCGCTTTTTTCGGTTATTAAATTTTTATTAAGTCGCACCATAAATTTGGGTCCAAATCATAAAATATTTTAGTGTTTTTACTCTTCTTTGGTTACATTTCTCTTACAAAAACCAAGATACTTAAAGCACAAACTTTAAAGGTGCGTATCGATTACGCGTGTTTGCCTCTCGTACCATGTTCAACCGCGGCAGAATAATTCAATTGCCGCGCGAGCCAAAATTAGAGAAGAACATTTGTACTCCGCGACAGGCGATCCAGTCTAATAGTTTTCGACACAAGCGTCCCATCTACCTGCATGCATCTGACTGAAACCGGGAACTCCGTTTGCCGCAGCTCCAAAAACCAATAAAGATTGGCTCGCACCTTGCCAGCGATTGTTCGAGGGTTTGCTGCGCGAAGTCGATACGCGGCTTCAGTGATTCTGTATTTAAAGTTCTAAAAAAATAGGTAATTATTACGAATGCACAAAAAGGTTATTTTCCCCAACCATTCAACCATCTACACAGAAAAAAAAATCAAATCAGGGTAAATGGTATTAGTTTAGAACAAAAACTGCTTTCTTATACAATAAAACAATCTCCCGTTCCAAAGCTGAAGGCAAACCCGTCTCTGATTATAACATACATTTGTATCATTTAAGAAAACCATTTAGTTGAATTTAACTAATTGGTTAAAAATTAACAATGACAATGTAAAGAAATCCTTCGACAAAATAAGTAAATTAAAATTAAATTATTTCATTCAGACCGGAATTGAAAGGGATAGTCCCTAAAACTGCTGTAGAATTTTCTCTTTGTATGATCAAACTTATTTTCTGCGTGGTATAAAATTACTTACATGTTAATCTATAATATACAGATAATTTAATTAACAAATTTTTTTCCTTCCTCCCCCCAAGGTCCAAAAGTTTCCACAGAAAATGGTATAAAATAAAATCCATCTTCATGCTCTTTATATTTTTGTTTTTTATCCTTTACCCTATTTGAACATGCATTAAAAATTTGATTCTCCATTCAAGAGCTTCTGGGTTTTCTTTATTTTGATAAGAAAAACGTTAAATTAACTGCTCTATCTTTATTAATGTTTATATATATCATTTCCAAAATGGAGCGTTTGTAATAATTAGTTTCTTTTTCCAAGATCTTTGCTTCCTCAAACTTAAACTCATGCTGTGTTGAAAAATGATGAGAAAGATAAGACAGCATTAGCCACTCATCATTTTTCAACACAGCATGAGTTTAAGTTTGAGGAAGCAAAGATCTTGGAAAAAGAAACTAATTATTACAAACGCTCCATTTTGGAAATGATATATATATATATAAACATTAATAAAGATAGAGCAGTTAATTTACGTAGCGATGTTAACAAATTGAGTACGGTATATAACTCCCTACTCAATAGAATTCGCTTAAAATAACCCCCTAATGACGATTAATGAAATTAACAATAAACAAAATAAAGTAAACTTAAAAGAAAATTATATTTAAAAAAGAATATAAAATATTTATAGAAAACTATATATATTAATATACATTAATATTAATATTATAAAAATGATCAAAATTATATAAAATATAAAAAAAAATAATAATAGAAATTAAAAAAAATAATAATAATAATAACATTAATAAAAAATATAAATATAATATGTGTATGTATGTATGTGCATGTGTGTATATGTATGTATGTATGTGATTGTATGTATGTATATGTGGGTGTATGTATGTATATGTATAATATAAAAGGAAAAAATAAAGCTTTTCCCCAATTAAACCAAGACAACAAAATACGAAGTGTCTTTCTAAGTAGTCATGAATACGTAAATTAGTTGAAAATTAGCGTTCAACCAAAAAATATTTTTTGCTTTTTTAAAAATTAATTGTATATACCAAGGTTTAAACAGGAAAAGTTTTGTGTTCTGACAACAATGCATGTTATCAATGCATTTTAATATACAACAACTCCAAACTAGAAAATAAGTTCCATCACTGTCTTAATTGTATCATACTATATACACTTGTCCCACTCTAAATTAAATCAGTACCGTACACTACTAGTTCCACTCTATTCAAGGTTGCCTTTTGCTTTAAACTTAAAGAATTTTAATTTGTTTTAATATTTCGGAACAATGAAAATCCAGAATAGTGACAACAATGCGGACTAATTTTGCCGCCGATAATATAACCTGTCTGATAAACAAAACAAAAGAAAATATAAATAATTAGTAGATTAAGGTTGGGTTTCGTTTTTAATTTTGTGCCGTTTGTTTTCCTGATGTGCTTGAATTCTTGTTTTTTGTTGTTCCAATGTACGATCTAGTCTGAAGGGTGAGTACGGAATTTTAAATATTTTAACTGTCCTTTTTAAATTTTAACATAGGTTTATAATGTGTACATTGTTGTTATTTTCTACATGGTATTATGGCTTGCTACAGGTTTTATTTGTTATTGTTGTTTTTATATGAATTTCTGATTGATCTCTTTGTGCGTATTTTATTGAGCCACCCATCAGTTACTATAGTGACAAAAAGTTTTTTGAACCTTTGTATAAAAAATTTTATATATGTATATTAAAAAAAAAAAAAGAAGAAAAATAAACCATACTTATTTCTTTATATAAATAAATAAAAAAATCAGTTACATATACATTAAAAGGGAAAAATATTTAGGAAAAAATAATATATTGTCAATAAGGTCATTTTAAATGTTATTTATTGGGAAAATAATAATAATTTTTGATTGGTGATGTATTAATGTGCCGTATTTTGTATTATCTTACTAATGAGTTGTAACCTTTTTAGTCTGATGAAGACAAAAACCATTGTCGAAACGTTACCGATGGATTAAAACGTATATTTACCAGAACAACAGTGTCCTTATTCCCACTAAATTTACCTATAGTTGCATTGCAAGGACGTGATAAGTTTACCAAAGTTAATTTATCTGTCGCTGATTAAACCCAATCTTCTGTAACTGGTTCTTCATAATCAATATCTAGGTCAGCAGTCACATGTTTTTTTCTGTCATTTTTAAAGTTTCCTTTTCCTTTATTTTTAGAAACTCTCTTTCCTTTACAAAGTTCTTTTTTCCTCCATTGTTTTCCTTTTAAAACCCTCCTTATTTTTCAATTTTTTGAGGTGTGCTGGTTAATATTAATATTCTGGTTGTTATTATGCGCCAACTTACCCGCGCCCACTTACCCGCAAGTACAACATTTATTTAAAAAAATCATACATTTTAAAGTCCTTTTTTTTAAACCATTACAATACTACTTCAGCGGAATCATTAATTAAACATATTTAATAAAATTTAAATTAATACTTACTTAATTTATCATAAAACTTTATTTTCGGAAGCTCTAAAATTAGAACAACATCTGGTTGATTACAAAGTTTAACATAATAACGATAGTATCGCCACACAGCGTTAGAATTCTTAGATATTAGTTCACAGTACTCTAGCGAACTGGCAAGATAAGTATCATTGAAGACAATTAAATAAAACGTTAATTTTAGGAAATTCGCCATCTTACCCTTCCTTCCTCTACATACACTTTGCATACGAAATATTAGAGCCATCTAGCATTTGTACTTATTTTCGATCGAAAAGTGTGTTGTGATATATGTTTGCCTTGACCGCGCACTTTATGGTGGCTATAAGTTATGCCGACTTAAAATATTTTTTGTTGTTCTTTCTTCTTTTCTCTATATTCTCTGTAAGTAATATTGTTATTTAATCTTTAACTATACTTAGTTAGATTTCGGTTATGCAGTCATCGGTTATATCGATTAGAACCTTTTACATCTTTTTAGGATCAAGTTTTAATTTTAGGAAGTAAAGTAAATCACTATATTTAGGAAAACTCAATCACTTGATATAAAGTGTAGAATTTCTCTTCAAAACTAAATGTTGAGAAAAATAAACTATTTTTTGTCGCCGTTATGTCAACTTGCTTTGAGAAAATAAGGACTTATTGGATAAAGCGATGCAATAATAATGTCAGGCCGTATTTTGAGTTTTGCACTGGAAGATGACAGCTAATAATTTAGTATAAAGATTTTGTTTACTATATAAACCGAAATAAATACTGTCGAATTTAATTATTGATAAATTAACGAATTAGTTTTAAATTTGACTTTGGTATGTCACTTTTGAAGGATCAACTGTCAGCCTGCAATGTAAATCTGTCAAAATGCTGCCTTTACACTTGGCTTTATTCCAATAAGTCCTTAATATTATCGAAAATATACTTTACTAGATTTGATATATTTTTTTCAGTGTAAAATAATAATTCTTTCATAAAAATCCAAAGTGCTATTTTGAAAATATTGCAAAAAACAGCGCATCATACCCTCAATAAATAAGCTGATTTTTTCATGATCAAGGCCTGTATTTTTTTTGTTGGCCATGCGTTGATTTGCACACATGCTTGCTTAGCACACCTCAATAAAATCAGAAAAAAATGTAGGCGCCCCTTTCTCGAAAAATTATGATAACTGAGTGTCTGGTTTTTTCTTTAATTATTGCTCTAAAATGGTCGGTTTGGTTTGTCTTTAAAAAATAATTTCTTAAATTGGATTTTTTTTTGTAATAAATTTATTGGTTTTTAAATTACAGGTCTATATATACAAAAGTCAAATTATGAAAGATATATAAGTATAAGAAGTCAAAAACTGTTAGTTATTTTAGAAAATAGTCCATATTGAATAGGAAACAAACAGGTTGTTGTCTTCCTCAACTAAATTTTAATTTGTTTATATAAGTAGTAACTTACATCATCAGGAGACATTACTAAAAGAATCACAAAAGAAAGGTAAAAACTTTGATTTTAAACAAATAGTCCCGACATGCTTTGTAAGTAGTAACTTATATTTTAAACCTAAGTTTTTACCTTTCTAAAAAGCTTCAGTTTTTACCTTTCTTTCGTGATTCTTTTGGTAATGTCCCGTGAAGATGTAAGAAAGAAGAAAAAATAAGTGGAGGTAGACCTGTTTGTTGCCTTTTAAATAGATGCCTATATCAGTTCTAAAATTTTACATACTTAGTCTATGCCTCAGAAAACTATAGGTATTTAAATTATAGGACATAACTTTCACGAAAGCTCGAAATTTAGTTATCTCTATCTTTTTTTTAGCCCACCCTTAACTTTCTTACTTTTATAACTGCGCTTTCCGTTGTGTCATCTTTCAAATCTCTTGGCTGCGAAGCTAAAAATAGAATCATGAAAGCTAATTGGTGGGTTGGTTTTATTTTATGACAGTCGAACTTCGATAACTCGAACTTAGATAACTCAAAATCTTTGATAAGTCGAATCAAACTGTTGGCAATGGCGTCAGGGGCAAGAAATATATGTAATTTGGTCTTAAGAATTATCTGGAGGAATCTTCTGATTACAATCGTTCTAACTTGTTTGTTTGCATTGGAATATTTTAAAGACGCAATTCCGTGTAACTTGTATTTGATTTACTATACGTTTAGGGATTGTTTGTATTTTACTATGTCCCAAAAACCGACTCTTTTTCGGTAAAATAAATATGTAACAAAAATTATGTATTCACATGTATTAAAGGTGAACGTTTTTAATATATACAGTACAATCCCGATTATCCGAAATAGTGTGGACCAAAGTGATTTCGGATAATCGAAATTTCGGTTAATGCGATTTATTTTTTTGGAACA
This sequence comes from Aspidapion aeneum, assembly GCA_963576565.1. NCBI lineage: Eukaryota > Metazoa > Arthropoda > Insecta > Coleoptera > Brentidae > Aspidapion > Aspidapion aeneum. The sequence goes on from OY755044.1 coordinate 45,457,981, forward strand.
TAGGAGTTTAGGATGCGTATATTAATAGATCGACTTAAAAACATTTGTAACACTCTGTCGGCTAACTAAAACAATTCGCCTTTTAGACCGTCGTATTTTTGCTTTTAAATAGTTTGTTTGAGATAAACCGGATTCCGCAAAATCGCGATTCGGATAATCGGGATTGTACTGTACTTGGTTGTATCATAATTATTGCAGGTATACCAATTTTTCCTTTAAAAAACACGTAAATTTTGATTTACAAAAAATACGAAAACGCCGCAGAAATGTTTGTTTATTATATTATATTATTAAGTCGAAGCCTCGATAAGTCGAAATTTCTGACAAATGCTGGTTCGAGTTATCGAAGTTTGACTGTAACCTAGTAAATTCTGTTGAGTTGGGTTTATACAACGGCGGTTCTGGATCCAAAGTCTGAGGGGGGAGAAGGTAATGGTAAAGCGGTGACCGTTAGAAAAAAGAAAATATCGGCTTAAGAAAGGAGCCCACACATTAAAAAGCGCAGGCGGAAAAACGTACACGCAGAAAAAGCTTACATCTAAAAAAGCGCACACAATAAAACGAGCATGAAAGCATACAATGAGATATTTTGACTATAACCCAGTCATATTAGGTGAAAAAATCCTGTAACTTGAAAATAAATAGGTGCAAGCTGGATTTTTGTATAATTATTCCTTAGCATCTGGGACATATCCCATATAACTTATTCTCCGCCAAAATCATCGTTAAGCTTCGCTAGATATAAGGCCCCAAAGGTCCTAAAATCAGTATTTTGCGATTTTCTCGAAAACTAATAACTTTTTTAAAAAAAGGTGAAGCAAGAAAAAATACGCAAAATCATTTGGTCTATAATGTAAAATTAAGAAAAGCCAAACATTTAAAAAAATATATTTTATTTTTTGCCTACCCTGTAGTTAACTTGTTTTCAAATTTTAATACATTATAACATTAAGCTTGATCCTCACTTGTACGAAACACCATGTACTTAAATCTAGTTTTTGTTTTTTAGAAGTTAAACAACTTTAAGTAAGGCTTAGGCCAATGGTCAGTAATATCCGGACCGCCAATAGAACACGAAAAAAAATATTTTTACACAATTAAGCACTGTATGAGAAAAAAAAAGCGTTCATAAAAAAAGTTCAACTACTGGGTAGAAACACCTTTAAAATATGCGCAAATCTGCACACTTTTATTATACAGGCCCAACAAACATTTAAAGTTGTAACGACGAAACCGCAACTAGAAAGAATTTCTTAAAAGTAACCGTAACGTACTCCCGCTACGTCTCAGTATACTATACAGCGACGTTATAATTCCCTAAGTGGGGAACCAATTTCTGGTTATAACTACTTGGCCAAGTGTTTAAAGTCACTGTAGTAACAACTACACTACTACGTCGTAGCCAGGTATCTACTACGTCGTAGAGGCTGTTTTTTTTTCCGTAATGGCATAAAAGTTGCGATGTAGTTGCAAATAATATAATCGTTTCTTTTTGGTAGAAATCTTACACAATATGGTGGACACAACAGTAAACAGACTCGCTTAGTTTTTTTGTTTGGTTATGGTTATAATATGTACTATGTTATCCAAAAGTGTGAGAATTTACGAGCAGAGGATCAAAATTCGAGTGCGACGCAAAGTTTTTTGTATAACATGCATTATATATATTGCAAAAAACCGGTGCGCCCGTAAAATTGAGCCGTTTTCGGGTAGCTGATGGAATTTTTGTGTTGTGATTTTGGAGGTTATGTTTTTATAATCGACACTTAACTCCAACAAATGGTGCTTAAGAAGAGCATTTTTGGTAAGCTTCAACTAATTTGTTTATACAATAGTATAGTTCTTTAATATGAGCTCATAAAACGACAAAAATAATATTAAATTTTCTTTCTTACATAAAAACATGGCGTCCCAAACTATATTCCCTGATAGTCGAAAGGGTTACTTGAAAGTCAGCCTAAGTTACGGCAACGTGTCACTTACGACTTTTATGTCGGCATTCCTTTTTAGTTCTAGATAACACACTCGAATTTCTACTCTTTCGTTGCAGAAACGTATTATTAACTAGCTTTCGCCACTAGAAAACGTCTACAAAGTAATAGGAACCACGCGATAAGTATAACTACTACCCTCAAGTTATTGGGGTGTCGCCACTTGTCATTTGCCGTTTCTGTCAACAACAGCACCACTGCTTATAGGTTATGTACGAGCGTGAATTTGTGGTAGGTTTTAAAACAAAAACAAGATAAATTAAATTCCATTAGAACAATAAATGAAGTGCCAATAAAAAGTGTTTTTTAAAAATGTATGTTGCAGTCGGGAGCATGATTCCTATTCTAGAATTTCTAGGAAGTGGTCAAGGAACTAAAAGAACGTAGTCACATCAATGAAATCAACTTATTGTTACTTTTTTTATTTACACATTGCTCTCACAATTCGTATGTAGTATGTTTTATTGTTTTTAGATATTTTGGCATTGTCAATATTCCGTAATTTTTATTATTATAAGCCCTATAAGTAAAAAAACAATCTCTGAGACTTGTTAGATCGCTTAGAAATCCGCATGTAACCACGATATATTTACCTTGTTTTTTTATTAGCCGCAAAAAGCGCAAAAGTTCCTAGATGAAGTCTAGCATATCCCAGAGGTTATTTTAGGGGCCGTGCATAAATTAGATATTAGGGACCTATTGCAATAAAGCCTGGCACATTGTACACAGCAGAAATTTAAGTTTATTCACTTCAAACCAAGCTTTAACAACAGCACAAAATTGAAGAAAACCAAAAAGACAATGACTCAAGCTCAACACATAAAATGAATCACAGTGAGACACGACACGTCAGCACAAGAGGGTTACGATGGCGATAGGGTGGTGCCACAGAACAAACCACGAACGACCGTAAAGACAGTACAAGAATAGAACAGCAACAAGTAGCGTAAAAGATTAAGGATGGAGATTAAGCATGGACCAGGGAATTCTTAAAATCCGTGTGCGGTACTCGATACTTTGGATCAATATTTTGCATTTTGATTGTTTTGCAAAATGGTCAAACAATGAGCTCGAAAAAATGGACTGCTCAAGGTAGTTAAAAAAATATTTGCAAAACTATTCCTAATATTCCCATATTATAAAAGGAGCCACAAAAAGTAGGGTTAAGAATGTGTGCGACGAAGATGCGACTTCAAAAAGTCTACGTTTTCAAAGTAGAAACAGGAAGGAGAGATTACTTTAAAAGATCGACATTAAAAAAAAGTCAAAGTAGTTGCGGCTTTAAAGTTGATCCAAAAAGTTATTTTGTCTACATTGTTACATCAAATGTTACTATGATGACACAAACTTTTGTGGTAAAAATTAAAGTTATAATGTAGTTGTCGGATACACTTGTCTGGGACTCCAATGAAGCTTAACTTTCTAGTGGTAATTAAGTAGGATATAAAAGTCAGGGTGACTACGAAATAACGACTAAAAAGAAAGTAAAACTTTAGCAACGTCCTATTGTGGTAGAGAAGACTAACAGAATCTACTATCAAGAAACAATCCTAAGAAGTAGTTTAGAGGGTCGTTTTTACGAAACATCTACTATTTCCTGATACTAAATAGTAGTTAGAACTAAAAAGTAACAAATTTTGGTTGGGATCACCACATTTCTACTATAAGAAAGTAGTAAAGCCTTTAGAACATGTAGCCGCTACTATAAATGTTAGTTGGGGGGTATCCCAACTAAAAGGTAACAGAGGTGTTTTTGGGTATTTTTCGTGCGAATTTGGAGAAACGCTCGAATACGTTGATTTTGCTTGCGAGGGGGACACTTTTTGACTAGCTTGAAATTTTTGTAGCACGCACCATCTTCGAGGGGTAAACTTTACCCCTATATTTTAAATAGGTGAAGGTCTCTTGAATATCTTTACAACCGTGTAAAAATTTCGAAAATCCATCGATTAGTATTTGAGATATTTGCTTTCAAATTTTTAAATTTTACATGGAATGATAAAAATTTCGAAAATCCATAGATTCGTTTTTGAGATATTTGCTTTCAAATTTTCAAATTTTACTTAAAATGATAAATTAAAAATTAAATTCGAAAAATATAAATATCTGATTAAATTTCCATGTTAAATTTGAAAGTTTGAAGGCAATCTCAAAAACTAATAGACAGATTTTTGAAACGTTTACACGTTTGTAAAGACATTCAAGAGGCCTTTGAAACAAGGTATCACTAGACCCACTTTCCCTATTCAAAATATTGGGGTAAAGTATACCCCTCGAAGATAGTGCGTGTTACAAAAAATTCAAGATAGCCAAAAAGTGTCCCCTTCAGAAACAAAATCGACTTGTCCGAGCGTTTTCCCAAATTTTTACGAAAAATACCCAAAAACACATCTGCTACCTTTTAGTTGGGACACCCTGTATTTAAAGTTCCAGCCAAATTGATAGAAAAAATTGTGTTTCACTAAACTTTAATGGGACAAAGGGGTTTAAACAAAATAAATGTAACCTAAGGGTGGTTTTTTAAGGGTTTAGAATTATAAACATGAGTACATAAAATTTTACCGAATAATTTATCCATGTACATTTAGCCTGGTTTTTGATAGCCTTAGCGAAAAATCTTGACATAAAAAACTGAAAATTGCATATTAATAAGAGTATTTGTTAAAAAGGTATGTAAGTACCTCTGTTTATAATTTTCAACCCTTAATAAATCACCCTTATGATAGAGATCATTTGTCTCATCATTAAAATCTGTTAAGTTGGAATTTCAAATAAAATAAAAGTGTGCGCATTTGCGCGTATTTTAACACTGTTTCTAACCAGAAGTTAAATATTTTTAATATTATGCTTTTTTGTATCGTACCGTTCCAAATAATTGTACAAAAATTAAATTTTCAAAATCCCAATGATGGTCCGGCTAGTATTAACTACTTTCCTAACCTTTACTTAAAGTTGTTTGACTTTAAAATACAAAAACCATATTTTCGCAATTAGTGTCTGATTCAAGCGGGGATCAAGCTTAATATTTTAAAGTATTAACATGTTAAAAAAAGTTGCCAACAGAGTACTAAAAAAAAATTAAATTAAAAAAAATATATTTTTTAAATATATTTTTTTAAATGTTAAGTTAGGGTTTTTTTTTAAATTTTATAGTATATAAAGAATAATTTTGCGTATTTTTTACTCTACTTTTTTTTTAAAGTTATTAGTTTTCGAGAAAATCACAGAAAAACGATATTTTGAACATAAGAGATAAGCTCAAGGAGAATTTTGGCGGAGAATATGTAGGGATGTGTCCCAGATGCGAAGAAAAAATTATACAAGAATCCAGCATGCACCTATTTTTTTCCAGGTGAATTCCTAAGATGACTGTGCTACTACTAGAACTACACGTTTTATGTAGAAAAGTAACAAGTTAGGTTACTTGATTGCAACTATGGCTACAAAACAGAGAAGATTCATATATTGAAATATTAAAATGTAATTTGATAATATTTGAGCTTTGAAAAATGTTAATGCTATGCTATTTTTTAATACTTTAGACTTTTGAAAATCCATGAAAACTTACACCAGCACACAAATTAAAAATCAGTCTGTATATTTGACCAGATCTAGCTATTTATAAGTTTTTTGGTGCGCTGAATCCGAATTCATGGTTGGTTTTCGCTGTAAATTGTAAAAACGTTGCAATTTTTCGCGCCCGCAGAATGAAAATTGCAAAACACGCTGAAAATTAAAAAGTAGTTCTGCGAGTGGTCAAATATTCTTCAATTTTTTTAAAATTAAGATTTGTCTTATCTTGTGTAATTTAAATGATTTATTTGAAAATGTACCATTTTTGTTATCTTTACCATGTATTATGTTTAATACAATATTTTGATCAAGTTTTTCGGAATTTACTCGAAATTTCGGAATTCTACCATATTTGGATTAAGCGCCCCAAAAGACATAGGTATTGATAGGTAGTTCTGGTCAAATGTACTGACCACTATTTTTATTTTGTATGCTGGTGTTATTAATCAATCACTTATTACTGTAAGTTCTTCTTCTAAGCACTTTTATCCGCGCGCGTTTTTTTCTTGAGCGGATGTTGAGCATAGTATATAATGTTGCCGCCGAGACGAGAGATGCTCGCCTCTCGTCTCGTCCTCCCTCAATGAGACGAGTGAGATATTTTCTCTCGAAGGAAAGCTCGAGTCGAGACGAGAGAAAGACCCTCTCTCGTCGAGAAATTCTCGTTTCTCTCGTTCTCTCGAGCAAAAAAGGTTGGTTTTTATTTTTATGATTTACCATCTGTTCGTATTGACCTATTATAGAGTAAAGCTGATATTTGTGTACTGTTTTTTTTAATAAAAGGTGTGCAAAAATTGTCATGTATTCCTTTCTTGACAACATATACTGTGTTACCTTTCGTTTACTTGAAAGCAGATGGAGAAAATTCAAAAGTGTAATTAAATTGTACTGTTAGTTACTGTTGATCCTTATTAACGTACTGAATTTTTTTTTTCAGAAATTATTCTAAAATTTTAATTTTATTTTTTAGCTTTTCGCGTGAATTTTGGTTACTTACAAATCTGTTGATTACAAAAATATATTGTTGGACGATTCTTTAGAGACCTAAAATTCTGAAAATCAAATTATTTTCTTACGGTGGAAACTGATTTGTTTTTTATTTTGAAAAATATGGAAATGTCCGTTTATTTCAAATAATTTTTTTGCAAAAACATGTTTTCTCTAAAAAAATTGTGAAAAATTAACATTATAAGAAAGTTATTTAAAAAAAATGCTTTGGTTAGTTTTGAGAAAAACATATTTCCGCAAGGAAAATCTTTGATTTCCAAAATTTGGAAATTTTGTTGAGATCTTCAAAGCCCAAGTAGTTTAAATAATAGATTTGTTGTCTTTATTTTCCAAAATTTGCCAAAGAAAACACAAATCCTTGAAGTCACGGATCTCTATAAAGACCACAAAAAAAAATTGCATGGCACATTTTAAATGAAATTTTACCTGGTACTTATATTGTAAACTCTAAATATTTGCTTTAGAAGTAACATCATACCTATATAATCACAAATTTATAAAAAAAATTTACCTATACGATATATCGTTTAAGATTAATACCGGTGGTTTTACATTAAAAAAATATATTTTTATTTTCAAAGGTTAGTATATCCCAGAATGGACTTTATTTTAGAAAAAAGTAAATATCATAAATAACATTCATATTAAAAAAGCACTTTTACACAGAGAAGAGACGAGACCAGACGAGAGAAAGGCTCTTTCGAGCGATATAAAAGTCCTATCGTCGAGACGAGAGAGCCATTTAATCTCGCCTAACGAGACGAGACGAGGGAAGGCCTTCTCTCGTCTCGTCTCATCTCGCGGCAATACTAATAGTATACTTAATAGAAAAGATTACGGAGATGTCACGGACAAAGAATTGATAAAATTAAAATAATGAAAGAGTACTGAACTGATCAAGAAGAATAAAGGAAGGTTTAATAGGAACCTCTGAGTGGACCCAGATCAATGGAAACTACAACAGTGAAGAAAGTTACGATATATCATTACGTGGGTTATCTGGATCATTAATATAACCTGTTAACATAACTAACAACTACTAGCGACTTACCCTGGTCTAAGGCTAACACTTCTTCAGCAGGTTTTTCATTAATAGTTCTTAAATGCCCTAAAAATTACAAAAATTAGGAACCATTCAAGTTTCAAATAAAAACATATAAGAGTTTCTAACACCTAACACGGATAACCTGCGGTGGTTTTTAGTTATTACTTTTTTTTAGTTAGGGGGCTAACAAATACGAAATATTTCATACTCACAACTAAGGTTCTGGTCAAGTAGTAAATTGTTGGCATTGGATTTAATTTTTCTCTTTCTGGGTTTGGTTGGCCTTTTTACAATAATTAATTTTGGTTCTTCTGTACTACTAGTAGAAAAAGTATATTTTGGTTCTTCTTTGCTAGTGGTAGAAGGACTATTAGTAACTTTGCTTGTTGCAATATCTAAAAGAAATATATATTTACATTACCATTCTGAAAAGTCGCCGACAAATAGTCAAGGCACCGAAAAGAGAATTATTTCCGTTTTAGATTGGGGAATTTTAAACTAAAACGGTTTCTGCCAAAACAATATTTGGATATTTGGGAATCATACATATCTGATAGACATTTTAGAGTAAAACAGGAAGACTCATACTCAAATTTACGAGAAATTGAAGCAGGCGTGCCCCAGGCTAGTGTACTAGGCACTTATCTATACTTATTATTCCCGATATCCCAATGCCAGAAAATTCTCACTTAGAACATTCTCTAATGACACTGGTTTATTGACGGTAGAAATATCTATTAAAAAATGCATAGAAAATACTCTGCCAATCTATGGGCACCTAAGCTCACACTAGGTACTATAGTTATATTGTGAGCTAATATAATCAAAAACTGAAATATATTTTATTCAACTCCAGACTCAATTACCTTTCGTTTGATACCACACAAGCCATGTTTTGACTTAAACTCAATTTTTTTTAATCTACCCCCCACCCTTTTGAAAAAAACTAAAATGTATTTTGTTTAACTCCAGACTCAATTACCTTTCGTTTGATATCACACACGCCATATTTTTACTTAAACTCTAATTTTTGACATCTACCCCCACCCTTTTTTTAAAAATAAACTAAAATTCATTTTTTTTAACTCCAGACTTAATTACCTTTCGTTTGATATCACACACGTCATATTTTCACATAAACTCTAATTTTTGGAATCTACCCCCACCCTTTTATTTGGCTTGCGTTCGGTGGATTTTGTTCAATTTTAAATGGGACTATCACGGCCCAAGACCCAACTTAGGTACCAAATTTCATTAAAATCGGACAAGCGGTTTTTGAGTTATGCGGGTTGGTCGTTACAGACAGACATACGTCTGTCTGTATGTTCATATACAGACAGACAGACAGACAGACAGACAGACAGACAGACAGACAGCAAAACAAAAAAGTTTCAAAATCATCTGAAACGCAAAGATATATAAAAATTTTTGAAATCGGAGCAACTTTTTTTTTCTCGAAAAAATTAGGATCACCATAGCTCACACTACTTATAGTAGTAGTGTGAGCTAAAATTCAGGATGTCAAGGAAGTTCACAAAGTGGTGAATAAAATTAAATGAAACCAAATCAATTCATGTTGATTTTACAAACAAAAATATAAATCACATGCAAATAACAATTAACAACATTCCCAGACCATATTAAAATCGGGCAAAATATCTCAATATTACACTTAGTGCCAAATTGTGCTGGAAAGCACATGTTATAGGTAAAAATGAACTGGCTAATTGGAAGGAAGTACAATTTAACACTTCAGAACAAGGACAAATAATGAAACTAGTATGGACATATTTTCTTCAACTATGGGGTTGTTCTAAAGAGAGTAACATTCTAGTTTTACGGAGATTTAAAAAAATGAAACATTGTGAATACACCTTGGTACGTTCCAAATAGAGACCTTCATCGGGATGTAAAAATCGAAACTGTAGCAGAGAATATAAAAAAATACGCAAAAGGCCATGAAGATAGACTCCATTGACATGTAAAGATGGAAGCAACTAGAAATAGTAAAGCGGTTTGAGCTAGTAAATTAAGTGAATTACATAAAACAAAATAATGCTATAAACACCACACAATTATGAGTTACAGACGAACAAAGCGGGGAGAACTATTGAGTGAATTTTAAAACTAACTTTTCTAGTAAATTAAGTTAAAACAAAATTGTTAATTAATCTTATTGACTAGATTGTAATACAATAAAAACGGTGTGTGACAAATAAAAAAAAAGATTGAAATTTATTAAAAACTTGCCCTGTAAGATGAAACTTTTTGTATTAAAATTTGTACAGTTAGTGTTGGTTTTCTGGTCGGTAACAAAAAACTAAATTGCAGCTTCTTTAATATATTACCATTTTCTTTATCATTTGAAATTTTCATTATATATGGGGAGGAATCTGCATGTGTGTCAATAGGGCCAGGGATAAGTTCATTACTCTCATTGCGTTTAAAGAACCCATTTAATACATTTGCTATGAAATCTTGAAGAGGTTTTGAAGTGTTTTCTATTTTGGAAATTTCTTCTGGCAAAAGCAAATCTAAAACAGGAAAGCAGTTCACAATAAGTACCTATGTTTAGGTTAAATTTAATAATTGCTTAGATTTATTGTTCTTTGAAACTTACCGGTTAATTTTATTTTATTTTCATTTTCTGTTGGCGGTAGTAATAAGTTGGAAACTTCAGGTTTTACCGGGAATTTTAATTCATTCTCGTGAGTTTTTGTAAAATTTGGGTTTGATGAAGTTACAAAATCGACTTCAATATCTAAAATATACAGAACATTTTGTTGAATATAGACATAACTCAATAATTTAAAATAAAAAGAGAATTTAGGCTTTAAAGTTTTACAAACCTTTGACAAAATGGCTAGGTTTTCGTATTCTGATTGCTTTCGAATTGTCGATGGCTGGTCCCGCATCTAAAATATATTTTTTTATAAGTATAAAGCCTTATGCAATGGCCGATGTCTTTTAAATTCTACCGGGAACAATGTTTTCTCTTGCTCTATGCACTTGGGGTATGCTTTCTTATGTTTAATTTTGAGACTAGCTAAATGTCTGAATGGGGCAGCGTCCTATGGGCACCCTAAGCAGGAGATATAATTTTCTTCCTTTTGTCTCCAGCAGGAAAATTGGTTTTAGGTTTTTCGAGTAATTTTCATTTAAAGGTCGATTTATTTACCTCAATTGCTTAAAATTAAGAAGCTTCCTATTTTAAGTAAACAATACTGAATTAAAAAATAAAACTAGGTTTATTCTAGCTACCTTTTATTGATTTATTTTTTAAAGATTTTAATAGTTTTTTTTTAGGTTAAGTTCTGTATTTTGTTTGTTGGCCTCATTGACCGAAGGCCAATATCGAGTTCCCATAGGGTCACTGCATCCTGCAAGTGACCCTAGGTTCCCCCCCTCAACCGTAAAAATATTTAACACATTTTTTTGTTGATATTTTAATCTGGTTTCAAGTTTTACTTGTCAATTTGCAGCATATAACAAGGGGTGAGCCAGAAGGGAGCGCCAAGTCGCCCCTCTAGGTATATGTAACTAAGAAGTGGCAAAAAAGTAAGTAGGTAAAATATAACTAGATTCCAACAGCAACAAAAATTGATATTTGTCGGGGGGTATACGCTTTTATTAGGTAAGCATTATTGTTTGAATAGTAAATTTTAACTTAAACCAAAATTTACATATAAAAAATGGTGACGTAACAATTTTATCTGATTTATCAATTACTTTATTGTGAAATACATCTTTAACAAACTAAATACACACATCAGAACCAACACAAAGGAACAAAGAAACCATCAATACTAAGCACCAATAAAAAAAACTAAATTGTTCGCTTATTAGGTAGGTATTTTCTTACATCACTTACCAAGCTGAACAGCCACAGGCAAAAATTGAGGTAAAGCACTACAAAATGAAACAAAACATAGAAAAGCTAAGGCAACTAAGAAAAAAAATTGCATTTTGAGAAAAAATAATTTTAACTTATACGTCAAACAACCAACTAAAAATTAACAAACCTTGCTGACTTGTTTTGTAGTCTTATTTATACACAAGACAAAAAAATAAACATTAAAAAAGCATCTTCACGATTATATTTAGATTTTATGTCAGACACCAGCCAACAATCTTGCAAATTGGCGTTCGAAGAAAAAGTTACCAATGGGGGAATATCAAGTTACTCACCTTTAAGATTTAATTAATTAACTATTTTTTTAAGTAACCACTCTTACTTCATTGATTGTTTACTAAAGAAAATGATGGGTAATTATTTTAGAAAAAAATAGTATATTTCTTTTTTCCTTTCTCACCTTCCTATTTTCTCTCTCCACTCTCTCAGCGACAGTATTCTTCCTTTTTAGCTCACACATATAGTATAGTAGTGTGAGCTATGGTGATCCTAATTTTTTCGAGAAAAAAAAGGTTGCTCCGATTTCAAAAATTTTTATATATCTTTGCGTTTCAGATGATTTTGAAACTTTTTTGTTACGCCGTCTGTCTGTCTGTCTGTCTGTCTGTCTATCTGTCTGTCTGTCTGTCTGTCTGTCTGTCTGTCTGTCTGTCTGTCTGTCTGTCTGTCTGTCTGTCTGTCTGTCTGTCTGTCTGTCTCTCTGTCTGTCTCTCTGTCTGTCTGTCTGTCTGTCTGTCTGTCTGTAACGACCATCGCGTATAACTCAAAAACGGCTTGCCCGATTTCAATGAAATTTGGTCGAGATGGTCCCATTTAAAAATGAACAAAATCCACCGAACACAAACCAACTAAAAGGGTGGGGGTAGATTTCAAAAATTAGAGTTTATGTGAAAATATGGCGTGCGTGATATCAAACGAAAGGTAATTGAGTCTGGAGTTAAATAAAATACATTTTAGTTTTTTTTAAGGGTGTAGGTAGATTTCAAAAATTAAAGTTTACGTGAAAATATGGCATGTGTGATATCAAACGAAAGGTAATTGAGTCCGGAGTTAAACAAAATACATTTTAGTTGTTGTTTTTTTAAGGGTGGGGGTAGATTTCAAAAATTTGAGTTTAATTTAAAACACGGCTTGTGTGGTATCAAACGAAACGTAATTTAGTCGGGAGTTGAATAAAATATATTTCAGTTTTTAGTTATATTAGCTCACACGTACACTAGAACCTAGTGTGAGCTTAGGGGCCCATATATTGGCAGAGTATTTCTTATTTGTGCACATACGTTGGTTATTGGGTTTATTACTAAAAAATAACAACTTTTTTTTATATACAAATATAAAAATTTGTTGCCAAAAAAATGTCATCTTTGTTAGTTTTTATGATATAAAGATTACTATACAGTGAAACCTCTCCTTGCGGACACCTCTATTAAGCGGACACTCCCTTTAGGCGAACAAATTTTTTGGAACCAAGTTTTTCCCTATTTCTTTACATGTAAAATTCACTCCTATAATCGGACGCGAACAATTTTTTTTGGTAAAAAAATTCTGAAACCTCTCTTAACCGGACGCGAACCTCTGACAACGGGACAGGGCTCTGCACGACATGGGCATAAATATTATATAGTATTTTGGCAGCAACGCACTCTGCATCCGGGGAATTACCTCTTTCCGTTTTAATGCGGAGACTAAATACTTCTGTCATATTTACAACATATTTTAATTGGCAGGACTGCTGGGTTTTATTTTTATTGTTCTGTTGGGTAGTAGTAGATCTCTTTAAAATGGCGCCTAGTAAAAAACTTCTTAGTTTTCGTAAAGTTGTTAACGTTTCGGAGAAGGAAAATCTATCAGCACGAAAGATATATAATATCGGAAAGCTCAAGCCGCAGAAAATGTTAATAAATAGTTATCAGAATTTCGCAGTTCTCCCTCATAAGCGGACACCTCAAATAAGCGGACAAAATCGACGAAACCGTGAGTGTCCGCTTATAGGAGGTTTCACTGTACTACATTATTTAATGCTCTCTTGCAAACAAAAAACGTACTTACGGCTTTTCTGTAAATCTAATTTAGCGAAAGTTATAAGCCAAATTTGCCTTTTACTCAAATTGGGGGTAAACACCCAGCGACTTAAAAGCATAGAAAAAATGACAAAACATGGAAAAAATCGCAATCTTGGATTTATGATGTCACACAGGCACTCTTGCTCAAATTTAAGGCACACCCAGCGACCTAAAATTGAGGGATATATATCGAAGTGATTTGAGAAAGTCTTAAACTTGCTTCTTCAAATTTTTTATTCAGGTAGAGAAAGTAGAGGAAAGGTGTCTATTATCGGACACTTTTTTCTTTTTTGCCTATAAAAAAAAATCAGCTGTATATCAGAAGTACGTGTTGGGAAACAATTACGTAACCTATATTTTTCAATACTCTGAAATGCCAAATGTCAAACTTAATTCTTTTCTGAGATAGATAAAAATATATTTTGGAATACAAAAATCACCATTTTAAAAATGATGTCCTAATATCGGATAGGAGGTAGTCCCCATATCGCAATTGTGCGATATTTGGAACCCATGGTAAAGTTAGAGCTTTTTTATTATACTTTTTAATCAGTTAAAACCAGACACTAGCATAATATTTTTGCAATACAAAAATAATTTGTTAACGCTTTAAACGAGAAACAAAATTGGGAATAGTAGTGTCCGATATTAGGGCATACATTATATACATTATATGTCAGGTTATGAACATCGAAATCGAAAAGACAAAACTGCACTAAACCTAATAAATTATACATCAAATAAAACCCCACAATATGCTTAATCAAATGATGTACATCACATTAATAATTTGTCTGACCTTCTAAGAATAGATTGCACTATGATTTCACGTAAACAACTGAACAGCAAATAAAAACTTGCCGCAGAAATCTGTAATTTATGTAGAATCTGTACAGCTTGGTGTAGCATCGGTACATGCACACGCAGGTAGATCGGACCAGTAGTTTAGGAAACACTTGACTATCCGATATTAGGAACCTCATAGGCACCTTTCCTCTACCTAACAATGTTTTTGTATTTAAAAAAAATTATTATCTTTGTTTGTTTTTAAGATATAAAATGTTTTTCTGTGAGACTGATTTACCGAAAGTTATAAGCTAAAATTTGTGGAAAAAACATAAAAAAGCCGTCATATTGGATTCATGACGTCACACAGGCCCTCCCACTTAAATGGGAGGTAAATACCCGGTGACATACAGTGATCTATTACCAATCGATCAATCGATTTAAGGCAGTTTTAGAAAATCTTTTAAACTATCCCACTGAACACGTCTTTTACGATAAGCCTCTTAACTATAAAGCAGAAACCAACAGTAGCTCCTCGATCGTGAGAAGCACATGTGTGTTTTTTTAAACAAAGTTACATATTGCACAAGAATAAAATCATCGTAAGTACCAGTAAACCAATTTATTACGTTATTCGAACTTAACTGGGGTTCTCAGTCCACACCCCTGTCCCAATCTTTCTGTGGTCCGCACTATGAAACAAAATTAAGTATGGTACCTAATTTAATAGTAAGTATGATGTTTCTACGCCTCTGTGTTTCTTATAAGCATTTAGCACGATTTTTTTAAATTAAAAAACAAGTCATTTATCAAAATCTTTTTACGTTTTAATAACCGTATTTATTTGTTTAACATTTACTAATTTTTATTTATGGTAATCTTGTAGCCATCGTTTAATTTTGTTGGTAGGTTTTATTCAGTTCCGATTTATCTTCCTTATTGTATTCACAAAAAAACAATTTTTAATAATTGAATATTTATTGAGATAATAATATACGAGAGAGAGAGATACAAATTTGTTGGTCATGATATCTGTCCGTATATATATCTGTCTGTATTAGGTTAGGTTAAGTTAGGTTTAACTATAAGCCTTTTTCCTCGAAGTAACCACAACCAGGTTACATGGTTACTCATTTTCGGTTTTTCCTCGCTGAGTAACACTAACCATGACGTCACAAGTAACCACACAGGCTTACCAGCTTAGCAGACGTGGTTGCTTTAAAATTTTAAAGTGCTTTCGTTTTTATTTTAAACTGGGTAATTCCAAAATCTTCAAAATTAAAGTGTATTTTACAATGAATTTAGAGAAAAATCATCTATCACTGTGACCGGTGATGTCACATAACTGGTCACACCAAGTAACCGTGACGTCATTTTGAGTTACTTATATGTGTGACTATTAACCTTAAGAAAAAAGGCTTTATGAGTGTTTAAGTATTTGTTTGGTGACATTTTCTCAATCTCCTGAGGCTCTATCGGTCCAGGTCCGAATAGTTTCGCTCAGTTTTCTTTCTTGCTATGCAGTAGCAGATTAAATGAAGTGGCGTTTCCTCCTCAACCCCACAGAATCTGCAGCGTGGTGTGATACCTCCTTCCAGGCAGCGTGGTGTGATACCTCCTTCCAGTTTGTTCGTGTGTTTGTTGAGTCGGCATTGGCCTGTATATACCCCTGTGATAATTCGTGGGCTATTACTATTTAATTCCAGGAGTTTGTTTAGAAAGGTTTTGGAGTGTTGTTGTCCGGGAGTTGCCCACCAGTTTCGGATCTTCGTTCTAACAACCCACTCTCCTAATTTCCTCCGATTCAACCAGCGCGGATTCTGCCCCCCTCTGGCTGGTGCGTCTGCTTTTTAATTAATCTCAACCCTAACCCTTTGATCTGTCTGTGTTGCAAAATCTTTTACAAAACTAAACGAATTCTGATGACATTTCATGATATTTTTAATAAAAATAGTAATCGATGTACTTAAAGCGGTTTGTTACGATTTTAGTGTTTACTAAAGCTTTGGTTATCAGATATATCATAAAATGGAAAACCTCAATAAATTATTATAAAACTAAAACTATATGGAAAAACAATTTTTATAATCCGCAACATTAGTATTTAAAAAAATATATTATAACAAAAATGTTGCCATAGATCCACGTTTTATTATCTGAATCAATTTTGACCAAATTTTTAAAAAACAATTTTTAGTAATGCTAAGAAGTCTAATACATTTTACTCAAAAAATACCTATATCCAAATACTGTTTCAGAGAATCGATAACATGATTTTTCCAACAAAAAGTATTGTTTATATTTTGAAAATATTAGAATTAAAACAACAATTTTTCGTGGCTAAGCGGGTATAAAAAGATTTTGTTTTTCTTATATTTTTCCGTGGGCAGCTCGAAAGCTGTACACCCACCATATACATAATATTCCAATACCCACGGTAACTGCCCATTAATGATGCAAAACATTAGGGCCTTGGGGGTCTTTAAGCAAAAAAGACCTGATTGGTTGCTTTAAGACATATGTATATTATTTCCATATAGTACGTATTATTGCAATACCTACGGTACCTTACGATGCAGAATGCAAACATATTTGAAATAGCAATATCAATGGGTATAAGTCTATCCTTTTTGCGGTCCGTAAGATAAAATGTCCTGATTGGTTATACTTTTACGCATGAATATTATTTTATTCTTGTATTCGTTACGTCAAATCATCGGCGTACACTTGACAAAAGCTCTATCTATGTAAATTTGGTATCTGTGCATTTTTCGTACCTTTATTTCTGAATGTTTGCATCAAACGCCAACCATTGTGTAAATAGGTAACAGGTAGTATTGGAATATTACGTATATGACTCCCACAGGGGTCCAAGACCTAATGGACACCTATTAAGTGTTGACAGTTAACTGTTGCGTCCTTACGGGACTCCTCAGAACACTGCATGGTCAATGTTCTGAGGAGTCCCGTAAGGACGAACACACACTTTTGTAAAGCTAAAGAGACGATATATAAATCACATCTTACGATATTGCTAAGAGAAATGAAAAATAATGCCTGCGATACCGTATGCTTTTCACATAACTGGTGACATCTACCAAATACAAAAGAAACTACCAAAGTAAAAACAGACAGTTGAAACGAAAAACAGTACCCGTGACCGTGACATAATTTGTACCTCAGGTCGGGTCAATGCATATTGCAATTTTGCCGACTTCGTTTTGTGTCGGGTCAGCAGGGTGTGAGCCAAAAATACTACAAACGTAAAGTTTAGTCACCGTGAATAAAGAAAACAAAATTTTTCGTGGCGAGGTGGGTATTTTGTTAAAAATACAAGAGAAACAAAATCTTTCTATATTCGCTTAGCCACGAAAAATTGTTGTTTTCTTTATTCACGGGTACTAAACTTTACCATTAGAATAAAAGGTTAAATAAAAATCGAAAAAATGCGGGTCTTGGTGTTGGATAATAAAATTAGTAACATACGCTTATGGGCTGAAGCCCCTCAAGCGCGGATCTGGGTCAAAATCTAGGGGGGGTAATATCGAGAAAAATTTTTTTGTAATATATTTTTTTTTTTCTAGGAGGGGTAATTCTCCTGTTTTCCTTTTAATTAATAGAAAAAAATTCATATTTTTTAGGGGGGGGTAATTACCCCCGTTACCCCCCATAAAATCGGCGCTTGAAGCCCCTCCCCCAGAGTCACTAAATATTCACCCTTAAACAAGAATTTTTTCTACAAATCAAGATTAAAATGTATCGATATGCGGTCAAGCCCCCTCTTCCCAGGATTCATCATTGCATATCGATCCACGATCAAGCCCCACCCAGGATTCATTTCTGCGAACCCCACTGATAAGTGATAACATTATGATTAAACTATATTTTAGAGAAATATCTTTTATTTGGGATAGTCTGTTTATTTTATATTTGATGAGTTTTATAATGGTAATGGTATAGCTAGTAGGATTTCTGTGGTATTTTATTAAAATGTTACGTATAAATTATCAGGCTATAATTTCATTTGTAAAGTAATGAAACCATCGTAAATTAACCTTTTTATAAAAAGAAATTCGTGATCTTTAACATCCTTGAATTTCTACAGATCGTAATGACCGTTTTTGATATGTTTATTACTTTATAGTAGCCAGTTTTGATATACGGCTGAAACTGTTTGCTATTATTATGTTCTTTGTTTTTTTTTCTATGAAATTGCTAATTATTTTAATAATATTATAACCCCATAAGCAGAGGATTAATATTAGTTGCATGTCCATTTCAGAGAATAATTTTCAAGATCTGGGGGCGCAGTTAGGCTCAGTCACGCCAAGCTTAAAATTAGCCCCCCAAAAAAAATTTATCAGGGGCAAAAGTCCGTGAAAATTTCGGACTATAGCGCTTACAACCAAAACTTTTGAATTTGACAGCATTTTTTTCCTAAAATTTAGGGCCTTTTAGTCTACAAAATACTTTTTTTTTTAGGTTTTCGATTGTAACATTTTCTTTAGCTTTAAGTTTTTTTTTATAATTAACACCTGACCAAATGCCGTGGAAGCCTCGAAAAATACAACTAATCTGTGAATTCACAAAAAATTTTTTAAAACACAAAATCTTGGAAAGACCCAAATATTGCGCATGTGCATCACAAAGAAAACTGTGGCCAGCGCTTGGCGAAGATACTCAACTTGACCTTAATTACGTTTTGATAATAGGGACTTATTGCAACAAAGCCAAGCAATAGTGGCAGGCAGTATTTAGACAGTTTCACATTATAAAAATAGCTGTCTTCTTTAAAAATTATGCCTTTGGGTATAATAAAAACCGGAATCTATACTGCCATCTTTATTCAAGGAAAATAAACGACTTATTTTATAAATTCAAGTTTGGTATGTCAATTTTGAAAGATCTACTGTCAGGTTTCAATGTAAAACTGTCAGAATACTGCATGGCTTCAGAAAAATTGGTTTAAAGTTTGATACTTTTTTATTGTCTTTACTTTGAATTGTTTGGAAGACGTCCAAGGAAAAAACTTCCAGATTTGTGGAACCAGGACATTGCACCGACGCACAATGCCCTATCCATTAGGCCGTTTTTAGCTAATAAGAAGATCCTCATCGTTAACCACCCACCATATTCACCAGTCTTGGCTTCTTGCGACTTCTACCTGTTTCCGAAAGTGAAGGAATCGTCAAAAGGAACCCGTTTTAAAATATTAAAACATGTCAAGGGAAAAACGGCAATACTTCTTAACAGCCTCTCTTCTGATGATTTCCAAAATTGCTTCCAACAATGGAAAAAAACGCAGGCAACGCTGCGTCGATAGAGAAGGGGACTATATTGATGGGGAACATCATTAAGTTGTATTAGTATTTAAATAAAGTAGTTTTTTTTACACCAGTCTTACAATTTTATTGTCACACCTCGTATATCGATCGATAAAAAGATCGATTGCAAAGAAAAAGAAACCATCCGTGACCTACGACAGCTCTTCTGCCTTTCAGGCCAAAGAAACTCTGATTAGCGTATTAACTCACCATCAAACAAGTTTTCGTGGCTAATCGGGTAAAAAACAAGATTTTGTTTCTCTCAAATTTTTGTGGGTAGCTCGAAAGCTTAACCTCACGGGGGTCCAAGATCTAATGGATACCTAATAATTGTTGACAGTTAACTGTTTCGTCCTTATGGGACTCCTCAGAATACTGCTTGGTCAATGTGATACCCTTGCGAAGTTATTTAGATGGTTTTGTCTCTAATCCTATGTCTGTAGTGAGAAACACCCTCGCAAAAAGCGCCATCTACCGAGATACGAGAAAAACTAGAATAAGAGCAGGCGAGAATAATCTGCTGTATATATCGATCGATAAAAAGATGGATTGCAAAGGAAAAGAAACCGGGTACTAAAATTCACGTTTGTTGGTATTATTTGGCTTAAAAATTCCACTAATCGACGCTCGTGTTTTATGGGTAAAAACGCTTATCAGTTTTGCTCTGTCCTGAAAGGTAGAAGTGCTGTCGTAGGTCACGGATGGTTTCTTTTTCTTTGCAATCAATCTTTTTATCGATCGATATATTTATAGCAGTTTATGGCGCTTTTTCCGAGGGTTTTCCCACTATAGTTTAGTTTAGTTTAGTTTAGTTTATTTATTAAACGGATAGCACCATTTTACAATTTTGAATTACAAAATACTTAAAATAACCTAAAAAATTCACTAGAGTCCCTAAACATATAAAAAACACTTAGGTAATTAAAAATAAACATTCACTGTTAAACATTTTACAAACATGAATTAAGACGATTTTTTATCACACTGATAGAATTGTTAAAAATATCAACCTGTCCTGAGAGATTATTTGCCAACCGAAGAGATCTACTAATGGGGTTATGATATGCATAGTTTGTTCCATGATATTCAATATGAAACAGGTTACTAACCCGAGTATGGCGAGCAGCATTTAAGCCTACACAATCAAGTAAAGTTGAACAGTCGATCTCACCTTTTATCAATTTACTTATAAAGCATAAATCAATTATTATCCTACGATTCTGGAGAGACTGTATATTTAAAGTTTTTTTTATGCAGCCATACTCATATTCGCCCCTAATGAGGTTCATTTTGTATGCACAAGTTCTTAAAAATTTATTCTGTACCCTTTCTAGGCTTTCTATATAAGCATTATAATGAGGATTCCAAATGAATGAGGCGTACTCCAAGATAGATCTAACCAATGAGCAGTATAATACTTTAAAAGTCATATAATTAAAATCTTTAGACAATCTTGTAATAAACCCCAACATTTTAAATCCCTTTGAAACGACACCTGAAATGTGAGCCCTAAACGTTAATTTGCTGTCAACCAATATTCCTAGATCTTTAATTTCGTCTTTTCTTTCAATCACTTGGTTTCCTAAGGTATACAAATTAAAAACTGTGTTATTCTTCCAAGAAAATGAAATACAGTAACATTTATTCACATTTAAATCTAAATCATTAATAGAACACCAATAATAAAAATTATCCAAATCAAGTTGTAGATTATATATGTCAAGATCCGAACAAATTATTTTATATAACTTAAAGTCATCAGCAAAATTTAGTGCTTCAGCATGCTCTATAACTTGAATAACATCATTAATAAATAAATTAAACAGAAGGGGTCCAGAATGAGAGCCCTGGGGGACACCAGATGGTACATCGATAACCTGAGACAAAGAACTGTAGATCCTAACACTCATCTTTCGGTCGGTTAAATAACTATGAAGCCATGATATCCAGGAATCTGAAAAACCCAGTGCAGTTAACTTATGTAGAAGCAACCGCAAGTTGACTCTATCAAAAGCTTTGGAAAAGTCAGTATAGATAGAGTCAACCTGCAGCTGATTCTCAAAGGCCGAGATAATGCGTTTTTGATACACTCCCAAGTTAGTAACTGTTGATCTTTGAGATGTAAACCCGTGTTGTTGTGAAATTATTATTGATTTGCAGGCCCACGATAAATGCTTTGTAGTTAAGAAATCAAGTAGTTTAGGGATTTCTGACTGAGTACACACTGCACGGTAATTTTCAATGTTTTCCCTATTTCCATTTTTATAAATTGGTTTTAAATAACTATTTTTCCAAAAAATTGGGTATTTCCCAGACCCTAACGATCTGTTAAATAAAAATTTCAAGGGTACCGCCAAAGTAAAGACACAGTTAATTAAAAAATGAGATGGTATTCCATCTGGACCTGATGAAAATTTAACGGGTAGATCATTAATTCGATTTATAATATCAGAATATGACAAAACTAATGGGTTCACATCAACAGTTTTTTCGAACTTATAATGGGGAAGATTGGCGTTATTGTCACTTTTGTAAACAGTAGAGAAATGCTCTGAAAAAAGATCTACAGTTTCATGAAGACTACCACTATTTCTATCACCCAAAAACATTGATATTGGCAGTGAGTGAACTTTTCTTTGATCATTACAAAATTTCCAAAAAGATCTAGGATTATTATTTATATTTTGCTCAACTCTGCCAATATATGAATCATGACACAAAGCTGTAAGCTGTTTACATTCACTCCGTAACCGAGAAAAAACCATATAGTCCTCAATTGATTTCGACTCTTTATAATTGATATGAGCCAACTTTTTTGTACTAACAAGTCGTTTCAATTCGGGACTAAACCATTTAGGAAATGACGAAGATTTAAATTTTTTGAGAGGCACAAAATGATTAATAGCAGTATAGATAACGTCGTAAAATATTTGAACTGCCTCATCAATATCATATTCAAAAAGTGAATCCCAATTGACACTTGCTATGTAATTGTTTATAGAAAAATAATCTGCGTTTTTATAATCATAGTAGTACTCTTCATATTTAACAAAATTTGTACATTTTATCTTAAATGAAATATCTAGAGGTATATGATACGCGGTGCTTGAATCAATAGGATCCACAGCTCTGTCCACAAGCAATATGTCAACACTTGTAAATACCAAGTCCAAAAATCTGTTTAAATTATTAGAAATTAAGTTTTTTTGGTACATACCAAGATAGCCAAAGCAATTACCCATAATTTCGCCGGGAGATCCACTAGGACATACCGCTATAACACCATGTTCGTCATTTCTCCATCTGGCATCAGGAATATTATAATCGCCAGTTAAAATCAGCTTCGCATTTGGATAGCGACATTTTATTTCTTCCACAGATGAGCAATACGTTTCATAAATATTCAAATTTGACCCAGGAGGTATGTAACAGCATCCAATAAGGTATTGTTCATGATTGTAAGTGACAAGTATAAACACTTGATTCAACAACGAGTCATCACATGGTATTCTTTTCGACACTAGATTATTTCTAACAGCAATCAGAGTTCCTCATCCGAGTTTTGCGTGGTTATTAACTATATTTTCCCGGTCACTTCTATATATATTAAAATTTGAAAACCCCAACTCAGAGTCAGAAAAATCTGAATTTAACCAAGTTTCACATAGTAAAATTATATCATGTGTACAAGCTAATGTCCACTCTTTAAAGTGCTTTAATTTAGTTCTCATGCCACCTACGTTATGATAGAATATTAGAATTTCCTTTGACTCATTATCTCTTTTAGTGTTACCCGTTTTTACTGGTTTTTTTCCTTGACAATTCTGGGGTTCCCTTTTATGTATTTGATGGTAACATTTTCTCCATTTTCTTTTTTTGTGGCAAGTTCCTCTCTAAGTTGTTTTAAATGTTTTCTTTGTGCCAGTGTTAGGTCAGAAGTAATGCTAATATTGGGATTAGTATTCTTCTTTTTATTTTTAATAATTTCAATGGCTGTTTGTTTGTTATCCATTATGATTTTCAAGGGTCTGACTTTATCGCCAGGTTTCCCAACTCTCAATACCTTAACTATTTTGGTAGACACATCAAAAACTGGATGTAATAAGTCAATAATAAGCTTTTTATCATCGTTTATCTTATCTTGAACTAACTGTTTTTTGGATTCTGGTACATTGTATAACATAACATTTCTTTCACGAGTTTTCCTTTCATTCATTTCTTGTATAAAATCATTATAGCCAATATCAGCTTGTTTATCTGACCCACTATTATTATTATCTTCTAATGCATAGTTAGTTTTGGGACGCAACATTTCGGGGTTACTTTGATTTTCAAGGGTATTAATATCTAAGCTACTTAACTTTTCTTCCATTTTATCAATCCTTTTTTTTAATATAGGGAGTATTCGAAGTCCTTCCTGACACACTTCGCAATAAAATTTTAGGACTCGCTTGTCCTTTAACTGCTGCATTACTATCTTCTCGGATCTTGAAAGACCTGCACATCCACAGTGAAAAGTTAAATGACATCCATCACAATTACATGAATCGTCATCCAGGACTTGCATTTCACAAACAAAACAATTTTTTGTCATTTTTCACTTATGCGTAATAAAAGCAAAATAAATATTATGCCCGGTCTCCCCTAATATTAAAACTCACACATTGAACTGATACCTTTTTATGTTGTTTATTCCGAGACAACTTTTTTATTGCCAAATGTTTGTCGTTCACTGACCATTATTCAACCAAATCAATATTTATTTATTAAAACCCGTTTATATTACACATCAAATATTTTTTACTGTTTAATTCTGCACATGTAGGTACAAAAACCATTTATTTAGAGTAATTTACGACATAAAAAACAATTAAAATACGGAGCTCAAATTTTTAATACATGCATCTCACGGTCAATTTATAGACATAGGATTAGAGACAGAATCGTCTAATTAACTTCGCAAGGCTGTCACATTGACCAAGCAGCGTTCTGAGGAGTCTCGTAAGGGCGAAACAGTTAACTATCAACACTTATTAGGTTTCCATTAGATCTTGGAACCCCGTGAGGTTAAGTTTTCGAGCTAACCACGGAAAAATATGAGAGAAACAAAAACTTCGTTTTTACCCGATTAGCAACGAAAACTTGTTTGATTTTTAAATTCACAGGTACGAAAATAGATGTTTGTTAAAAATAACCACAATTATTAACCATTAAATCGGCCCCCCATAAATTTGAAGACAGTAACCAGATATTCAAAAAGATAAGACAGTAAGCTGGTTATCCACAAAAGCCATCCATGTTTTTTAAATGAAATTAAGTGAAAAAATGATCGACTGTTGAGTGTCCACCAAGGAAATTTGAGAAGGAAATCTCTTTACTGACGATACACAAACATATATTTATGGTTATCAAACTTTCTGTTAAAGCCTCTATTAATGCATAAGTTAAATTTAATAGTTATTTATACTCTGGTACTCCCTCTTGAGTATTTTTGCAGGACATGTTTAACAGAGTTACTCTCAGACATCTTTGCCTATAATTCTTGCAATAGAGAGAGCTGCCAGCTAGCGGACAGATTTTTGTTTCCGAGAGCAACTAGAGAACTCTAAGGAGGGCAAGTATTTATGATAGTGCTCTATATATTATTAAAAGAAGAACATATTGGTATTTTTTTTGAGATTTTGTGTGACCCCTTTCAATTGAAGATTAAAAATTATTGTGTACCTCTACAATTCTAATAGTTAACGGAAGAACATTATTATGGCAAGATTTTTAAAAGCTATATATAAGTATTTTTTTCAAGTTTCAACATTTCAAAAGTATCATTCCTTCCTATCCTTGGATAGAGCGACGGAAGAAACATCGAAACAAAAAATATCGAAAGTACAAAATGTCAATTTTACAAAATGTCGAAATAGCGAAATAACAAAATGTCCAATTTTCAAAAGAGATATAGTGGATACAAAAAAACGCCAACCTATTCATGTTAGGTTCTTGCCTTAAAAAAATTTAACCTGACCAGATCGGGTTAGGTTAAGTTTCGTTTTTTTTTAATTTTACATTTCGATATTTCGCTTTTTGGAAATTTTGTAATTAGAATTTTTTATTTCGATATTTTGTTTCTAACATTTTATAGTTTCGACATTTTTGTTTCGATAATTCGTTCGGTCGGCCCCCTTGCATTGGATTATTGAATATGTATAGGTAGATTTAGCTTTGCGGTAAAGTAGTCATTCATATGTTAGAACTGCTGCTTCAAAAAGATGCTGGTTTTGAGATAGTTTCAATTGCTAAGCAACTATCAGAATAGAAGAGCGAATTTTCGTTAAATGTACATTTGCTGTCCCCAGCTTATTTTAATTTTATTTTAAACTTTTGTTGAAAAGCTGACTATTTATTAAATATAAACACTTATTTTCTACGAGAGTCCATCCATTAAAGCAAAAGGCAAAAAAACTTAAACTTAAAGAATTTTAATTTGTTTTAATATTTCGGAACAATGAAAATCCAGAATAGTGATAACAATGCGGACTAATTTTGCCGCCGATAATATAACCTGTCTGATAAACAAAACAAAAGAAAATATAAATAATTAGCAGATTAATGTCGGGTTTCGTTTTTAATTTTGTGCCGTTTGTTTTCCTGATGTGCTTGAATTCTTGTTTTTTGTTGTTCCAATGTACGATCTAGTCTGAAGGGTGAGTACGGAATTTTAAATATTTTAACATAGGTTTATAATGTGTACATTGTTGTTATTTTCTACATGGTATTATGGCTTGCTACAGGTTTTATTTGTTATTGTTGTTTTTATATGAATAGCTGATTGATCTCTTTGTGCGTATTTTATTGAGCCACCCATCAGTTACTATAGTGACAAAAAATTTTTTGAACCTTTGTATAAAAAATTTTATATATGTATATTAAAAAAAGAAGGAAGAAAGATAAACCATAATTATTTCTTTATATAAATAAATAAAAAAATCAGTTCCATATACATTAAAAGGGAAAAAATATTTAGAAAAAAAAATAATATATTGTCAATAAGGTCATTTTAAATGTTATTTATTGGGAAAAGAATAATAATTTTTAATTGGTGATGTATTAATGTGCCGTATTTTGTATTATCTTACTAATGAGTTGTAACCTTTTTAGTCTGATGAAGACAAAAACCATTGTCGAAACGTTACCGATGGATTAAAACGTATATTTACCAGAACAACAGTGTCCTTATTCCCACTAAATTTACCTATAGAATGTTTAATTTTAATTAAATAAGTACTATCATTAAAGAGTAATTCTGGAGAAAAAAAGACTAAAGACAAAATCGGCGTGTCATAAAAGTCTCGGGAACATGCGTTATGAGAAAGACAATGTTTCCTTTCTTCCTTGTCTTCCAATGTGATTACAGATTTACCCTATAAGTCTCTTTAAAAAAAAACTTATATTTGTAACTTATAAACTTCCAGAAATCTTCTGCTGCCGATTACATTGTTCCATCACTAAGAAAAAAAATCGATCAAATTGACCTGTCTGGACAAAAACATATCCCAAAATGTACATTTAACGAAAATTCGCCCAGAAACGAAAATACCATGAAGGTTGCTATAAATTTTTCGACAATACTTTGTCAAAACCCTATCACTGTATGATGAACCAAATTAAGCACTGATGCATGGGGCTCTTATTGACCAATTATCAAAATACTATGTCATGTCGCGGTCGATTTTCGTCAAAATCGAAAAGATACTAGAAAAAAAGAAGTTTTTATCAGTTTTCGACGAGAAAACAGGAGACCTAATTAATTTTTTAACGATGGAATTGCCCACCTAAGTAATTGTCTGTATACCGAGTGGATCATTCTTACCTTCCTAGCCCGCGTAGTAATGGCTAGGGAAGGTATTATTTTCGACGAAAATTTTTTTTTGAGACAACGCCATAAATGTGTTATGTGGATGTATTCTGATCTATCCTAGCAATACCGTCGTAATGTCTGCTGTGTGTGTCTGTATGTATATTATTTCTGTCCGTAACACGATAGCTCCTAAACCGCTAAACCGATTTTTATAAAATTTTCAGGTAAAATAGTGTTCGACACTCCTATGAGCTGATTAGATTTTGGTCAAAATCCATTAATGCTAATGACAATTTTTTTGACAATTAAATATTTTAAAAAATGCAAACTTTTTAACGGAGCATAGTATCAATATACCGTTTTCGAAATTGTAGTAGAGTATATTTTGCTCAATAATTTGTGTTATAACCAAAAACTTCGTAGTAGCTTTAGTTTCTGACATATCTACAAAAAATTGTTTTCAAGGCTAATACAGTGAAACGTCCTATAACGGACACTCACGGTTTGGTCGATTTTGTCCGCTTACTGGAGCTGTCCGCTTATGAGAGGGAACTGCGAAATTTTAATATATATTGATAAACAATTTCCGCTGCTTGAGTATTTCCGATATTAAACTTTTGTGCGATCTTTCGTGCTGATAGATGTTCCTTTTCCGAAATGTTAACAACTTCCATTTTTTCACGTGAACTAAGAAGTTTTTTACTAGGCGCAATTTCAAAAAGATCTATTCCCAACTGAACAATAAAAATAAAACACAGCAGTCCCGCCGAATAAAATATTTTGTAAATACGACAGAAGTATTTAGTCTCCGCATTAAAACGGAAAAAGGTAATTCACCGGCTCTAGAG
Source organism: Aspidapion aeneum (assembly GCA_963576565.1). Classification (NCBI taxonomy): domain Eukaryota; kingdom Metazoa; phylum Arthropoda; class Insecta; order Coleoptera; family Brentidae; genus Aspidapion; species Aspidapion aeneum. The sequence goes on from OY755044.1 coordinate 45,486,384, forward strand.
TGCGTTGTTGCCAACATACTACATAATATTAATGGTTATGTCGTGCAGAGCTCCGTCCCCTTGTCAGAGGTCTCCGTCCGGTTAGGGGAGGTTTCAGAAATTTTTAACTAAAAAAAATTGTCCGTGTCCGGTTATAGGAGTGAATTTTACATGTAAAGAAATAGGGAAAAGCTTGGTTCTAACAAATTTGTCCGGATAAAGGGGGTGTCCGCTTAATAGAGGTGTCCGCACACGGAGAGGTTTCACTGTATACTATCATGGCTTGACTTGAAGTATCCGTCATCGATCCATTTATTTTTTATAATTCTACCTCCCAATAACTTTTTTACCTTCCTAGTCCACAATTTTTTTTGTATACACTCGTCATAAAGATCATTTTAGGCATTGAGGGTCTACCAGTTTTTAAGTGCTTGGTAATTGGGACTTAGGAGAGCTTGTAAGCACTTTAAATAAGGGTCCAAGCACTTTTCTCAGTAATTTAAAGAAAGTGTTCCGTGCTTGCTGCAATTAGTTATTTAAAGAGGTTGGTGCTTGGTCCTCGGAGTCCGCTTTTAAATTCTTAGAATGATTTCTCTGAATATGCAAGCTGTAAAAAGCTATGGATACATCTTTGTGACTGATAAATCAAGAAGAATGAAAAAATAGGTGAAACCTAATTCTACCAGTGAAACGACAGCGAACTAAGGAAACTAAGTCCATGGCGGGACGAAACGTCCCCGGCCTATACGGAAGAAAGACATTTCGTCACAGTTTAACCAGACCATGCTATCACCGTCTCCACGGTATCGGTTCGGAACCGAAAACAATGATTTAACAAAGTATAAAAGGCAACTTCATAGGGGTATAGTCAACCACGGACACCGGTGTTTCGAAAAAAGGCATTTCCTTCCTCAGCGTGGCTTGCCTCACACAAAGTAGAACAAACTGACTACAAGATACAAGGTAATCAAAAAGAATAAAAAAATAGGTAAAACCTCTAAATTCTGGATATATTCGTTCACGTAGAGTCGTTTTCACCAATAATGTCAGAAAAATTTCCTTAGATTTGACGATTTGGCTCCAAGGTGGTTTGATTGGCCATTTTTAAATATATTATTAAAAGAGCGCAGCGGTGCGTTTGGAAATAATGTAGTTGATTTGAGAACCAGATAAAAATAAAAATAAAAACAAAAAGTTGCCCAACTATTAACATTTATTGAATTTTTATCTGTAAACGGATGTGCGCATGTGCGACATCGCGTCACGTGACCTTTGTTGTTGCTATGATGGAGAATTTAATGTTTTTTTTTTATTTGGCTGTAATTTAATTGTTTTATTTTTATTTGGCTGTATAAACAGCAAAATATGTTTATTTTTATTTTATTCTTTATATTTATTTTTATCAAAAAAATCGGGCTCCCTCTAGATACTAAACTTACATTAGTCTTTAGTCTTAATTCGTGTTTCGAATTTGATGATAATTACTCTTTTGCAGTAAAGATTTTAATAAAATATATTTATTTGCTGGCGATTTTTAGTATTAATATAATGTATGGCATTTTTTGTGTCGTAGGGGAATTTTTATTTTTTATTTGATGGCAATAATAACGTCATCGAATTAATGCTGTCATAGGTTACACGCTGGTGCGCCATATCCGGTATAATATATATTTGCTGGGGTGTGTATGAGTATACACTATCAAAAAGCCAAAAGGCATAATATTGGGAATAAAAGGATGTAAGCGTTTTTTTATTAAACCAACAGTAGTAGTAGTAGAGGTCTTTTGGCCAAAACTCTTCTGTTCGCACGAAAATAGATAGATTATATCATCTATGTACCATTCGGAATCAATAGCCAGAAAGATACTACAGTAAAACGAGGTTACTTTGCCGTGCCACCTGGTCCTACTTTGCTCCATTGCGAAAAAAAGTTCTTAGATATTCCACATTAAAAATCTGCGCATGCACCACAACGCCACCACGCGTGTATTATCTGTTGCGAATTTGAATTTTCATAGACGCGGTAGCCGTTGTTTCCCGCTTAGTCGTCTCGAGTTAATACCAGAGTGAAGTGCAGCTTGAATTCCTTTAAAATTTGACCTCGAAAAATTTGGTGTCTGGTGCAGTTATCGATTTCTATGCAATAAAAACTTAAAAAACCAATATTTTTAATTTTTTTATTCACTATTTTGAATGATTGGGGAAAAGCTAACTAAATATTGGGTGTAGTTCGCGCCAACAAATAAAACACCAATGTTTTTTTTTCATATTTTATAAAGTGGGGCAAAGTGACCTCGGACTATGGGAAACTTTGCTCCACTTTTCAAGTTAAAAAAATATTTATAATACTAAGTATTTTGTAATAAAAATGTCCTTTGTTAATTACCTATACCATGTGTTTTTTATTATTTTTTATGATATAATTTTTGGTTATTTCTTTGAATTTTTCGAATTAACTCAAAAAAGTGGAGCAAAGTAACCTCGTTTTACGGTATGCTAAATAGTGGGCGCCAGTGTTGACCGATGAAATAGAATTTACCTCAGTAAACCAGTAACTGATATTCCTCTCCATAAAGCTGCAGGTGCAAAGTCTTTCTTCTTCTCTATTGGTAAATTGGGACAATATATTCAGTGATATAGAAGCCGTTTTTAAAAGGCTATTTGAAAAAATATTTATTGCTTACACATTAAAAAAAAGAAATAATAAATTCAAAAATAAAAACCAGAACAATTCAGAGCTCTAGGCTTTTTTACGACTTCACATTTCGAACGAGCAAAGCTGTAACTTGACTGATGTTGTGCATGTTTTAAGGCTCCTCTAGAAAAATCGTTATGGCCTCGAGGTACCTTCATTAGGCCACTATAACATGCTCAGCGGGGGGTGAAATAAACCTTTAACCCGACCGGACCCCATAAACGGCTGCTTCGTTCGTATACGTATGCGATGCTTTATGGTCCTAAAAGGTGTTTGAAAAATGGGCAGGCTGACTACTAAGGTAAAATTGAAATTAATTAAAATACCTAAGTGTATAATCTACGAACAAGTTGGTATTGACAGATACCATAAACTAATATTATTAAATAGAAAAGTACAGTGTGGGTGGTTAAATTTTAACAATGCGCCATAATATCGTAAAAAATATAAAAACAAGAATTCAAAAGAATTTGACTATTAATATCACTATTAAAAACACAGTATTTCATCCTCTGTTCCACCTGTAATGGGTGGTTTCGTAGATTTCAACCATGGCCTACTAAGCTTACTATAAAAGAGAAAAAATATAAAAACAATAAGTTGTGGGATTTATCCTAAATGAACAGGATACCTTATATATGAAACTCAAAATCTGCTAACAATTGACCCAGCCATTTTTGAAATATTTGCATTTTAAAAACTTGAATAAACAATAAGGACGTTCCCCTTAATTACTAATTTACAAAATGCATATATTTCAAAAATGGCTGAAACCATTGGCGTATATAATGGGTGGCAGGGGTCCCGGGCCCCCCAAAGATAAGTTTTTTTAAATATATTCTACATATTTCATAAATAAAAACATAAAAACGCATAAAATACGGCCTCATAGGGTCTTGGGCCCCTAAAACTATCTCGGGCCCGCCCCCAAAACTTTTTCCATATACGCCACTGGCTGAAACAAAACGTATCATGAACGTACACAGTAACAAATCTAGGCGGGGCAAATGTAAAAAGTTAAAAAGTATTTATTTGAACAATCCTATTTGTACAAAATGACGTCGCGGCGGAAAAAAAAATAATTGAAAAATAAATTTTTAAAGATTGAATAAATAAACATTTTCGGGAAAGATGACAATAGTAAAATAAAAATTTAAGTAATTTAATCATTATGGCGTCAAAAATATTCGGCAAAAATGGCACAAAATACAAAAGTTTGGTTGGTTTACAAGTATAAGCGTCGGCGCCGGCACCGGCGCCGCAGTTATAAAATTTCACGGACTTGTCAGGGCACCATTGATAATATATGCTTATTTAGTTTGGGAAAGCTAATTTCGAATTTGGGGGTCTAGCCCCCTTACCTCTTCTCTAATTGCGCCCCTATATCAAATTTTGCACTTCTCACTAAATATAATTAGAAATAAGTGTATCTATTGCATAATGATAATGTAGGTAGGAATAAGTTTATAGTTTAACTTCATTGATTAATGGTTTTGTTTGGAAATTAGGAAATTAATAAATAATATTCAACATTTAGGGGTGGGCAATACCCCCTCTGCCTCTGTTTGCGTAGGCCCATGCAATGTATGATATATTTTTGAAGATCTATTAATTTTAAGTTTAATATATTGGGTGTTCCCTAAAAGATTTAACATATTTGTGACACATTTACTCTTTAAGGAACCACCTTGTAAAATATGTTATACAAGTTTTGAGAATAACGAACTTTAGTGTTTAGATATAAGATTTTTAAAATTAAAAAACCTGGCTAAAAATCACAAATCTCCAGAAGTCTTCCCAAAGGGTTAGAGTGTTCAAAACGAATCAATCAATTTAAAAAAAATTCTGGTTCGGGCTTTGGTGGAGTACCCTCGCCCACTTTTTTAATGTCCTCTTATTTTTCCTACATTTGCATAATACATAGAAACAGTGTGTTGTTTGGCAACTTGACATGGTTTAAAATAAGTATCTTGATTTACTAAACGATTTTCTTTAGCAGTTTTTAAAACGTACTGAAATTTCGGGCTTTTAAGACGAGTTTAGTGAAATTTAAAATGACATTAATAAAGTGGGCACCCGTACCTAGTGGAATCATCGGACGTGATAATTATGTAACAACTATATATTTAATACCAAATATTAAGTACGAAATAAAACCAATTAATTATGTAATAGACATGATTTCTATATCACAAAATGAAATTAGATAGGTTCCTATAAACATGTAAAATGAGGTAAAAGTAAGATAGTTGCAGGCGTTTGACTTTTCGTCCATTCACGTACTTAACGAAATGATTTCACGCATCAAAAATACTTAAGAACACAACAATATAGATACTGTATTGGAAGTTTCCATTTGCATTTTTGCTAAAAGACACGATAACAAAAATACATTAAAAAACAATTGACAAAGATTTTACTGCCAAATAACAAATGAAAACATCATTGACATATCAATTACACAACCTAATCATGAGCATGAAGTTAGCGAAGCACCCATCGCAGATCGAATCGGGACTAGGTGAATAATTTGCCGTTAATTAGTCGTGAATTAGTTGTGGAAAAATTAATTTTGTCGCTCTTAATTTTGACCGTTTTTGAGGGTGCTTCGCTAACTTCATATGAAGTTAGCGAAGCACCCTCGTAAAAATGGCTTTTATCAAAATCGAATATGGTGGATAATTTGCCGCTAATTAGTCGTGAATTAGTTGTGGAAAAATTAATTTTGTCGCTCTTATTTTTGACCCTTTTTTTTGGGTGCTTCGCTAACTTCATATTTTGGCACCCATCGCAAATCGAATCGCTATTAGGTGGATAATTAGTCGTGAATTAGTTGTGGAAAAATTAATTTTGTCGCTCTTATTTTTGACCGTTTTTAAGGGTGCTTTGCTAACTTCATATGAAGTTAGCGAAGCACCCTCAAGAACGGTCAAAAATAAGAGCGACAAAATTAATTTTTCCACAACTAATTCACGACTAATTAACGGCAAATTATCCACCTAGTCACGATTCGATCTGCGATGGGTGCTTCAATGAACTTCATGCTCATAACCTAATCGGTTAGTAGAACATGGCCGTATAGTACACATTTTCACTCAATACTCTTCATTGATGAAAACAGATAAATAATGATCTTGCAAAAAAGGAACAGAACTCCATTAAAAAGGTAAATTTTCAACATCAATTTGCAAAATTAAAATATATTTGATTGCCAATGGACTAGATGGAGAATGTGGTGGATATCTAAAACTTATTCAAGAAGATCATTTAAATATTCCAACTGTCATTTTTAATGTGATTCTGAGATACCTAAGCAATCTTTACACTTGCTGGGAGTAAGTGGTTTTAAATTTTGAGTAAAATGGCCAATCTGATTTTTCTAAGAGAAATGTGTTTTGTAGGTATTAGGTTTAGCTTCACAATTATTATAATGTTAATACACATCCTTTATACGATCCTGCCTCAAAGATGCTTACAAAAAAATCATTTAATAAACTTCTTATGAAACCATTGAAGACTCTTATTCAAAAACCTTATTTACATTAATTTCTAATAAAAATTTTTGCATCTCAAAACTATTGAAAAGCACCGACAGGATATATTATATAGAGGTAGTTAAAGTGGCGGTAAATCCTGTGAACTAGAGCATTAATAAACTTACTTTGAGAATTAAACTCTACTGGCTCTACGTCTATTTTTTCATTTTCCACCAAATTTCATCCAAAAGGTGTGAAAGACCTTTGATATCTTTATCACAGGCAGAATACCCTTGTGGTTGCTTAATCTGTAGGGAACCCCGATAAGTACCCAAAGTACGCTTTATAGCACAAACAAAAACAACTCTTGGGTGGTCCGACGAAAAGGCAGAGGTGTTAAAATGGCTAACTAGATCTGTTCGGTACACATACACAAGGCAAGGATCAAGTGTGCGGGGTACTTATTTATTTGAACAACTTTCCATTGATCAGGTACAACCACGGCACGTTGATTATACTTGGGCAAGTACCTTGAGATTGAAATTGGCACGATTTTCAACTCGAAGGTGTTTTTGTAAATAGCCCCGGTTAATGCTTAAGTGATCTTAAATGTTCTGTTTAAACACACTTTAATAGCTTTTAAAGACTTTGATCTGGGTCTTAACTTGTTCTTTAAAAACCATAGAATTGTGAATAGCTGGGTATTATGTAGTGTATCCAGGTGTTAAAATGGTTAACGTACGTGATAAAAGGCGTGAATGAACTATTATTTTTTGAAACATTTTGCCAAACAATTTTTGCGATAAACAAATAATTCCATTTCCAAGTCTAATTTTCACAGGGACAAAAAGTGCACTTTTCCAATTAAAATATTGTGTTTAGTACTAATATCAAAACATACTTATTACACCTTTAAGTAGGACGCACAGTGCGGACAAAAATAGGATTTTTGGACAATAATCAATATCTTTGTTGTTTTTCAAAAAAGTTAATTTTTTTATAGGGTATGTCATAAAGTGTAGTCTAAAGGTTAAAATAAGTAAAGTATTGTTCATACTCGTCTTAGTCTTTTGTTTTTGATTAGTCTTTGTCCTTTGATTAGTCTTAGCTGTCTTAAACAAAATTGGCTGTTCATACTCGTCTTTTGTTTTTGATTAGTCTTGGTCATAACTCACTGAAAAAAAAATCCATTTCAATAAAAAGGCCCTCTTCAAAAGTTATTTTCTACACAAAACGATCTTATTTAACCTAATCTGTGCACGAAACACACACAAAAGAACAAAAGCGAAAAATAAATTTCAAGGTTATGTTGAGATTTTCTGTTAAAAACATAATTAATGGCGGTAAATTCAAAATTTCAACCGCGCGCTTGCGCTCTTCGGGCGCCCTGTAAAAAAAAACAACAAATATCAGATGATGTCTATCATTCGTCTTAGTCGTTGTCCTAAGAATTGAAAGTGGGCAACTCTTAAGACAAAGACTAATCAAAAACAAAAGCAAAAGCATTGTATGAACACTCCCGTAAGAAACAATGGTTTTAACTTTCTTATGACAAGACATATGACTAAACCAAGACAAAAGACTAGACAAAAGACGAGTATGAACGATCCATAAAACTTTTTAAAATATATATATATGTCATTTTATTTAAAATATTAAAAAAATAAATTAAAGTACATTCAGTCTAACCTACAGTTACGTTAAAAATAAAAATCTTACTTTTGTGTTAGAAATTAAACTAAAATTATTTTTTTTATTCGGATTCATGGACGTAGTTAGGATGGCTTGGGGGGGTGGGGCTAAGTCCCTTCCAGAAAATTAAATTAGCAACCCCAAAATAATTATTTTTACCATACACACACACATTGCACCCTCAGTTTCTTTGTTCTTAAAGATGATTCTAAGAAAGCCGTTTTAGGCCGTCCACGACTCGGTCCGGGTACGGCCTTTGTTTCCGAATCTGTATTTTTTGATTTTTCTGAATCCGTTTTATAACAAAATTTCTCAGATATAATATCTTTATTTAACCATTCGAAATAACGGTTTTGAAAATAAATTTTGTTTTGTCCCGATAGCTTTCATTTGAGACTGAGACTTTTGTAAAAATTTAATGATGCCTTATTTAGAATTGTAATATTTGTCAGAACATTCTTCTAAACTCAACAAGGGTTGAATTTTTTTGAAAATATTTAACACCTTCAGATTTTCGTGAGAGGCCACTCATTATCAAGTCTGAATATATTATGCTTATGCGTTCTAAAAGTAAAAAAAGTGATAAAATAGTATATAATCTTCTTAGGGACTTAAGTGGCACTTTTATCCCGAGAAGACCAAATGTAGCTACAGTTCGCCGAGTGCTCAAAAGATACTTTAGTCATTTTTGGGCCCCATTTTTATTAAAATTATTTTGCAAAAAAAACAGACTTCCCATACCTTTGAACGTCACTTTTTATCCACGGGATAAAAAGTGATACTTTATCCCTAAAGTTTGTGATAAAAAGCGCACTTTTGATCTCCAAAGTGCAAAAAAACTATTTTTTTAATATTCGCCCACACAAACACCAAAATAATTTTTGGCATATATATTTTAAGACAGTATTTTTATAATTTTATGGACTACCTCAAATTATTGTTTTTGTGCGTTCCCATTGACAAAAAACGGCCAATACGATATGCGATTTTAAAATATTTAATTTTTCACTTTGCTCACAGTAGTATAAGGTGACTAAGGGTGGCCAATACGAAATGCGATTTTAAAATATTTAATTTTTTATTTTGCTCACAGTAGTATAAGGTGACTAAGGGTCCATCTCACCGACTTTTTTTTCGTTACTTAGCTTAAAGCGTTTCTTAATATAATCATAATATGACGTAATAAGGAACACTTAAGGCTAAGTAACGAAAAAAAAAGTCGGTGCGATGGGCTATTAGTACCATAAATATTTTGGGATTTTTTTTTAAATTTATTATCACCTATAACCACTTGCCATCACTGAATAATAAGCCTCATATCTTCTCCAGATTTAGTGTCATTTTTGACACCTTGCTGTCGCCATTTTTGACGTTGATGATTTTGTTTTTGTCCAAATGGCGGCAAGACTGGTTTTAAGGGTATACCTAAACAGCAGATGATGTGAGGCCTCTCAACCGGGGTGGTAACCAATGTGTTATAAATTATTAGGATTGAAATATATTATTTAAAAAAATACAGCACCCTTAGTAGCAGCCAGTAGCAAAAAATATTTATGCTACCTTGCAAATCTTTGCAATTTTTTATAACCTTAATAAAATTTAAAAAATATATTTTTTTGTAAGGATAACAGTTTTAATTAAATTATTTTAAAAGCGAGATGTCAATTTGACAAAATTTTATTTAAACAAATAGCGTAAATATATATCACTGTAATACTTAAAGAATTTTTTTTTTAAATATTTAAATGCAGAACCAGTAAAATTAATTTTCTGATAGGTATTTTATACGATTTTTTTGTACCTGTTTTAAAATAACGACTTTAACTATTTATTTTGTTTACTTTCGCAAGTGTGACTAAAAAATAGGTTATGATTACAGATAAACTGGACATTTATCTATACTTTTTTAATATTAAAACTTTTAAAATGTAACCTCAGTTTTTCGAATATTGCCCACAGGAGTCCGCACTGTGGGACGATAGAAAACAGTATTTTATGCTATTCATATTAATAAATATCTAGATTTTATTAAGTAAACGTATTTGGAAGATGTTGATGGTAGTGCACTTATTTTTGGGTCACTAATACTTTCAGGAACTTTAAGCGCAAACACCCTATTAGATAGTTTAAGTTGTGGCACGTATTTTTACGTAAGCATGACATTTGACAGCTACGCAAGCGCACTTCGTCACACCGTCGTCAAGGTCACGTTAGGAGCTTACGTATTTACGTTAGCTTACGCAGTCTGCGGGCACCTTAACGTTACCAAAGAATAGAATTGGTTGATTGACCGATCGAAAAATGAGGCCTAGACGATAATTTCCGCTTCCAGTACAAATGATGCAAAGAATATATATATTCCTACTGTAGTTGAAAAGACAAAAAATAAAATTGTAACATCAAAAAAACACAGTGTCGAATTCCATATTCTCTGCTATAAGTAGACTTGTTATTATGGTAACGTAAAAACATTCAACTTAAACTAAAATTTGGAACAAAACGTAGAGCGCTTAACGTGCAGTTTTACGTAAAAATACGTAGCACAACTTAAACTATCTATTAGTGGATGTTGAATTTAAGCGTTATTACATTTTCATTACTGCATATCTAGAAATCTCAATCGTGATTTAGAGAAGAATTATGCCACTTTGAGTATAGTTATTCATTTAGGTAAGACCACTACTACTATTATGTCGGTTTAGAACGTTTTTCTACCTTCTCCACCTCCTTCGATCCTAATAATCATCTTCTCAGGTTTTTTTGACTAATTAATTTTGGATTAACTGTTGCCATTCTAGTTTAGGACGCCCTCTTTTTCTGCGCCCTATTGGTTGCCAGTCTAGGACCTGCGTTGGTAATCTTTCGTCGTTTATCCGTTGTACATGGCCGTACCATATCAGTTCCCTCGATTTCCATTCTTTCTTTTATGATCTCATTTCTTATGTGATCTTTTTTAGAGATTCTTATTGATCTTCTTATTGCATCCATTTCGACACTTTCCATTTTTGTTTTGTATTTTTATGTTCTGTCAGACTATTAAGTCTAAACTAACCCTGTCCAAAATTTAATTTGCATGAATCATATCAACTTATGATGGAAGGTCATTGAAAATCTAAAAAAGTTGTCTAATGAACAGTATCCCTGAATTCCCACACCCACCCAATTTAATTAACTGGATAAGTGCTTTCTTTGGTTTTAATGCCTATGCAGTCAACGTCTTCAAAATGCAGGTGGTAACAGGACCAACCACCTGCGTCCTTGAACTCATTTTGGGCATCCTACGCCAATTATGTATTTAATTTTGAGAACTGCCAACGCTCTCCTCATGGATACGAAGTAAATCATGACATGCTACCTCTTAATTGAGTGTTAACGCAACATTATATTGTGTGGTCGAACAAGTTCAATTTTCTAAGTGTTGTTGACTTTCACTTCAAATTTTATTTCTATTTCCAATTTTGCGCACACACAAAGTGCACTATAAAGCAAAATGTCTGCGAGCGTCCACACACGCAGCGAAAAAAGAGGGCTCCGGAACGAAATAGCGATGTATAAAAAAGCGATGTAACAGCATAGCAATGTATGAAAATCAGTGGCGCACCCAGGAATGTCTCTTGGGGGGGGGGCCGACAGCTAAAAAGGGCGCTTCTCAAAAATCCTGCGAACAAAAAAAAAACACAAAATGATCATCATGTGTGGGGGATGCCGACAGCTACAAAGGGCGCCCTCCACAAACGTGCGACCAAAAAAAAAACAAAAAAAGGTCTTCATGTCTTTTCGCAACTACGCCGCTGCTTGGGGTTGGGGGGGGGGGGGGCGAAGCCTCCTGATGTCAAATTTTAAGGTATTTTTCCTGTTTTATCATCAAATATGTAGAAAATATATTGAAAAATCTAAGGCTTGGCCCCCTGGGTGCGCCCATGTGAAAATACCGATAATCAAATTGCCAATTTGGACGAGACGTTATTTCCCAGTGGAACAAATTGGCTCAGGACAAAATCGCGCAGGTAATTATATTGCGGCCAAAATAGCGCAGGCCAAGGCGATATCTTAGAACGTGTGAATCCGAACTGAACCGAACGGAATTGAACTGAAGCGAACCAAACCACCATATTTCTCCAAAAAAAACTTCCCTGACTTCTTTCCGGAATCCGAACTAAACCGAACCTGATCCGGATAGGTTCGGGTCAGATTCACAACCTCTAGGATCCCGGGAAAAAAGTCAGGGAAGTTTTTTATTTAAATATACTACTACTATGTCGGTTTAGAACGTTTTTCTACGTTGTCCGACGCCTATTCTCCACCTCCTTCGATCCTGACAATCATCTTCTGTCAGATTCTTTTGACTCATTGATCTTTGGATTGACTGTTGCCATTCTAGTTTAGGACGACCTCTTTTTCTGCGCCCCACTGGTTGCCACTCTAGGACCTGTTTTGGTAATCTTTCGTCGTTTATCCGTTGTACATGGCCGTACCATATCAGTTGCCTTTTAGTGATATCATCCGTTATGCTTCTCTCGATTCCCATTCTTTCTTTTATGATCTCATTTCTTATGTGATCTAATCTAGATATTCTCATTGATCTTCTTATTGCATCCATTTCGACACTTTCCATTTTTGTTTTGTATTTTTCTGTTACGCGACAAGTCTCTGTTCCATACAACAGCGTGCTTTTTACCATTGTTTCGTATATGTTAAATTTTACATTTTTTCTTATCTCTCTGCTCCATAAAATACTGTTAAGACATCCAATAACCTTTTTTGCTTTTACTATTCTTTTTTCCAATTCTTTACAGTCTGTTCCTGTCTTATCAAATGTGACACCCAAGTATACATACTCATTGCATGGAGATATTGTTTGTCCATTGTCTAGTTCTAATTCACTGGATTCGTTTCCAATAGATAAGTACTGTGTCTTGTCCATGTTCACTGTTAGTCCCCACTTTTGGTATTTTTCCGTTAAATTTCTCATCATATACTCCATGTTTTCTTTATCATTAGCTACAATTACTTGGTCATCAGCAAACTGTAGTGTGTATAAAGTAAATCGGTCGGTAAGTTGTATTCCCATGCCGTGCACTTTACGTTTCCAGTTTTTTAGAGCCACTGCGATATATATTTTAAAAAGAGTTGGAGAGATACAACATCCCTGTCTTAAGCCTTTTGTTACCAGGAATTCTTTTGAAAGTCGATTTCCAATTTTAATTTTAAATTTTGACCCTTTGGATAGTTCTTTTATCGCTTTTATGTATGTATGATTGATATTAGTTTGTTCCAACACCGTCCATAATTTTTCTACTGGAACGGTATCATATGCTTTTTGTAGGTCCACAAAGGTAACATGAGTCTTTATATTTCTGGCGCTTCTTTTCTCAATTACTTGTTTAAGACAAAAACCATTATCACTACAAGATCTGCCTGCACGAAACCCACTTTGCTCTTCTTCTTCTTGTTCATGAAAATCATTCTCTATTAGATCTCTAAGAATCCTACCGTACAATCTACTTAGAGTGCTGGTGACTGAAATTCCTCTATAATTGTTATAATCCAGCTTGTTTCCTTTTTTATGTATTGAGGATATGAATGCAATTTTCCAATCATTAGGTACTGGATGTCCGTTTATGCATTGATTGATAATATATGTGAGATTTTCAAGTAGTTCCTCTGATCCATATTTGAGCATTTCAGCATATATTCCCCCAGGTCCGCTAGCTTTTCCGGATTTAAGCTTTTTTATACTATTCTTTATCATTTCTTTTTCGATGATTACTTCCTCTCCATGTACTTCTATGTCTCTCCTCGGAGAGGCTGTTAGATATTCGGGTCTCGTCTCCTACAGCAGTCCCTTGTAGTGTTCTGTCCATTGTTCTGGTTTGATGATCTGGATGTTTACTTTTTCTTTTGTTGGGTTTTTTACTGTAGAAATTAATTTCTATACTTCAGAGCTCTGCCTACCTCCTACGTGTGTATTTATATCGTGGCATTTGCGCTCGAACATTTCATTTTTTTCTGTGCGTATCAAACTTCTTAGCTGTCTTCTGGTTTCCCTGTATATTTCTAGGTCTCTTTGCTCTTTAGTACTGAGCCATCTCAAGTATGTGCGTTTTTTCTCTTTGACCATTTCCTGTATTTTCTCCGTCCACCACATCTTCCTGTTATTTCTATTATCTTGGTATCCAACAGCTTCGTTGCTTGCTTCCTTCAAGCTTTTTATTATGTTTGTATATATCTCTTCAAATGAGTGATTTGTGTTTATTAATTTTTGATCTAATCGGTTCTGATACAATCTTTAAGTACTTTCGTTTTCTAGACTTCTAAAGTTGTATTTTTGATTATCTTCGATGCACTCTAGGTTTTCATTTTCTCTAATACTTTCGTCCTTATTTGTTTTTCTTAAAGGGAATAATATTTTTGCTTTTACCAGATGGTGGTCAGATCCACAGGTAACACCACGAAGTGCTCGCACATCATACCACTTTAATTGCGAGTGTTGTCCACCTATAGCATAATCAATGATTGATTTAAGATTTCTTGTTGGCTGAATCCAGGTATATCGATGAATATCCTTATGTGTAAAAAAACCTTTATTTATTTTTAGGTTGTGGGTTTCACACAATTGCATCAGTCTTAAGCCATTATCATTTGTTACTTCCTCTCCAAATGATTCATCACTTTGGGTTTGTCTACCAGTTCGGCTATTAAAATCGCCAAGCATAATTATTTCTCTGGTATTACCGATTTTGGTGATAGTCTCATGCAGTTGGTCAAGGAACATTTGTTTTGTAGCTACTCTTTCGTCATCTGATGGTGCGTAGACTGCTATTATGCTTATATTATGTCCAAGCATCTTCATGTTCACTCGAAGTATGTTTTCACTAATGCAATCGTAGTCTGTAATTTTATTCTTTCGATTTTTCCTTATTAACAAGGATACCCCTCTGGCTACTCTGCTTTCTTTTGGGACTCCAGTGAATATATGGACGAAATTGCCGACACTATTCGTACCTGTTCCTTTCTTTTTTGTCTCTGTGAGTGCAATAATGTCGATCTTACAATTCTGCACTTCAGTTGCAATAATGTCCAACTTTTGATTCACTCCCTGTACGTTCCATGTAGCTATATTCATAGTCCTTTGTCTTTGCTTTTTTCGTCTTCGAGAGTTTCCATCCATTACTCCGAGGCTTTGTTTAGGCTTTTTGGTAATTGCTTTGTTTTACAAGTATTAGAGAACCAGTCTAATGCCTCAACCCCCTACTTGGAGGGCCAGGATTTTTAATCAAGGTTTTTCTCCTCTAGCCTTTGACGAGCCAACACCATACTGTAAGGCAACAGCTGTGGTCTTTTATATACTATCCCTAAAAGAAAGGGTTGCCACCTACGCTATGATCACCGTACCGAGGTCCATTCTTTCCGCCTTTCATATCGATGTGGACTTCTCCCGTAACCCTGGGAAAGGGACCCTATACAGGTGCTAACTCTTCGGGTCGGAGAGTACCTGGAATCTACGGAGGGCAGGGGTCGATTCATTTCCCCTGATTGACATCTGACGAGGTCTACCCATTACCCATTTATTTAAATATGCCTGCGCTATTATGACCTGTGCTATTTTGGCCAGCACTATTATGGCCTACGCGATTTTGTCCGCGCTATTTTGACACATCGCTATTTTGATAGTCAATATTTTGTTACATCGCTATTTTGTTACTTCGCTATTTTGAGAGTCACCGCATAGCGTGTGCTGTTTTGTTTGCATTTCTTATTTTAATTTTTTTAATTTGATAGACGACCTTATGGTAAACTGCGCAAAAATGTATATATCACAATCATGTTTTATCCCTATGACTGGTTCAACTCTCTGCATTATGATTGGTGCCGGCAAGCCGAACTTAAGTTGGTTTTTGCTCAACATGTGATGTTGTGGGCTGTTAATTGTAAAAATAGCATGCGGATTTTGTGAGGGTAAGTACATTTTACAGACTTTTCAAAATTTTGTTTACAACTGTTGGGTTTATGTATTATTCATAATTTACTTTAACTTTTAATATGTATGATTTTTGTTTGAATTTAACTGGTGGTTTGGGGCAAAACGGGGTTTTTCCAAGGGGATATAACGGGGTACCGTGTTATACCTAGTTAAAAAAAATTTTTGGTACCATCACTGAAAGTTGTGTTTTATGTTGTCTTTGCAAAATATAAGCCCAAATTTCGACAGCGATGACTAGATCGCTGTAATTTTTTCTAAATTTTGTAAATACTAAATATAATTATTGTCAATGTATTTTTTATTACAACTTTTTGTTTTTTAAATTAGTATTTTAATCTTGGTTAGTATTTTAATAAATAAAAAATTACAAAAATAATTATTCCACATTACACAACCGCCCCGCCCGTTTCGCCACATATAGGTAGGTACCCCATCTTACCCCGTATGCGAGGCCAAATGGGGCAAAGTCAACTTATTACAAAAATGAAAATTAAAGTATGATGGAGTTCTAAATCGCTTAAACTGAAAATTAAAACAAAAATATGACATATCAAGTCAACTTAATTCTAAATGACGCACGCAATGGTGATCATTTGACAGGAGAATTAAGCCTATAAATTTAAATACCCCATATTGCCCCCCTTTCCCCTACTATACTTTTTGGAAAAAACCGCGCCGCACAATTTTTTTTAGATACATTACGAACTTTTCAGAAAAAATCAAGCCACATAAGAAAATGTTGAAAAAGTAAAATATTTTAAACAAAAAAAGAAGATGATGCATGCAGGCTAAAAATGACACCGAATCGAAACATTTTTTTTTGATGACCAAATGGAAAAGTTTTGGTTAGTTTTAAGAGGCGCAGTGAGTTCGCTCCTGATAAATTATGCTCATTACGCTTGGAGGGGCTAATTTTGGGTAAATAATTGAAAGTACCATCCAGAGTTATAATCATAAAATAGGGAATACCAACATGTTCAATTTACCAAGTAAAGATGACTAAATAGATGTGAAGGATAGAGAAAAGATACATTTTCGATGAAAGAGATCTTTGCTAGTGCAGTTGTGGTCACTTATCCATTATCATTTAAAATTCATATGTATGTACTTGCTTTAGATAAATAAATACAACTCAAATAACATTGTAATATTTTATACCAATGGGTACAAGGAAAATATAAGTCATATTTCTCAATATTTGGTTCAATAAAAAAGCCCAGCTTGATATAAAGATATGGGTTTATAAAAGCTCCATACTTCAATACTTTTTGAAATATATGTATGGGCGGCATTTCTTTGACTTACTAAAAGCTTTTATATTCGCATTACGTTATTTTCTGACATATCTGCTTTCGCTAAAGAGGGATTTATACAGAAATTTTACCTATTATTATGCACAGTGTGCCTGAATGAAGTATAGGTTACATAAAAATGGTTCCAAAAACTAATTGCACATTTTGAAAACGGACTCTTTCCTGACTTCAGAGCCATTTTTATATAATTCCTAGCTGATCCTCTTCTCGAAATGTTGTCAATTTTTTGCTTTTTTCCTAGTTAGTGTAGGCGATGGCTTCTGTCACGTATGACCTTCTATGTGCGCTCAGTTTGACTGCGGGGCTTTGTTAAGCACCCATAGCAGTATAAAAAAAAGTATGGTCACGTAGTCGAACTCATGGCCGTTTGGCCGCCATCTTTGAAAATGGCCGCCAAATTAAAAGATTTTTTGTTTAAGCGTATCTCCCTACGCAGGCATCAGAATTTAATTTTTTAAAGCTTGTTTTACTCCTTTGTAAAAGGCAAACAAATTTAATTATAACACATTTTTTGATAAATTACGTAGTTTTTGAGATATACCAAGATTATTAGCGAAAATCGCTCGCAAACTAGTTAAAATTTGTTTTTTTTTGTTACATAGAAGGCTTTAAACCTTTCACACAAGGGGATATACTAGATTCTTTTAAAATTCGTTGGATGGTATAAATATAAAGATAAAAACTGCCTTAAAAAGGGTGGTTTCTGAAACTGTTCACAATATTATACAAAAAGTGAATTTTCAGTGAAACGATGCATCCTAGCGAAAAACGGTAAAATTAATTTATTATAGTACTTTTAATTTCGCTTCTTTTGATGTATTACTTAATATCCTAGCTTTGATGGTAAGCTGTACAAGCCAGCTAAAATATACATATTTGTATAAATTCCATGTTTTTGCTCCAAAATCGATTTTTTTCTTAAAAATTGTAAAAGATATGACAATGATCAAAAGACACGGAATTAAAAGTACTATAAAACATTATTCTTAACGTTTTTCGCTAGGATGCATCGTTTTTGTATAATCTTGTGAACAGTTTTAGAAACCACCCTCTTTAACTCATTCTTTAGGGGTACCATCCATCGAACTTAAAAAACATAAAGTCAATAGCCTCTTATGTGAAAGGTTTAAAGCCTTTTATGTAACAAAAAAAAACAAATGTCAATAATATTGTAGCTATATACAATAAAATGAGCATGGGTATTATTTTAATTCTTTTGCGAGCGGAAATACTAATAACCGTGGTATATCTCAAAAACTACTTAATTTATTAAAAAATGTGTAATAACAAAATTTATTTGCCTCCTTTAAAAAGGGAGTATACCCAAGTAACATTTCTTTATTTATAGCAGAAGCTATAAGGTTGCCAGCGCCTTTCCTTAAAACCATTAGTTTCAATGTTTGGTCGCTAGCACGTTCCCATTACTCTTATATACCCCTTAGACCTCCTAAATGGGACTCCCCAATTGGTGGTGGCAACCTATGTATAAAACTCACTATAAAACCATAAGAAATAAACTCCAGCTTCGCCCTCTAGCGGTTCCACCAGTATAGAACCTTTTAGAGCCTAAAGCTATTATGCCAAGTTCTAAAAGCAACTCAGAAACGTCCTCTATCCTATTATTTATTAGACTTTTTTTAACTAGATTTGGTAATTTGTATCCTAGCGATTCTGTTGAATACCATAATACCTTTGGAGTAAAGAAGTTTTCCTATAAAAGCTATGGCAATATTTTGGATTCACAATGGCTATATAAAATAATTTAGGTCACAAAATTGCCAAAAATATCGAGTCCCAAAATTATTTTATCACATAAAAATATACCGAGTTTGTCGTTTTGTTTAGGATCAAATTGCCTGCCAGATTTATTTTTCTGATAAAATCGTATCTGAAAAGCTCTCAAAACAAGCGCGCCAGCTCAAGAATGCTTTTTAATAGTTTTTTGATAACAAAATAATAAATATTTAAAATGAAAAAAAAATCATTTACACTATTCACCATTAAAAAAGTCTGTATGGTTTACATAAATCAAAATTAAAGTAAAATTATTATTAAAAAACACTGCTAAAACGACTAGATAAATATTTTCTCTTTACAATATTTTTTAAATAAATTTATATACGCCATTATGGTTTTATAGTGGTCACTTGGTTTTATTTGTTACTGTATCGCAACAAGGATTTTTAGTGCCCTTATGAAACCAACAAAGAAGAACAATGTAAACATAGTCAACATAACCACAGTTAAATTTTTTGTATTTGTTTAAAAGCGTATAATTCACAACTAAAATGTTTTTTATCGTGCAATTTCGACACAATCGAGAGGGTCAGTGCAATGATATTCGTTGTGCCTGCAGGTTGGAGAGCAACCTCTTATATTGGCCGTTTAAACAGGCCTTATCTAGGCCTGGGTGTCCTACCCAGGAGGACGGAAACTCAACAATTATTAATTATTGTGCTTTAATTAATCAATCTTGCAATAGGTAGGTACCAATCTGTACCTAGGTATATCTATTATTTTTACAAGAAATACCTAAAAAAATAAAACACTTCTGTTAGAACCCTTAAGGAAACAAGGTTTTATATGGCCGCCTATTTAAATAATATGTAGTATACAGCTATGGGTAACTATAAATACAAAAGAACTAAGATTACCTTTAAACCTTCCTATAAAACCTTTTTAAAATGCCTAACAGTAATGGCAAAAACCAAAAGTCTAATGTTTATATTTACCACTCTTAAAAACCTTAAGGAAACTAGGTTCTATATGGCCGCCTATCTAATCATATTTACTTTTAAACTACTGGTAACTATAAAAACAAAAGGATATAAGATAACCTTTTAGCTCTATTATAAAACACTTTTGTGATGACCTAAAGTAATGAAAAAACTAAATTACCAAAGTTTATATTTATTTCTTTTTAAAAACTTTAGGTAAAATGGTTTTATAAGACCGTCTTTATAAATCAGAAATCAATAAAACCCAAAGTATTTAAAAGGAACAGAAGGAATATCAGTTTTATTATACTCCCTTTATAAATCACTTTTTGGTTGTATAACACCCCTTTAGGTAATTGGCAATATAAATTACCTTTATGTAGCCAAATTGATCCTAAAACCCATAACAGCACCCTCTAAATAACGGAACCAAATTAATAAAACCTTGCGTGGTAATAATGTTACTTGGGTAATAAGCTTTAAAAAATTTAAATCGGATGACTGGGTAGGGAGATACGCTTTAAAAAAAATCTATCAATTTGGCGGCCATTTTCAAAGATGGCGGCCAAATGACCATGAGTTCGACCACATGACCAAACTTTTTTTATAAACCTATGGGTGTTTAACTGCCCCGCAGTCAAACTGAGCGCACATATTAGGTCACACGTGACAGGAGCCAGCGCCTGACATAACTAGAAAAATGGCAAAAGATTGATAAAATTTCGAGAAGAGGATCAGCTAGGATTTATATTAATATCGCTCTGAAGTCAGGAAAGAGTCCATATTCAAAATGTGCAATTAGTTTTTGGAACCATTTTTATGTTACCTATACTTTGTGCAGGCACACTGTGTATGGAATACTACTTTTTAAATAAGGGCTTAATTTATGAAATCTTTTAGAAATTTTAAGTTTAAACTATTGCAATAAATTATTATGTAATTTGCTCGCGAACGTCGCCCGAACAAACATTTAATAAGCACAACACACATAACACAAAAATCACATCAACGTTTAATTAACGTGAATAAAAATAATAAAGTTATTTTTTACTAGAAAACAACCCCATATCGTGTAATATTTTGTTTTGTTAAATCTACATGCTTAAAAATAACTTAAAAACAAGGAGGAATATAAAAATGTAATTTTTTATGAAGTGTCTGGTGCTGGGTATATAACGTCTTTTTTACCCTCATTATTTTCATGTGCCAAATTCACACTTGAAAAGTCCTCCACAAAATATTCTAAAATGCCACGAGATTAAGACTTCTCAAACCTAATAACTTTTTGCGTACTATTTTGTCACCTTTTTTCTCTAAATGTTTTTTAATCAAAAAAAGACGCGAAAGCCTGTAACAAAACCCTCTAGATAAAGACTCTTTCAAAGACTTTCTTCGTCTTTTTTTGCAAGTGAAGTGACGCGAAAGGAAGTTCTAAAAGTTCAATGGTTTAAGACTACAACATTTCAAGACAATTTTAAAAGATGGCGCTCAAGGCAGTAAACACTTTCACACAATCGAGAAATGTGTCTTTATCAGGTTAATAACGGATGCGTCGTGATCGTGAATGATCAGTTCATTAACTGGCTTTTGGAGTTTAGAGGCCAAAGCACTCCCAGAGAGATTTCGTCGAAGTGAAATATGTCGCCAATGGGTGGCTCTGCTTCTAGTAAAATCTCAAAAATATTTGGTAGAAAAGCCATGCAAGTCGCGTTTAAAAATTCGTGTAGAAAAGGCGCGAACCTAATGCGATTTTGCAGTTGATAAAATCTACTTACAATTCAGTTGAAAATAACGTAAAAACATTGCTGTTTTGATTTGATAATGGCGTTATCAGAGGGCCATTTTTAGCAACGTTATTTTTTATAACGTTAATAAATGACCTATTAAGCTTGTTTTCATATATGAAATAAACGATTTTTTCTAGCAGCTTATAAAATCAACGGTTTTTTTCTCACGCGTTTTTTACGTGTTAAACACGTGATTGTGCGAGGTTGGAAGTTAACGAATTCACAAATAATTGCGCTTCGTGTGAAATAGTCCTTAAAAAAAGTTTAAACTTTCATATTTTCATTTTTCAGACGTTTTACGATTCAAAAAAAGGGGAATTGTTTAGTAAAATTGTTGTATTGTAAAGTTGCGGAATTAATTTTCATATACTAAGGTACCTAGTACCTACCTATTCCAAATTAGGAACGTATTCTATATTTTGTACTTAACCCCTTCTTATAAATAAGGTAGAGGTTAGAGTTCTAATAGTTATATAAAGCTTTATTATTACTTAGAGTTTACAAATGTAACAATTAATATTTATAAGCTCACACGATTACTATACAAGGTGGGGACTTTAACTGTAAATTTTTCTTTTGGAAGTCGGGGTGAGTTTTACCTTCTAAAGGAGGTACAAAAAAATTCAATCGACGTGTTTTTGCGTATTATCCGCATTCTTCAACCTGAAGCTGTAGCAAATTTGCGCCAGTTAAAGTCCCCACCCTGTATAATGTAATTTTTACCCAATATTCGTCCGCGAAAATAACTCCCTATCCGACACAAACCACCACATAAATGCATCTTTCCTCTATCCTTCACATATATGTAGTTCTTCTTTTAGGCCTCTTTACTTGATAAATTATACATGATGTTTTTTCATGAAACTCCGGAGGGTAATTTCACTTGGTCCCCCCAAAACCAAAACTTTTCCATTTGGTGCCATTTTTCCCAACATATTTTAGTTTGCGGCATCTTTTCTTCTTTAAAATATTTAATAACTTTCTAATGTGGCTGTTTTTTTCCAAAAAGTGGAAACATAATTAATTTTTTCAACATTTTTGCCCGCCGTACAATTGGTTTCAGTTTTCTGGAAATTTTTTGTTTATTATATATTTATCATTTATATTTAGCAGCGCCATTTTTTTTTACTATTTACTATTTATTTTGGCGTAAAAATTTTTTTCCAAATTTTTTTTTAATATAATTTAAAAGAAAATTATATTACCTATGCTACTACTATGTCAGTTTAGAACGTTTTTCTACGCTGTCCGACGCCTATTCTCCACCTCCTTTAATACTGACAATCATCTTCTCTCAGGTTTTTTTGACTCATTGATCTGTGGATTGACTGTTGCCATTCTAGTTCAGGACGACCTCTTTTTCTGCGCCCTATTGGTTGCCATTCTAGTACCTCTTTGGTAATCTTTCGTCGTTCATCGGTTGTACGTGGCCGTACTATATCAGTTGTCTTTTAGTGATGTCATCCGTTATGCTTCCCTTGATTCCCATTCTTTTTTTTATGATCTCATTTCTTATATGATCTGTTTTAGATACTCTCATTGATCTTCTTATTGCATCAATTTCGACACTTTCCTATTTTGTTTTGTATTTTTCTATTACGCGACAAGCCTCTATTCCATACAACAGCGTGATTTTCACCATTGTTTTATATATGTTAAATTTTACATTCTTTTTTATTTCTTTGCTCCATAAAATACTGTTAAGACATCCAATCACCTTTTTTGCTTTTACTATTCTTTTTTCCAACTCTTTACGGTCTATTCCTGTTGTTTAAGACAAAAAACATTAACACGAAAAGATCTGCCTGCACGAAACCCACTTTGCTCTTCTTCTTCTTGTTCGTGAAAATAATTATCTATTAGATCTTTAAAAATCCTACTGTACAATCTACTTAGAATACTAGTTACTAAAATTCCTCTGTAATTGTTGCAATCCAGCTTGTTTCCTTTTCTATGTATTGAGGATATGAATGCAATATTCCAGTCTTTAGGTATTGTCCGTTTATTTATTGACTTGATAATATATGTGAGATTTTCTAGTAGTTTCTCTGATCCATATTTGAGCATTTCAGCGTATATTCCCCCTGGTCCGCTAGCTTTTCCGGATTTAGGCTTTTTAATACTATTCTTTATGATTTATTTTCCGATGATTACTTTCTCTCTTCATGTACTCCTATGTTTCTCGTCGGAGAGGGTGACAGATATTCGGGTCTTGTTTCCTACAGCAGTCCCTTATAGTGTCTGTGTTTTTTGCTGTAGAAATCAATTTCCATACTTCAGAACTCCGCCTACCACCTACGTTTGTATTTATATCGTGGCATTTGCTCTCGAACATTTAATTTTTTTCCGTGCGTATCAAATTTCTTAGCTGCCTTCTGGTTTCCCTGTAGATTTCTAGGTCTGTTTGCTCTTCAGTACTGAGCCATTTCACGTATGTGCGTTTTTTCTTCTTGACCATTTTCTGTATTTCCTCCGACCGATACATCTTATTGTTATTTCTATTATCTTGGTATCAAACAGCTTCTTTCCTTGCTTTCTTCAAGCTCATTATTATGTTTGTATATATTTTTTTAAATGAGTGTTCTGTGTTTATTACGTTTTCATCTAATCGTTTCTGATACTATATTTGCGCACTTTCGATTTCTGAGTTGTATTTTTGATTTTCTTCGATGCATTCTAGGTTTTCATTT
The DNA here is from genome assembly GCA_963576565.1 of Aspidapion aeneum. Lineage (NCBI taxonomy): Eukaryota > Metazoa > Arthropoda > Insecta > Coleoptera > Brentidae > Aspidapion > Aspidapion aeneum. The sequence goes on from OY755044.1 coordinate 45,510,717, forward strand.
TCTTCAATACTTTTGTCTCTATTTGGTTTTCTTAAAGAGAATAATATTTTTGCTTTTATCAGATGATGGTCAGATCCACAGGTAATACCTCGAAGTGCTCGCACATCATACCACTTTAATTCCGGTCGTTGTCTACCCTTAGCATAATCAATGATTAAATTAGGATTTCTTGTTGGCTGAATGCAGGTATATAAATGAATATCCTTATATTTAAAAAAGCCATTATTTATTTTGAGGTTGTGGGTTTTACAGAATTGCATCAGTCTCAAGCCATTATTTGTTACTTCCTCTCTAAAAGGTGCTATTACTTTGCTTTGGGTTTGTCTACCAGTACGATTATTAAAATCGCCAAGCATAATTATTTGGCTGGTATTACCGATACTGGTGATAGTCTCATTAAGTTGGTCAAAGAACATTTGTTTTGTAGCTACCCTTTTTTCATCTGATGTTGCGTAGTAGGCTAGATTGCTCGTAGTCCATGTCCAACTTTTGGTTTGTTACAAATATTAGATAACCAGTCTAATGCCGCAACCCTCTACTTGGAGGGCCAAGATTTTAATCAAGGTTTTTCTCCTCTAGCCTTTGACGAGGTAACGCCATACTTTAAGGCAACAGCTGTAGTCTTTTATACTATCTCTAAAAGAAAGGGTTACCACCTACGCTACGATCACCGTACCGGGGTCCACCTCTCCGCTTTTCATACGGATGTGGTCCTCTCCCGTAACTCTCCGGGTCGGAGAATACCTGGAATCTATGGAGGGCAGGGGTCGATTCATTTCCCCTGATATAAATCGGACGAGGTATTCCCCATACCTTGTACATATAACACAGCGTTTTTTCAACTTTTTACAGAGACTAGTTTTTAAAAAAAATCAAGAAAGCGAAAAGAAAATGGTTCTCACTGTATAGACTTTCCTGAAGTGTTTATTTTAGCTATGTTTTTGTTTAAAACTTTTTTTCTACAACGCAACCCACAGAAACTAAACTATTTAAAAATAAATGGATCTGTGATGGATCTGACAACTTCCTAGCTAGCCTATTATCACACTTCAAGTGAAGCCCTGATGATATATTAGCTTTGAAAACAGTTTTTTGTAACTGTCTCAGAAACTAAAGCTCCTACGAAGTTTTTTAGTCTACTATGTGTATTGATACGATGCTCCGTTAAAGCTCGTAAAAGTGTCAAACACTATTTTACCTGTAAATTTGATGAAAATCGGTTCAGCGGTTTAGGAGCTATTGTGTTACGGACAAAAATAATATACACACATGCAGACATACATCACGACGATATTGCTAGGATAGGTCAAAATACATCCAAATAACACATTTTTGGCGTTACCTCAAAAAAATATTTTTCGTCAAAAATAATACCATTGCTACGCGGGCTAGGAAGGTAAAAACTGAATTTTAAAAATTTTTGGTCCGTTTGAACCAAAATGGTTTTGTTGTTTCTTATGATTGGACTATACCTACAGTTTATAAATACTACCTACAAAATTTATTCTTATTTTGAGTGAGGCACTTACCTGCTTCTTATTTGCGATTTTTACAAAATAAAGGTTTTAACTTTAAAACTAAATGAAGCACCTGCAAAATTTAAAAAAAAACTTATTTTTTTAAGTTAATTATTCTGATGTCGAGCTCCTACTGTGTGCAATTAAAATTTTGGTTATTTATTTGAAGTTTCTTAATTGACCAGTTATAAACGAGACCCGATCCCTCCCAAAACTAATTTGAAAAATGTCGGAAAAATTTAGCGAAATATTGCTTTATTTTAAAACGTAAAATTTGTTTTAGAAAAATACCTACAAACCAGATGAGTTTGACTTTCCTACGGTATACCCATGCATGTCATCATGGGTGTACGGAGCATGAAACTTAGTTGGGGGCAAATGTAAAAAGTTAAATATAAAAGAGGTATTAATTGATATAAACACAAAAAACGAAAACGAACGATACATACACATAATTTTTCTATATATTAACCTATTACAGTGAAACGTCCGTCAGCAAATTGGCTTAAAACTTTTTCTTTTATTTTTTTCTTAAGCTAATTTCCGCATAATCTATTCCCTGTAACGATCGTTCTATGGTACTACATGGCAATGCTGGCAAAATATGTTATTACAACTTTTAACTCCTAATAATTCATTTTCTTCTCACTCCACAAGTTGTACCTTAATTTAGCCTCACCGTCACCGTTTAAATGATAAAATTCTGAAAATTGTTTAATGCGCATCTTATATTTACTGGACGACAAGTCCAGCATAACAAACGGAGTACCAATAGTTTAAAAGCTGGTAGGTTTTAGTAGGAATAGCGATACCTTAAAGACAATATAAGAGGCTCCAAATAAGGTATTAATAAAAAAAAAAATCAGTACTCTATGGTGGGTTATTTGCTGGAACGTTTATATGATTTTTACTTTGGCCCAACTATACTTGGCACCTGTAACTCTATTCCAAGGTTTTTGGCATGTGTGCTGGCCCAGATATATAACTTATTTTTTAGTTTAGCAGCATCGCGTATTTAAAATTTGTCAGAAAATCTACTTAATTTGTAAAAAAATTTCGCTTGCGGTGTTATAAATCAATCTGCTTTAGATACTAAATCTCACACCTCAGCTCTGTCAAAATCCGCTAATAAAAAATATTTCGATGTTTGCTGCAACTTTGACCCCTCACTCCTGAAAATCCTGGATCCGCCATTGTCTATTGTACAATACTATGTAGACAGGAATAAGTTTAAAGTTCTAATTTGAATGACTGATTGTTGTGTTTGGTAATTAGGAAATTATTTTCAAGATTTAGGGGGGGAGGGAAGCAAATGCGCCTCCCTGCGTACTCCATGGGTCAAAAAATGGATCGCCAGGTTATTGGCCAAGAAAACACTGCCGAAAGGAGGTGGGCCATCTGTTGACAACACAATTTTTTTTTTAAAGATTATAGTGTGTAGTTAAACTGCTGATTTAGGAAAATCAAATACCTTAGAGTATAAATACTGGTTCAAAAAATGATGCAATCATAGCTTCCTTTGGAAGCAATGGCAAACTTAAATTCACAGACACAAATTTTTAAGTGCGCATGCGTGTGCTTTGGCACACACAGCTGCTGTTTATGTGAACGTCATATTTGTTGTTTATTTACATTTTGCGGTGTTTTGCGTTTGTCGTGGAAAGTTGTGTTTTTTCTGTGACAAATGGGCAATAATTCATGTAAAACATGTGCGGTTTATGGTAAAATGTCAAGGAGATGTAAGGGAGTTCCCTTCCATATGTTCTAAGGTATTTGTGGAAAATTAACCTAAAGTTTCCACGGATGTTTAAAATCGGTTTTAAAAAAGGAAAGTCAACACCTTGCCCGAGAAATCATAATACGAAATCACTGCCAAAAGGAAATTGGCACTCGCCTAATAATTTCTGTTAACAACACTAAAGTTCCTTAAGCTAATTCCAGTGTGGCAACACTAACTATTAAAAATGTCAATAAACTTTTCGTTGAAATTCGTAGACAATGATTGATTAGAAACAAAATTTCGGACTTCCATTGCCTTTATTTATTTTAAACACGACAATTCGGTTAGTGAGTATCTGTAATCGTTTTCAAATGTAAACTAAATAAGCCAGTCCACAGGCTACTACTTGGTGTGCAGTCAGGTATGACGGCCCGCCCCTTTTTTAATCCTAAGTCGCTTGTTTTCCTTAAGGAGTGGTTTTTATATGTTTGGTATGTCCGTGCTTGGTCGACTGAAAACTTCTTTATTTTGCATTATAAATACATCTTCAATAAACTTTTGTTTTCGCCATAATATTATTAATAAAGGATCCCGCCCGGAGCTTATGAGCGGTGGCATTCGGTTGGATTTCTTTTAAATTTCAGTATGTTGTAGATCTTGATGCCCTGATGAAAAGTTATCATTGCCCCATCGTCGTACAACCTATGGTTTCACTTCACAGAGAATTAATCAGAGTTCTAACTGAATAAATCTTTTTGTCCGATATCTCAAAATCCAAGATGGCGGAGGAAATTAAAATTTACCTCTCAAAAATGCTTGTTTATTCTTATATTGCAAACATGTTTTAATTATTTTTTTAAATTAATAAAAAAGCTGCCTTCTTTTCGCGCATAACAAGGTATGAATCAGCAGAATATTTTTGTTTCAACCATTGGTTTGGGCATGGGCATTTCCTTATAAATTCATTACTACTGAATCGATTTTAATGAAATAAAAACATCCTGGTTAGAATTGATAGCTTTTTAAAGATAAGTTGGCGGACAGAATCAAAGTTGATTTTTCCAAATGGCGTGTTTATTCTTATTTTGCAAAAATATTTTAGTTTCTTATTTTATCAAAATCGGCTCAGTAGTAATGAATTTTTAAGGAAAGAAATGCAGACATGATTGGCAAGGCAATCGTATAATATTCAAAATAATGGTTGAAACAAAAATATTTATTTTCAGAAACATTTTGCTGATTCATACCTTATTGTGCGTGGCAAATATTTTTGTTGTGATATAAAAAAATTATTAGAAGAAGTTTGCAACACAACAATAAACGAGCATTTTTGAAAGGTACATTTTAATTTCCTCCGCCATCTTGGATTTTGAGATATCGGACAAAAAGATTTATTTAGTTAAACATTCTGATTAATTAGTGCAGTTATCATATTAAAATCAATTATATAATTCAAGAGATTTAATGAAAAAAAATTGTTCGGTTTTTCTGGCCCACCCGGTATAACTTTTTCGTATAGAGCTCACCTTTAGCTCGTTTTACTAACCTGCTAATGTCAAATTGACAGATCATGTTGTTAAACTTTTTTATTTTACTTTTCATGTTGCAGAAAATCAATTACAAAAAAAGTTAGTATTTCAAACGATTGTCTTGGGAAATTGCACGCCACTGAATAAATAAATGATTAAAAAAGTACTGTAAGCAAACAAAAATCATTCCATTAGACTCATAATTATATTTTCTTAAATATTATCGTTAAAAAAAAGCGAAAGTATTTTGCATTTCTAAAGAAAAACATTAAAATCCTAAAAAGCTTAGAGTTTTACAGCGTTTTGTGAACAACTTCACAAACGGATTTCTACCATTTATACATGTTTTTATTTCTTTGGGAGATTCCTAATACACAGGAGAAAACAAAAAAAATTCCACCGTTTGGTTTTTTTTATAGTTAATTCTGTAAAGCATCGTTTTTTGAATAAATATTTTTTAATAATTTTTATGTTCGGAACGCCACTGACTGTAGCAAACTGTTAATAAGTCCAATTTTTTTTATTTGTATAATGATCTAACGCCTGATATATACCAAACAATAATATAATTTTTTAGAATAGGTAGAAATGACTTGAAATAGTTTTTTGTGAAAAAAGCACAAAAGCTAAAAACTGAAACTTTGAACCCGTGTATCTTAGAAACCATAGGTCGGACGACGATGGGGCAATGATAACTCTTCATCAGAGCCCATAAGCTCCGGGCGGGATCCTTTATTGTAGTTTTTATTGTAAAAAAAGAGAATACATAATACAATTTTTTACATAAAAGCTTATACTAGTCATTATATTGCATAGCATTTTTTAATGCACTTGACAGTTCGGAATCTGCTACAGAGAACATAAGGAATGGAAGACTTTTTTTTTTCAAGTAAATTGTAAAAAACTAATCAATATATTGTCTAAAGACATTATGTGCTTTGAAAAGTAAATAAAGAAAAATACTGTTTTTGTACACAATATTTATTTTTGGCCAACATTGAAAAAGTAAAGTAGTTAAAAACATCACTGAAACTGGTTGCAGTATAAATTAGGTTTGTTTATTTATATGCAGGGGATTTATAATTTTTCTACAGGGAACAGTTGTGTCCTTATATTATCAAAAAATTAAGCAAAATAAGATCAAATTCAATAAAACAATAATATGAAACAAAAGAAGCTTACTTAAAAAAAACTAACATTGATATATATTTTTTAAAGTGAATGAAAACATCCGAAATTAATCATCAATCTTTTGTAATAATTTATTTTTCTTTATTTAGGGTAATTAAATATATACATATTAATGAGCTCTTAGGACGCAGTAGAATCACCAAAAATGTTGCGGGAACATTTATAATTTATGTAAAGCAAAAACTCAGGAGGTTTGACTCCCTCCTCCCTTTCAATGCTTTAGGATAAGGATTGGAAAAAAAGTTGGTGCGATAGGCCAAGCGAAGTCGTCTTTAACATACTCAAGCTTTTTTATGGCAAAAAGGCGTGTCCCAATTTTTTTAAATAATGCAAAAATAAACACACACTAAAAATATATTAAACTAAACAAAAATGTAAGATTCGTATGCGGAAATTGGGACCCGAGTAGGCTTTGCCATTCGACTCTGATTCCGAACCAAAAAGTCGTATACGAGCTTTCAAGAATTCGAATGTTGAATATCCGTTTTGGCGGATCCGTATACAATTTTTTTTAAGAATTGGGCCCCTGGTGGAACAAATTCCGATTTACAAATAAACGTTTTTTCGCAGCAAATTGCGCCGTCATTTTGCGGCACCGCTTCGTAGGAAGTCTAGGCTTGGAAGAAAATCAAATAAGAAAACAGGGCAAAAACTACAAAACTATATTTTTTAACTACATCTCATTGTCATGGATTTCAAACAAAATTATTATTGCACTAGCTTAAAGACAAAACAGCATTACTACAACAATGTATATCGCAATAATTAATTTTACAAAAAACCAAGGATAAAAATGTGGAAACGAATCTAGATACCTATAAAAATATTAATTTAAAAAAAAATATATAAAAATATGTAATACAAAAATGCACAAACTACAAACTATTTTTACAAAAATATTTTATGATAATCACAAAAAAATCAGATCAAAAACGTAAAGGACGAAACATCGTAATATAACTACATACCTAGAAATATATGTTTAAAGTGTCGATTTCTAAGTAGGGGAGGACGGGACAAGACAGGGACGCTAAAGGTAAATCTTGTTTTTATAATCACAATATACATAAGTGCTATTGTATGAACCAAGTTTTTTCTATTGCGAAAATTTAAAATAAGTTTGTGAAGTGAATAAAATTTTGTTAAGATTATTGCGAACATACAAATTAGAAAGGGTATTCACCTTCTTGGTCTAGTTGTTCGTGGTTTGCTTCTTTGGAAAATGTGGTTCTTTCTAACTGATTTACTTTTTGGTTGACACTTTTTATGATTTTTGTTTTGGGTGTAGCACCTTCAAAATATTTGTCAATATCTTGTGATCTTGCCCCGCTCTTTCCTACATATGCACAAAATACTTGTTGAAATCTTTTTCACCAAATTACACTTATCCAAGGAATTTTTATCGATTTTTTTTAAACAATATCATTTATATCAATTTTTTTAGTTAAATGGCATTTTCATTAAATAAATTTGTATTCGAAATAATTTTTAATAAAATACGTGTTTATCAAAAACGTTTTATCGATGTTTTTAAGTTATATTGTGGCTAAAAATAAAATACTAAGCTCACAGGATCAAGTTTGTAAATTACAAACCCATCCCTTTCTATGCCCGAGCATAGACAATCACACATCATGTCAAATGCCTTGTCTTGACTAATAGCAATCAAGGAAATAGTCGCACGCTGTACACATAGAGTGAATTTGGAACCATATTTACGCATTTCCATGTGAAATTCCTTAGATATACTACCTCGAAGCATTCGGACATTTCTCGGGCAGTCCGCAAGATAACTCTGCTTGATAGAGGTATTTTCATGAGCATGAAGTTAGCGAAGCACCCATCGCAGATCGAATCGAGACTAGTTGGATAATTTGCCGTTAATTAGTCGTGAATTAGTTGTGGAAAAATTAATTTTGTCGCTCTTATTTTTGACCGTTTTTGAGGGCGAAGCACCTTCGTAAAAATGGCTTTAGACATGACGTATCGAAATCGAATATTGTGGATAATTTGACGCTAATTAGTCGTTAATTAGTTGTGGAAAAATTAAGTTTGTCGCGTTTAGTTTTGAGTGTTTTTTCGGTGCCTCTCTAACTTTATATGAATTAAGCGAAGCACTCAAAAAACGGTCAAAAAAAAGAGCGACAAAATTAATTTTTCCACAAATAATTCACGACTAATTAGCAGCAAATTATCCACCTAGTAGCGATTCGATTTGCGATGGGTGCCAAAATATGAAGTTAGCGAAGCACCCAAAAAAAGGGTCAAAAATAACAGCGACAAAATTAATTTTTCCACAACTAATTCACGACTAATTAGCGGCAAATTATCCACCATATTCGATTTTGATAAAAGCCATTTTTACGAGGGTGCTTCGCTAACTTCATATGAAGTCAGCGAAGCACCCTCAAAAACGGTCAAAAATAAGAGCGACAAAATTAATTTTTCCACAACTAATTCACGACTAATTAACGGCAAATTATCCACCTAGTCACGATTCGATCTGCGATGGGTGCTTCGCTAACTTCATGCTCATGGTATTTTTGCATAGCACATGACGAATCAGAGATGATTATAAGCTCGCTGTTGGCCAAAGACCACTTCATTTGATATGATCGAGATGTCACGATCTGCTATACAGACGGATCAAGGCTAACAGATCGGAATTCGACCGGTGCAGGCTGTACGTAGAAAGTAAGGGTATCTGAAAAAGCTACTCGCTGGAATCCAATGCAAGAGTCTTCCAGGTGGAGGTTTACTCTATACTGGAGGTAACATTGGAGGAAAAAATTAGGAACGAAACACGAAAGCAGCTCTGCATCTGTTCAGACAGTCCAGCTGCGCTGAAAGCACTGTACAAACCAACCACGTCCGCAGGTTTCGTGCAGAAGTGCGTGGAATCACTTGGGGAGCTGGCCGGAGTAAAAGAGGTGGAGCTCGTATGGGTCCCCAGGATAGACGGGAGTCCCAGGAAGGAAGAAAGAGGACGAACTCGTAACTTGTGGATTCCGGCAGAAATGCGCCAAGCCAAAGTCTTTCCTAGACTAACAGGGTGGGGCCAGAAAGAGATATAAAGGGAATGTACCAACACAGGAGACGCCAGACAGGCAAAGTAGTGTGTGACAGGACATAGCAAGTCCCGTAGGGACAGGATATAGCAAGTCCCGTAGGGACAGGCTGCTTCGTAGAACACGAAGAGAGGTAGGAGTTATAGTGGGAGTCCTAACCGTCCTTCAAGGACACTTGGCAAAGATGAGAATAAAGAGGACGCGACGTGCGAGCGATGTTGGGCCGAGGACGAGACCTTGGCGCATTTCCTCTCATCATGTGAAGCATACAAGGAGGTAAGAACAGAGGTGTTTGAAGAGGAATTTTTGAGACGGAGAACCTTCGGAGGTCGTCCGATATTCTAGCCTTTTTACAGAAGACCGGCAGATTTCTTAGCGAGGTAAGGACGCAGTAAGGGATTGGCAAAAGGGTCACCATCACCATTTGCAGAATAGCCATCCAGTTCGAATTAGGACACTACACTAACAAGGTTAGATAAGTATTTTATTTTTAGCCACAGCAATAAAGCATAAAATGAAATATTCGTTATAAAAGTTATTGATAAGAATTTAATTTAATAAAAATGTTTTCGATAAAAAATGTTCTATTGACGTAGGTGAATCGATAAGAACTTTTTGGATAAAATATTCTTGTGATAAAAATGCCTGCGATAAAGTGCATTCAATAAATAAACTTTCGTTTTAATAATAACACTAAAACTTTTAATAACCAAATTGTTTGAAGATTTAAAATGTTTATACTAATTACTGTCTTCGCTACAACTACTAACATCCTTGCCATTCACAAACTTAGCAACACTAAAATCTTGCGCAGTATCAGATGCGCAATCCGTTATCCTAGACGCAAGTTTAACTGCGCGCGCACCATGAGTTTCACTTGATCCATGAGCACTAGTAGATGCGCGACATTCCGAACTGTGTGGTAAAATCACTTCTAGTGCCAACGCGCGTAGGTCGGTTGTAGATGCGCTTAGTTCACTAGATCCACTGTGCAAGTCAGTGTTTGAACCGCGCACGTCGCCAGTGGACGCGACAAGGTTATGCGTTAAGCTATGGCGTCTCAGATCACAGTTTCTTCGGAAAACTTTACCACAGGATGAACAATTGTATGGCTTTATATCTGTATGTGTCAGTAAATGGGTTTTGAGATTGGATCGTTGGTTGAAGCTTCTTGCGCATACTGGACATTTGTGCGGTGATTCTTCCATGTGGAGAATTTTGTGGACAGCCAAGGTTCTGGATTGGCAAAACCCCTTCCCGCATTCTTGACATTTAAACGGCTTTTCTTTGCTGTGGATATACCTGAAAATAAAATAAAAACTATTTTAGAAAGTAGTTCATGTTATGGTGACCTGGTAGAAATAGTTGAAAACAATGCAAAAAAAAAACAGAAATATTTATTAAGTATGCCTCCTCCACTATTTTAGTTTGATTAATTAAATTCATAATAAAAGGATTTTCATTTTTGGATTCTTTCACTGATGCCCTCTGGCGATGAATCCCACGTTAATAAAATTATGATGTTTAATTTAAAACACTAGAAGAGGAGAGCGGCGCATGATGACGAATGGGGCAGGTTAACGAACTCAATTTAATACAAAATTTATAAATGGCTTACTGTGCTTTTAGAACTCTTTAAAGTCTAAGTTTTATGGGTTAAAGATAGTTGGAGCACGTAAGAATAATAACAGTACAGTGGCTCGTAACCTATAATTCGAGTGGTCGCTTATAAAATTTTATGCCGAAAAATAAGCTTTTGTGAAAAAAGAATAAGGAAAGAATAATATTTGTTAGTAACTAGGAAATTATTTATTATATTTTCAATAAAAGAACATGTAAATGACCATCTTTGGTCATTTCTTGTTTTTAGTTTTTATCAAAAAATTGTACCTCGGGGCAAGTTGGCGGAGGCAAGAAGAGGAATAAAGAAGAGCTTGGAAAAAAAACTTGGATGAAATTGATCAAGAAAATAAAAAGAAAACTCACGGCAAGTCTTAAAAGTTAAAAATAAAGTTTTTAATGATTTTAACCAAAACCTACCAGAAACAAAAAAAAACAACGAAAATATTTAAGTATATTGATTGAACCTCCAGTAGCGGACTGGATTAAATGTGGAAGGTGCGAGGGTTGTGGGCATGAGGCGTACTTATACACCTCATATGGAAAGCACGGGACCTTCATTTGTGACCTATGCGCCTAGTCGTCATCTTGCCCCAATAGGCTCGTCAACTTACCCTGCTAGTGGGGCAAGATGAAGAAAATGCATTTTTTAAGTTTTTTGTTGTGTAGATTTTTAGATTAAAAATTTTGTGTCTATTTTTTAATTTGTTTGTAAGCCAAAATATCTATCTTCCAATAAACGACGTTTTTTAGTCAAAACCGGGTTTGGGTATTTTCTAGGAAGCTTTAATACTTAACATCTTCATGTTGCCCCGCTCTCCCCTACCAATATTTTTTACTCGACGTCTTTTTCCCAAATATATGTGTGTACAGTGGGCCAAAAAATCATATACATAATATTTCAATCCCCACGGTAATTGCCAACGCATAATGCAAACATAAGTCCTCGCAAACATTTAAGAAAAAATGTTCTGATTGGTTGCTTTCAAACACATATGCATATTATATCCATATAGTACATATTATTCCAATACCCACGGTACCTGACCATGCATGATGCAAACATATTTGAAATAGTAATATCATAAGCATAAGTCTATCCTTTTTGCAGTCCTTAAGATAAAATGTCCTAATTGGTTATACTTTTACATCGGCCCACAGTTGATAAAAACTCTATCTATGTAAATTTGATATCTATGCATTTTTTGTATCTGTATTTCTAAATGTTTGCATCAAACGCCAGTCATTGTGTAAACGGGTAATATTGGAATGCTACATATATGCAAAAAATACGTTCAGGATTCGATAAACTGCTAAGGCCAGCAAAAAAAGTTGTTTCAAAAATTATGAAACTACACTTTATTATTAATATTAAAATCATATTCCTATTGACATTCCCATAAAATATTAATCAAACATCAATCAAAAACCACGAAGGAACCAAGCCAATCCAAATAAGAAGAGGTGTCAGAAGGGTGATACAATATCCCCTAAACTATTTAACCAGGCCCTAGAAGATGTTTTTAAAAACTTAGATTGGGATGAAATGGGCATCAAAGTAAACGGACAATACACTTGAACCACCTAAGATATGCTGATGATATCGCCTTAATAACAGATAAGAAAGAATAACTGATAAAAATGCAGGAAGAACTAGATACAGCAGCTAAAAATATAGGCTTGAGTATGAACTAGACTAAAAATCATAACCAACACAGATGAAAATATCACGATCAGAATAAACCAAGAGAAAATAGAACAAGTAGACGAATATATATATATATATTTATATATATATACCTGGACCAAATTATTAAACTAAAAAAAGAAAACCAAACAGCTGAAATCAAGAGACGAGTAAGATTGGCCTGGGCAGCATTCGGTAAATTAAGCTATATATTAAAAATTATCATCAGTCCCTCAAGACGAAAGTGTATAACCAATGTATCCTTCCTGTCCTTACCTATGGATCCCAGACCTGGACACTTACAAAATCAAACAAGGATAAGGTAACAAAAGCCCAAAGATCAGTAGAAAGACAAATGTTACATGTAAATAAAGCTAACAGATAGAAAAAGGAATGAATGGATAAGAAATAAAACAAAATTAAGGGATGTCAGAGGAGAAGTAGCAAAATTAAAATGGAAATTTGCCGGTCATAATATCAGACAGAAAGACAATTGATGGAACAAATGTATTGTAGACTGGAGACCTTGGGAAAATAAAGGAAGTAGGGGAAGACCACAAATGAGATGGGCGGACGAATTGAAGAAACATGCGGGAACTAGATGGATGAACACGGCGACAGACAGGGAAGAGTGGAAGATATTGGGGGAGGCCTATATCCAAAGATGGATCGAAGAAGGCTAAATAGATAGACCATTAAATGCATGTGCATGCCTGTATTTGAACAGGGATTCAAAAAACACGCTTGCAAATACTGAATCACTGCTGTTTTTACATTACTTAATCTCTGTTGACAAAATCTTATTTTAATATTATAGTCTATATCACGGCCAACGACTTTGACATTCACTTAAACATTTTCGCGCAAATTTCTACAGCGTAACCAAAAAGTATCGAGCATTTTCAAGTATATTGGTCTCCCCCTGCTCAAAGTTGTTGATCACACCTATCATGTTTCTACGACTTATAACAATTATCTCATAAAGAGAGATTCAGAAATTTTTCAGTATTTTTAAGCGTGTTTTTGGGCCAACCCGTCCAAACTCGAGCAAGGGTAGATAACGCAAAATAAATAATGCTTATAATTTGTAACAATGTATTTATTAAAACATAATTAATGATTTTTATAAAGCAGCAATTTTCACAAATTTTATTCATTTTATCTGTAATTTTTCGCTACCATGGATATATTCTGGAAAAAGTTTTCCGTAAAAAATATTAGTCTATTTTCTACAATAACACGTTAGAAACTTATTAATGTGGATTTCATAGTTTTTTGTAAACCTGGGTAGAATAATGAAAAAACTAAACACAGCCATTTTTCACACATCCTGTCAAAATTGGGGGAAGTAGCCATGAGATAAAATTAGGGTAACTGCATCACGAAAAATACTTTCTGGAGAAGCCAGGCTTCCAAGATGCAATGACCCTAGAAAAATACTCTGCCAATATATGGGCCCCTAAGCTCACACTAGGTACTATAGTTATAGTGTACATATGAGCTAATATAACTAAAAACGGAAATATATTTTATTCAACTCCAGACTAAATTACCTTTTGTTTGATACCACACAAGCCATGTTTTGACTTAAACTCAAATTTTTGAAATCTACCCCCACCCTTAAAAAAAAACAACAACTATAATGTATTTTGTTAATTTCCGGACTCAATTACCTTTCGTTTGATATCACACACGCCATATTTTCACTTAAACTGTAATTTTTGATATATATACCCCCACCCTTTTTTTAAAATAAATTAGAATATATTTTATTTAACTCCAGACTCAATTACCTTTCGTTTGATATCACACACGCCATATTTTCACATAAACTCTAATTTTTGAAATCTACCCCCACCCTTTTATTTGGTTTGTGTTCGGTGGATTTTGTTCATTTTTAAATGGGACCATCTCGACCCAAGACCCAGCCTAGGTGCCAAATTTCATTAAAATCGGCCAGGCGGTTTTTGAGTTATGCGCGTTGGTCGTTACAGACATACAGACAGACAGACAGACAGACAGACAGACAGACGGCGCAACAAAAAAGTTTCAAAATCATCTGAAACGCAAAGATATATAAAAAAATTTGAAATCGGAGCAACTTTTTTTTCTCGAAAAAATTAGGATCACCAAAGCTCACACTACTATAGTATAGTATATGTGTGAGCTAATATAATTCCTAATTGTTTGCGGCATGTTTGATATGTAAACATGTCATGTCGTTCACACAGTACCGTCTTTCCGCAGGGGCACGCGGGGTCAAGTCTAAGGCCTCCGCGAAATAGGGGCCCCACGCCTTGGCCAGAATGTTGGGCTGAATTTTATTTATTTTTTGTTTGTAAATCTGTACTGATTATTTGACTAAAAAAATTGTTTAAATATTTCTGATTTATTGTTAAAAAAATTCCAATGTCCAGCCCAATCTTATTAACGTTTATAATGGTTAAAATATCAAATATTTGGTGAGGGGCCCGTAAGATCACAAGTCTCAGGGGCCATAACATAACAAAAGCCGGCCCTGCATGCACACTAATATTAATACTCAGCCAATCTATGGGCACCTAAGCTCACACTAGGTACTATAGTTATAGTGTACGTGTGAGCTTATATAACTAAAAACTGAAATGTATTTTATTGAACTCCAGACTCAATTACCGTTCGTTTGATACCACACAAGCCATGTTTTGACTTAAACTTTAATTTTTCAAATCTACCCCCACCCTTTTTTTAAAAGTAAAATGTATTTTATTTAACTCCAGACGCAATTACCTTTCGTTTGATATCACACACGCCATATTTTTACATAAACTCTAATTTTTGAAATATACCCCCTTTTATTTGGCTTGTGTTTGGTGGATTTTGTTCATTTTTAAATGGGGCCATCTCGACCCAAAACCCAGCGTAGGTACCAAATTTCATTAAAATCGGGCAAGCGGTTTTTGAGTTATGCGCGTTGGTCGTTACAGACAGACAGACAGACAGACAGACAGATAGACGGCGAAACAAAAAAGTTTCAAAATTATCTGAAATGCAAAGATATATAAAAATTTTTGAAATCGGAGCAACTTTTTTTTCTCGAAAAATTAGGATCACTATAGCTCACACTACTATAGTATAGTAGTAGTGTGAGCTAATAATAATATTTTTTTTGATTCTCAATGCATATAATAGTCAGAGAGATACGGTCGCCAGAAGAAATATGATAGTTTTATACAAAACGGTCCACAAAGAAAACAGTGAATTTTAGAAAATTTCTCTATTAGCTCACACTACTACTATACTATAGTAGTGTGAGCTATAGTGATCCTAATTTTTTCGAGAAAAAAAAAGTTGCTCCGATTTCAAAAATTTTTATATATCTTTGCGTTTCAGATGATTTTGAAACTTTTTTGTTTCGCCGTCTGTCTGTCTGTCTGTCTGTCTGTCTGTCTGTCTGTATGTCTGTCTGTAACGACCAACGCGCATAACGCAAAAACCGCTTGCCCGATTTTAATGAAATTTGGTACCTACGCTGGGTTTTTGGTTTGAGATGGTCCCATTTAAAAATGAACAAAATCCACCAAACACAAGCCAAATAAAAGGGTGGGGGTATATTTCAAAAATTAGAGTTTATGTAAAAATATGGCGTGTGTGATATCAAACGAAAGGTAAGTTTTTTTTTAAACTAAAATGTATTTTGTATAACTCTAGACTCAATTACCTTTCGTTTAACACCACACAAGCCATATTTTGACTTAAACTCTAATTTTTTAATCTACCCCCACCCTTTTTTTTTAACTAAAATATATTTTTATATTTAACTCCAGACTCAATTACCTTTTGCTTGATATCACACACGCCATACTTTCAATAAACTTTAATTTTCGAAATCCATTTTTTAAAAATAATTTCTTTCGTTTGATATCACACATGCCATATTTTCACATAAACTCTCATTTTTGAAATCTACCCCCACCCTTATATTTGCCTTGTGTTTGGTGGATTTTGTTCATTTCTAAATGGGACCATCTCGACCCAAGACCCAGTCTAGGTACCAGATTTCATTCAAATCGGGCAAGCGGTTTTTGAGTTATGCGCGTTGGTCGTTACAGACATACAGACGGCGCGACAAAAAAGTTTCAAAATCATCTGAAACGCAAAGATATATAAAAATTTTTGAAATCGGAGAAACTTTCTTTTCTCGAAAAAATTAGGATCACCATAGCTCACGCTACTATAGTATAGTAGTAGTGTCAGCTAAAATAACCAAAGAACAAACCATAATTTTTTACCAAATTTCTTTTTTCTTAAAACGTTTTAACAAAAGCTAACATTCTTTAAAATTTTGACACAAACAAATACTTTGATTTTCAAAAATTTTCCGCTGCAACGCATTTTATTTGCAGTAGTAGCAAACTTTAGAGCTCAGACTTATTAAAAACTTAAATTTCGGGGTTTTTGCTGCCTCCTTGTCCCCTACCCCCTAGACATTTTCAGTGGCGGGTACTGAATGTTTTGTATAAAACAGAAACGTTTGCAGGTAAAATTGTGTTTAATAATGTTTAGGGACACAAATTAAACCTAAGTTGGCACAAAATTCGATAAAGTCGCCTTTGCCGGTCCTTTCTTGTCTTGTGTAGATCGGGTCGCCACAGTTTATCATAAAGGGCAACAAAAAAATCGGCCAAGATCGTAAAGGAAAATGATATCAACACTTCAATTTTAAAAACTGAATTATTAATAACCGGACATTATTAAAAACGTCATTCGTCAAAACAAGACATGCGCGTAATCGTCCGCGGTCAAAAAAGATTTTTTTTGTACTAGACTTTCCATCTAATAAGAATCAATGGCCCAGTTTCGCAAAGTTATAGCAAACATGCCACTTTAAAAAAAAATATAAAAAAAGCAAATTTCGGGAGGTTCGGTCTAAAAATTGTTAAAATTTTGGTAACAGGTAAGAGTTAAACAATCACAAATAACAAAGTACCTGGCCAGGAATCGAACCCGGACCGCCGGTGTGTGACGCAAATATTGCTACCACTGCACTACGGGCGACGACTCAAATAAGAATTGGTAATAATCGAACAAAAACAGAATCAAGGTTTTATATAACGTCTTTTCTAAAAACCGGACAAAAACATAAAGGACAATTTCATAAAAAGTGGTTGGCTTGTATGCTATTCACGTAAAGAAGAGTGGTGCTGATACTACTATGCAATTAAAGCGCCTTTCACTACTGCAACCTCTATAGCACGCACGTAGACAAGGGGGGAGAACTCGGGGACAGTACCCCCCACCTGAGCAAGTTCGTGTCATGAATCTTTTTAAAGTTTTTAACTTCTTTTTGAGAAAAATGGGGTGTGGCACCTCTAAAATTTTGTTTGCGTTTAATTGACCAACAGATTAGGTAAACATCGATTTTGGCCCATGCCCACGGTCTAGGACAACTGGGCGCCGCCAACTCGGCGCCGCCAACTGGGCGCCGGGCCAACTGGGCGCCGGTCAACTCGGCGCCGGACTAAATATTTTTTTTTTGGATAAAATGTGTAGATGAAAAATAAAATATATTATTTATATAGAAACATCTTTAAAAAATCCTTTACGCAATTTTTTACAAGCTTTTATTTAGCTTCAGATGTTCTGTCTAACTAACTAACTAACTATCTATCAAATCTTGTGAAGCACACATCCCGTTATCCGATTTGGATAAAATTTGGTATACACATAGTGGTCCGATGATAATACAATAAGAAAAAAATATCCTCCCACCCCTACCCCCACCTCCTTCCATAGAAAAATGAGTTTTTGACACACTTCCCATTATCCGATTTGGATGAAATTTGGTTTTCACATAGTGGTCCCATGACAATACAACATTAAAAAAAAATATCCTCCCACCCCTACCCCCACCCTTTCCGTAGAAAATGCGTTTTTGACACCCTTCCCATTATCCGATTTGGATGAAATTTGGTATACATATAGTGGTCCGATGACAATACAACATTGAAAAAAAAATCCTACCACTCCTACCCCCACCCTCATCTATAGAAAAATGCGTTTTTGACACACTTCCCATTATCCGATTTGGATGAAATTTGGTATACAAATAGTGGTCCGATAACAATACAACAATAATAAAAAAATGTCCTCCCACCCCTACCCCCCACCCCCTTCCATAAAAAATGCGTTTTTGACACACTTCACTTCAAATGATTTTTATAAAATTTGGTATATGCATAAAGGTCCGATGGCAATACAGCCCAAACAAAAAATATATAACCCATAAATATATAAGCCCAATGAAAGGGTGTGAATTGTGAACGGGCCGGATTCGACCTGAGCCAGCAGTAACAATAGAAACCCAATAAAAGTGTGTGAATTTTAAACGGGCTGAAGTCGATTTCGCGTACCAGACGACCTTCTTTTCTTGTAATTTTAGTAAAATTTTGTTCATGGTAAGTTGGCTAAAAATGAAGACCATCCAGTAAGACGAAAGTGCTGTAAACAGAGGGAGGTAGATTGAGTTAAGCCATCCTTTTGCGCCTCATTTTATTCTGGCCGGTCAGTAACTTACATTTTATCCTAGTAGCGATCAAAAAGATGTGCCGTAGACTGCATAGCAATACAAAATCCGCTCTTCTTTAGTTGCTTAAAATGGTCTATAGAAATTGCAGTGAAGGACGCTTTAAATGCATATCAGTATCAAAGCCGCTTTTCTTTAGGTGAACAACACACAAGGTTTTGTGCGATTTTAGAAAAGAAGTTATACAAAACTTTGATTCTGTTTTCCTCGATTATTAAGTACTAGTTTTTTGACCGCAGACAAATTATGTTCATGTCTTGTTTTGACAAATAACGTCTTTGATAATATCCGGTTATAAATAATTCCGTTTTTCAAATTGGACTTTTATACCATTTTCCCTTAAGATTTTGGACGATATTTTTGTCCATAAAGACGATGGAGACAGCAAAAAAGTCAAACAAAGAAAATATCGCGGTATAATGTTATAGAATATTGATCCAGAGATCACGGGACTAAGGACACAAGTGAACTACGATGAGTGTCCTTACCCGAAACACATATTTATTCTCTGTATGTGACAGATATCGGCGAAAAAATTATATCTGCCACATACCTACAGGGACTCTAGGTAATAATAGTCCAAAATGCCAATGATTGCGTGTCTAATGGAAATCTTTGTTTTAAAAACATCGTAAAATTTTAGATGGAAAGTTCCGTATAGAAACATAACATGTATTGGCCATAATTTTCAGCAAAATGTGTTTGAACTTGAATTTTATGATTTTGCTCTTAAAAGGCGACTGTTAATGCATTACTACGGTTTATGTAATTTGTTTTAAATATTTACAGACACTAGCGGAATTTGTTTAATTTTTACGCGATTTATAACATGGAAATTACTTCTCAAATACCAAATTGCAAATAATGCAAGTACCTAAAACTATAAACAACAAGTGAAATTAAAGAAAGAAAAATAAGAAAAAAGTTTTCTGTCTTCGGCCGGGACTCGAACCCGGAATCTCTTGCTCTGTACGCAAACGCTCTCTGCATTAAGCTACCGAAGACTATACATAAATTTTCGAGAAACTTCTATCTCGAGTCCCGACCGAAGACAAAAAACTTATTTCTTATTTTTCTTTCTTAAATTTCACTTGTTATGGCAATTACTTATTGCACAATTCGGCGCTGTCGATTCCTCGCCGACCCAACTCACCGCCGAACAAACTCGAGACAATTCGCCACTGTAATAAATCGCCGGCGGCCGCCGTAGTTTAAGTTTACAATTTTGTTTATTCCGTATAGTAATATTTTTTTTTTCTTTTTAAAAAAGCATTAAAAAAGTTTTAAAAAAATCGAAAAAAAAATGTTGTTTTATAAAAACTACTTTTCATTAAATGATTTGTTTTTGACTATATTTTTTTTTAACGGTGGTTTTGGGACACATTAGGATATGTTGGCGATGAATTGACCAAGGCTAGGTTAACATCGAATTTGATCTCCCAAGAGGAAGATAGAATACAGATAAGGTAAGTTAGGACCCCTGAATAAATAAAATTGCAAACTAAAACCATTGCTGCAGTGAGTTGGGTCGGCGGCGAATTTGGCCGATGGCAAGTTGGATCGGTGCCGGCGCGGCGACATGATGGCCCGGCGGAGTGTTGGCTCGGCGGCGACTTAAGTCGTCTTGGTGTCTTATCAGTGGCGTATATACGGGGGGGCCCTGGGGGGCCCGCCCCCCCCCCCGATGCTATTTTTTTTTTATTTTTTCCATATATGTCATGAATACAAACATAAAATCGCATAAAATACAGCCTCATGAGGTATGGGGCCCCCCCAAAACTGTCTCGGGCCCCCCAAAACTGTCTCGGGCCCACCCCGAAACTTTTTTCTATATACGCCACTGTGCCTTATCGAGGGTCTCGGCGTAAAAAAATGTAATGTGAGTGTAATTAAGGGTATCCGAAATATGATGTTATTTCAAGGTTTTGGATATTTCTAACGGATATAAAATAAAACTGACGCCTGGAACTTGCCGAACCGAACCAAACTAAACCTTAATTTTCAAGAGAAATTATCAGGTGAAGACCGCATCTTGATGAAGAAAGGTGTTTTTACAGTGAGTTTTTGACATGTCTTAATTTGGGATGGGTTCTACATACCTATAATCGTTTTAATTGAAAACGTTTTATTTTGATGTGCCATGACCTAATGCATTTCTGATTTTTTTGAAAAAAAACCAACGGTCAATCTAAATTTTACCTGTAAATTTTTGTTTTGATTTGAGATATTTTTATGAAATATCCCTCATTTTATTTGATTTAAAATCAGCCTCATGGCAGCATGGATTTTTATTAATTTCAGTATTTTTGCTAATTATATTTTTTTACTGATTCTTTATTTTTTATTAATTTTTAGTTTGTTGTTTTAAAACTACTGTAATTAAAAGAAAACTAAATTAAAAAATTTTAACAGATGAAAAATAAAAATACATAAATTTGACACAAAAATTTGATTAAAAAAATTCAATCAAAAGAGAATTATTAGGGACCTATTTCAATAAATTCAGGCAGTTTTACGTTGTAGACTTACAGTTAATATTTCAAAATTGACATAACAAAGTCGAATTTAAAAATAAGTAGTTTATTTACCTTTAGTAAAGGAAAACAGGGTTTATTCCGATTCCTATAAATGACAATGGTCTAATATTGAAAGATCAAATGTCATCTTATAATGCAAAACTGTCCAAATACGGTCGGTCGGGTTTTATTGATAAGTCCCTAATCTATAATAAAAGTACCAGTAAAGTCCAATCTAATGTTGAAAGATTAAATCTAGTTTGACACTTGGATCCTTTTTAAAATACTCTGCCAATTTATGGGCACCTAAGCTCATACTAGGTACTGTAGTTATAGAGTACGTGTGAGCTAATATAACTAAAAACTTAAATATATTTTATTCAACTCCAGACTCAATTGCCTTTCGTTTGTACCACACAAGCCAAGTTTTGACTTAGACTCTAATTTTTTAAATCTACCCCCACCTTTTTTTTTTAAACTAAAATGTATTTTGTTTAACCCCAGACTCAATTACCTTTCGTTTGATATCACACACGCCATATTTTCACTTAAACTTTAATTTTTAAAATCTACCCCCACTCTTTTTTTAAACTAATTTTTTTTTGTTTAACTCCAGACTCGATTACCGTTCGTTTGATATCACGCACGTCATATTTTCACATAAACTCTAATTTTGGAAATTTACCCCCACCCTTTTGTTTGGCTTGTGTTCGGTGAACTTTGTTCATTTTTAAATGGGACCATCTCAATTTCATTAAAATCGGGCAAGCCGTTTTTGAGTTATGCGCGTTGGTCGTTACAGACAGACAGACAGACATACAGACAGACAGACGGCGCGACAAACAAGTTTCAAAATCATCCGAGACGCAAAGATATATAAAAGTTTTTGAAATCGGAGCAACATTTTTTTTCTCGAAAAAATTAGGATCACCATAGCTCACACTACTATAATAGTAGTAGTGTGAGCTAAAACTATTAAAAAACAAATATCAACTAACTTTTGCAAGCGGTCCAAAAATAAGCTAAATCAATAACAAAAATGCGTTCCTCTTAAATCAAAAATTCTAAATTGAAATCTACACACCTTTCAAAACAAGGAAATATTCAAGCTCATTCTTTTGTCTTGAGGGGCATTGTTTTTAAAAGATATAAACCATCAGTTATGCGCTCATCTAATTTGTATTCTTGAACCATAAAAATCATGATATAGAAACAGCTATTACAAAGTACCCTTGATACAAATCTTAACTAGGTTTTTAAGGAAATTGATAAGCATGGTCCATGCAAAAACCTTGATCCTAGGTTCAACCAAGGTGGGTTCTTTCCCCATTTTCTATTAAATGATTAAAAGGAACAATGTTCGGAAGGCTGGAAGTCGATCTGGGAATCCTGGGGTTGAATAGGTCACTTACTTATGAGGTCCTTATCCGCTATCTAGGATGTCTACACAGCGAATTGGAAAAGTCACTGTGACAATGAAATACGGTTATTTACCTAACAAGTGCGGAAAGTTATACTTTTCCGCACGCACTGGCGTTTGCACGAATGGCGACGCGCCAGCGGAGTTCGAGCAAGCCGTAAGTGCAGAAAATGCTTTTCGCACCCGTTAGGTACAACATTTTTCCTACGAGCGTGCGGAAATTTATAATTTTTTCTGGATTTTTTTAGTTAAACTTTAAATTAAAATCATGTTAAAAATTGACAAAAAGTCAAAATAATTGAAACTATATATTTTATTTAGAACGAAATTTCAATAAGCAGAAACATATTACTCCCTATTTATTTGGTGGGTGTGCTTTCGGGCTGTTCGGCCGTCGTCGTTGGAAATTCGTTCTCGACGTTTCGCCATCTCGAGTGGATGGCATCTTCAGGAGATGTTGACTGTTTGTCGGCTTCTCGAAGACTTCGAGAAGCCGGCCGAACAGCCCGAAAGAACACCCACCATTGGACGATGACCGCGAAAGCCTTTCACAATTTGTCCCTATTTATTTATTTATTTATGGTAATTATTTATCACAGTGACAACTGTATCGGCTGCGATAAGAATTTCTTCTGGAAGCTCTTCCATTTTGCAGCTGCTGTTCTTTTGAAAAACTTTTTGAAAAACGGCGTCGTTTATACTTTGTTGTCATAGCAACCGTCTATCACAATGAGACCAGCAAGTTAACTGTCTTTAAAAAGTCAAAACCTGACAATATCTTTTCTCTGCGAACGACATTTTGTGACTTTTGAGGTCACTAATACGAAAAATATATCTTTAAACACGGAGAATCCAATTTTTAAAATGTTCTGCGGTGGAGAAAAAAAACCGCTTTGATTGTGTGCGAAATTGTCTCTGATAAACTGTAGTGCGGAAAAGTAAATTTGTTACAATTTTGAGGTGTTCTATAACATTTAGACCGTTCAAAATACATTTGTATCTTTCCTAGCACACGAAATATCCTAAAAATATTCAAATTGACTAAAATTCTGCTATATTTTCAATATTTTCGATAAAATAAAGTTTTCAGTAAAATAGGTTCAAATTATAAGTTTTAAACCTCCCCGGTATAAATATCGTCATTGTCAATGTCAAACAACAATGAACACTAGTGGTTTTTATCACCATAGCAATTAAATCACCATAGCAACAAAGTACAAACAAACTGTCAAAACAAAGCCAATTTTGCAGATACAAGCGTCTTTTGAATTTTTCAAACAAAAAAATCAGATTTTCAATGGATTCTTCGGACGAAGATCTACCCCAGTCAGTTCTAGAAGCCGCTAGAATGTGAATAATAATAATTGATTTGATTAAAACGTTTTGAATATAAATAATTTTCTGATTAATTTTTAGTTTTTTCCTCACGCTTTACTTTATTGCTGGCCAAACTCCGCTATCGCGTCGTTTGGCCATCTGCAATCGCGTGCGGAAAAGAGGCACTTTCCGCACTAGTTAGGTAAACTACTATTTCCTACTTGCGTGCGTAAAAGTGCACTTTTACGCACGCATTTGCGTGCGGGAAGTTGAACTTTCCGCACGCCGTGAATTTTAGGCCTAATTAGACTTATTGACCCATTTATAAACTCAATTAAATTAAAAATGAGGCCTCCTAATTAGATTTATTGACCCATTTATAAACTCAATTAAATTAAAAATGAAAACAGAATTTGTTTTTTGCTGTTTTAATGTAAAAATACCAAATATATTAAAATGTAAAACCAAGCTTTTTATGCAACTAGGAAAAATTTTGTACCTAACTCTTGCGGAAAGTGCGTTTTCCGCCCTTGACGGCGTGCCCGAACTGCCGTCGCGTGCGTAAAAGTATCACTTTCCGCACTAGTTAGGTAAATAACTATTACAGCAAGCCGTGCGAAAAAATGGTGGTTTCCGCACGCAAATGCGTGCAGTAAATGCGATTTTCCGCACGCTCGTAGGAAAACATTGTTAAAAAACAAAGTTGTTAGTCAAATATGGGAAATTTTTGTTCCTTGCACAGTAAACCAAATATTAGAGTAAAATAGACCAGTATCAAAATTATTTTTATCTCTTATAAAGAATACTTTAAGGTCAAAATCAAAGCATGTCGACTAGGTGCGAATGACACAACACAATCAATGATGGGCCCACGTTGCATAGTTGCCAAGTTGTAAAAGTTTTAGTTATGACATTATTTATGCATTCAAATTTACCTGTGCAGTTTTGCATGTGAAGTGACGTCTAGTCAGGTACGCATTGCAGTATTTCTAAGATCGAAAATAAAAATGTTATTTAAGCAAAAAATTTATATTTAAAATAAAGAATTTGACAGTCGTTTCTCGAAAAGAAATAAATTTTATACTAGAATAGTCGCTATAAATCTACAATTATTATTATATTTTATTTTATATTTTAATGACGAAGACGAATATTAAAAATTTAAGGAGGGTGCGTTTACAAAAAACACTCTGCAACGACTCTTTTTAGGAGGACATTATTTTTACAAATTGCAGATCACTTTAATGATGGCCTACGTTTGAGTTTTTTTAAATGACTGAAAAGATACGAGACTCAAGAGAACCCAAAAATTTATTGTAAGATCCCTTTAAAAAAAATGTTTCTGTACTGTAACACAATAAGGAAAACTACACCATCTAATTACAATATCACCTGAAGGGTGTATACCTTTACCCACCCATATGGTTGAGTGATCTCACAAATTAGCTCTGCATTTACTTAAACCAACAGGTGTGTTTTTTTAATTTGTGAGATGGTTTAGGTTCAGGTTAAGATGCCGCGCGCTTAAAACTCAAAGTTCATGTTTAGTAATAATAATTTAATAATGAATTTAATACATATCCCCTTTCGTCTAAATGTGCAAAGAGATTGATTAATTCAGAAATTGGTGACTATTTAGGTTAATAAACAGCATAATCAAATGTAAAAAATAGAGAATTTTTAAATTAAGTAATTTTGTAATGATCTTTCTAACATAATAATATATCGCTGAAAACCCTGAAAATCACTGCAGCTGTGTTTGAAATTTTGCATCCTATTTGTGTTGGCAGCACTGCTGCAAGGTAATGCTTCATATTTTGTCAGATTTAACTTCCATTCGCTAGGGTTTGCCAATATGAGCACCCAGCCCACCACTGATATCCACCGTGTTTTGTGTGAAAAAGCTGATCTTTCTCGAACTTTCTAGAGTTCAATTTTTCGTTTTTGTAACTGTAACTTTTACGGATTTTACTTATTGAAATCAGTATTGATACCAAAAAGAGGGTCCACAATGTCCAACACATATTGCAGTGGCTAGAACTTAAAGTATATATAATAGATCCAGATCCTGTTTCACGTAGAAGGAAATCTCTGAGCAAAGAATTTGAAGAAATAAAAGGGGATTTTAGAGCAAGCCCAGACCCACCTTGAGCTCAAATGGAACAAGAACTAGTTAAAGAACATAAAAAGTAGAAAATAAAACTTAAAAATATAACAATAGAATAACTATGTGTTCGTTGAAGGGAGAAACTAAAAACAGAGCAGCAAAAACTGGCAGCATACTGGGAAAATTATACCATATAAAAGATAAAAGAAAAAAATAACATAGTATCTATTAACTAAAATCAAACACAGAAAACAGAAAACCAGCCTTTAAAATTAAAAACATTTCTTCCCGGATTCTTCCCGGATTATTCCAGGTGTGTTAATAACGTTACAAGTGTTCTCACTGTATGTTTTATTATACAAGTGTATGTTATTTAATTAATTTATTGTCAAGTTAGTCAGCTAAAAAGATTTTGAATGTCAGATCGAAATAAACTATTTTACCTACAAAAAACTAGATTTTTCATCAGGTTATGGGCCTATCATGCTGAAATAGTAAGCAGAGGTCAGTAAAAGTAGTTTTTTGAAGAGGAAGGTAATTAAATAAAATAAAAATATGGATCTAGCAAAACATATTAAACCACTAACTGGTGATACAGATTGGCCTATTTGGAAAAATAAAATGCGTGATATGCTTGATTATCATGAAGGTGCCTTAGACGTCATTGATGGTAAGCTAAAAAAGCCTGATCCTTTAGCTGAGGGTGCAACGGAAGATCAGAGAAAGCAACACAAGTTGGAATCTGATTTGTACCAAAAGGCAAACAGTTATGCTAAGTCAATAATTACAAGTGCAATAAGTGATAATGTTTATCAGAAAATATTGGATAAAACAACGGCATATGAAGCATGGGCAGCCTTAAAAAATCAATTTCAAGCTTCGGCAAAAGATCAGCTGTTCAAAATTTGTACAGATTTCTTTGGTTTTAATTGGTTAGAAGGTGAAGATGTTTCCACGCATATAGCGAAGCTAAGAAGTCTATTTACAGAGTTAAATAATGGACTAAAAGCAAAAGGCGAGAATAGTCTTCCAGAACTAATGGTGGTATGTAAAATTCTCCATATTTTACCTCAACGGTTCGATACATTTAAATCAAGTTGGATGTTACTTTCAAAAGAGACAAATAAAACGCTTGACGAGTTGACAGTTCAATTATGCATGTTCGAAAGAAATTTTGCAAAAAGTAAAGATAGCAAAATTGATCAAGAAGCATTGATTACAGAAAAACATGCTAAAGGACCTAAAAGTAAGAGTAGTAAGTGTAATTACTGCGGATTGAATGGACATTGGGTGAAAACATGTAAAAAGTGGATTGCAGACGGAAGACCGCCGAAAAACCAGAAAAAGACATTTGCTGAAAATACCAAACAACAAGCAAATACAGCATTATTATCCTTAGATGAAGAAGTTTTGGTAACAGAGCAAGAGACGTCTATTATATGGTGGGTGGATAATGGAGCAACAAAGCACGTTACAAACACACCAATATATTTCACAGAATTTGAAAGTTTTGAGTCGCCATGTAGCATAAAAGCCGCAGGAAAAGAAGTGTTAAGTGCTGTTGGAAAAGGTACAATTCAGTTTATAAATTCAGTTAAGAAAAGTTCAGTTGAAGAAGAAATCGTTTTATTAAAAGACGTATGGTATGTACCTGGTATATCAAAGAATTTGTTTTCAGTACTTGCAGCCCATGACAGAAATGCAAACAGTACTTTTAGATCCACACGCACAAGATGCTGCTTTAAAGTTGGAAAAACAATGATAAATGGTAACAGAGAGGTTGGTGGTAGTTTATATAAGCTGAATATTAAACCCATCATTCCAGAAACAGAAATCCATTGTAACATTGCAGAAGCAGACAGTTCTATGCTTCAACTTTACCATGAGAGATGGGGGCATCAAGACAAAAGGTATGTAAAAGCAAAATTACAAAAAGAGATGGGCATTACAGTCAAACTGAATAATGAGATTTGTGAACCATGTATTTATGGTAAGACGCACCGTTTACCATTTGGTACTCGACAAAAGGCAACAAAACCTGGAGAGTTAGTTTCAGCAGACCTAGTTGGACCTTTCTGATTCTTCTTTTCAAGGAAAAAGGTATCTACTGATTTTTAAAGACAGTTATACTCAGTACAGAATTGGTTATTTGATAAAAGAAAAGTCAGAGACCAAAGAAATGCTAAAGAATATGTTAGCACTTGTCGAAAATTCAGGCCATAAAATCAAAGAGTTATTGACAGATGGTGGTGGCGAATTCGACAACAAAGACGTTAAATCTATACTTGCGAGCAAAGGTATCACGTTTAGACTGACAGCTCCATACACACCAGAACAGAACGGAGGCAGTGAACGTGAGAATCGTACGACAGTCGAAATGGCAAGAACGTTAAAATACTCGCGCTCAGAAGTAGAATTTCCAAAGGAAATGTGGGCTGAGTTAGTAAGCACATCTATTTATGTCCTAAACAGAACTGGGAAATCGTCAGTAGAGAATGTAAGTCCTTTTGAATTATGGTATGGAAAAACACCTAGAATTAAGCACCTAAGGATAGTAGGTTCGGCTTGTTATTTTCATGTTCCATTTCAAAAAAGGAGAAAAATGGACAAAAAGGCAATAAAAGGCTATTTGGTAGGTTACGATGGTGATGAAAGATATAGAATTTGGGTTAAACAGCAAAACAAAGTCTATGTTTCAAGAGATGTAAAATTTCAAGAGTATCTTAAAGTTTGTGCTCAAAAATCCAGTATTTCTGATCATTCCAGTATAAGCACCGAGAGTAACACCAGAATACAAATTATTCCTCCAAATACTTGCATTCAAGATTCAAGACAAGATTTTTCAGAAAGTCAAGTGGAAGAAGAAGAAAATGACGAAGAAGATGAACAACAAGATGAAGATCAAGAAAGACATGTTACTGACATAAGCGAAAGTAAAGAAACAGATGAAGAAGAACCAAGTACTTCATACAATCTCAGAAATCGTCAAACTTTACAAAAACCTAAAAGATTTCAAGATGAATGTATCAGCATAGCTGAAGATATTATTTGTAATATTGACACTCCTCAAACTTACAAAGAAGCACTTGAAACTAGGGAAAGCTATGAATGGAAAAGAGCTATGGAAAGTGAAATCAATTCGTTAAAAGAAAATCAAACTTGGACGTTAGAAAAATTGCCTAATGATACCAAAGCGCTACCCTGTAAGTGGGTTTATCGAGTGAAATCTAACCCAGATGGTACAGTAGACAAATTTAAAGCAAGGTTAGTTATAAAAGGCTTTGCTCAGCGTCAAGGAGTTGATTATAATGAGACGTTTAGTCCAGTGGCCAAACTTTCCACGATTAAATCTGTTTTAAGTGTTGCAGCCAGTGAAAATATGCATCTAAAACAATTTGACGTTGTGACGGCATTTTTATACGGAGAATTAGAAGAGATTATCTTTATGAATCAACCAGAAGGCTACACTGATGGAACGGACAGAGTTTGTAGATTAAATCGTAGTTTATATGGACTTAAACAAGCTCCAAGATGTTGGAATAAGAGATTCAACGACTATTTGTTAAAACTAGAGTTTAAAGTCAGTGAAGCTGATCCATGTCTTTACATTAGAGAGAAAAATAAAGAGAAAATGTTCCTAGCACTATATGTCGATGACGGACTGCTTGCAGCAACATCTGAAGAGGCTTTAGATCGGTTGCTTCAAGATTTGAAGAGAGAAATCAAAATTACTGCTAAACCAGCTAATTTTTATTTGGGTCTTGAGATAAAGCAGACAGAAAATTGCATAAAAATTAGTCAAAAAAGCTACACAGAGAAGATTTTGCAAAAATTTGGATTTTCAGAATGCAGACCCGTAGCGACACCAATGCTAAAACCAGCAGAGATACTTCAAACAGGGAAAGAAAATTCCAAAGTAGATTTTCCTTATAGACAAGCTATAGGAACTCTAATTTATCTCATGGTAGGAACTAGACCCGACATAGCTTATAGGGTGGGCTATTTATCAAGATATTTAGAAAATCCTACTCAAGAAAATGTAGTTCAAGTAAAAAGAGTTTTCCGATATCTTGCTGGTACCAGAGAATTAGGAATAACCTACAATTTCATGAAAATTCCGGAGATGAAATGTTACAGTGATGCAGACTTCGGAGGCTGTACAAAGACTGGCAGATCAACCTCTGGAGTTGTTTTTACATTTGCCAATGGGGCAATTTCATGGATTAGTCAGCGACAAGCTTTAGTAGCAACCTCTACAACAGAAGCTGAAATAATAGCAGCAAGTGAAGCAACCAAAGAACTTATTTGGCTAAGCAGACTATACAAAGAAATTTGGAAGTTTAGATATGTTCCTATTCTTCAAGTTGATAACTCTGCTGCAGTTAGACTGGCTCATAATCCAGAGTTACATCGCAGAACTAAGCACATAGAAGGTGCTATTGCAGTTCGGCAAATACCAACAGAAATACAGTTAGCAGATGTTATGACGAAACCACTAGCAAAAACTCGTTTGCAGATTTTTAGAAATCAAATGGGTGTTTTGTAACTGTTATTAACAAGGGAAAGTATTGAAGTAATATCCCACCTCCCGGATTATTCCAGGTGTGTTAATAACGTTACAAGTGTTCTCACTGTATGTTTTATTATACAAGTGTATGTTATTGAATTAATTTATTGTCAAGTTAGTCAACTAAAAAGATTTTGAATGTCAGATCGAAATAAACTATTTTACCTACAAAAAACTAGATTTTTCATCAGAAAATACATACTTTTCTATTATTATTCGGGAAATATTCAAATAAAATAGGTGCATTAAAATTTAAAATCATTCAGATAATGTTTATATTTCAGGAAAATCCCTTGTCTTGCGGAATTAGGCTTTTTCTCTTTAAATTATCGGTAACTTTTCTGCACTTATGCAATTTCCGGAAAATATTTTTTAAATTTAAACATAATTATGCATATTGAATATTTCATACATATTGGCGAGATCTTTTAAAATATTATAGAAGTGTAAGTTAAATTTCGCATTTAATAAAGACAGCGACCTTTGCCCCTCTGTTTCCGAAATCGGGTTGTAGATGTCGTAAGGTTATAAAAGACCTTTTTAAACTGTTTTTCTAAAATAAATATTATAATCTTTTTAGTTTTTTGAGGTTAGCGTTTAGTGTCTTATGAAAATTTTCCGATTTTGGTGACAATTTCATAACCATTTTCATATTAAGTTTTCCCACGTCGTTAAATGGAATAAATTCGTCGAGCAATACCGGGAAATTTTTAATATTAATACTTCTACTCTAAGAGCAGAAATTACCGTTTTAAAGAATTGTATTTTTCGGTTAAATCAAACTGTTGGTCATGATTCTATCAAACAACATATAGCAGAAAACACCTGTCCAAACCTCTACCAACTTTTTAAAGTTGCGAGTATTCTTCCAATTTCAAGTGCAACTTGCGAGAGGTCTTTCTCTGCCATGAGGAGAGTTTTTAATTGGCTTAGAACAACTATGACTCAACAGAGACACTCAGGTTTGTCATTGTTATTCATAGAAAAAGATGTTGAGGTCGACTTAGACAGTGTGGTAGACGCTTTCAGTCAGCGACGTAGAAAACTTTCTTTGTAGAATTGCTGAATTACATACTGCCTGTGTATACATATAAATAAGTTGGTAAATGTATTATTAAATTTGTTATATTAAAATATTAGAACATTTAATGCGCGTATTTTTTTTTAATTTATTGCACACTTTGCACGACTCTTTAAAACCTATGTTTGCTTTTTGTTCAAGATAGACCGGGGCCACGGCCCCCCCTGAAAAGCAAGGCTAGCTACGCCAATGGCCGTCATCCCGATACTTATAAAAGCCAGAGAGCCTTAAAACTCAAAGCTATTCTGCAAAGATTAGAAATGATGATGTTGATGATCCAACCAGGGCGAGACAAACGACCTACATTTAGAGAACAGCGAAACACAGGACGTTTATTCTTGACGTGATGTGAGGCGAGCGCTCACACCGGTGGATTCATTTCCCCGTGTGAAAAGATGGTGAAAGTGGCTGCCAAAAGTAAACGTCCAGGATATGTTATTTTAAACCTTTAACAGTTTTGCCGCTCTGTATCCTACATAAGGGTGGATATAACCATAAAGGGAAAAAATGCGGAAGGTCGTGGCATCTAAAGCCTAGTTTCCACCTATGCGTGCTTACCCTGATTAAAAAAACTTGTCACGTGACGGGACCTGCATTTGCACGCACCGGTTTTAAATGCAGCGTCACCTGATCAGGGCGGGCTTAAAATATGTCATACATACAGGGTCTCTCGGGCGGGCATGCATAATTGGAAACCGGGTATAAGTAAGGTCACTCATCGTCAAGCAAGCTTAACAGGTAGCGAAGCCTAACTCTGATTTTCTCTTTTTGGTTATAATTTTTGCCATGTTATCCTCGGTTTCGCATTGGCGGCTCGTTCTTATTTTAAAAATGTGGTTTTAACACAGTCTAAAGATCCATTTCATAATGATACATTTTCAAGATAATTTGCGGCATAACTTTTTAATTCTAATTACATAAATATATATAGTTTAGGTACCTTTATACTGTGTAAAACAACATCTTCAAAATAAAACAGAACCACCAATGCGAAACCGAGGAAAACATGTCAAAAATAATAACCAAAAAATAGAAAGCCTGACGTTGGCTTCGTTTCCTATAAGGCTTGCCTTTACGATGAGTGTCCTTAGGTATAAGAGGTTTCCAACGAAAGGGGTAGAAAACGCGTAACCCGGCAGTACTCTTGTGTTTAAAATCCGTTCAAAATAAGCTTTACATAATATTTAATCCAATTTATTTTTGTTACAATCAAAAATAAATATAACAAAAATTAAGATATTTTAAAAATATGTAAAAATCTTTACCTTAATCTCCAAAAATGGTTATGTGGATTTAATCATAATACTTAAATTATTATTAGATCATGAAAAAGCAGAAAACCAGAGAGTTTGAAGAGTGTAAATATCCAAACTGGCTATTATAGATGCCTATATGATGATTTACCGGCCGACATAAACTAGAAAAATATGGAAACCGGAAGAGTTGCAATTTTAATTATTAAACAAGGTTCAAGTATAGCTTATAAAATTTTACATTTTACTGAACGGCTTGGAAACCAATTACCAAATACCTAGACGAATTTGGCAAGGAAATAGACATAGATAATATTTGTTTCTTACCTATGATCTCTAAGATGATCCTGCCTCCTAAAAGCTTTGCCACAAATATCACAGGAATAAGGTCGTTCGTCAGTGTGTGTCCTTTCATGAATCAGCAAATTGTAACTTTTGGTAAACTGTCTATTACAGAATTTACAAATGAATTGTTTCTTCGGTCTTATAGCGCCCTTTTGTTTTGTCAAAACTACGCTGCTAGAAACTGCACTTGATGAAGTCACACTTGTTGACGAAGTGGGTGAACTTTGAGGATTTTGGTATATGTTGTTCATTATTAAGCTTGGGTAACTAGTATCCACCGGGCTTGAGCTCAGTGGGAAGCTAAGAGTGTCCTCTGTGTCTAATAACGCTAAGTCTTGTTCAACTTTTTCTGCTAAGTCAACATCTTCCGTAAGGGAAGTGTTGTTAGTGTCTTCATTAATGCTTTCTTCATTAATTTTAGCAGTGTTTGCTGCAATTTTTAAAATATCTATTTTAGGTGGCTGATTAACCACATTTGCAGATACAGTCAACCTTTGCAAGGTTAAATAACTTTCTAAAGCTTGTAGATTTAAGGCAGCAGCAGCTGGACTATTCATTGGCAATAGAGCAGCTTGTTGCAGGCTATTCATCATAGCGTTTTGAAGGGTTAAAGCTACATTTTGTATGGATCTTTGTAGCAAGTTTTCTTGTAGCATAGCAGCTGTTAAAGTGAGTTGGTTCGAAGTGTTTTCTGATGCTGTTTTTTGAGGAGTAAGATTTTGTTTGTCCTGCAGCATCTTTGCTTCAGTGGCGTTGGCCGCTGATGTCATTTTTGGGCAGTTGGATGTTAGTTAATCTTTAGTCTATAAAGTTGGGTTTTCTTTCTTGCTTTAAAATTTTCTTAGTTTGGCCCTGAAAAAAAATAATTTGGAATAAAATATCATTTTAAAAATTGTTGATTATATTATTTTTAAAACAAGAAGTAGCTATAAACAGGGTGAGATTTAGAGTGGGCAAATTAACAATGAAGTTATCCGTCCTTTCGCCTCAATTGTTGTAATTTTTGAAAGTGTTGTAATGATGTCTGTCGATCAATACTGTAAGTACATGAAAGGATTCTTTTCAACATTGGTTATTATTATCACTATATATTTAAACAATGATATTAGCTATAATTCTTGTTCTGTAGTTGATATTAGTGACAATTTCGGCTGAAAATATAATGAAACGCGGTTTTCTTTAGGTACATTTTGTTATTATGATCATGCAATTATTTGATGCATCTCGAAATGTTGCATGCAGCTTTTGTGTTTACGCTAAGCAACCAGTCAAACTTTATTACATCAAGATGCACAAAAATAAAATATTTTCCAATTTTATCAAAAAGTTTTATGCATAATTTTTAATTTCTTTTTAGTTTTTTTAATTATTTATTATTTACATCCAAAGGTTTGAAAAATAAAAGAAATGGTGTATATTTTATGTGCTTAATTTTAGGCAGCAATCTTATGTGTTCTCTTAATAAGCCACTAAAACCTTTTAAATTATTTTGTATCTCTATTGGTCGACGTCTTAAACCCCCATTACGGCGTGTGAAATGGCGCGCTCAGTTTGATAATCTATTGTATCAAGTAAGATTCACTCAAGATTGTCATGTTATGGAAAATAAACTAGTCTGAGTAAAATATATAATCTACTTGGTTTAAATTTCGTCGAGCTGACAGTCCAAAAAAGCAGGTAAGTTTATTTATTTGTTAGTTAAAAGTGGGAAGGGCTTCTGCTGCATCTGTCAACATCTCATCGGTACCTTAAGAGACGTTAGCATGCGAAATAAATAACCTTACTAACAAATCCCTTTCAGACAAACCTCGAGGTGCCGTATGTGTCGGAATAGGTAGTTCTTGTACTTGCACCTGTTCCAGTTGTAAATTACTTTCAGGGTTTAAATATCTAGGAAATTTTACGTCTCAAGCACACACGCACCTAGAAAAATACACTTGTTTTTCTATGAACATCAGTGACGTATATAAGGGGGGCCTGGGGGGCCCGGGAAGCTAAGATTTTTTTAGATATTTTGCACATATTTCACGAATACAAACATAAAATATCATAAAATACGGCCTAATGAGGTCTCGCCCCCCCCTGTAAGGTGTAGAGACAATTATAATTCTAGCGCATTCATTTCTCTAAATTGTTTTATATTTTGGAACATTAAGTTTCTTTAAGTTGTCAGTTTGGTATTGGTATATTAGGTTGGTATTACTTCTTAGTATATAAGCGACTGTTTGTAAATTTTAAGTCTCTTTTTCCATAGATGTCATCTAAGTAAGAACTTTATAATAAAAACTATAAAAGTTATTTAAAAGTATTTTATTTCAAAAAATAATATTATTATAAAATATAATAATCTATAAACTTTATATGGTGTCAGGTGTAAAAATTAAGAAAAGTGCACTAGAATAGTGGATGATCATGGATTTTTTAAGAGCACTACCTGCAATGAATTTTGTCACCGGCAATGTGGCTAAGAATTGGTCGAAATGGTGGCAAAAATTCGAACTATATTTAATAGCAATGGAAAAGACGAAGCAGTAGAAGCAGTCAAAGTGGCAATATTTCTCAATTTGATCGGAGATGATGGCGTGGAGATATTTAACACGCTGAATATAAAGCTAGATAAAGCTAAATTGGATGACGTAAGAAAGAAATTCACCAATTATTGTGAGCCCAAGAAAAATGTGGTATATGAAAGATACAGATTTCTCACATGCAAGCAAAAAATAGACCAATCCATCAGCTCCTACATCACAGAACTAAAAACATTGGTCTCATCCTGTGAGTATCCCGATAGCGATGATATGGTACAAGACATGGTCATAATGGGGATGCAACACCAATCCCTTAGAGAGCAACTTTTCCAAACTGATAAACTAACTTTGGAAAAGTTGGAAGCTAAATGCAAGATTTATGACCAAGACAAGAAGCAGATGGAAGACATGGAGAAAAATCAGCCTTCCACAAGTTCTGTCGATATTGTTGGACCACATCGGAATAAACAGATGAGTAATTTTTCTAATTCTAATAAAAAAACTTTAAAAAATAATTTTTCTAAAAATAGTGGGTCTAAAAATTTTAACAATAATACCAATTTTTCTAACAATTTTCAAAATAAAAGTCAAATAAGATTTTGTGGCAAATGTCAAACTAGACACAGTTATAGACAGTGTCCAGCTTTTGGGAAATTTTGTAGTTTTTGTAAAAAAGCTGCTGTTCTCAAAATAAATACATTGATAAGAATAAAAAAAGTCAAACACATGCAAAAAATTTAATCATAATAAAAAACTAAACAATTTAGATTTATCTTCATGTTCGAATACCTCAGATGATGATTTTTTTATAGATTGTTTGCAGGTGCAATCTATATGCTCTGAAAGTAAAATACACAGGGAGCCAATAAATAAAAATGAACTTTTAGAAAATATTTCCATAAATAATATTGACATTTTTTTTAAGGTAGACACTGGAGCACAATGCAACGTCCTGCCTGCCAAGGTTCTACAGAAAGTAGCACCTCAGATACAGCTTAACCCAAGCAACGTCAGCCTAACTGCCTATGGAGGAGCCAGGATTGACGTCATAGGATCTACAAAGCTAAATTGTATAATACGTGGTGAGAAACACTTAATAAAATTTTTGATTGTAAGGGCTGAGGGTAAACCTATTCTAGGATTGGAGACATGTTTGAAATTAAATTTAATTAAAACGATTAATAATTTAAATTTACAGGGAGAACTTATAAAATTTTCTTCAAAAAATGAAATTCTACAAAAATTTAAACCTGATTTTGAGAGACTAGGATCATTTCCAGGGGAACCTTATAAATTTTCCAGCGAGGAGAATTCCGAAAGCCTTGATGCCTGAGTTTGAAAAAAGTTTAAAAAAGTTAGAATCAGAGGGGGTAACTTGTAAACAAACTGAACCAACTGACTGGGTTAATAATATTGTTGTGACTGAAAAACCTAATAAAAAATTAAGAATTTGTTTAGACCCTTCGATATTAAACCCTTATATTAGAAGGGCGCATAATATGATTCCATCAGCGGATGAAATTTTGTGTGATTTATCAAATAAAACATATTTTTCAATTTTAGACCTGAAAGACTCATTTTACCAAATAAAAGAACTTTTAAGATTTTTGGGTCTTTTAAAATATTTAGCAAAATTTCTACCAAACCTCTCTCAGATAACAGCACCATTAAGAAATATAACTTGTTCTAATGTTCCTTGGAACTGGGAAAAAATACATTCAGAGAGGGTTGACACATGAAAACAAATGTTAACTTCACCTCCTTGTCTAACACATTATGACATAAATGAACCTCTTGTGATACAATGTGATTCCAGTTAAGAGGGCGTCGGGGCTTGTTTATTGCAAAAGGGACAACCTATAGCTTTTGCAAGTAGAGCTTTAACTGATACAGAAAAAAGATGGGCTTGTATCGAGAGAGAGTTGGGAGCAATTTTATTTGCAGCAGAAAGATTTAATTGTTATATTTATGGCAAGCGAAATGTGCTAGTTTATACTGATCACAAACCTCTTGTCAGTATTTTAAAAAAAGATATAAATAAAGTTTCTAATATATTGCAAAGATTGCTGCTAAGATTAATGAAATATGAATTAACAGTTAACTATTTGCCTGGAAAACAAATGTTCATTGCTGACTTTTTATCTCGATCTTTTTTGAAACACTCTGTAAAAGACGATCCGAAAAACAATTTTGTCGTACATAATATTGATAAAAATATTCCTATGAGTGACCACAAAAAATCCGAATTTTTATTGGAAACAAAAAACGATAAAAATTTGTCTTTATTAATGGTATATTTATCGCAAGGTTGGTCAAAAAACATAAGAAATTTGTCCACTGAACTACAAAAGTTTCATCAAATTAGAGACGAATTATCTATTGAAAATAATTTAATTTTTTATGGTGACAGATTGTTCGGTTCGGTTCGGTTCGGTTCGGTTCGGTTCATTCAAGCCAATGTCGAACAAAGGCGCCAGAATCTATTTTTTGTCCAAACATTAGTGATGAAATAGTACAATTTGTTTCTAACTGTGAAATTTGTCTAAGATTTCGACAAAACAGCCCTAAACTACCCTTAAAACAACATGAAATGCCTAAAAGACCATGGGAAAAAATTGGTATGGACATTTTAGAATTCAAAGGCTTATGTTTTTTGGGGGTTGTTGATTATCTTTCAAATTGGATTGAATTAAAAAGATTAAAAAGTAAAACTGCAGAAGAATGCATAAAAGTTTTAAAACCAATTTTTTCAGTTCATGGCTTTCCATGTATCATTATTTCAGACAATAATCCATTTAGCTCTTTAATTTTTAAACAATGTTTAAATGAACATAATATTAAATTGATTACTTCTAGCCCAAATTATGCGAGAAGTAATGGCATGGCTGAGAAAGGTGTCAATATTTGCAAAAATATGTTAAAAAAATGCTTTTATGAAAATAAGGGCAGTTTAGAAAATTTAGATTTTTATCTATTAAATCATAGAAACACTCCAATTCCTGATCTGGGTTTTTCGCCAGCTCAAATGTTATTTAATCGACGTTTAAAAGACGATTTACCTATTGTGGATTCTATGCTCAAACCTATGCTCTTAGATAACAAAAAATTAAGGCAAAATAAAATTAAAAGACGTAAAAAACAGAAATTTTATTATGATCGAACAACAAAAAACTTGGCAGGTGGGAAGGTTGATGATAAAGTCATGTTTAAAAATAGAGATCAGTGGGAAAATGGTATTATTGTTGAAAAATGTAATGAACCAAGATCATTTTTAGTTAAGGACAATTTTGGCAACTTGTTTAGACGAACAAGACAACATTTAATTTTAAAAAAATAAAAATTTAACAAAACCAAGTATTTTAAAGAAATATACATTTGTAAGAGATCCTTATTTTTTAAGAAGTACAGTAAAAAAGGAAACTTAATTTTTTTTTATACTATTTGTTTGCTGTATATTTTATTAATAAATGCATTCAATTTTTAACCTGCTTTAATGTTTTTGTTTTGTCTAAAACCTGTTAATATTTATGGCATTTTCTTTCGAATTGTTTATTTATTTTAAAATTGAAAAACAGAAAAGTAATATGCTTCAAATTGCTATTTTTGTTTTTATTTTTGAAATATTTATCTTGTTGGTAATTTAATATTATGTATTTATAGAGATTTTTTTTAAATTTTATATTGACTGATTGAAATGATTTTTTTTAGTTTTAAGTTTATATCTACATATAGCTATGTACACCCATATTTTTCTTCTTGAATTGAAATTTATTTATTTTTAAGTGTTAATGATTTTATGTAATTGGTTATTTAATTTAATTAATTATACCGATTCTTTAATTAATTATTTTATTTAGCTAATATTTTTTTTAATTTTAAATATGATTTGCAACTGAGATTATTTATTTATTGGGTAGTATTTTTTTTATAGCATATTACCATGTATTTTAGATTTATTTTTGAATTTAAATTATTGTTTTGTAGATTTAAGTCAGGTTTGACTTTCTTCAAATACTTTATTTGCTTTAATCTATCAAACTAAATATTTCTTTTTATTATCTAAAAAAAAAAAAAAAAACTTAATTTAAATTTAAAAAAAAAATCTATTTGGCTTTATTGTGATAAAACTTAATTTTCTTTTTTTTCAATTTCAGAAGGTATTTTATTTTCAATAAAAACTTGTAAGGGGGGATGTAAGGTGTAGAGACAATTATAATTCTAGCGCATTCACCATTTCTCTAAATTGTTTTATATTTAGGAACATTAAGTTTCTTTAAGTTGTCAGTTTGGTATTGGTATATTAGGTTGGTATTACTTCTTAGTATATAAGCGACTGTTTGTAAATTTTAAGTCTCTTTTTCCATAGATGTCATCTGAGTAAGAACTTTATAATAAAAACTATAAAAGTTATTTAAAAGTATTTTATTTCAAAAAATAATATTATTATAAAATATAATAATCTATAAACTTTTTTTTATATACGCCACTGAACAATAAATTATCCTCATCAAAAAAAATACTCTGCCAATATATGGGCCCCTTTGCTTACACTAGGTACTATAGTTGTGTACGTGTGAACTAATATAATTAAAAACTGAAATATATTTTATTCAACTCCAGACTAAATTACCTTTTGTTTGATACCACACAAGCCATGTTTTAAATTAAACTCAAATTTTTAAAATCTGCCCCCACTCTTAAAAAAACAAAAACTAAAATGTGTTTTGTTTAACTCCGGACTCAATTACCTTTCATTTAATATCACACATGCCATATTTTCACGTTAACTCTAATTTTTGAAATTTACCCCCATCCTTTTTTTTTTAACTAAAATGTATTTTGTGTAACTCCAAACTCAATTACCTTTTGTTTGATATCACACACGCCATATTTTCACGTAAACTCCAATTTTTTTCATCTACCCCCACCCTTTTATTTGGCTTGTGTTCATTGGATTTTGTTCATTTTTAAATGGGACCATCTCGGCTCAAGACCCAGCCTAGGTACCAAATTTCATTGAAATCGGGCAAGCGGTTTTTGAGTTATGCGCGTTGGTCGTTACAAACAGACAGACGGCACGTCAAAAAGTTTCAAAATCATCTGAAACGCAAAGATATATCAAAATTTTTGAAATCGGAGCAACTTTTTCTTTCTCGAAAAAATTAGGATCACCATAGCTCACTCTACTATAGTATAGTATTTGTCAAGTACTGCAATGCTTGCTGCAAGTAAATATAAATTAAGAATAAAATGAGGCGCAAAAGAGATGGCTTCAATTAACGCTATCTTTATCTGTCTAGGGGCGTGCTATAATTTTTTTATTCATTTTTATTAGATATTAATTTTATATTTTACTCGTCCCAAGCCTTTTTTTGTTGGAAAACGCCATACCTTATTTTTTTTTAAATAAATATTTTTTCAGAACTTGTATACTTATTATATTATGTAGGTATCTACCTATTTCATTAGGTAGATGCGTACGAATCTAGAAACCTAAAAAAAATTGACTTTCTAGAAATTGCAAAAATCCAAAACCATTCGTTATATCTTCAAAATTGGAACTCCACACAGTTTTTAAAAAAATTAAAAAAGTGTAAATGATACGCCACTGTTTCTTTTTGAATGTTGAAATGTGTATAAAACGTGCCTAGTCATCCTGTTTGAGTCCAAGTGTTGACCATTGCTAACTTTGTTGTTATTACTAAAGAGATAAAAAAGGTTGAAATGGCAAATAGTAGAGTTTTTGACGCTCTTTAGGATGCTTAAATAAAAATTAATCGATCATCGTGTTTTCGAGTTTTTTCAAAAAACATAAAACACATTTTAATATTTTATTATCATTTTATCATTTTTCTGATAGATCTTTTAATTCTAAACAGAAATTATCTCATGATTTTTTTCCTAAATTTAAAAATAACGAAAATATTCCAAATTCAAAAGTACCTTTAGATTTCTTTCTGTCTGTCAAATAAAATTTCAATACTTACGTAATTTTAAATTTAAAATATTTCGATATTTTTAGCTTAGAATTGAAAGACCTATCAGAAAAATTATAAAATACAATTC
Organism: Aspidapion aeneum; assembly: GCA_963576565.1. Classification (NCBI taxonomy): domain Eukaryota; kingdom Metazoa; phylum Arthropoda; class Insecta; order Coleoptera; family Brentidae; genus Aspidapion; species Aspidapion aeneum. Next base: position 45,552,814 of record OY755044.1, read on the forward strand.
ATTTTTACCTTCCTAGGCCGCGTAGCAATGGCTAGAGAAGGTATTAATTTCGACGAAATATTTTTTTTTAAATAACGCCGAAAATTTGTTACTTGGGTGTATTTTGACCTCTCCTAGCAATATACTCGTGATATCTGTCTGTGTGTGTGTGTGTATATTGTTTTTGTCTGTAACACGATAGCTCCTAAACCGCTGAACCGATTTTCATAAAATTTTCAGGCAAAATAGTGTTCGACACTCTTACGAGCTGATTAGATTTTGGTCAAAATTCATTAATGCTAATGGCAGTTTTTTGATAATTAAAAACTTTAAAAAATGCTAACTTTTTAACGGAGCACCGTATCGGAATATAGTAGACCACATTTTGCCCCATAATTTGTGTTATAACCAAAAACTTCGTAAGAGCTTTAGTTTCTGAGATATTTACAAAAAACATATTATCATGGTTTTACTTGAAGTGTGCTAATAGGCTAGCTAGGAAGGTATCAGATCCGTCATGGATCCATTTATTTTTTAATGTTTTCTGAAAAAACTCGAATATTCCAAAAAGTGATCCTTTTTTTTATGTGAAAAGTGTCTTAAAGAGCAATAAAAATTCTACTGGATTGCCAATTTAAATTTTTTTCTATCTTTAATAATAAAAAAGTTATTAATGGTGGACACTTAACTTGGAACACGCTGTATATTTTATTCAATCAATCATTGATATTATTTCTTTTGCTCTGTGAAGCTCAACGTGCCTGTTGGATTGGGATAACATCTATTTTTTGTAAAAATAAGTATATCTAGCATATGGTAAGATATTTAACAACTTAAAACTGAGCTCAATAAATTTTACAAAACATTTTAGTAGAAAAATTCGAAATACGGCTTACCTAATTTACCCTAGCTGGTAAAATGCGCTTTTTTAACCCCATAGCCGACAAGAGCATGTGTTTGCTCTTCTCGGCCCATAGCCCATGCAAACAAGGAGGGGTGTTATAGCATGGGCGCATCCAGGGGGGGATGCCTAGGGCCCGGCCCATAAGTTTAAATTTTTAAAGCAATTTTGTCATATTTTTTGAATAAAAAAATAAAATAACATTAAATACGGCATTATGAGGTCTCGGGCTCCCCCCCTCCACCCCCAGTACAGTGGCGGATCCAGGGGGGGGGCACTAGAGGCACTTGCCCCCACCCGAGAGTTTTTTGAATATACAAAAATTGAGTAAAAAGTAATGTTTTTGCTAATAAAAATTCAAAATTTTTGCCTGCGGCGCATGAAAGTGCCTATTGTTATTATCATCGAAATTACAACTACTAATTCAATAAAATGCTGCTTAAAAAAATATATACCGTTTTCTACCAACAGAGAATGTCACCTAAAGTGCCCCCCGGAGAAGCACCTCTGGATTCGCCCTTGCTCCCCCCCCCAAGACATATTCCTGGGTTCATCCTGGTTATGGGTAGGTAAACAGGGAAAATCTTTAGCTAAGTTAGGGGAAAATTGACATGTCGGTTTCGTAGATAATTAGTATTCTTTATTCAGACGTCATGCAGTTAGTTATACGTAACAATTTCAACAAGAAAAAAAGTCGGAGTTTTGTAAAAAGTTTTAATTTAATTTGTTTCCTAAATACATAATATAGACCAACCTACAAGTTATTTCTAAATATAATGTACAAATAAAGAGTGGTGATTCCTTGTTACATTTTATGACTGAAATTCCAACTAAGTATCTAAAAAAATTTTAATTTTTCCTACCCCTGAACTTTTTAAAAGTGCGCCGGCACCAGTGATACATTTTTACAAATAGTCTTGTTTTTTAAAAACATTTTAATTTCTTTTGTTTTTGTATCTGCTATTTTTGTGGACGATAAAAAAATATTTGCTATATTTTTAAAATAGTCTCCTAGCAAACCGATTTTTTTTGCTAGATAACCATTGCTGATGTAAAGAAACTACAGGAATCAAATAACTGTCCAGATTAAACATTTTGTACTTTGATATCAACCAGTAGTGTACTATAAATTATTTTAGGGGGAAATAGGGAGTATATATCCCCTAAAACACAATTTATTTAAAGATTATTTGCTATGCACAAAGACGTACGTCATATAATATAAATTTGGATAGAAATTGGATCGAAATATCTCAAGAACTGTAAAAGTTATAAAAAAATAAAAAACAAAAAATATTTTAATATTTCAACACTCGGTAGATCGGTAATAAATTGCTTGCAGATCTATGTTTAGAAACTATTATAATAATACTTTGCGAATGACATTTAAGAACCTTCTGAATTAAGTCAAGTTAGTAAAACAAAGTAACTAATAATAAAATACAATAGTGTAATAGGTACTTACAGTTATTTTAATACTTTAGCGACCATCATAAGTAGTGATTCAATAGTTTGTAATAAGTTTGGCTTATTTCTTCGTAACACATCATACACTCCTCTCTGGAAAACAACTTTGTTTTTATAAGCAATTACTTTAAAACCAAATAGATTTTAATATTATACTCGCAACATTCTTGTCTCTTAACGCGTTCCAAATTTCAGCAATCTATTGCTTCAAATTATGAAAATTCCACCCTAATTTAAAGTTGCGCAACTTTTAGCGCATGTACCGCTTGATTTTCGCAACTTTGCTGCGTAACTTTTCAGCTCTGATCAAGCGCGCGCGCGTTACACTCTTCGTTAAAACAGTAGACTATCGACTAAGTCAGGCTTCGAGGAGGCTGCATGAAGCGGTTCTTGACTGTATTCCACCAGGTACGCCATCTAGAGAGCGAGAGAGATGGGAAATGTCTACGAATGTAGGAAGAAAGGAGATGGAGATAGTGAATCATGAAGATTGGTCGTAATGGTATTAAAAACCCTTTTTGTCTGGGTCTTGTTGTTAAGTAGAAGGGTGATAAAAATATCATGTCGTTACCATATAGGATGTTTAGGATAACAAAATGATTTTTTTTTTACTTTATAAAGACTGCCGCGCAAAACTGTTTTTGTTTTTTAAAACAATTAGCGAGAAAGTGGAGGAAGGCAACAACTTGTTTTAACTTCTTTGAAGCGGGTCACGATCGGTCACGATCCTCCACCATTATGACGACATAGCTGTTAGTCAGCCCCTGTAGTTAATTTATGTTTGTTCTACTACACCATTGCAAATTTTTGAGCAACTAAATTGAAAACTCGATTTGTGACAGCTAATAAAATTAAACAAACGCAATTCAATAAAATAAGAGTTGTTTTCTAATGAAGACGTAGGCTATTATCTAAAATTTTGAAAAAAATACAAAAATAAGAGTAATTTTAAAACAATTATTTTTCTAAACATATCAAACTCTTAAGTCTCAGCTGATTTTTTCCGGATCTTATTTATTTATTGTAATTAATAGACAAAACTGACAGTGAATTCCTAGTTTACAGCCAACAAACTTATCTGTGACGTAAATTATTTTTTTTTGCCTTTTTTCAGTTTTTTAGTACTTCAAATTTTTTTGTTTAAATAAAAATGACGAAAAATTTGGATATTTTAAACCAGAGAAAAAGCAGGTTCCTTGTGTTTAATTTTAGAAATAGAAAAATTATAACTAAATACCAAAGCAAGTTTTCCCTTATATACCGGGTGGGCCAAAAAAAACCGGACAATTTTCTTTTCATTATAACTTTTGAACTATACAATCGATTTTAATCGGACAAACTGCACTTGGCAGAGAATTAATCAGAGTATTGACTGAATATGTTTGTTTATCCGCCATCCAAGATGGCGGGCGAAATTAAAATGAACTCTTCAAAGATGCTCGTTTATTCTCGTGTTGCGAACATGTCTTAACTATTTTTTTAAATGAGTAAAAAAGCTGCATTCTTGCCACGCACAACAAGGTACAAATTAGCAAAATCGGTTTAGTGGTTCTGAAAAAATATTTTTGTTTCAACCATTGTTTTGCATATTATACGATTGCCTTGCCAATCATGTCTGTATTTATTTCCTTATAAATTGATTACTACTGAACCAATTTTAATGAAATTGATGAGAATTGATTGCTTTTTAAAGATCATGATCAAATTTTTTCGCCATCTTAAAATTTAAGATGGCGGACAGAATCATACTTGATTCTTCAAAATGGCGTCTTTATTCTTAGTTTCCGCAAATGTTTTAGTTTTTTTTTTAATTTATAAAAAAGCACCACTTTTCACCCTCACAACGAGATGCAAATTAGTAAAATCGTTGTGGTGGTTCTCAAGAAATATATTTTTGTTTCAGCCATTGTTTTACAGATTATACGATTGCATTGCCAATCCTGTATGCATTCATTTCGTTATAAATTCGGTATTACTAAACCAATTTTAGTGAAATAAAAAAAGTAATGTTGAGAAATGATTGTTCTTTAAAGATTATAACCGAAATTTGCTGCCATCTTAGAATTTAAGATGTCGGACAAAATGGCGTGCCTATTCTTATTTTCCGTAAATGTTTTAGTTTAATTTTTAGAAAAACATTACCTTTCTCCCACATAAAGAGACAAATATTAACTAAATGCCTTTCTATAAATTAAAAAAAAAACTAAAACATTTTTTGAAAATAAGAATAAACGTGCCTCTTTGAAGGGTCAAGTATGATTATTTCCGGCATCCTAACTTCTAAGATGGCGGCAAATTTCTATTATAAGCTTGAAAGAACAATCAATTCTCACCATGATTTTTTTTATTTCACTAAGATCGGTTCAGTAAAAATGAGCTTATAAAGAAATGAATGCAGACACGATTGGCAATGCAAACGTATAATCTGTAAAACAATGGCTGAAACAAAAATACATTTTTTTCAGAAGAACCAAACCGATTTTACTAATTTATACCTTGTTGTGCGGGGAAAAAGTAGTGCTTTGCTATAAATTAAAAAAAAAAAAAACTAAAACATTTTCGGAAAATAAGACTAAACACGCCACTTTGAAGAATCAATTATGATTCTGTTCACCATCTTAAATTTTAAGATTTTAATAAATTTTGATTATGATCTTGAAGAAGCAATCAATTCTCACCAGGATATTTTTTATTTCATCAAAATCGGTTCAGTAGTCATGAATTTATAAGGAAATAAATGCAGACATGATTGGCAAGGCAATCGTATAATATTCAAAACAATGGTTAAAACAAAAATCTTTGTTTTAGAACCACTGAACCGATTTTGCTGATTCATACCTTGTTGTGCATGGCAAGAATGCTGCTTTTTCAGTGCTTTAAAAAATTGTTAAGAAATGTTCGCAACACAAGAATAAACGAGCATCTTTGAAAGGTATAATTTTATTTCGTTCGCCATCTTGGATTTTGAAACGGCAGACAAAAAAAATTATTTATTCAAAACTCTGATTAATTCTCTGGCAAGTACAGTTTGTCCCATTCAAATCGATGGTACAGTTCAAAAGTTATAATGAGAAAAATTTGTCCGGTTTTTTTTGGCCCACCCGGTATAAGATAATGTTTAATTATTAATAACAGGGGATATTTGGTTAAGATGGGAAATTTTCAATATATTTTTAATTTTTTTAAGTAATTATTTAAAATTTGAATTATTAGATACTTCAACCTTTTATCTAAACTTGATAAAAAAAAAGTGCACTGCGTCAGGGGCCGCTGCTATTTAAGGTCGCATGGCCGCGCGTTCCCCCTCAGAAAATACAAAAAAATTAAATTTTAATTAAAATATAATTTATTAAATATTTTCGTTATTCTATAATTTTTTCTTTCGCCTCGACGCGACGCCCCTGATTATAGAACATTGACGGAATGGATTTGACTAAATTCAAAGCGGCAAATCGAAACTGCGGCAATTTTAATTGACATTTTGTTCTTTGGTTTAGAATTGTCAGGTGCTTGTTAACCGCTGTTTTTGTTTATTTGTGCTTTTTGCTAGTTTTTTACTTAAATTTGGGATAAAATCTAAATATTTAGGGGGGTCCAAAACATTACTTTTTCCATCAGAGTAGGGAAGTAGTAGTGGGGTAGGCTCTAGGCCTGGCGACTAGGCAAATGAAGCGCCCTTTTCGCCAACCCCCGGGCATCCCCCCTACTGCGTCCTTCCTTCGCTAAGGAATCTGCCCGTCTTCTGTACAAAGGCCAGAATATCGGGCCACCTTAGATTCAGAAGGTCCTTCGTCTCAAAGGCTTCCTCTTCGAATACCTCTCTTCTTGCCTCCTTGTATGCCTCACACGATGAGAGGAAATTCGCCGAGATCTCGTCCTCGGCCCAACATCGTTCGCACGTCGCGTCCTCCTTCACTCTCATCTTTGCCAGGTGTCCCTGTAGGACGCAGTGTCTTGTTAGGACTCACACTATGGCTCCCACCTCTCTTCGTGTTCTACGAAGCAGCCAGTCCTTACGGGATTTGCTGTATCCTGTCACATACTCCTTCGCCTCGTTTCCTGCGTTGGTCCATTCCCTTTGTATCTCTTTCTGGGTCCACTCTGTTAGGGTCGACTTTATTTGTCCTCTTTAGAGTAGGGAAAGTCCAAGATTTATTTACCAACAAAAAAAACAAAAATATTGCAGCCCACTTGGTTTTTCCCCCAGAAATCTGAGCCTTTGCACTGAACAAGGCAAAGAAATAAAACTGAAAATGATTTTGTACGCTTGCCATGCCTATTGTAAAGGTTTGCACAATGGTTTTTTGGTTTAAACGGGTTCAAGGGTTATTGTAATTTGCTTTACTGGTTTTCTTGCAAAAAGAAGTCGTAAATTCTTGACTAGCTTAGGCTTTCTGTCAGGTTTGCTAAACTTGCTTAAAAAGGAGTTTTCTTTTAAATGATTTTTCGATTTCAAAACAATAAAAATTGTAGTGGACGTAAAACACAAATTAAGTAAGAAGGTGAGGGATCTGACATCTTCCTAGCCCATTACGATACACAAGTGAACTTTACGCTCTAATCGGCCTTGGAAACGGATTTTTGTAAATATAGAATCGAAAGCTCACAAGAAGTTTTTGGTAATTGAACGAATTATTGGGAAATAAAATGTGTTCTACTATTAACCGAATGAAACCCCATATTGATGCTTCGTTAAGACGTTAAGCTCTTTAAAAAAAATTAGTTAAAAATCTGTCATCATATCTCATGGAAATTGGTCCAGCAATTCCAGAGCTATCGTGGACCGGAAAAACTTATACAACAAACATGGACACACAGTGGCGTAAATAGAAAAATGTTTCGGGGTGGACCAGAGATAATTTTGGGTGGCCCGACACCCCATGAGGCCGTATTTTATACTATTTTATGTGTGTATTCATGAAATATATTTAAAATTTCTAAAAAAATCTTGACTTCGGTGGGGGGCGGGGAAGGGATCGGTTTCCCCCTATATAGGCCACGTCAAGTTTGCTAAAATAGGTTCAAATACACCCAAATAAGACATTTTCGGCGTTATCTATTTTTGTTACAAGCTTTTATTTAACTTCACCTGTATGTATGTATGTGGGTATGTATGTAATCAAATCTTGCCACTCATTTTTAAAGAACTTCCAAACATCCGATTGACTTCAAATTTCGCATAGCGTCTTAGTTCCAATGACAATACAATAATAATATGGTTTCATCGGGTACCTACCTCCCCCCTAACGTGGGGGGTGGAGAGAGTGTAAAACTTTAGTTTGTCCGATTACAACCAAAATTGGTATCTGGGGGTTTTTGATGATGAAAATTACGAATTTTTGATCAGATTACAAAAATTCAATACGGCGGATTCAAAATGGACGTTTTAATGTCAAGTTTTTCTGATTACTTTCATCTGACTTCCACGTATCCGATTGACTTTAAATTTCGCACACCGTTATAGTTCCGATGACAATTCAATAATGTGGTATCACTGATTGCCTACCTAACCCCTAACGTGGAGGGCGGAGAGGGGGTAAAATGTTAGTTTGTCGAATTTCCACCAAAATTGGTATCTGGGGGTTTTTGAGGATGAGGATTACGAATTTTTAATCAGATTACAAAAATTCAATATGGCGGATTCAAAATGGACGATTTAATGTCAAGTTTTTCTAATTACTTTCAACTCAGATTACGCTAGCTGAAATGCATAGACTTAGACAAATCCAAAAATTAAAAAATAAATTTAGAAAAATTAACTTTTTAATAACAAGCTTTTATCAAATTGACTAAAAAGCATAAAATAATTCATTGAAAACAATATCTTCTCTACCCATTGCTGCGCTGCCGCTGGGTAAAAAGGTAAAAATATGGCAGGGTTTATTGTGAAAGCCACAAAACTACATGCTTAATTGAGCTAGGATTTGCCATTGTGTAGAACTGTAGAACTTAAATTTCAACAGTTTGAAACAAAAATATTAACCAGTAAATAATAATTTGCACTCAAATCAAAATGATTTGTACACTAAACCTGCAAATTATCCCAAATTTTGGCAAAATTTGTCTTAACCCAAAAAATGCTTTACTCTTTTTGATAAAATTTAGTATGTACTTGAGCTGATTTTGGAAAGGTGGTGGTCATTTAAAGATTTTGAAAAAAAAATCCTTTTTAGTTAATAGGAGAGTTCAACCCAAAAAATGCTTTATTCTTTTTGATAAAATTTAGTATGTACTTGAGCTGATTTTGGAAAGGTGGTGGTCATTTAAAGATTTTGAAAAAAAAATCATTTTTAGTTAATAGGAGAGTTCGGTTCGATGGGTGATGCAATTATCATTATATAATTTTATATAAAATATGGCTTATGAGGTCTTAGGGACTTATTGCAGTAAAGCCAGGCAGTAAATATACCGGGCACTATTCTGACAGTTTCGCATTAAAAAAACAGCTGTCTTCTTTCAAAATTAAGCCTTTGTGTATTATAAAAGCTGGAATTAATAGTGCCTCAATTATTAATGGAAATTAAACAACTGGATTTATAAATTCCACTTTGGTATGTCAATTCTGAAAGATCAACTGTCAGTTTTTAATGGAAAGATGTCAGAATAGTGCCCGCCACTATTACTGCCTGGGTTTATTGCAATAATTCCCTATTAAACATTTGGAAATATAATAGAGCCTAGAGTTTGACACGTCTTAAATGTCCGTATAGTATAACGTATATCATTTTTAATATAAATGGGCACTGAATCAAAACGAAGGTACTTTTCTTTAAAAGCGGTTTTTAGAGTCCAGAGCTGGATCAAGCCTTTGAAGCACTGCGTGCTAAAATCAAAAATTGACGTCGGTCCTTTAGCTATTGTGATTTTCAGTTTTCTTATTATTTCTTTTGTTCCCACTGTTCATTGTTGCGAGATTTATTTATCTATTCTTGAAGTAACGTTGGACATAAAATCAGATTCAGTTTTCTTTTCGATGCTTTTTTTAATGGAGTATTTTACTTTTTCCATTTTGTTTATTTTATTTTGATAATTCTACTTCCTGTAATATTTTTAAGCTGTCCCAAGGCACGAATTTATTAAGTGTTTGTCCAGCCCATATACGTAATATTCCAATACTCCCTGTTACCTGTTTACACAATGGTTGGCTTTTGATGCAAACATTCAGAAATAAAGGTACGAAAAATGCACAGATACCAAATTTACATAGATAGAGTTTTTGTCAACTGTACGCCGATGATTTGACTTAACGAATACAAGAGTATAATATATAATAATATTCATGCGTAAAAGCATAACCAATCAGGACATTTTATCCGTAAAACGTATAGACTTATACCCATTGATATTGCTATATCAAATATGTTTGCCTTCTGCGAAGTAAGGTACCGTAGGTATTGCAATAATACGTACTATATGGAAATAATATGCATATATCTTTGAAAGCAAACAAAAAGGTCTTTTTTGCTTAAAGACCCCAAGGTCCTCATGTTTGCATCATGAATGGGCAGTTACCGTGAGTATTGGAATATTGTGTATATGGTCCCTTCTACTTTGCTTAAATATCAGCTATCGAAAGGGTTAAAGGTGTTGGTCAGGCTTTTTGCCAGTCCCTTACATTAATTTTTCGCGGGCACAGGAGCGCTCTGTCACGCTTTTTTAACACAAAAAAAGGCGCTAATTAGCGCCAGATAATGGCTACCTTTACCGGTAACTAGCCAACCAATCAATCTCGGTATTTAATCTGTTTAAAAAAAAATAAAATCCAAATTAAATTTTAAAATTAACAAATTTCTCTTCACTTGAGAGTCCGCACAAAATACACAAACGTCAATAAAAAGGTTTGGTTATGTTTACCGCCAAACGTTATTTTTTTATACGTTCAGAAGTTTTTTCTTTAACCACTTAAAGTTATTTATATTTACGGTAAAAATAACCATAAGTGTAACGAAATTCACGGTTTATATGCCTGACCCAAAATACCCTAGATATAAATAAAAAAACTAACAATATTCCAATATAGGCTTTATTCTTCGACATATTCATACAAAATTGACTTATATCTACAGTATGATGCGACAAAAGTCAACAATGCATGACTGACCAAAAACTGAATAATAAATAAACTAAATAATTAAGTTGATTTTAAATGACCGCAGCACGATATTGATTGGATATGCCCAAATTCTATACTCGGCACTAAATAAAGCGGTTGGAAACAAGAATATTTGACTAAAAATACATTTTGGTGACAGCAAACAAGTCCGTTTTAAACCGAGAAGTTTACACCCACGTTGTATGTTTCTTTCTAACTTATCTTTAAAGAATAACAATTTGTAATTCTGAAATATTTTAGCCATAGCGATTTTAAATTATTAAATGAACAATAAATCATCTGTGATTTGGCGAAATACAACTTAAACGGTTAACGCAAACGCATGAAGTGTTCGGTTATTATTGGGATGGCAAAGAGCGAATTTTCATTAGGGGGCTTTCTAGTAAACATTATGGAGGTCCTACTTGTACGACCTGGGGATATTATCCGGACTGGGGAAATTTTCTCGACTCAGGCCAAGAGCCACTTAAGAATAGGTTCGTTGTTGTCCTTGATAAGTACCATCGAACCGACTCGACTGTTGGGAACACTCTTGGGATATTTCAGTTTTGAAGCTGTTTGAGTTCTTGTAAGTACTCCAAAGACCAGTGTTCTGTCGTTCTGTCATTGGATCTCTTGGATTAACTTTCAGGCGATAAGTACGGATATCTGACAGATCCTCGTCTGGAGGGGCTGTCAAAGCCTCAAGCGGGAGGAAATGAATAGGGGTTAAACACTCTGTCATTGGGATTGGGAGTCATCTCGCATAAAGGATGCGAGTTGAGTGTAGACTCACATTGTGCTACCACTGTAGAAACCGTCTCAATAGACAAAATTTGGTGTCCAATTACATGATTTAATTGGGTCTTCACGGATTTCACTACGGAATCGAACAATACTCCAAAGTGGGGAGCTGTAGGTGGATTGAAATGCCATGGAATTGACAGCTTCTCTGCCAAAGCATTTAGGTGCGATAATAACAAACTCTTTGCACTCCCTAAATTTGGCGCCTTGGTCGCTGTGCGTATCGTTGCAGCACCCACGACGAGCTACGAATCTTCGAAAGCAACCTAAAAATGCTTCCGAGGCCAAGCCTGACACAGCTTTAAGGTGTACGTCTTTGATGGACATACAAACGAACATACAGACATATCCCTTTTTACTTTGTATACCTCTACTTTTAGACATAATTTGGATAGGACCTATATAGGCCACACTACAATTAGAAAATGATTTCAGTTGGAAAACTCTAATTTTTGGCAAATCATCCATAAATTGTGTATATGGGCTATTTTTATCCTAGCACACCTAAAACATTTGGAAAACAGAGTATAAATTGGTCGACCAATGAAGAGAAAATCTTCAAGGCCTTCAAGATGAATGACGAGAGATGAATGATCATCTGTAAAGTTGAAAAAGTTGAAAAAGTTTTTGTTGTACAGGGGTTTCCCGTATATTTTTACACCATATTTAAATGTTTATTTGAATAGATATCAAAATATGATAAATACAAAAATTTTATAATTTTTTACGAAGTTTAAGAATCTAAGGGTCAGAATGTAATTTTTTTGTTCTAAATGTTAAAGTTTGACAGGTTAATGGTTTTTTAAAATTGAAGACACTATATAATATTTTAGATTTTAATAGACCCTTTCGTCCTAATTTCAAAAATATATATGTTGGGATTATTTAGTTTATTAGTTTTGGAGATATATGCGTCTAAAAATAAAAAAATAATAAGTTTCAGCCATGAAAAAGACAATCGCATTGGCAGAAAAATTTATAATGTTGCTTTTGTAAGGTATATAATTTACTAATATTTACCATCTGTGGTGATTCTGCGCAGTAATGTCTGGCGCTGCAAGTCAGTAGTAAAAAAATAATACAATTTTTTTTAGAAAAAAAAAATATATATTATACTTTATTGATAATAATTTTCTACATAGCCTCCGATTATTAATACAATTCTCAATAAATCTAATAAATTTTCTGTGAATAGCGTAATATATAAAGTGTGCAGAATTTCTATTAAGATCGACGAATGTCTGTTCTATTTTCTCTGGTAGAATTTGAACAGGCTGGAAACACTTCAAATTCTACAAGAGAAAATAGAACAGACATTCGTCGATTTCAATGGAAATTCTGCGCACTGTATCAATCTATTCACAGATTTTTAAGAATTATTCCAAATTGTATTAAAAATCAAGGAGGCCATGTAGAAAATGATTAAGAAAAGTATTAGATAAGTATTAATTTTTTTCTAAACAAAATTGTATTAATTTGTCTTTTTACTGGCTTGCGGCACCACATATAAATGCGCATATTTATCACGGATAATAAATATTATGTAATTATATACGTTACAAAAGCATCAGCATCACTTTTTGTGTCTATGCGATTGTTTTTTTTTCAGGCTGCCTTGATTTTTTAAAGAGTATCAATTTAATTTTTAAAACTTTTAAACGCATATATCTCCAAAACTAATGAACGAAATAATACCAACGAATATATTTCTGAAATCAGGAAGAAAAAATCTAAACAAATCTAAAATAATATATAGGGTGTTCAATTAAAAAAAACCATCAACTTGTAAAATTATGACCTTTAGAAAAAAATAATTACATTCTGACCCTAAGATTCTTAAACTTTGTAAAAAATTATGAAGCTTTTGTATTTATCATATTTTGATATCTATTCAAATAAAAGTTTGAGATATGGTGTAAAAATATACGGGAAAACCCTGTACACTCGTCTAGTTATTTAATGTCAACTTAAAATTGCTTTTAAACCCATCTCAAGACACCCAAAATTTTAGCATATCGCTAAAGAAAATCGTTTATTAAATTTTTCTTTGTATTTTACAAATAAATGAAAAATAAGACGACATATCTTAAAACAGAAATATATTAAAACAGTGACATATCAAAAAGAGCGAAATGTAAAAACAGCAACATCTAAAAAAAACAGTGATATTTAAAAAAGGGTTCTACTAAGTGGAATCTCTTTAAAAAATATTTAAAAAAAAACTTTCCTGACATATTAATCCAGCGATAATAAAAAAGCGACATCTAATTAAAACAGCGACATTTAAATTAACGTGATTAAAAACAGCAAAGTTTGACTAACAAATTAAAGAAAAAACTTCCCTGGCTCCTTTTCTGGATCCTAGAGGGTGTGAAACCAAACCAAACTGAGCCAAACATTTTTTCAAAATATTATTTTCCTAAATTAGCTTTCCTATCCTCATTTTGGGAGGTTTAAATCACGGTTATTCTGACCTTTGTGAATTGAGCGCAAACGTATTTTTTTTATCAATTGACAAAGGTTAGGAAAACACCAATAATGACCTCACAAAAAAAGTTTTTCCATAACTTAATGTAAGAAAATAGTTTTTCGAAAAATGTTTCGGTTTGTTTTGGTTTGATTCGGTTCGGTTTGGTTTCACTCCCTCTAGGATCCAGGGAAGTTTTTTTTTAATATGTAAATAGGGGTTACTGAAATACCGGGAGTGGCAAATTATAAAACGCTTTTTTTAATGTTGCCTAATATTGATTTTTTGATTAATCGCTGTTTTAGTTGTTGCTGTTTTGAATTGTCGCTTTTTTAAATATCGCTGTTTTGCGTTGTCGCTCTTTTGATATGTGGCTCTTTTTAATGTCGCTGATTTTATTGGATGTCGCTATTTTGAATATCGCAGTTTTGATATGTCGCACTTTTGAATGTCGCAGGTTGATATGTCGCTCTTTTGAAAGTCGCAGTTTTAAATATTACTCTTCTGACCCGGTGCCGTCCCAGAATCATTTATACGTCAGTTTCGAAATGTCATAGGTCATCTAAAGTAGTCGATTTTTGTCGTTTAAAAAGATGTCACATTGCTACCTGGGGGCCGATTTTTGTCAATTAACCTTCCGATCGTTTTGGCCGACTAAAAAATTTTTGCCTCAAGATTTAGCATGATGCCCGGCAACGCCGCCGGTCTAGACTCCACAGCACCCCTTGGCACTGGCGATGAATAGCGTGGAGGGTCGTCGCACAGTGGGACCAATTGTTATAATTTAGCAGTTTTGTATTACAAGATTAAGGGGTAATAAATCCTCAAAATTTTAGCTACCGATGTACCGGGTGTCCTATAAAAACATTTCATATTTAAAATGCAGCTAAATATTTGACCAGGTACTGATTTAAAAATTTTTTAAATATATGTAAAGTAAATAAGTTTTTCAATCCAACTAAAAAAAATGATCGCAAATATAAAATAAAGATTATTTCAGATACTACTTAACCAATTTTAATGAAATTTGACATACATGTTTTATAAGCCATTCTCCCTTGTTAAGGCGATTTTTTTACGCTATGACATGTGCAAGTCAGGCCGAACCAGCGAAGCCGGCTATTGTTATTTTTTTAGGTTAGGTATTAATCAATTGGAATAAGAAACCGATACTTTCCTTAAGGCTTTAAATGCAAATAAAGATTAATACGGCTTTTTTTAAAATTCAAGATGGCTACTATACGCTAAAACTATACAACTTATTTGTTTTAATTGACGGAACATTTATATTTAATTTGGTTACACGGTTACAAAACTACTAATTTAAAAAGGCAGTCATTAAAACAAAATTAAAGAGAATGTCACATACTTGGATTTATATAACGATACTCCTTTTAAAAATAATTCCGCATTTTTAGATTATTTATAGTTTTTACCTGATAGCTTTGGCTGGGATGTGGGTATAATTGTTTTTTTCCTTTAAAATCGGTTTAATTTTAAATTTAATCACTACTCAAAAGTCAAACTCTTAAGGCAACCCAAATATAAAATAAAAATAACTCCATTTGGTGGTTATATTGTTATATTCGTGAAAATGCAAACAGGTACTTAATTAAAGTTTTTTTAAATAATATCTAACCAAACCACTTTTAATTAATGTTTTAGTACAGTTATTCCTTAACCCCCATTCTTTATGTACAATTTGTACGGAAAAATAATAAAGATTTGATTTAATTTGACAAATAATATTTATGTTTACAAATACTTGTCTACTTTTTAAAACTATCGGTCATTTTTCATATGTATGAAATAATGTCTAAAGTAGTAAACATTTGTTTAATGGACTAATTAGGTCAAAAGTCATAAACCTAACCGAACCAATGCAAAAAAAGGGCAGACATTTGTAGCCTAGCCTACAATTAGTACCTAGACTATTGCGCCACCGAGGGGAGCGACTTGTCCGTTCATTTATTAGGTTTAATTTTTAGATCGGAAAAAGATTTAAGTAATGGAAGATATAAGGAAACTCGTACAAGGGGGACGAGTGTGATATAGTTTAGGTAGGCTAGATTAGTTTACTGAAGATGGGCTCCACCTGCTAGTACCTAAAATAAGTATTGCAAAAAAATACAAATAATAAGAATTTTCTTTCTTCTACCCTCCCACCCACCCATTAACCTTATTGTGCACATGACAGAAAATATTCAATGAAAAAAATGTCGCCGCGTACAAAAATTTGAGAAAAATTAGGCACTATTAGAAAAAAAAATCGTTTGTTTAGCACGCTCTTCCACTCAGACCCATATATACAGAGTGTTCAATAACATAATTTTAGTTTTAAATTTCTTGAGTGATTTTAAGACAAAAAGTTCATATAAACATAGGTCTACAAACACTTAGTTTTCGAGATAATATTTTTTGTTTATTTTGATATAGCCGCCATGCCCCCAAGCATTTTTTATTTTGATGATAGCAGTATTTGGCGCTAAAGCTTTTTTATAAACGGTTAGAGATGCGAAAAAATTGCAAGAGACAAAAAAATTTGCAAACGAAACAAGGATTTTATTTCTTGTTTTAGAATCTACCAGTGGCTTACAACAAAAAAATATCCCAGGAAAAAAGGTACATGAGCCCTGAAAAAGTATAACCTTCTAAATTTTTACTATCGTTTGATATGTCTTATAGTGTAATGACACCAGCTAAATATATGTGTTAAATTTGAGCTGCATATCTCAAAAACTGCACGAGCTATAAACAAAAAACTAAAAAATATTTGAAATTTTAACACCCTGTATCTCGAAAACTAAGCGTTTGCGTGTCTACGTTTATATAAACTTTTTGACTTACAATAACTTAAACACCTTGTATAAATAAAAAATTGTATATGATCCGATTTGAATTAGAAATTCAGTACAAAAAAAACTGTGTACTAAGTAAAACATACATAAGTTTGAAACACATATTTAAGTCCTACAAGTTTCTTAAAACATTGTTGCAACTCTTGTCTTATTTTGGAACTCATGTTCCACAACGGCACAGAAATTTGTCTTCTTTAAACATTTTTTGTATGAGAAGAGGACACTCTGATCTATCTTTTATATTTCACCATAAAGATTTCGTTGAGCCTTTACTTATGGAAAATATAAACGTGATCTGGTTTATTTAGGAAAATACCTGTTATGTCTGATCGTGGACACATTTCCCTACCCAAATGCAAAAGTGAGTTTTAAAAAGTTATGTCATATCATTAAATAAAAATCTTCAGTCCTTATGATATCGGAGATTATGGTAGATTGGTTGTGAGGGGGCTGGTTATGGGGGGAGGGGAATCTCTTACTTTACCCCTTCCCATAGAAATACAGGCAGTTATCCTTTTGTAGGAATCTATTTCTATATTATTATTAAACTACAAAAACAGCAATTAAAGTAAAATAATGTTTTCCTTTTTTAGGGGAGCTTATTTTTTTATAATGAGACTTAATTATGTTACTAAAATTTTAGAAAAAACAGAGCAGAAAGGCCTAGTCCGCATGTTATTTGTGGACTTGGTCAGCGCCCCTGATCGATTATGTTCATTTCGTTTGAAGGGGCCTAATTTTGATCTTACAGGGCTTACCCTCCCTCCCCCAAGCTACTTCCTTGGCGTATAAACATACATTCATTCCATTCTTTTAAAAAATTTTAGTTTTGGTAATATCTAGTTTTACCAAGAAAAATTGCATTGGATATCTGATTTGGCCCACTGTGCTTGTTACTACGTCATCTAAGGCCCGCCAGTCTGCAATTCACAACAAAAAATAACCTTGGTGTTGTCATAGAGAAAATTTTGTCTCTGGGTGTTCTGCATAAAGTGGGTTAGGGATTTAATGTTTTTATTATTTATGTTCAACGTTCGATAGTTTTGGTTGTTTAGCTGTTGGGCCGTATGTTCAAACGTAAGTATTAGTCTACTGTTGTCTAGTATTTCGCTAACAAGCCCCTTTGGGCACCCTTTGCCAAAAAAATGTTTTTTTTTTTCAGTTGGAAATATTTCTAAAGGCAGGCTTTTCAAAAATAATTAGAGCTGGAAAATTTGCATCTTCTTAAAAATTATTGGTTTTTACTATAGAATTTTTTTTGTTACAGGTTACTTATGTGTCTACGATGCAACAAAGACAAACTTCTTAAGGTTGCAAGCAATCCCTATCATCTGCTATGTTGGTCCAAATAAACAACTTGTTGCAGAAAAATAAACATCCTTCGAGACCAGCACAAGACTAGTAGATGCCACCCAAATCTCTCATATGATTTATTCTGTTATAGTAATGTAACTATGTGAATGTGAAATTGAATACAATGTATTATCAAATAATATATTTGTTAATTTTTATCAAAAATAATATTATTCATAAGAAAAGTGCGTAAAGTGATTACATTTCCACAAACAAAAACAGTTGAACAATATATGAAGTGAAGTTCGGTTTGATAATAGTTTGTGAGAAATAGGTACCAGGCACATAGATAAGGGAGGGCACATTTCCCCCCTTCTTGAAGAAGTTTTTGGCATGAAATTTTAGTGTCTTGGACATGTTCTGTATTCAGTGTATTTGCCTCCGGCGAGCATTTCTGCCTACCCTGTCCAAAACATCATGCACCGTCATGGAATAAGAGCACAGTACTTTCTACATGGGAATATCCCCCCAGAAAGAAAAGCTATCTATGTGCCTGCTACATATTTTGAGTACATGTTTTACAGAACATTTTTTGTTCAGTTCTCCAGAAGGATAATTATATAATAAAATTTTCTTGAAAATGTTTTTGAACAAATTTCTGTTTAAAGAAAATGTTTAGGACTAAATGATTTCGTACAATTTTTCATTTAAACAATAAAATTAATTTTAAAGATATTTCTGCAACCCACTTTTTTCTATGATGGTTAACAAAAATAACTACTACGCACATATTTTTACTTAAATGTCAAAAAATGCTTCAAGCATGCCCCTATGTTGTAATAATAATGTTCTAAAAAAATGTAAAATCCTAAATTGAAAAACTATTTTTCTATAATCACCAAAAACACAGTTGTTGACTTTAAATAAAGCACTAGTCATTATTTTAATTTAAAAAAATAAAGTACCTTATGAAGTTTCTAAATCAATAATGTTTTTGGAGAAATTTCCATACAAGGAAAATGATTTCGAAGAAATTTCCATACAAGGAAAATGATTTCGAAGAAATTTCCATACAAGGAAAATGATTTCGAAGAATTTTCCATTTGAACATATTTTTACTCAAATGTTACAAAAACTGTAAAATCTTAATTTTAAAAATTATTTTAGCTCACACTACTACTATACTATAGTAGTGTGAGCTATGGTGATCCTAATTTTTTCGATAAAAACAAAGTTGCTCCGATTTCAAAAATGTTTATATTTCTTTGTGTTTCAGATGATTTTGAAAGTTTTTTGTCGCGCCGTCTGTCTGTAACGACCAACGCGTATAACACAAAAACCGCTTGAAATTTGAGGTGGTGGGTCTTGGGTAGGGATGGTCCCATTTAAAAATGAACAAAATCCACTGATCACAAGATAAATAAAAGGGTATATGGCGTGTGTGACACCAAAAGTAAGAAGTCTGTAGTTAAACAAAATAAATTTAAGTTGGGAGTAAATTTCAAAAATTAGAGTTTAAGTGAAAATATGTCGTGTGTGATCTCAAACGAAAGGTAATTGAGTCTGGAGTTAAACAAAATTCATTTTAGTTTAAAAAAAGGGTGGGGGTAGATTTCAAAAATTAGAGTTTAAGTCAAAACATTGTGTTGTGTGGTATCAAAACGAAAGGTAATTGAGTCTGGAGTTGAATGAAATATATTTCAGTTTTTAGTTATATTAGCTCACATGTACACTATAACTATAGTGCCTAGTGTGAGCTTATAGGTACCCATATATATTGGCAGAGTATTTTTATAATCACCAAAAACACATAAAAAAAAGTACCTTATTAAGATTCTAAATCAATAATTCATTAACTTTTTATTTCATTCATATTTATTCAAAAGGATAATCATTCAATAAAATTTTCTTCATACAAAATTGTTTCAAAACATTTTCTTCGATTAGTCGAAGTTTGTTAGAACAAATTTCCATTTAAAGAAAATGGTTTCAAAACAAATTTTCGTTCAAGGAAAATGTTTTAGAAAAAAATTATTTCAAATAATTTTTTATTAGAACTTATTTTAACTCAAATGTTAGGTACAAAAAATGTAAAATAAAATAAAGTTTTTTTTTTCTATTATAATCAAAAAAGTTTTTGATTTAATATAAAGGACTGGATAGGTAGTCATTATTCAGTGACCCAATAAAAGTTTAAAAAAAGAACCAACTGTATAAGGTTTCTAAATAATTTATTAACAAAAAAAAATTGAATTGGTGTGTCCCCTTATAAATTATTATACAAGTAAACAATAATTTATTCTAGCACTGTTGAAACTATGATTCTTGATGGGTAGTATCGGTATGCAAAGTTAAATTCAAAAAAATACAAAAAATGGATAGGGACCTATGTCACAGGCTTGTAGCAATAAATAGTGATTTTGGTTGTGGGGGTTTCTATAGTCTATAGTTAAAAAAGCTATAAGTACCTATAATCAGAGAGTGTAACTAGGATAACCCTGCCAAATTAAAATATCAAAATAAGCACCTATTAAAAATTGGTAAACTAACGATGTAACCACGCAAAGAGCACCAATATTATTTAAATGTTTTATTACCAAATTTGATTTAAGCCCCTCAAAAAAATTGACCCAGTTATATTCCTTATAAGGGCCTATATCCTTAAATTATGTAACACTCAAGGGAGGGGGGTTTGGCTTTGCGTTACACACAATGATTTTTTAATGTGTTTTTTTTTTGAAAATGCGTTACGAGGGGGGATTAATAATCCTGAATTTTTGTGTTACATAATTTAAGGATGTTCCCTAAGCCTGCTATACATATCCATTATTTTGAATTTTTATGATGATTTTAACTTTGTATACTAACTATAGGTAGGTATCTTTCTTTTCATATATCATCAGGAGATTTTATAAGTGGGGCTTCGAGACTATGCAGAACTATCCATATCTTCTTGTCTTTTGTGAGGGAAATATTTAAAAGAAATGGAGAACGTCTCTGGGATGGAAAACTTTATATACTATATATGTTTCTCTTCTTATATCATCAGGAGATTTTATAGGTGAGGCTTCGAGACCGTGTAGAACCACAGATTATCCAAGTCTGCTATCCAAATCTTCTTGTCTTTAGTGAGGGGCGTATTTAAAAGAAATGGAGCCCCTCTCTGGAATAGTGATCCGCCCTACAGAACACCATATCCGCACGTGTGAGAAATCAACTTATCATTTTTTTAACTAGTAATATAATTTTAAAAAAATTCTATTTGTTTTTTGTGAAATTCCTTCATACTTGTCTGTCAAAGTAAGTGTCATAAAAATCACGGCGAACTCGATTTTCTGAAATAAGTGAAAGAATTCTACCAAGCTGCACTGACAACACTGCGGCTCGCGATCACTGACTTGTATGAACACTGAGAAATAAATTCGGCGTACAATTCGTGTCGGAAAACGGTTTTTGTTTCCTTCATAGAATGAAATTCGTAAGAAAATTAGCTCTAGAATGTTGTGTTTACTAATATCTAAGGTTGTTTTGCCTTTTTGGTTCAAAATATTGAGCAGAAACCTTCCACGATATTTTGCCAGTTCTAGTTGAACTCAATGCAGCCCAATTTTATATGGCTAAAAATTTTAGCTGGCTAAAAACGATCGGAGGTCTAATCTACAAAAATCGACCCCCTGGGTTCAGATCGAAAGATGTTATCTATAGTTGATGTTGTATTAAAGTGTCACCGCGTCATCAAAACATTGATGGGCGGGAAGGGAGTAAAGGGGTACATACAGTGGCAAACCACTTCCTTTAATTTTTTTATTGATAGTGATTCCCAAAATGAGGCACTGCACTAATTAGTCATTAGCTTACGATTTTACTTGCTTTAGAAAAGAACATATATATACTCTTATCTGGTTGTTACGAACATATTATTGATTTAGCAGGGCTTTGACGTTTTCTATTCGTTGTTGTTTTGACTCGACAAAAAGTAACTTTCTCACGCTCGTGTGAAATTTGTCACTTTCTTCTCTTGCTATGTAATAAATAAATAAATAAATGAAAAGGGCTTTATTTTTAACTCAGCGAAGTTAAGCACAAGGTTCTATTAACTGAGCAATATACTAATTATCAAAAACTCTTATAAATTGGTTCGTAATCCCGTGATTTTGTTTGTTACGCTATGGCCAGCCCTTAAAAAACGTTTTGTAAATAGAAAAAATTGTATGTCTTACGTCTACTTATAATCATTTAACTTATATTAAACGACATTTTATTTATTCAAAATATCTGAAAATAATGTAAAAATCCGGGTCACGTGATCTTAGTTAAATTTTCTCAATCGAATTGACTTGCCCCCGGTATATGGGGTTGGCGCTTCAGTCAGGAGGTTGATGGCTCTTGTCTGATTTGGTGTCCTGCAGCAAATATAAAATTGAGCATGCCTTTTTAAATCCTAATAGATTTTTTCTATAAAAAACTAGTTGAAACATTATTTCTGTTCATATGCAAGATTTTTTTTAAATCTTCAAACGTATCTTGTTAGATTTTTGATTTTCTTTTGTACATTTCCAAAAAATAAAAAAATCAAAAGAATTTCGCTACAGTTTTCTAGGCTACTGAAATGCCAAACATTGTTTTGAAATATTTGTTGTGTTTTAGCCATAATTTTTTTTTATTTTCTAAATAAAATGATTTTGCGAAAAACTGCTAAGATACGTTTGTTAAAAATGCTTTAAAAAACTACCCCTTAAAATTTCGAAGCGTTCCGCTTTCTCGTTTTCTATTTCTATTAGAACAAATATTTGGCCAAAAAATGCGATATCAGTGTTGTCAAATGGTAGGTTTTCGGGCAAAGTGTGCCCCCTCCTTAATGAATTTCTCTATGCTCTCCAGGAAATAAAAGTGTACGTTTAACCCCTTTTTCCATGGGCTAAGGTAGTATTTCTTATCCCCAGCGATTAAAAGTAATTTCTTTAAAATCATAAAGGCAAAATATAGGTTTTTGGATTATTTTATTTTATCTTAGTACAAAAAACAAAAAGGAATTAAGATATATACACGATAACGTTTATTTTAGTGCTTCCAGCTTGCCGTAAGCTAACTGTACTTTGCTGATGACTTGGTTCATTTCGATTGTTATTATGACCTTCGGCATAGAATATTGTTTCCATATAAACAAAGCATTTAACTTTCTAGACTTATCCAGGATGTAAACCAGGAATACCTTTTCGGTGAAATTTTTGAAATTCTGTTTATTGCATCATTTTCGGTACTGAAAGCTGCTTTCTTCGGTGGCCTTTTTCATGCCCATCTCAAAATAAGAATATGCTTATTCTTTGGTCCCTTGTTTTTCCCATCTTCGAGAAATGTAATTCGAACTTTTTCTCGACTTAACTTATTTAGTTTGTTATGAAATAAATATTATTTTTTCCACATTGTTTGTTAGCATCTCCCTGACTTTTGTTTAATGTAATGCCATGGCAACTATCACTGCCCACTGTTTTATTATATACGGGGGGTTGTGGCAAACTAAAAGACGTTGCCGCCATTTTGTGGCACTGTAAATAGAATAATAACGCTGTGCCAATTTGTGACACTAAAAAAAATTACTGAGTAATTAAACAAATATCTGGAAGCAGAACTGTATTTTCCAGCTCGGTAAAACATTGATATGCCCGGTAACTTTTATACAGTGGAGAAGGGGGGGGTTCTGAAATAAGAAAATTTTAAGCGCAACAGTGTTTTAATATCAATGTTTTACAAAGAAGATCTTAATTAAAATACAGTTCAACCCAAACGTTGTAGCCAAACAATGAAACTCTACCTACTTCCGAGGCTTCCAGAGTATTTGTGTAATTAAGAAAAACCAAAACGAAATTGACTCATTGACAAAATAAAATTTTAAAAGATTAAATTAAGATGACAAAACTAGAGGCACGTTACAGGTAGATGGACTCCTTTAACAGGTCATAGTCTACCTACATCTGAGTCAGTAGTGTGAGCCTCAGTTATATAAATGATTGTAAAAAAAAATATACTTCGAAAATTATTCCGTCATAAGGGAGATCTGGACCAAATATCCGCTGTCATCATTCTACGTTGGGTAGAATGAGACAGACAGCAACCCAGTCCGAGATTCACCCCATGAGGTAAAACAATGTAAGGAAACCGCTAAAAAAATATAACCACATCTCTCTTTTGTCTCTGCAAAGTTGGTCATTGGGTTGTACAAATAGCACAAAAATTTAGTTCATCTTGTATATTTTCATGAACATGAAATTGATCGAAAAAATATTGAAACCTGAGAATAATACCAAACAATTAAATGGGGCCAAAATAGCAAGGTACTTTAAACTTGGCAGGAAAATTGTCCTAAATAAATGAAAACAAGTCAATGTAGTAAATATGCTGCAAAATGGTGGTCATGACGTCATACCATTACCTTGCGTTTACAAGCAATATTGAAATTATACTGTTTATATATGAAAAGATTACGTTTAAATTATATTAAAAATTTATATGAAAAGATTATGTCTAAATTATATTAAAGATTTATGTGAAAGATTATATCTGAAGCTTGCTCCTACCTTGGTCCTTGATTATATTGTGGTTAGATGTGTGTTTTATTTTGTAAACCTGGTGTTGTCCAGACATCTCCTCACTACTGCACCGGGTCCTGTCCTGTTCACGCCCACCCTGAGGATCTCCTAGCACATGATGCTAGGGCAGCACATAGTCAAAAATTGTTGCTGAATTCTTGCCCGAGCGTAAAACCCTATGGAAAATGAAATATTTCAGTTTCCTTCGTCGGTTTTGCACGAGGTTCCCCTACACCGAGAATCTTAAATCACGAACCCCATGTCGACTCAATAAATAAAGCAGATTTCAACAGATGAACTAAAATAACCCTAACATACCTTTCCTAGGGTTACAATGCTACACCCGGCTTCACACCAGCGTCCAGCACAACTGTCCCGTCGATGGAATGGACGGGCTGTAACCAAAGGAGAAAAACAATATATAGTTTTTATCCAAAAACTAGTTGAAAAAAATATATAAAAAAAAACTCCAAAAATTCCACACGTCTGTTGTAGGAAAATTACGTTTCACACGAAAAATAATTACAATTTGGGAGGCAAGTATTGTCTTGAAGAATTCAAAAAAAAAAATAAAAGAAAAATCGAACTTACCACGCGTCTTTCCCGTAGAAATGGCGTAGGCCGCCTTAAATCCCTCCTCAGAGGATGCGAGCCGTCACTCTAGATTACGCCTAACACTACGGACTCACTCTTCACAGTCTCTTGGACAGAACCTGCAACCACTGCAGCGCCACTAACCAAAAAACCAATGGTGTTACACACTTTTTGCTTGCGCAACCCTGTATTTAAAAATTAATAATAATTAATTTATGGATCATTATTTAAAATTAAATCAATCACTTGGGCTATATTATAATTAAAAGACATGAAGATCGGTTTTCCAACAGCATATAATTTAAAAAAAAATTAGTTGAATATATTTACAATTCAAGGACGTCGTATTTTTTTTTTAATATCAAAATATAAAATAAAACTAAGATAAGCGCATTCACATTTTTAGATTTAAATTGATGTTATAAATCTAAATATAGAAATTTAAGGTACCTATAATTTGCATTTGTATAGTGGAGTACCTGCGGAGTGATCACTCTCGAGTTTACAGTAAGAAAAATAATGAGCAAGAATAATTCACATGTAAGGTAGGTAATATTAAAAATTAAATTCAGCCATATTAAAAAAAGGAGTTCAGTCGTCTTTAAAAAAAAGTTCAGTCGTATTTAAAAAAAAAAGGAGTTCAGTCATTATCGGACACAATAAGTTTTCACCTTGTTTTATTTTCTTTGAGGTCACCTGAGCCAACCACAGCTCCGAAACCAGATCAGCAGAAGCTCCATTTGGATTAAATCAGAATAGGTTTGAAACGTGACTTCGGACCATTACTTTGACTCAGGATCGTACGAAGATTTGGACCCAGCTTTGGATCAGAATTTGGACCGGAATTTGGGATCTGATTCGGACCAGAATTTGGAACCAGCCTTGAATTTGGACCAGAATTTGAAATTCGGACCGGTGTTTGGAACCCTACAAAAGTTCAACTTTTGTAGAAAACGAATTTTCAATAAATAAAGCATCTTCTGTTAGTTATTTATTTTGTTCTATTATTAAGAATAAAAATTAAGTTTTAATTAGTTCCTTTTTTTATTAATTTATAACAGAAATGGGAAATAAAAATTTAGATGGTTGTTCTTATTATTTCTAGAAGAATTTTATTTTTTTTTGCTATTCAAAATGAAATTACCATTTCTTTTTATTTTAAGAAAATGCCAATTTTAATTTTAATTATATTAAGAAGTTTTATTTTAATTTAAGATTTTATGCAATTAAATTTTAAATTTATTTAATATTTAAATTAAGAAATTATGGATTTTAATTTTAATTTTATTAAGAAACTACCAATTTTATTTAAATTTATGAATAAATGGCAATAATTTCGGTCTTAAAAATTACCAATCTTTGTAAAATCGTGCAGAAAATTATTAATTTGACGGAAAAATTGTCTATCAAACACGTGGTTATTAAGAAATTCCGCAATAATTTTCTTCTTTGTACTGGAAAATTACTATAAATTACCGTAAATAAAATTATATTTAGCAAAAATCAATAATAAAAAGGCAAAATAAGATGCACTATTTAATAAAATATTAATTTACCTTTTGTGATGTTCAAGGGTCACAAGCTTCGTCTTTGCCGCAAAATGGCTGTCGGCACTACGACGTTCGTTTTAAGTCGAAAATCCTCTATACAGAGATATTGTGAAGAAAACATACCATCTACGGGTAACTACAAAATCTTCACAATGAAGGAATGAATTGGCAAGAATCCCCATCAAAACGGGTAAAAATAATTAATTAAAAATCACCATAACAAAATTAAAACCAATCAAACGCTGTGACTTTTACGAACGCCGGACACAAGGTGAAAGTGGCCGCTTCGTTCTCCAGCAACTCTTAGCCGAGAAGGAGCTATTGCGACTGCGCGGATGCGCACTCACTCAAAAATGACCAAACTAATCAAACATATCAGATCAGAAATAAATCATAGAATAATACTTCTGTCTTTATTTAACCCACACGGAAAGAGACAACCTCATTCGGTGGAGTCCTTTTGGGAGAAGTCCACAAATCGGGAAAGCGAATCAACTGCATTGCAGATAATTACGTCAGTAATGTCAACGTCCGAAGCGATGCTGTCACATGTCTAAAGCAAAAATCTTAATAGAAAATTTAAGAAGTTTTTATCACAATCATAAATCCAAAAATAATAATAATCAATATTTTCTGGACTTGAGTACCACTAATAATAATTAATCAATTAATTACCGTAATTAGAACTAAAAATAAGAAAAATAATATACACCACTAATTTACAACAGTTAACTTTATTTACTCACACCCGAGAGAACAAGAAAATAAAGTAAGTACGGCAACGCTGGCATAGACGTCAAAATTTTTCGTCTAAAAATAAATGGAATTACTGGAAAGCAGTAAACAAGAGAACATTCAAACGAAAAACAATATTTTATCAAGTGTAGTGATAAATAAAAATATAATAAAAGTAGCAAATCATTAGTGCTTTATTCAAAGAAGATATTTGCCAAAGGAAAATTTTCTATGAACAGAATAAATAGGAAAAATTACGCCTCCAAGGTAAGTAATGTTTTTGACAACATCACAAAAATAATAGTAAAATAAAATAGGCCAAAAATCATATATCTTTTTCTATTTCGTAGGTATTGAACTAGGAATAGACTGCTCATAGACCACTAGTTCCTAGAGTTGCAAGGAATTTCCATAGATTACCAAGGAATCGTTAGAAAAGAACTAAATAGTAGGCACTGCACGGATGTACAATGTGAGCTAGAAAAATAGGAAAATAGGCCAGATAATTAACTAGGAGACTAGATGAACCAAGATGAACAACAAATAGGATGGAATCAATGTAATAATATCAAGTAAGTACAAAACAATACAATATACAAGGTAATAAATTAATATATTCATAATGATCAACAACATCTATTATTTTAGGAATCCTAGACCAAACTAGATCATAGAAAAATCATAGACATAACCAGGATGATGTACTACAGCCATGGAAACTACTTAGGATTACCAAAATGAAGTAGGTTTAAAAATAATAGTGACTTTATACTGATATAGCCATTAGCAATATCATACAACAAAGCATATTTTCTAGGTCTAATAGAAAATCATAGACAAGTGCTAGAAGGATACCAATAGTACCAAAACAATCACTAGAGATTCCTCCAATGGATTTTAGCAAGAAAGGTTAATTTTGATAAAGGAGTTATTCAGAAATAATGAAGTTATGAAATGATGTACCACCACGTGATCACCATATGAAAACTATAATGTAAAAGGCAAGTTATATCTAATTTTCTATACAACTTTAACAATATTCTAATTTGTTCTTACTTTTAGAAGGAAGTAGAGCAACATACTCAAAAATTAGACAAAAAGGAGCGAAAATGGCAATGCAGAGATAGATTGAAAATTTACTGAAACACACAAATGAATCTACTAGATAAGTTAAGCTAAATATAGGATAGGAGAGTTGTAACTTGGTCTTAAAATTAAAATAAAGTTAAAACTTTATCTGTCTGTCTGTATTTGTTTTTAATTTAATCTTAGATATTTTAAGTACCAAATTGCTATAGAAAAGCCCATTAAAAATAAAAATCAAAATCAAAATATTTTCAAAGATTCACAGTGATGCTTTTAGCTACATAAAGCTGTAGTGTGCAACAATGGGTTTTGCCCTAGCTCAGAGTTTCGAGAGTGTTGTCGGGGTCTACGAAAACATTAATTAGTAATTAAATCAAAGCTAAAAATAATTTGGACGCCAGGAAGAAACGGACCTTCCAATCCCTCGTTATAATGAGAACTTTATATAACTAAAACATCAAATCAATAATTAAATAAACAATTATTAATGCATTTTTCTGCCCAAAAATAAAAATAACGTAATGGCAAAATTAAGATGTTACAACCCCCTTTCCCCTCCGGGAGGACGGAAATTTAGAGAGAAATTTACGGACGATAAGCAAAACAACACAGCAGAATTCAAGAATCGGAGTGAGCAATAAAGATAAACTAAACTAATACTATAAAATATGAATTACGATCTAATGATCCAAAACTATACAGAAAAATTGCCAATAAGATAAAGGTCATCACGTAAAATCTCACGTCAAAAAAAAAATAAATTATTAATAAAAATAAAATTTATATTTTCTTTCCCATAGGAGAGCTCAAAATTAAAAAAAAAAGGTTACTACTTTTATTCAAGACAGCTTTAAACTGTGCGCGTCAAAACAAAAATAAATTCAATAATATATAACAAAATTTACGGCCAAAATTGCCGAAATCGCAAAACAAAATAACTAAATACATTAAATTGAACTAAATCAAAATTTAAATCAGCTTACTTATTTTAGTCTTTTCCTGAATCTGAGTCTGTGGAAATTGTGCCTGGATCAGGTGGTTCTGGCGGATAGACCGGTTTTAAGTCTTGCACGTGCCATTCACCCTTATAATTACCTTGTTCATCAGCCAGTTCATATGTCCAATTGCCAGTTCTTCTTTTTACTACAAACGGACCTAAATATTCTGGAGCCAATTTCGCGCTATAAAATTTGGTAGCGTCAGAAAGACTTTTATTTTTACGCCAGACCTTCTGATTAACAGTGTATTGAACTGGGCGTCTCCTTAAATTATAAGTATGCATATTTCTTTTTCTAGAATCAGAAATACGTTTAGATATTTCAGCATAAAGTTTCTTAAATGTCTCATGTCTTTTCTGAATAGCGGTGTTTTGATCAATTTGAGGCTCTATCTGAACTCTTACAGTTTCAGTATGGTCTGTTCCGAACAATTTGTGATCACGGCCAAAATTAACAAAGTATGGACTAAATCCGGTGGTTTCTGATTTTGAAGTTCGAACTGCGCAGGCAATGGTGGCTAGATTTTCATCCCAGGTTTTGTGGTTGTCTTTAGAAATGTAGGAACGTATCATTCTTTTCAAAACACGATTTACTCTTTCAGTAGGGTTCGCTCTTGGATAGTAACTCGGAGTATAAAATATTCTAGTTTTGTAGGATTTACACAAATCTTGGAATTCTTTAGATTTCATTTGTGGACCATTATCTGTCGTTAGATATTGGCAAGTTCCATAAGTAAGGAATATTCCTTCTTCAACAAATTTGCAAAGAGATTTTGACTTTGCAGAACGACAAGGAAACAGGACAACATATTTGCTAAAATAGTCTGTAACAACGAGAAGATATGTATTTTGAGATCTAGATCTTGGTAATGGACCGATATAATCCAAACTAATGGCCTGCCATGGTTCAGTTATCTCCGGACGATCTCCCATAAGTCCAGGAGGTGCTTTTTGCTCTACTTTATTTTGAGCGCATATCTGACAAGCTTTGATATATTTAGTAATATCAGCTCGCATCTTGGGCCAGTAATATCTCTCACAGACCTTCCAATAAGTTTTGAAAACTCCCATATGTCCTGCAGCAGGAATATCATGACAACGTTTTAGGATATCAGAACGTTTATCTTTGGGAACAACAATTTTCCAAGAAGAAGTAGGACCTAAAAGTTCGGAGTACGAGGACTTAATGTGCTTATAAAGAAGATTATTTTCTATTCGCCAAGACGGGTATTTATCTGGCTTATTTTCTAGA
Organism: Aspidapion aeneum; assembly: GCA_963576565.1. Lineage (NCBI taxonomy): Eukaryota > Metazoa > Arthropoda > Insecta > Coleoptera > Brentidae > Aspidapion > Aspidapion aeneum. The sequence goes on from OY755044.1 coordinate 45,583,476, forward strand.
TTAATAAACATATTTTTATACCACCTATCTCGGGTGGAATTAAAGGATGAAACAGAGTCGATTTCTTGTATATTAATAGAGTTTATGTCAGCGGAAGGAACAGATCTTGATAAAAAGTCGGGGACAACATGTTCTTTTCCCTTTCTATGAATAAGTTCGAAATCGTAGGGTTGTAGTCTTAAACACCATCGAGCTAAACGTCCTTGCGGATCTTTTAAATTTGCTAAATAAAGAAGTGAGTGATGGTCAGTTATTACTTTAAATTTTTGACCTTCTAAGTAATGTCTCAACTTTTCTACACTCCAGATCACTGCTAGGCATTCTTTCTCTGTTACTGTATATTTCATCTCCTGGCGAGTTAAAGATCTAGACAGGTAGCAAATTACCTTTTCGCCGTCTTCAAATTCTTGAGTCAACACAGCTCCTAAGCCAAAGTGTGAGGCGTCAGTCTGTAAAGTGAAAGTTCGAGAAAAATCTGGACATGTTAAGACGGGAGCGGTAATAAGTGCTTCTTTAATAAGATTAAACGATTTTTGACATTCTTCTGTCCAACACCATTTTGCGTTCTTTTTAGTTAATTGATTAATGGGTCCCATAATGGAAGAAAAATTGGGTATGAAACGTCTGTACCATGACGCGGTTCCACAGAACCTTCTAATTTCATGAACATTTTTCGGAGGTGGAATATTCACAATTGCTTCGACTTTTTCGGGATTTGGACGGAGGCCTTTGCAGTCCACTAAATATCCGAGATATACAATTTGAGGCTTGCAGAAGTGACACTTCTTTTTGGATATCATAAGACCTGCATCTCGTAGTCTATCGAATACTATGTTTAGAATACGTATATGTTCGTCGAAATCTTTAGTTATTAAGATGATATCATCCAAATAGACCATAACGTTCTCTTCAAGATCATAACCAAGCACTAATTCAACTATTCTTTGCCATGTAGCAGGTGAATTACTAAGTCCGAAGGGCATTCGAGTAAATTGGTAAAGAGGACGTCCTGGAACGGTAAAAGCCGTGTATTCTTTTGATCTTTCACTTAATGGTATTTGCCAGAAAGCAGATTTGATGTCTATAGAACTGATATATCGTGCGTCTCGAAGACGATCTAAAATTGAAGAAATATAAGGTATTCCATATGCATCTTTCTTACTAACGGAATTTAGCTTTCTAAAGTCTATACAGAATCTATAAGAGCCGTCTTTCTTTTTAGCTAGACAAACAGGGCTAGACCATGGACTCTTGGATGGCTCAATTACACCAAGTCTTAGCATTTCTTCTAACTCGTCATCCATAATTTTTTGCTTAATCGGTGAAACAGGATAGTATCGCTGTTTGATGGGTTTTGTTCCTGGTAATAATTCAATGTCGTGTTCTGCAACATTACAACGACCAAGGCCTTCAGGAATTTCTAAAAACTTTTGTTCAACCAATTTATCTAAATTTGCTTTTTGTTCAGGGGTAAGTGTAGTTACATCTTGCACACTGCATATTTGAGTTTCATTTTCTTCAGAAAAATGCCATATATCTTGTTTTAGGTCTGGAATTATATTCATGGTCTTCCAAAAATCTATTCCTAAAATAAGTTTGTGTGATAATTCAGGTAAAACAAGAACATCTATCACCTTAGTTTTATGTAAAAGAGTAATAGGAACTTGAAAATATCCAGGACTTGAACAATTTTGCCCATTGGCAACTGTACAATTAATATTATTTTTAATTAATTGAAAACCTAAACTTTTTAGTATTTCAAAGCCAGGTAAACCTACCAGCGTTCGTGACGCGCCGGAGTCAAGAAGTCCTCTCATAGGATAACCTAAAATTTGAATTTCTAAATATGGTCTTTGATCTCCATTTGCATGACCAATGATGTAATCTAAAAGGATTTTTTGAGGGAAGTCTACAGTAATGGCCGATAAATCTAATTGGGAAGAAGTCTCACGACCTATTGATTCTCCCTTGAACCGTTTCCCGATGCTGAACAAGGACAGGTATACACCGTTACATCAGGTGTTCCGCATTTAAAGCAATGTTTCTTTCTAGGCTGTGAACAATCTCTATTTAAATGGCCTTGTTGACGACAATTCCAGCATGTAACATTAGCAAATCTATTGTTATTGACTGGTGGACGATTTAAGTTATTGGAATTATTCATAGGTGGACGTTTACAATTGTTTGAATGACCAACAGCATGGATGGGTACATCAGAAATATCTGTAGTTGATGAAGAGGCAGATATATAAGCAAAATCAGGTTCAACCATATTGTTTCTCCTTCTAGGAGGTGGTACATAATTATCAGCTCTAAATTTCTTTCTTTCGATTTTCAAACATTCTTCTTCTAGTTCTTCAGTTGAATGAACATCAGGTAGTTGAGTACTATAAAACGGAGCCAAATTCTTAATAATAATTTCTAATTGAAATTCGGGATTAACATCTCCATGTCTTCGGAATAGTCCATTCATATCAGTTAAATAACTAACAATTGACTCTGATTCGTCTTGAGTTCTATCTAATATTTGTCGAAAAAGTCTGGATTGATAATCAGGTTTCTCAAAATGTTTGCGTAGTAAATCGCATAATTCTTTCCAGGAATTAAATCGATGTGAATTGCCACGATACCACTTAAGTCCATTTGTATCAAACAAATCAATAGCTGATTCATATAATTGATCTTCGGTAACATTTCTAGCTTTAGCTAATTCGTGAACTCTTTCTAAAAAGCTGTGCACCGACATTTCTTTTGTGTTAGTGGTGAATTTTATTCCCCATTTCTCAATCTGTAATGGTTTCTCAAAAGTACGAGGTATTCGAGATCTTGATGGTGTAGATTTAGCAGGAGCAACTTTGGATTGTGATGCTTCTGAATCTTCATCGGAAGATGAATCAGAATGATGATCACTTAATCTTGTACTGCCCAAAAGTACACTTAAACTAGGATCTTGTTTTGAACGTTTGTCTAATAAGTCCATATTATTTAAAATCTCAACAAGTAGGGTTGACTTCACTTTTATTTGTTCATTATCCAGTTTATTATTTGCCATAGCATTAACTCTATTTAAAAAGTGAACTAATCTAGATTGTAGTCTTTCAAATTTTCTTTTAGCTTTGCTTGATGATCCAAAAGATTTAGTTAGACCCGTATATTCAGCTAAACATTCCGAAATATATTTTCTTTCATCTTGGAAATCAAACTTATAATCAGGATAAGTTAGTAGTTTATTCTTTTCTAGTTTTAAAAGTGGTCTCAAGGTAGATTTTAATTGTTCCACCGTAGCAGAATCTTCTGCAGGTAAGCCACGCAATCTTAACTCCCATTGCAGTTCAACTTTTCGTAAGTTGTCAATTTGCATTTTATAATCCATATTTAAAATGGAAAAAAACTTTTCACTAAGGCACTAATTCACACACACTAAAATCGATTTAGAAATTAAAAGCGAAATAAGCTTTAAACAAAAGCAAAAAAAAAAAAAAAAAATTCAAAAATGTAAAGCAAAATTGCTCTAAAATTTTTTAACAAAAGTTATTGATGGGTATTAAAATCGTTATAGATGCCAAATATTTAATATTTCAATCGCGTAGCTACTGCGCATAAAAATTTTAATTGCGCATGCGTATTATACCAAAAGAGTAGTACTACGCATGTATGAATGTAAATGAATTAAACTAGACTAGGCAAAACCATTCGCGAAAACTGAGTTCAAAAATTTTCAAAAATAACGAAAGGATATATTGCGCATGCGTAAAAATTTTGCAAAAATATTAAAATAATACGCCATATGAGCTCAGTTAAGGTTCTAAAAACCTTTAGTGAAAGTCCGGTTTCAATATCTCAAATAATAACCAAGATAGCTTTTGCGCAGGCGCAAAAATTAAATTGAAAATTAACGCGCAAGTGTAAGTAAAGATAAGCTTTTCTTACAAAACTGTTTAAGGAAATTATGGATCAAAATAAATTAAATAAGTCCTATGTATGGGAAAGAAAATTCTGCGCATGCGTAGATTTATACTGCGCAACTTATTTTGAGTCAAGCTATTTGACTGTGCAGGGTTAAAAAAAAATTAAATTTAAATTTTAAAAAAAAATTCAAATTAAAATCTAAATTACTGCGCACGGTATTGCGCAAGGGTACTCAAGTCAGAAAACTAAATAACATAATCGTTACTAAAATCAATAAATCAATATTCAAAAATAGTCAAGTCAAAGGTCAATTCAATACTGCGCACGGCGCATCAAACAGCATGTGCGCAGTAATGCAAACTCATAACCAAATAATCAAAAATAATTATCAAAATCAAAATCAAATAAATGTCCACGATAAATGACTGAAATGCAATATAAAATAAAATATATCACTGCGCAAATTTACTGCACAAGTAAATTGACGCCCTGAAAGAAAGTAAAACCAATTTTACCTTGACCAATCTATATGGTAAACCAATCTTCATTTAAGTTTATAAGTTATAAAATATAAAAAAAAATTGAAGTTCAAAGTTTTTGCAAAATTACTGCGCAGGAGTTTGCGCAGAATTTATTGCGCAAGGCCCCACGTTGGGCGCCAAAATTGTTACACACTTTTTGCTTGCGCAACCCTGTATTTAAAAATTAATAATAATTAATTTATGGATCATTATTTAAAATTAAATCAATCACTTGGGCTATATTATAATTAAAAGACATGAAGATCGGTTTTCCAACAGCATATAATTTAAAAAAAAATTAGTTGAATATATTTACAATTCAAGGACGTCGTATTTTTTTTTTAATATCAAAATATAAAATAAAACTAAGATAAGCGCATTCACATTTTTAGATTTAAATTGATGTTATAAATCTAAATATAGAAATTTAAGGTACCTATAATTTGCATTTGTATAGTGGAGTACCTGCGGAGTGATCACTCTCGAGTTTACAGTAAGAAAAATAATGAGCAAGAATAATTCACATGTAAGGTAGGTAATATTAAAAATTAAATTCAGCCATATTAAAAAAAGGAGTTCAGTCGTCTTTAAAAAAAAGTTCAGTCGTATTTAAAAAAAAAAGGAGTTCAGTCATTATCGGACACAATAAGTTTTCACCTTGTTTTATTTTCTTTGAGGTCACCTGAGCCAACCACAGCTCCGAAACCAGATCAGCAGAAGCTCCATTTGGATTAAATCAGAATAGGTTTGAAACGTGACTTCGGACCATTACTTTGACTCAGGATCGTACGAAGATTTGGACCCAGCTTTGGATCAGAATTTGGACCGGAATTTGGGATCTGATTCGGACCAGAATTTGGAACCAGCCTTGAATTTGGACCAGAATTTGAAATTCGGACCGGTGTTTGGAACCCTACAAAAGTTCAACTTTTGTAGAAAACGAATTTTCAATAAATAAAGCATCTTCTGTTAGTTATTTATTTTGTTCTATTATTAAGAATAAAAATTAAGTTTTAATTAGTTCCTTTTTTTATTAATTTATAACAGAAATGGGAAATAAAAATTTAGATGGTTGTTCTTATTATTTCTAGAAGAATTTTATTTTTTTTTGCTATTCAAAATGAAATTACCATTTCTTTTTATTTTAAGAAAATGCCAATTTTAATTTTAATTATATTAAGAAGTTTTATTTTAATTTAAGATTTTATGCAATTAAATTTTAAATTTATTTAATATTTAAATTAAGAAATTATGGATTTTAATTTTAATTTTATTAAGAAACTACCAATTTTATTTAAATTTATGAATAAATGGCAATAATTTCGGTCTTAAAAATTACCAATCTTTGTAAAATCGTGCAGAAAATTATTAATTTGACGGAAAAATTGTCTATCAAACACGTGGTTATTAAGAAATTCCGCAATAATTTTCTTCTTTGTACTGGAAAATTACTATAAATTACCGTAAATAAAATTATATTTAGCAAAAATCAATAATAAAAAGGCAAAATAAGATGCACTATTTAATAAAATATTAATTTACCTTTTGTGATGTTCAAGGGTCACAAGCTTCGTCTTTGCCGCAAAATGGCTGTCGGCACTACGACGTTCGTTTTAAGTCGAAAATCCTCTATACAGAGATATTGTGAAGAAAACATACCATCTACGGGTAACTACAAAATCTTCACAATGAAGGAATGAATTGGCAAGAATCCCCATCAAAACGGGTAAAAATAATTAATTAAAAATCACCATAACAAAATTAAAACCAATCAAACGCTGTGACTTTTACGAACGCCGGACACAAGGTGAAAGTGGCCGCTTCGTTCTCCAGCAACTCTTAGCCGAGAAGGAGCTATTGCGACTGCGCGGATGCGCACTCACTCAAAAATGACCAAACTAATCAAACATATCAGATCAGAAATAAATCATAGAATAATACTTCTGTCTTTATTTAACCCACACGGAAAGAGACAACCTCATTCGGTGGAGTCCTTTTGGGAGAAGTCCACAAATCGGGAAAGCGAATCAACTGCATTGCAGATAATTACGTCAGTAATGTCAACGTCCGAAGCGATGCTGTCACATGTCTAAAGCAAAAATCTTAATAGAAAATTTAAGAAGTTTTTATCACAATCATAAATCCAAAAATAATAATAATCAATATTTTCTGGACTTGAGTACCACTAATAATAATTAATCAATTAATTACCGTAATTAGAACTAAAAATAAGAAAAATAATATACACCACTAATTTACAACAGTTAACTTTATTTACTCACACCCGAGAGAACAAGAAAATAAAGTAAGTACGGCAACGCTGGCATAGACGTCAAAATTTTTCGTCTAAAAATAAATGGAATTACTGGAAAGCAGTAAACAAGAGAACATTCAAACGAAAAACAATATTTTATCAAGTGTAGTGATAAATAAAAATATAATAAAAGTAGCAAATCATTAGTGCTTTATTCAAAGAAGATATTTGCCAAAGGAAAATTTTCTATGAACAGAATAAATAGGAAAAATTACGCCTCCAAGGTAAGTAATGTTTTTGACAACATCACAAAAATAATAGTAAAATAAAATAGGCCAAAAATCATATATCTTTTTCTATTTCGTAGGTATTGAACTAGGAATAGACTGCTCATAGACCACTAGTTCCTAGAGTTGCAAGGAATTTCCATAGATTACCAAGGAATCGTTAGAAAAGAACTAAATAGTAGGCACTGCACGGATGTACAATGTGAGCTAGAAAAATAGGAAAATAGGCCAGATAATTAACTAGGAGACTAGATGAACCAAGATGAACAACAAATAGGATGGAATCAATGTAATAATATCAAGTAAGTACAAAACAATACAATATACAAGGTAATAAATTAATATATTCATAATGATCAACAACATCTATTATTTTAGGAATCCTAGACCAAACTAGATCATAGAAAAATCATAGACATAACCAGGATGATGTACTACAGCCATGGAAACTACTTAGGATTACCAAAATGAAGTAGGTTTAAAAATAATAGTGACTTTATACTGATATAGCCATTAGCAATATCATACAACAAAGCATATTTTCTAGGTCTAATAGAAAATCATAGACAAGTGCTAGAAGGATACCAATAGTACCAAAACAATCACTAGAGATTCCTCCAATGGATTTTAGCAAGAAAGGTTAATTTTGATAAAGGAGTTATTCAGAAATAATGAAGTTATGAAATGATGTACCACCACGTGATCACCATATGAAAACTATAATGTAAAAGGCAAGTTATATCTAATTTTCTATACAACTTTAACAATATTCTAATTTGTTCTTACTTTTAGAAGGAAGTAGAGCAACATACTCAAAAATTAGACAAAAAGGAGCGAAAATGGCAATGCAGAGATAGATTGAAAATTTACTGAAACACACAAATGAATCTACTAGATAAGTTAAGCTAAATATAGGATAGGAGAGTTGTAACTTGGTCTTAAAATTAAAATAAAGTTAAAACTTTATCTGTCTGTCTGTATTTGTTTTTAATTTAATCTTAGATATTTTAAGTACCAAATTGCTATAGAAAAGCCCATTAAAAATAAAAATCAAAATCAAAATATTTTCAAAGATTCACAGTGATGCTTTTAGCTACATAAAGCTGTAGTGTGCAACAATGGGTTTTGCCCTAGCTCAGAGTTTCGAGAGTGTTGTCGGGGTCTACGAAAACATTAATTAGTAATTAAATCAAAGCTAAAAATAATTTGGACGCCAGGAAGAAACGGACCTTCCAATCCCTCGTTATAATGAGAACTTTATATAACTAAAACATCAAATCAATAATTAAATAAACAATTATTAATGCATTTTTCTGCCCAAAAATAAAAATAACGTAATGGCAAAATTAAGATGTTACAATGGCGATCCCAGAGATTTGTTGCCGACCCAGCCAGTTCTTTAGAAAAGATAAAAGACACTTTGTCGAGGAAGATGCCGGAAGTAGAAATTTGGTGGGACGCAGTACCAACCAAATTTTCCCGGTCAAATTCAAATAAGGATGCAAACCCATTTATAAAAAACGTTCTCACTAAAAAATCCCCAGCCCGGGCTTGCAAGCCTGAAAAAAAAATACCGCGGTATTCAAACTAACTGGTCGGTCGAGACGTCTTTCGCATGAAAAAGTCAACAAACCAACCGAACTGTAGCAATAGGGATCTCCAGTCCAATAGTTTCCACTCTTAGGTTACACTTTTGTGTTCTTAGTTAGGAATAGTAGCATAGGGAATAAGTAAAAAATGTAAAGAAACGCAGCTCAAAAACACTTTGACTTACCCTTGGATGAAAGGAACTTGGTACATGGACAACTGCACAGTCGAATCCAAATAATTCCAATCAAAGTAATAGCAGTAGCACATCAAAGCAATCCAGAAAATGTTTATACACGACCGTGGTCTTAAAAAACACGCATGTGATTTCACTTGGCGATCAATATATATCACTGGTATGGAGAGTACCCCAAATATTCGCATGAGATCCGTATAGCAAGACGGACTTTGGAGCACTGCTGTATGCAGCAATATAGCAGTAAAGGTATGTATAGAATTAGGGAAAACTTAAATTAAAAAAGGATGGAAAATGGATATACTCAAGGTAGAAAAAAAAGCAAAAATAATAAAGTAAAGTCAATGCATTCTTGAGCATATAATTCACCGCGCAAATTCAAATTTTTACCCTTTTTGTAGGCAAGGCATATCTTAGTAACTAAATTAGTTTAAACCAAGAAATAAAAGTAACTTTAAGTATAAAGTTTTAGCATAACTCTAGCAAAAAAAAGAAAATAAAAAGCATTCTAATTTAGATAAATGTCTCTAAATTTTATATCTTAAAACTAAACGCCGGGACGAAGCATTCCGGCCCCCCTGAAAATACCCAGGGCATGGTATTTTCTGAACTAAGCATTAGGGAGAGGGCACAATTTCACCAAAGGCCTCTTGAATAAACCTTTGGAGGTTTTAACTGTAGCAACTCTTACTACATTATCAGTACCAGGGTGCAATCCTACTACTCGTCCCAATACCCAATTTAAGGGAGTGGTTTGATCATCTTTGATCAAAACCATCGTATCAATCGCAATGGGATCAATTTTGTCTTGATTCACTTTAGCGTGTTGTTGCAATGTATGTAAGTAATCTCTGTGCCATCTACGCCAAAAATCGCGATGCAGTTTTTGCAGCAACTGCCACCGAGAAAGCCTATTTAAAGGCACTTGGTCAAAATCGAGGTCTGGAACAGTCGTAAGTGGTTCCAGGCTAAGGAAATGACCGGGCGTCAGTGCAGTCAAATCATTTGGATCTGTGCTGACTGGACACAAAGGCCTAGAGTTGAGGATAGCTTCTACTTGAGTAACCACAGTATAAAGCTCCTCAAAAGTAAGCACCTGTTCTCCAATTACTCGTAGTAAATGAGACTTTGCACTTTTGATGTTACTTTCCCACAAACCGCCCATGTGGGGTGCGGATGGAGGGTTGAAGTGCCAACGAATTGATTCGCGATTAGCAACTTCAGCAAACATCTCGTTAAGCATTCTAGCAGAAAGCGTAAAATTTGACGCGTTATCCGAGTAGACTACTTCCACGCGTCCTCTTCTGGCCATAAAACGTCGGAATGCTGCCATAAAAGCGTCTGCCGATAAGTCTGACACAATTTCTAAGTGTACCGCCTTCGTACAACCGCAAATAAATAGAACGACATAAGCCTTAAGTCGTTTTGCACCGCGCATGCGGCTCATTGTAATAGCAAAACTTCCCGTAAGATCAACGCCAACGTGTTGAAAAGCTTTTGCTTGTGAAACGCGAAATTTTGGCAAATTACCAACAGGGGGTTGATAATTACTGGGGCGCGTGCGCTAGCATGTAGAACAACGCGAAATTATTTTTCTTATATGCCTTTTAGCTGCAAAAATCCAATAATTTTGAAAAAGTAAAAATAAAGTCGTGTTTATGCCGGTATGCATATGTTTCTCGTGAGTATGCGCAATCAATAACTTTGTAAATTGAGAATCACCGGGTAAAAGTATAGGAAATTTTTTGTCATAATCTAATTCCGAATTGCATAATCTTCCGCCAACGCGTAAAATATTATTTTGATCCAAAAACGGATTTAATTTTCTAAAAACCTTTGGCAACGGTTTATTATCGACAAGTAAAGAAATCTCGTTTTGAAAATATTTATTTTGCACGTGTTTTATAAGCACAAATATTGCATTTTGTAACTCATATTGTATTAACCACGTAGAATTAATAATAATTTTCTCATTATTAAATTTACGCGCGCGAAGATTGTGAATAAAACGTAGTATAAAAGCAACAAGTCTAATTAAACGCAAAAAATTTGAAAATTTGTTAAGCAGACAATCCAAAAAATTTGGTTCAATTGTTGCAGCAAACACCAATTTTCGCTCCTCTTCGAGAGCTTCTTTGGGTGTAGTAATATTATTTTTAGTAAAATCCCATGTCTCTTGTGGCTTACAAAGGAACTCGGGTCCTTGCCACCAAAGGGAACAATTAATTAAATCTGCAGGCAATAGACAACGTGACCCGGGGTCCGCGGCATTTAATTCAGAAGGAACATGGTTCCAATCGCAAGGCTGAATTTTTTCTTGTATGTATGTGACTCGGTTGGATACAAAAGTGCGCCACGCATGTGGTGATCCTTTGATCCAAGAGAGCGCTACCATACTATCCGTAAAAGCAATAGTATTTTGAAAAGCAATTTTATTAGCAAAAGTATTTTGAATAAATTGAATGAGTTTAGCTAGCAAAACTGCCGCACAGAGCTCCAAACGGGGAATACTGATTCTTTTTATGGGAGCGACTTTCGATTTTGCGCACACAAAATACGTTTTAATATCTCCGTTTTGATAAACAATACGAAAATAAACCGCCGCACACATACCGCGCTCGGATGCATCGCTAAATCCAACAATTTGACAAAATTGAAAATTAGAGAGATCAATCATTCTTGGGATATAAAAATCAGAAAATAATTTGAGTTCTTCCTCGAATTTTTTCCACTTGGAAATTATTTCCGGGGGTGCTAACTGATCCCAATCTAACTTTATAAACCATAAGTACTGGATTAAATTTTTTGCAAAAAACGTAACCGGTGTAAGAAAACCTAAAGGGTCAAAGCATTTCGCAAGGGTACTAAGCAAATTACGCTTAGTGCAAATTTTTGTATTATAATTAAAAGAATAAAAAAAGTTATCACTTTGAGGGTTCCACCTCAAGCCTAAAATTTTTAGAGAGTTTGCATCCTCTCGATCCAAAGAAAAGTCTTTGGTTTGTATGTGGGTTGCAGGCAAGTCTGCAAGCAATTTGGGTTCGTTTGATGCCCATTTTTTCAGTTCAAATCCACCTCGCCCTAATAACTCAATTAATTGATTTTTCATAAGCATGATTTGATCAAAATCATTGCAACTTACTACGCAGTCGTCTATATAGACGCTGTCCTTTAAAATAGCAGAAGCCAACGGTAAGTCTTGATAATCATCGGCTAATTTAAGCAAGGTTCGAATTGCTAAATATGGAGAACAGTTTACCCCGAAAGTCAAAGTTTTTAATTTGTAATCTTGCACCGATTCTTCAGAATTAAAACGCCATAATATTCGTTGGTATTTGTGTTGATTTTCCTCCACATTTATCATTCTGTACATTTTAGAAATATCGCTAACAAAACAATATTTATGTAGCCGAAAATTAAGCAAAATTTTAACTAAATCTCCTTGTAGTTTAGGACCCGTGTGAAGGGCTTGATTTAGGCTAGGCTTATTTAAAGAATGACTCGATGCGTCAAAGACAAGACGAACAGGCGTGCTACTCGAGCTTTCTTTTATAACCGCATGGTGAGCAATATAAAAATATTCATGAATTTCTGAGTTATTAGGGGGTGAAACTGCACGCATGTGACCCATATCCAAGTATTCTTGCATTACTTGTGAGTAAGAAGTAAATAATTTTTTATCATTTAGCAAATGTTTTTCAAGCGAGTACAACCGACGCAAAGCAAGGGTTCGGGTATCGCCGAAATCAACGGGATTCATTTTAAAAGGCAACGAAACGGTGTATCTACCGTCCACATCGCGTAAAGTAGTTTTTTCAAAATATTTTTCGCAAAAAATATCTGAAGGTGAATTTTTCTCCACCGTAGGAACCTCTTCCAACTCCCAGAATTTTTGCAAAGTATTATTTAAATCAGGAGTGGAAATAGTTGCCATAAAAGTAGAAATATTTTTTGATGCAAAAGCAGCATTTTGCAGAGGCATTTTTCCGAGCAAAGTCCATCCGAAGACTGTATTAATACAAGAGGGGGTGTCTGGACCGAAATAAAGTCTACCTTCTTCTAAAAGTGATCCATAAAGGTCCGCGCCAATAAGAAGCTGAATCCCAGCTTGATTATACCAACTGGGATCAGCTAATTTTAGACCAGTTAAGTAGTGCAAAGAATTTTGGTTAAAAGATACACTTGGCATTTTATCGCAAACTTGGTCTATTAATACAGGTTCTAGACTAAAAATTTTCGATTTATTATCGATAGCAGCAATTTTACAATGCACCGCATGGCGCGCCGTAGTAGACATATCTCCTAAACCGTTTACATTAAGCGAAGTGTTGGATTTAGGAAGTCCGAGTGCATTCGCAAATTTTTTCGTTATAAAGGAGCACATGGCGCCATTATCCAAGATGGCGCGTATTTCGTGCCAATTTCCGTATGCATCACGGATGTGCAGCAAAGCAGTGCAAAGCAACGTGTCATAGTCGCCAAGCACAGTACCCGCGTGAATAGATTTATTTTCAGTAATCTGATTTTCTACGGGGTTAGTTTGTGATCCACTAGACGTCACAGAAGAAGAAGCAATCACCGAAGCTGGGGAGTTATTTTTTAGGCATAAAAGACTGTGGTGATTTAAAAAACAAAATCTACATCTTTTTTGTGAAGTGCACGAGTTTACTTGATGAAAACTAGCCATGCAGTTGGTGCATCCCTTATTATTTCTAATAAAATCAATGCGTTCTTGAATTGGTTTCATTAAAAAAGATTCACAGCTAAAAATCAGATGTGTATTTTTTGCTTTGCAGTAGAAACACGTGTTTTGTTTGGAATTTGGAGTTTTTTGTGACTGTCTGTTCGCAAGTAAAACTGTTTTATTTCGTGGATTACGGGGGGATCTCGAGAAGTTCCCTAGTCGTGAGTTTTGAACATTATCTTGTTTCATAGACAAAGATAAAGATTCAAGAGACGTGCAATGTTGCTCTAAAAATTTGTAAATATCTTCGTATTTTGGCATTAAATTAGAAGCGTGATTTTGTTCAAATAACTTACGCGTTCCCGGATCTAATCGATCCAAAAGCATGTTCGCAGTGATAAAGCACCAACTATGGGTCGCATATCCCATATTTTTTAAGCAATCAAGGTTTTCCTTGAACGTATCTAGCATTTTGCGCAATTCTAAAACATCATCATTGGATAGCCGAGGTGAGTTTTCGATAGATTTCCAGTAAGAAACCGCACGCAAGCGCTTATTGTCATATCTGGAAATCAGCGTATCGTAGCAAAGTAAATAATTATTTCCTTCAAGAGGTTTTTTAATTAAATTTAAAGCAGGGCCTCTTAAAATCGTACGTAAATATTTAAACTTCTCAATGTCCGAGCTCTTACGCGTATGTACAACCGCATTGTAAATCTCAATAAAGCTTGGAAACTCCTCAACATCGCCCGAAAAAGGAGGGACATTTAACTTGGGAAGAGAAAATTCTGGTTCCGGAAAAATAATTGTTTGATTATTTACCTCATTGTGGCTTCGATTTATTTCTTCAGCCTCCACCTCAAATAAATCATAGTGCAAAGCCTCAACCTCTACGCATCTATCCAAAAAATCTTTTTGTATTTTATTCTGAGCTTCCAGAGCTTCAGAATCGTCTGAAATCAAGATCAGTAAAGCATTATGATGCTTTTCAAAGCTCTTACAACAAGAAGAAAGTTTTTTAAAGTTAACTTTAAACCTTGTGTGAGAAGCTGGATTTGTTTTCGCCTGATTGGCATAGTGTTCAAGCACACTCAACTGATTGATTGCAGTTTGACGCAAGGCCTTAGCCGAGCTTACCTTTTTTTCGGTATCGTTTACCATTTTAAAAGGTTAAAGTGCAAAGTAAAGCAATAGTTAATAAGGGAAGCAAATTTAAAAAATAGATCGTACTACTTTTCAAATTCCCTCGTAAACCAAGATTCAAAGCAATAGTAAAAGGCCAGCGGCTTTTAGCAAATATTGAGTAAAGAACAGCAAGTTTTTAGCAAAAAGTATAAATGCTAATAAATATGTACAAAAAATTTAGCAACTGATAAGAGTTTCTGAATTTGTGTAGGTACGCAAGCCTTACATATATCGACAGCGCAATAATTTTTTAATTTTGAAAAAAAATAAATTTTTCAAAATTTGTATGCAATTTGTATATTGCACAAATAAAAAAATGCAATGCAAGTTGGTACGTGCAACGTACAATAGACACACCGTAGATAAAATGTAAAACCTAAGATATGCCTTGTCTCAAAAAGACGCAAAGTAAAGTCCTAACTTCAAACACAATTATGCAACTCTGAGAGCACCTATTACGCTGAACGGGAAATCCGGCTCGAAGGACCAAAAAATGGTCGGTCGAGACGTCTTTCGCATGAAAAAGTCAACAAACCAACCGAACTGTAGCAATAGGGATCTCCAGTCCAATAGTTCCCACTCTTAGGTTACACTTTTGTGTTCTTAGTTAGGAATAGTAGCATAGGGAATAAGTAAAAAATGTAAAGAAACGCAGCTCAAAAACACTTTGACTTACCCTTGGATGAAAGGAACTTGGTACATGGACAACTGCACAGTCGAATCCAAATAATTCCAATCAAAGTAGTAGCAGTAGCACATCAAAGCAATCCATAAAATGTTTATACACGACCGTGGTCTTAAAAAACACGCATGTGATTTCACTTGGCGATCAATATATATCACTGGTATGGAGAGTACCCCAAATATTCGCATGAGATCCGTATAGCAAGACGGACTTTGGAGCACTGCTGTATGCAGCAATATAGCAGTAAAGGTATGTATAGAATTAGGGAAAACTTAAATTAAAAAAGGATGGAAAATGGATATACTCAAGGTAGAAAAAAAAAGCAAAAATAATAAAGTAAAGTCAATGCATTCTTGAGCATATAATTCACCGCGCAAATTCAAATTTTTACCCTTTTTGTAGGCAAGGCATATCTTAGTAACTAAATTAGTTTAAACCAAGAAATAAAAGTAACTTTAAGTATAAAGTTTTAGCATAGCTCTAGCAAAAAAAAGAAAATAAAAAGCATTCTAATTTAGATAAATGTCTCTAAATTTTATATCTTAAAACTAAACGCCGGGACGAAGCACTAACCAATGATGAAATACACTAATACTTCCGTACCGGTCTATAGGGGGCAGCATCAACTAAGCAAGGGAATATTGAAAATGTCCTTTACGCCTTGAGGTGTTGTCAGATCTATTTCTACGGATTTTCGAGATACACGTATACAGACCGAACAAATGTCCACCGGACCCCTGCCAACATAGCAAGTAGGAGGAAAATAACTAGTTAGACTATAAGAAGCTTAGCATTGAAACCATCAACTGTAAAATCAATCAAACTGGAGATCAGAGCATGCATCAAACCCAGGAATATTCGAACACTCAACCAACTCCCATATGAGTAAAGCCATACAAAGTGTAGAATTTAGTTGTGTTTTAGTTATAGTTTTAGTCAAAAATTTCCTTTGCTCTTTAAATATGTTTTCTCTAAGATTCACATGGTTTGACGCCATCTTTGTAAAACATTTTTAAATTAATAAACTTGTTTCTGAACTTGAACTTAAAATACACATTGAACTACTGCTTAAACCCGGCCTAAGAGTGTTCAGATGTTAAGTTTGCTCACCACTAGCTAGCCCTACACAACCCTTCAATCCGACTGAGTTAGCTATTAACTTTATTTAACTATGATTATATATAAATTTATATAATATAAAAATACGATTTTGTTTATTCTTTTAGTCCTGGTTTTTATCCCTCGTTTATCTCCAATTTACAATAGTGAATAACTTGTATTTATTTTATCTTCTCCTTATCAAAGTAATAAAGATATCAAAGTGGGAGGAGCCTCGGTTGTTCCTGGTCAACCCGTGGACCTAAATATGTTTTCGTGCTACAGAACTAGCTAATCCGTAAATAAGAACAGGTTCGGAAGAGAAATCATTGACCTAATATCCTCGAAAATAACCATAAGCGACTGTCCATGAAATGTTTATCCAAATGTTTCCTTCCTGTTACTGAAACCATTTGTGATGTGGCAACGCCGCCATTCCCCAGCAGAACAGCTGTTTATCTTCATGAACGTCAAAGAAAATTACGAAATTTTACAGATAAACAAAACAATCAAAAGTTTTTATGTGATTTTTCCCGAAACCTGTGATCTCAAATTCCAATTACGATGTGGTTACAATAACACGATGGAATGTCTCCTCTATAAGGTAAATTTCTGGACAATATATAACCTCAAAACCTACCTCTATAAAATACCCTTAATTTGTGTACAGAAAGACGAGTCGAAGAGCCTTGGTTATTTACATAAATAAAACAAATATGTAACGTTTGCCTTAAACGTAAAATGACACGTTACAGGGTTGACATGCTAATACTACAGTACAGTAAGTGGTGTTCGTGCAACTTTAATTTTAAATTCAAATTTTGCGCCAAATTCCCGTATTCGGAAAACCCACACAATTTCAATTTGATTGGCACAAGCAAAACGCCAGCGCCATCTACGAAAAATGAATCTGCGCAAAAAGGCGTAACCAAAAAAAGATTCGTCTGTCGTATTCTATCGAGATCAAAACACAGCATGGTGATGCATTCTATTAACCAAAAAATCCAATAACATTCTTAGAAAATCAAACTAAACCATTACACAAACAAGGGATTCTAGTGTGGATCGACTGCAACGACTGGGCCAGCGAGAGGAGCTCCTCTGGACGACGGAAACAGCTGAAGAGGTGAGTGCCAATCCTCTATATTGTCTTTGTGTGGCTCGGAAAAATTAATATTTTTACATCGTCCTTTTAAGGATTTTTGCACCCAGATTTTATAAAACGGCCAGCGCTTACAGTCCCGCAGCTCTACCACCCTCAAACCAGCAACATTTTCTGGTCCCACGACCCAGATAGTTTTTTAAAATTTGTTTGCTAAAAATATTAGATTTTTTCGCCTCGCCATGTTGGTTCGTTTGTTGCCGTGTCCGGTTTAGAAAGGAGGTTCCGTCCCCCCTTGCGTGGCTTAACGGTTGCTCCACCCACATTTCATTGCAGCCGAAATTGGCACTTGGTACGTCGTTTGTTTTGATTCAAAAATCGAAATTTGTTTAAATAATAGTTATTTGTTTAAATAATATGTTATAGTTATTCAACCCAACAAAAGTGCTTGTGAGTTAAATGCTTTATTCTTATTTAACAGGTAAACAAACACATCTAGTAGAATTAGTATTTACCTGTAAATAATAAGAGAAGCGGTAGTAGGTACAAGTTGTTTTGTGTGCATTTATTTTGGGAGAAAAATCGCGACCTAGGATAACAGCTGTTGATAAGTTTTTGCATTTATTCGAGAAATCGATAATAAAATATATGCTTGTTGAACTCTTTTGGACTGATTAAAGTCAATAGGGGTCAAGTGTTAGTTTTATTCCTTTTAAATATTTTTTATTTTTTTAATTAACAATATGTCGTTAAAAAAGCTTGAGAATCAACGCAAAGTTTCAATATCTCGTATTACGGAAACGTATAACTTGGGAACAAAAGCTAAATCAGATAGTTCTTCCTTGCCAATTTTTAAGGCGTTTTACGAATCGTTAGATGATCACTATGAACAATTTAAAAACATTCATAATGACATCATAGGTCTCTTGAAAGACGACGACGATGATGAATTCGAAGTACAGGACAAAATTAGGAAAGATACGGATCTATTCTACCACCAAGCTAAAGTTCTTTTTTCGAGTTTATGTTCCGATTCAGTTCATTCAAATTTTACCCCCGCAACTTCACACTATTCACGTAGGGATGATCTGGGCCCTTTAAAGGTACCTTGCTTTAATGGAAACGTAAAAAAGTGGCCAACCTTTTACGATGTTTATTCTTGTTTGGTTCACGAAAACTCTAATTATTCCGATATAAGGAAATTTCAACATTTGCTAACCTTCCTTGAGGGCGAACCACTTAATATTTTAAGTTCTATAAAATTAACGGCAAGTAATTACGCAATCGCCTGGAAGGTATTAACAGATCGCTATCAAAATAAAAGACTTTTAGCCAGTACCTACTGGAACTCAATCTACTATGCAAATTCTTTAAAGGGAAACCAGTCAGCAAAGGATCTTAGAGTCTTGGTAGATACCTTTTCCGAGAATATTGCGGCGCTCGAAAATCTTGAATTTCCAGTAACGTCGTGGTGTTTTTGTTTATTTTCAATTTTATTATCAAAAATCGATCAAACCACAAGAACCGCTTTCGAATTAAAGTATAGTACTACCGAGATTCCAACATATCAAAATCTAATTCAGTTTCTTATTAACCAATGCCGTGCTCTTGAAACAGTACAGCTATCTCCCCAAAATACGCAAATGCAACCTTCGACTTCAAAACAGCAAAAACCAAATTATTCGAATTCTAGTAACCAAAAATATAATTCTTATTCAAATAATCAGTACAAATCAAGCCCTCCATCAAATTTTTTAGCGCATACGCACTCACAAGTATCAAATAAACAATCCAATATTCAATTTCGACAAAACCAACAACCCTATAAGTGCAAATTATGCAATAATTCTTTTCATCCACTCTCGCAGTGTGGTGTTTTTATCTCCAAATCTCCTTCAGATCGTTTTACTTATGTAAAACAACAATCGTTATGTATCAACTGTTTACGTTCAAATCATCAAGTAATTGACTGCAGTAGTACCTACAACTGCAGGGTATGTCGACATAGACACCATAGTCTTATTCATCTATCGCAAATGACAGATTCAATCCGTCAGAATTCAAGTCAATCCTTTGTTAATTCAAGCCAAAATTCAAATCAAAATTCGAACTTAAATCAAAGTTTTAATTCAAATCAAGTGGCCGTGCCTAGCACAGGCACAAACTTATCGTATCAGAATTCAAATTCAAGTCTTAGCCAACAGAACCCTAGTTTTGTTCAACCCAGTTCAAATTCAATTCAAATCAATTCGAATCCAAATACATCTACAAATCAATACTCTTCGTTATCCACCTTGACGCCCCGGACGACAGTGCTTCTAGCGACTATAAAATTAGAGGTACTGGATAGTCGGGGTAACTACCAACCTGTCCGAGCACTTCTGGACAGCGGTAGCCAAGCTAACCTGATAAGCGAAGCTTGTCTTAACAGGTTAGGCTTGCCAAGAAACAAAATTTCGATCCCTGTTCTGGGACTAAATCAATCTTCATCGGCCACTAACGGCATTTCTACTTGCACTATTCGAGCCCTAGGCCAACAAGAGCCTACCTTTTCTATTCAAGTCTTCGTTTTACCGAAACTCTGTTCGAATATGCCCTCAATACAGGTAGATTCATCCAATTGGAGTCATATTTCAAATCTAAAGCTTGCAGATAACCAATTTTACAACCCTGGTCCAATTGACTTACTCTTAGGTGCACAACTTTACACAGAAATCGTCCAATCAGGACGAATTCCAGGACCTCACGGCCTACCCTCCGCTTTTGAGACAGTTTTTGGGTGGGTCTTGCTGGGCCAAACTCAAAACATAAATATTTCACCTCAAGTCAATTCTTACTTTACTTCCTGTGAGCAGTCTCTCGACTTTGATATTCGCAGATTTTGGGAACTAGAATCAATTAAGTCAAAAACGTTTCTCTCACCCGAAGAAAAAAGATGTGAAGAGATTTTCCAAAAAACTACCACTAGAGATATTTCGGGCCGATTTACTGTAAATTTGCCTTTTCGTCACATTGACCCTCCTGACCTAGGAGACACATATTCAGTGGCCTATCGTCAATTTTTGTCTCTGGAATCTCGCTTAATAAAAAATTCAAATTTCTATAGTATGTACTCGGATTTTATGAGAGAATATCTCAAAAACGGGCACATGTCTTTAATTCCAAGATCCGAACCTAGACCTCAGTTGTGTTCTTATTTACCACATCACGGAGTCCTTCGTCTTGACAAATCAACGACTAAACTCCGGGTGGTTTTTAACCCCTCGATTAAGGGTTCGAAAGGCCTAAGCATGAACGAAACTCTTTTAATAGGACCAAAATTACAAGCCGATATTTCCGAAATTCTATTAAAATTCAGATTTTATTCTATCGTATTTTTGACTGATATAAAACAGCACTTTTTACAAATTCAAATTAATCCAATTCATCGGGACTACCAAAGGCTACTTTGGCGATTTGATCCCAATGAACCCCTGCAGGAATACAGGCTTAATACAGTGACGTTTGGTGTTAGTTCAAGTCCCTATTTAGCTATTAGAACTCTTAGAGAGCTAGCCATCCTGGAGGCTAAGAATTATCCTGAAGCATCCCAGGTCCTTTTGAATAACATTTTCATGGACGATATTTGCTGTGGAGCTAACTCTCTAGAAGGTGCTTTATCACTTCAAAAGGATCTCATAGCGTTGCTTAAATTGGGAAAATTTGAATTAAGAAAATGGGCATCAAATAATCCGAAACTTCTTTCACATTTGTCGCCCGCTGATTGTCAGATCCCTGTTACCTTTGAAGACGATTCTTCAACATCGATTAAGGTGTTGGGCCTTCAGTGGCACCCTTCTACAGATACTTTTACCTATTCTTGTACCCCTTGTGAAAAACCTTGCACCAAAAGGAATATTTTATCAGCTATCGCTAAAATTTGGATCCTATAGGTTTCTTATCGCCTGTTTCATTTTTAGCCAAAGTGATTATGCAAAAACTTTGGTTATGCAAAACTGATTGGGATGAAATACCCCCCGATCCAATCAAAACTCTTTGGAATCAATTCAATAATCAATTAACCACTCTTTCGAATCTTTGTATACCTAGACATATTTCTTCGAATAATATTCAACGATGTCAATTGCTAGGTTTCTGCGATGCATCCGAGCTAGGATACGCTTCTTGCGTATACGTTCGCGTCGAATTACCAAATAAAATTATCAAAACTGCTCTAGTCATGGGCAAGTCAAGGGTTGCCCCCTTACACACTATTTCAATCCCACGTTTGGAACTACTTGGAGCTACTCTATTAGCTGATTTACTCGAACTAGTAATTCGCACCTATTTATCATTACTCGTAATCGATGAAATTCTTGCGTTCTCGGACTCACAGGTCACGCTTCATTGGGTCACATCTTCACCTCACAAGTGGAAGACCTTTGTGGCAAACCGCGTAAGTCGTATTCAAGAAACAATCCCCGAAGTCCCATGGTATCACATTACTTCACTCGAGAACCCTGCCGACTGCACTAGCAGAGGGTTGTCGCCCAATAACTTAATAAATCACCCTCTTTGGTTTCACGGCCCTCCATGGATAACCTTGCCCACTACGGAGTGGCAAATTCAAAGGTTTATAAATGAACGTTCTTTGGGAGTTCCAGACGAGGTTCTCAAAGAAGAAAAACCGGAAAATTCAGTGGTGCTGACGGCAGAAATTCAAAATCAAAACTTTTTTGATAGATTAATCGATAAAATATCCAATTTAAATACCATTCAAAAAATCATTTGTCATTTTCTAAGACTTATTCACAATCGAAAAACCTCAGTTGACCCTTTATCCGGCGTTTTTTCCGCTTTTGAACTACACAAGGCTCTACTTGTTTTAGTTAAAAGGGTCCAAGGAGAGTGTTTTTCGGATATCATTCAAAAAATTCAAAATGCTCAGCTATTACCTAAGCCGTTTCGCAAACTCGCGCCCTTTTTGGACGAATTGGGTTTCCTTAGAGTGGGCGGACGCTTACGGCATTCTCAACTCTCCTTTGAGGCAAAACATCCCTTATTATTGCCGAAATCTCATAGATTAACCCAATTGATCATTATTCAAACTCATAACGAAAATTTACATCCCGGAATAAACACAGTCCAATACTTAATTCGTCAAAAGTTTTGGATTATGTCATCACGTCGAGCTATTCAGAGGGTTTTATTGAAATGTATTCCCTGCTTTCGCTTAAAACCAAAACCGTATACTCCGTACATGTCGGATTTACCTTCTTTTGGAACGTCACAATTAAAATGTTTTTCACACGTTTGCTTAGACTATGCAGGCCCAATCAAAACCTTTGTAGGTCAGAGACGTCGTGGAGCACAAGTTGGTAAATCATATATCGCAGTCTTTGTCGATACTTCTGTCAAAGCAATCCATATCGAGCTGGTTTCGGATTTAACCACAGAGGCGTGCATCGCTGCTTTACGACGCTTTGTCGCTAGACGTGGCACTTGTGTCCAAATCACAAGTGATAGAGGCTCAAACTTTGTTGGGGCTATTAAGGAGCTCCATAATCTTTCGAAATTAGCTTCTGAGAGCTTAAAAATCAAATGGTGTCTTAATAGTCCGGGAGCCCCCCACCTAAATGGTCTAGCAGAAGCAGGAGTCAAATCTATAAAAACACATTTGTATCGGGTCATCGGTGACCAGATACTAACCTTCGAAGAGCTCTATACTCTCCTCGCCCAAATAGAGGCATTACTCAATTCTCGACCCCTTTGTGAGCAAAGCTCTGACCCAAACGATCTTACGTCTTTGACTCCGGGTCATTTCCTCACAATGGAACCCCTTAATTCGTGTCCTGATCCTGACCTTTCTACCCTTAAAGTTAATACCCTTAAGCGTTGGCAACTTATCCAACGAATTCATGCCGATTTCTGGAAGCGTTGGAAACTCGAGTACTTAAATACTTTACAACAGCGTTCTAAGTGGTCGGACCCTTCGGTTGAAATCAAGCTAGATACGCTTGTATTAATTAAGGATGAAACTAGGCCGCCATTACACTGGTTGCTGGGTAGAATAGTATCTGTACATCCTGGTCGGGATAATCACATTCGAGTTGCTACTGTTAAAACACAACACGGACTTTTCACTCGTCCCGTAGTCAAGTTGTGCCCACTACCTTTAGATGCGCAATAAACTCCCAAGCAACTTCCTTTTGTTTCGTGTGTCGTTATCTAGAATATATATATATATATATTTTTTTTCCTATTTTTTTTTCTTTTTGATCTATAAACCTAAAACGGATTTTAATAACCTACCCTTTAAGGGTTTGAATTAACTTCTATTTTTTTTTATATAGCCATTTGTTTATTCAATTAATCTCAATGTAAAACTTCGTTTTAAGTGGGCGGAAAATGTTCGTGCAACTTTAATTTTAAATTCAAATTTTGCGCCAAATTCCCGTATTCGGAAAACCCACACAATTTCAATTTGATTGGCACAAGCAAAACGCCAGCGCCATCTACGAAAAATGAATCTGCGCAAAAAGGCGTAACCAAAAAAAGATTCGTCTGTCGTATTCTATCGAGATCACCACGCAGCATGGTGATAAATTCTATTAACCAAAAAATCCAATAACATTCTTAGAAAATCAAACTAAACCATTACACAAACAAGTGATTCTAGTGTGGATCGACTGCAACGACTGGGCCAGCGAGAGGAGCTCCTCTGGACGACGGAAACAGCTGAAAAGGTGAGTGCCAATCCTCTATATTGTCTTTGTGTGGCTCGGAAAAATTAATATTTTTACATCGTCCTTTTAAGGATTTTTGCACCCAGATTTTATAAAACGGCCAGCGCTTACAGTCCCGCAGCTCTACCACCCTCAAACCAGCAACAAGTGGTTTAATACCTATTTATTTAGTTTATGATTATTATTATTTTTAGTATATTAAAATAAACCTTGGCATTAAAGTCCCTTTTAGTCACTTAGCAAATTATAGCCCTCCTTCCGTTCGGGCATGAAAATTCCCGCCGTGGGATTAAAAGTAAACACTGTACGGACTAGGTTTATAATACACCTACTATTATTTTTATTATTGTTCAAAAAAAAAAGCGGGCGGCGAAGAAAAGGTCGAAACTACAAAAGGTCGAAAATACAAAAGATTGAAAAACAAAAGGTCCAAACAAAGATCGAAAGTAGCTACACTGTAATGATTGCAAAACAAAGTAAGAGACACACAGGTACACACACACTCATAGAAAAGTTTTTAAAGAATCAACATCCAATAAGGTAGGTATTTTTTTGGGCAGCAACACGACGGGTCGCAAAACTTTGTTCGAAAACATTTTCTTCGAACGGAAATTTTTATGAAACCAATTTCTTCTAATGGAAATTTGTTCGAAAACATTTTTTTTAAACATAAATTTGTTCGAAAACCATTTCTTTAAACGGAAAATTGTTTGAAAAAATTTTCTTGCTTCGGAAAATTGTTCGAAAACATTTTTTTTAAACGGAAATTTGTTCGAAAACATTTTTTTCAAACCGAAATTAGTTCGAACACTATTTCTTTGAACGGATATTTGTTTTCGAACCGAAATTGTTCGTAAGAAATAGTTCAAAAACATTTTCTTCTAAAGCAAGCTTTTCGAAATAAGACGCTCTAGACCTGGATTTCCTAACCTAACACAATTCATATAGTTTGACTAAGGCAAGGTCTTTCTAACATATTTTTTCAAAAAAACTCTGACTTCTTTCCCGGGATCGTAAACTATCTGAAAATTTGTTTACTTTCCTCCTTTGGGAAGGTCGAAATTGGTATTTTCCTAAACTTTGTCAATTGATTGCAAACGTATCCGAACCGGTCCAGATACCCCCTGATGTGCTCAATTGAGAAAGGCTAAACACCGATTTCAACCTTCCAAAATGAGGACCAAGCTAATTTAGGGAAATCATTTTTCGAAAATAGGTTTCGGTTGGTTCGGTTTGGTTTCACACCCTCTAGGATCCCGGGAAAAAAGTCAGGGATGTTTTTGTTTCCAAAATTTTTTAGAAAAAGAACCGATTAGTCGAACTATATGAGTTGTGTTAAGTTTGGCAAGCTAGGTCTAAAATTTTTTCCGTTTGAAGAAAATGATTTCGAAAAATTTCTGTTTGAAGAAAACATTTTGGAATAATTTTCCTTTCGAGGAAAGCGTTTTCGAATAATCTTTTGTTCGAAGAAAATGTTTTCAAACAATTTTCGGTTTGAAGAAAATGATTTTCGAAGTTTATGCTTTCGAACAATAATATTATATATTTATATGAAATGTACTATAAAATTATAAGTAATTAAAGCCGAACCTTACGAAAACTATAAAAAGGTACTAAAAAAAACCCACAAAGCCTAAAAACCTAAAAACAGCCAAAAAATTGGAAAAAATTTGGAAAATAAACTAAACAGTGCGAAAAATAGCATATAAACTTCGTGATAAAAGCTTCATTTTATTCCTTGATATATTATAATACTATTAATAAACATTTAACATACAAATGTATTTCTGTCCTGTTTGTTTATTTATTACGTATTATTTTTATACAAAAAACACAAATAATATTTAACACAAAATGATTTTTAACAATAAATATACCTACAATAAACACTCATAACCTAAAAACTCAAGGAACACATTTTTATTTCTTAAGCTGTATAAAAACGAGTTCTTTTAAGTTTTATTAAAACATTTTTTTTTCTCAGACTGTATAAAAATGAGTATTTTTCACGAACGTCTATGGAGTTTTGAGTACGGTTTTGACCCTCATGTCACTACCCCTGGGAGACGCCAGGCTTCCAGGGTGCAGTGACCCTACGAACATGTACAAAGTGAAACTCTATTTTTTTAAGGCTACTTTCCTTAGATTTTGCCGCAGAATTGGGTTTGCCATAGCTATAGTTCATGCAACTTATAGGCATTTGTAATGACGTCATTTTTGTTTATCTTTGTTTAGTATATTATAAACAACAATGACAATAAACTTTTTAAAAAAAGTAGCGTCTATGATTAATTTATTTTTTAAATAGGTGGGTAATTGGTTATGTGAAGTATCCGTCATTGTCAATCAAAAACATGAGTTTGTCAACTTGTCGGAAATATTTTTAAAAACTTGTATAATGCCGATAAACAAATGTAATAGGTATAATGAACAATCGCAGCTGATAATTTTTAATATATTGGCTTTTTTTCAACTGGAAAAGGAACAAGTCCGAAATGGAATCGCACTTCAATTTGAGAATGTGATACAACGAACTGCAGATGCAACAAAATTGAGCCCAACAACAATAGTAAATATAAAAAAGAATGGGATAAAATCCGAACAGGATTACACTACCCGTATGTGTTCCACTTCAAATACTGCAAAAACCAAAATTACAACATATTTGAAAGATAAAATTCGGGACACAATTTATTGTATGTTTGCCAGAAAAGAATATGTAACATTGGCAACAATAAGTCAAAAGTTCAGGGAAGAAATTGAATATTTTGAGTTTTCCATCGAGTCCTTAAGAAGATGGATCAATAGTATAGGCTTCAAGTGGAAAAAATCAAATAATAGAAATTATTTGATGAACTTGCCAGATATTGTTCATAAAAGAATATATTTTTAAGGGAGTACATCAAAAATAGAAATTTAGGTCTGGAAGGTTTTACTCCAGTTTTCATTGATGAGACGTGGGATTACCAAAGGATCATTTCGTAGTAGCTGGCAAGATGACACCAAGCATACAGATTTAAGAAAGAACAGTGAAGGTAAAAATTATCTTGTTATATTTTGACTTTTTTTTTAATAAAAACTGGTGCCTTGTAAATCTTTATAATTCCGTCTGTTTCACATTTTTTGAGCTTAAAAAATTAGATAAGCATTTTAAAAAGTAGATCCATTCGAACGGGTTGGGAGATTTTGCTCTTCAAAGTCTCCTCGTGCATTTCTCAAAAAATCTCAGTCTTCAAAAATAATTATTTAAGGGTTATTACAGATTGTGATCCTCATAATGGTGTTCTGCTGTGAATTTCTGGGTGAGCTTATAAAGCGCCGAACCTCCCATTTCTCCCAAATATTCCAAATGATATTTTTTTTTGGTTAAAAAAATTCATAAGTACCTACAGGGTGACCATTTCATTGTGCCATACTTTTAAATGAGTACAAAATTTTTATCTAAAAATATATTTTTTTATCAAAAGTTATTTTTGAAGGTCTATGAAAAACCCAAACAACTTAATATTTTTCTCAACCCTCTAGCTTTATTAATAATAGCTATTTATAATACAAGTGTGAAAAGTAAGTACTCGTTTAAGGCCTGCGTATAAAATTTGCGAAACGAGCATTAGGCGAGTTTCGCATTTAATATACGTGCCTCAAACGAACTTTTAACACGTATGTATACAAGATTTTTTCTACAAGCTTGTGAAAAGAACTGTGTGAAAAATTGCATTTTTCACACGCATTTCAAAAACTTTTTACATTAGTGCGAAAAATAAATCACTTTTTGCACTAGTGCGTTAAAGTGACACTTTTCATACTGAAATGCGTGTGAAAAATATTTTATAGGCATTTAAAAGTGTGGCACAATAAAATAATGATCACCCTGTACCTATAAGTCAACATTAGGGAATTTGACTATGTCGTATTATGTGCATGGAAAATTACCTACTTATTAATTGTATTAAATTTAAGTTATGGTCAAGGGTCTGGTAGAATAATTTCAAATATTTTTTATGTTTAATAGAAATTGACTTTTATTTTATTTTTTAAGGTTGTTATATTGTGGTCCACGCCGGAACCAAAGATGGCTTCATCAAGGGCGCGAATTTAATATTCAAGAGTGGATTAAAGACGGGGGATTATCATGACAATATGAACAGGACAAACTTCGAAAACTGGTTCAAAACTCAGCTGGTTCCAAATCTTCCCCCAAAGTCATTAATAATCATGGACAATGCAAGTTACCACTCTGGTTTATTAGAAGAAATTCCGAGAAAATCTTGGACAAAGCAGAGACTGATCGAATGGTTGAAGAAAAAGAATATTGACTTTCTAGAAAAGCCATGAAAGATCAAATATGGAGTATTGCAAGCAACAACTGCCCTAGTGAAAAAAAATACTTTCTTGATGAATATGTCAAACCTTTGGGACACAAAATTTTGCGACTGCCACCATATAAAAATACGATAAATATATTTCCAATCTTAAGGGGTCACCTTCAGAAGTTCTGGCTACATGGGAAAGGGTAATAAACGAAATTTCTATAGATCATTGGCAAAACTACGTTACTCATACTGAA
This sequence comes from Aspidapion aeneum, assembly GCA_963576565.1. Lineage (NCBI taxonomy): Eukaryota > Metazoa > Arthropoda > Insecta > Coleoptera > Brentidae > Aspidapion > Aspidapion aeneum. Next base: position 45,612,276 of record OY755044.1, read on the forward strand.
AAGGTAATTGAAAAGGCTTGGGAGGTAATACAAGTGTGTGATGCCTCTGACATTCTGCCACTTGTGATTACACCTAACGAAGACGACGACGACGAAGACACTGACTTTTCAGTTCTGACAGACAATAATGACGACACTAATTAAGATTTTTTGTTGTTGCAATAACTTATTTTATGACTGTTATTTTAAGTAGGTATCCAATCATATCGTTTCAATTACATTAACATGCTAATGCAATGTGGTAATTTTGTATGTTTTATTTTTTTAAATTGGTATTTTCACTTTGATGTAATAACATATTCCACCAGGAAATATTTTTGTTTCAAGAAAGAGTATATCATAACAAAAACATTTCATGTAAAAAAAGCCAAGTACGCGAAAGTCTTATGCCGTAAAAAGAATTGAGATAAAAGTAAAGCGAAGTTCTCCAATACAAATTTCAAAATGAATGGTTCTTACTAGTTTGGCAATGTCTTTTTAAACTTTGCTATTCCAGTCAAACTTCTTTACGTTCAATTTAGCACTGTGCCTAAGAGTCATTTGCAGCCGTAATAGCCCAGTTTAGAAAAACATTTCCAAACTAGTAAGAACCATTTATTTTGAAATTTGTATTGAAGAACTTGGCTTTACTTTTATCTCAATTCTTTTTAGGGCATACGCCTTTCGCGTACTTGGCTATTTTTACATGAAATGTTTTTGTTTTGATTTCACTCCTTTTTTAAAGGATTAGGATAATATTTAAGTTTTATAGTAGTAAAATATGCGGAATATTGTTTAAAACTTTTGCAATGCCTCATTCAAATTTTTGAGGTTTTTTTTATTTTCCAATGGTTTTGTCATAGTTTCTATCAGCCTTATAAAGCTCAGCTCTCTTGTGTTCCTGGAAGTAGGCAATGTTAATTTTACATAACTTTACATTTATAGGAGAGGAAAGTAAATTAAAATTTTGGTGTTTTTAAATTTTTTCCTATAGTTTAATCATAGATCCTATCAGTCTTCCGAAGCTCAGCTCTCTAGTGTTCCTGGAAGTGGTGGATGTTAATATACGTAACTTCACATTTATAGGGGAGGGAAGATAATTAAAATTTAGGGTTTTTTAATTTTCTTTTATAGTTTTATCATAGTTCCTATCGGCCTTCCAAAGCTCAGCTTTTAAGCGTTTCTGGAAGTGGGCAATATTACTTTCACATACCTTTACATTTATAAGAAAGGGAAGCAAATTAAAATTTTGGGGTTTTTACGAGGAGTCATCGGCACCCTAAAATTTTGTACAGCGTCCAACAGGACTTTGGTCCTGTCGTGTACTGTTGGGTCCTGTTGAGTACTGTTGGGTCCTGTTGGGTCCTGTTGGGTCCTGTCGTGTACTGTCGAGTACTGTTGGGTCCTGTCGAGTACTGTTGGGTCCTGTCGAGTACTATTGGGTCCTGTTGAGTACTGTTGGGTCCTGTTGGGTCCTGTCGTGTCCTGTCGAGTACTATTGGGTCCTGTTGGGTCCTGTCGTGTACTGTCGAGTACTGTTGGGTCCTGTCGAGTACTGTTGGGTCCTGTTGGGTACTGTTGGGTCCTTTCGAGTACTGTTGGGTCCTGTCGGTTCCTGTTGAGTACTGTTGAGTCCTGTTGGGTCCTGTCGTGTACTGTTGAGTCCTGTTGGGTCCTGTCAAGTACTGTCGTGTCCTGTTGGGTCCTGTAGATTACTGTTAAGTACTGTCGTGTTCTGTTGGGTCCTGTCAAGTACTGTCGTGTCCTGTTGGGTCCTGTAGAGTACTGTTAAGTACTGTCGTGTTCTGTATGGAAAAAATTATAAAATTTTAATAATTAGAGACATAAAGGTCGTTTTGGTGCAAAAGCAGTGGCGGTCTGTGTGGTGCAAAGCTGGAAGAGCGAAAATCGACTTGAAGGTGGAAATTATGATTTTATTTAAACTATATTGAGTAATTACACTATTAAGATCTGGTAAGGACCTACCCAGTTTTTAACTTTTTTTTTCTTTCAAAAAAACTGTTTTTTTTTCATAATATTACTGAAGTAGTCGGGATGCAGTTCTAAATAAATTTGAGCGTGTGTATGGATAGTATAAGGTGTTGCACGCTCGACTGATGATCCAAAGGTCATGAGTTCGATTCTCACATAAAACTTTTTTTTTTCAAACAACTTTAAATTAAAATTTGCTAATGACTAATTAATATAAATTTAGAAAAAACGTAGGCAAAATCGTAAAACTGTCTCTGCGGGAATTTCAAAATGAGAATATTAGATAAAAGGCGAAATTTTTTAAATTAAAACTTTCCTGTCCTCGTTTTGGGAGGTTGAAATCGTTGTTAAACCAAACCGAAACCAAAGCTAACCTTGGTCAATTGATCGGAAACCTATCCTAACCTATTTGAAATCGTTTGCTTTTCAAGCGCTAATCTTTAATCGGTTCCAATACTCTAAAATTAAAATGGAGTGGATAGCAAGTGGAGGGTGAATAGAAACAAAAACAAAATTCTTTAAAATATACTAAATATACACTGCTGTTAAACCAAAACTACCTAGTAGTAATTAATAAATTTTAATTAAAGTTGTTTAAAAGAAAAAAAAATCCTAGGTGTGGGCCTCGAACCCATGACCCGCGGATCTTGAGTCAAACACTCCACACTTTATGTTATCTATAAGCTTATATAGAATATCTTTTTGAACTACATCTCGATTGCGTCAGTAATATTTTTAAAAAATCCAATCTGAAATATAAAAACAAATAAAAATCTGGGTAGGTCCTTACAAGATCTAAACTTAAGCATAGACTAATAGTGCAATTACCGAGGGTATTGTAAAATATTTTTGCGTATTTTTGTCTTCTTTGCACTTCTTTGTGTCCCTAAAAAATACTTTGAATACCGAGTTGAATATACTTTATCGAGTATTTTGCGAGGGAATTGATCCCTCTTCGTCCCTCTTTTATTGAACTTTTATCAAAAATAAAATTTTATTGTTATGGACAAAAAAAGTCCGTTTATTTTTATATTTTTATAGCATCAAAAAAGTTTTTATGACCTCGTTACGCCTCGTTATGACCAAAATAATTCAGTCCTGTTGGGTCCTGTCAGGTACTGTCGTGGTCCTGTTGGGTCCTGTTGGGTCCTGTCGAGTACTGTTGGGTCCTGTCGGGTCCTGTTGAGTACTGTCGTGTACTGTTGGGTCCTGTCGTGTACTGTCGAATACTGTTGGGTCCTGTTGGGTACTGTTGGGTCCTGTCGAGTACTGTTGAGTACTGTTGGGTCCTGTTGAGTACTGTCGAGTCCTGTTGGGTCCTGTCGTGTACTGTCGAGTACTGTTGGGTACTGTTGGGTCCTGTCGGGTCCTGTCGAGTACTGTTGATTACTGTTGGGTCCTGTCGGGTCCTGTCGCGTACTGTTGGGTACTGTTGGGTCCTGTCGTGTACTGTCGAGTACTGTTGGGTCCTGTCGAGTACTGTTGGGTCCTGTTGGGTACTGTTGGGTCCTGTCGAGTACTGTTGGGTCCTGTCGGGTCCTGTTGAGTACTGTTGAGTCCTGTTGAGTACTGTTGGGTCCTGTTGAGTACTGTCGGGTCCTGTCGAGTACTGTTGGGTCCTGTCAGGTACTGTTGAGTCCTGTCGAGTACTGTTGGGCCTGTCGAGTGCTGCTGGGTCCTGTTGAGTACTGCTGGGTCCCGTTGAGTACTGTTGAGTCCTGCTGGGTCCTGTCGTGTACTGTTGAGTCCTGTTGGGTCCTGTCAAGTACTGTCGTGTCCTGTTGGGTCCTGTAGATTACTGTTAAGTACTGTCGTGTTCTGTTGGGTCCTGTCAAGTACTGTCGTGTCCTGTTGGATCCTGTAGAGTACTGTTAAGTACTGTCGTGTTCTGTATGGAAAAAATTATACAATTTTAATAATTAGAGACTAAAAAGGTCGTTTTGGTGCAAAAGCAGTGGCTGTCTGTGGGGTGCAAAGCTGGAGGAGCGAAAATCGACTTGAAAGTGGAAATTATGATTTTATTTAAACTATATTGAGTAATTACACTATTAAGATCTGGTAAGGACCTATCCAGTTTTTAACTTTTTTTTATCTTTCAAAAACTGTTTTTTTTCATAATATTACTGAAGTAGTCGGGATGCAGTTCTAAATAAATTTGAGTGTATGTATGGATAGTATAAGGTGTTACACGCTCGACTGAAGATCCAAAGGTCATGAGTTCGATTCTCACATAAAACTTATTTTTTTCAAACAACTTTAAAATAAAATTTGCTAATGACTAATTAATATAAATTTAGAAAAAACGAGGCAAAATCGTAAAACTGTCTCTGCGGGAATTTCAAAATGATAATATTAGATAAAAGGCGAAATTTTTAAAATTAAAACTTTCCTGTTCTCGTTTTGGGAGGTTGAAATCGTTGTTAAACCAAACCGAAACCAAACCTAACCTGGGTCAATCGATCGGAAACCTATCCTAACCTATTTGAAATCGTTTGCTTTTCAAGCGCTAATCTTTAATCGGTTCCAATACTCTAAAATTAAAATGGAGTGGATAGCAAGTGGAGGGTTACACACTTTATGCTATCTATAAGCTTATATAGAATATCTTTTTGAACTACATCTCCATTGCGTCAGTAATATTTTTAAAAAATCCAATCTGGAATATAAAAACAAATAAAAATCTGGGTAGGTCCTTACAAGATCTAAACTTAAGCATAGACTAATAGTGCAATTACCGAGGGTATTGTAAAATATTTATTATTTTTTCGTATTTTTGTCTTCTTTGCACTCCTTTGTGTCCCTAAAAAATACTTTGAATACCGAGTTGAATATATTTTATCGAGTATTTTGCGAGGGAATTGATCCCTCTTCGTCCCTCTTTTATTGAACTTTTATCAAAAATAAATTTTTATTGGTATGGACAAATAAAAGTCCGTTTATTTTTATATTTTTTTAGCATCAAAAAAGTTTTTATGACCTCGTTACGCCTCGTTATGACCAAAATAGTTCAGTTCTGTTGGGTCCTGTCAGGTACTATCGTGGTCCTGTTGGGTCCTGTTGGGTCCTGTCGAGTACTGTCGTGTACTGTTGGGTCCTGTCGGGTCCTGTTGAGTACTGTCCTGTACTGTTGGGTCCTGTCGTGTACTGTCGAATACTGTTGGGTCCTGTTGGGTATTGTTGGGTCCTGTCGAGTACTGTTGAGTACTGTTGGGTCCTGTTGAGTACTGTCGAGTCCTGTTGGGTCCTGTCGTGTACTGTCGAGTACTGTTGGGTCCTGTTGGGTACTGTTGGGTCCTGTCGGGTCCTGTCGAGTACTGTTGAGTACTGTTGGGTCCTGTCGGGTCCTGTCGCGTACTGTTGGGTCCTGTCGTGGTACTGTCAGGTCCTGTTGTGAAATTTGTACAGTACTGTTGAAAGCTGATGACTCCTCGGGTTTTTAAATCTTTTCTTATAGTCTTATCATAGTTCCTATCAGTCTGCCATTTCTGGACGTTTTTGATTTTTTCCAGGGGTTTGGTCATAATTTCTATCAGTCTGCCAAATTTTAGCTTTGTAGCATGTCTGGAAGTACAGTGGAATATTGATGATATATACATGAGTGAGTGAGTGAGTGGCAATTTCGACGTTTTTTGAAATTTACTACTTTACTACCTTATGGAAGTCCACGAAACTTGGGGGGGTTGTTAACTCTATGAAGGTCTACGACTGTGCAAAGTTTGAGATTCGTAGCTCTTAGCTCATTCCGAAGTAGAGTTTTAGATAGGTCAAATATGGGCTGAAATGTTTCAAGAAAAGATGTTACGGCAGCGCGAATTTGACGAGGCACTGCCGTGCCCTCAGATTATTTTTGAAAAAAGAAAATCAATATTTTTAAAATATTAACGACATAACGGTGTGACTACAATTCTTATATATTCCCAAATTTTCAATGAATTTGTTTAGGACGTTTTCTTGTAGTGGTATTTCCCGTATAATACTCAATAGTACTTAATTGTCAGTATTTTAATTTTCCCTGTAAGTTCAAATAATTTTATACCATTCTTATTTACCATTTTGGCAAACTTATGTAGTTTTGTTACATCTATTGCTCGTTGTATTAAATTCTCGATTTGAAGTGCGATGACGTTTCGAAATTGTTTCTTTTCCAGTTGAAGCCAACATATTTAAAATTATCAGCTGCGTTTGTTCATTATTCATGATTAATCATAATAATAAGTATTAATTGTTATTAAATTTTTAAATATATACCTTAATAAATACTACAAGATTAATTTATGTTTGCGTATGTAAAATAGTAATTTATGCAACAAGTGTGTATATAGTGTGTAAAGTTACCAGTTTTTTAACGAATGGGAAATTTGACGGACAATTAGGCGAGTGCGACAATCCCATATGAAATAAAAAAGATACAACTTTACAGATGAGATGCATACAATATTTTTTCTACTACAGAATATTTTATATTATAAAGTAGTATTTAATTGTGTTTAGTACTAAGTACATAAAAAAATTACAGACTTAGTACTAAGTGCATAAAAAAAATAATTAGAAAAATTTGTTTTTTATTTTTTTATTTTGTTTACACAGTGTGTAAACAAAATTTGCACTTTCACGGTAAAAAAATTGTCTTGGATTAAAGCAAATTGCTTTGAAGTAAAATAATTTGTGCTTTCCTATTCCTATATTGCTTCTTTATTTTAATGTGAAACAGAAATTGTTTTAATATAAATTGGAACTGAAGTAATGTAAGGCACCATTTTCTCTGGAAGCAAAATATTACTTTTATGAAGACAATTTTCTTTGTTACAAAACGGCGTATACTGATAAAACAATTAAAGAAGAATAATAAAGTCTCACTTCAAGATAAAACGCAGCGTTGAACTAAAAAGAAATATTTTAATTCAAAACAAATTGTTTTAATACAAACAATTTATTCAAGAAAAGTACGTTTTTTTAATTGTAGACAAAAATTTTTACTGTGTAGTGCATAAAAACCACATTTTACGCACCGGGCAGTGTGCGAAAAGTTAGTTCTTTACGCACGGTAATAAAAATATACATATTATAAGTGCTGCTAATGACCGTTTGAACCGATTATACAGGGTATCCCAGACCACCCGTCCACCCCTTTTAAAACCTAGGGGAAAAGTTTTTTTAAACATCCAAAAAATTACTTGAGTACTCTCTTTCCATTGGTGGTAGATGTTTTCAACTTTCGGGGTCGACCGGAAGTGGCTTATTTAGGCCTGGAGTCCGTTTTTCAAATAGGGACATATTTAAAAAAAATAAAAGGTACGTATTTTCTTGCGTAGAACCCGAAATCATTGCAAAATTATGCCCATCCCTATTCAAAAAACGCACTTTAGGCCTGAATAGGCCACTTCCGGTCGGCGCCGAAATTTGAAAATACCACCAATTGAAAAACCGTACTCGATATGGCTACAATCATTTTTTAGATCATTGAAAAAATCCATCCCCTACATTTTAAAAGGGGTGGACAGGTGGTCTGGGACACCCTGTATAAGCCTTAATGCTAAGTATTCCTTAAAGTGATATTTTTCCATGGGGAAATGTCACTTTAAGGAATACGTCCTATCGTTAATTCTTTCTTAAAATAGTTGGTGCAAACACGGTGCAAACTGCCATATATCAATATTTGGTAATATCTGAACGCGATAGTAAATTTTCTAACCAAATATTGATTGGCAAAAATATCTACGCCATACGTTTTTTTCTCACTTTGTGACGTCATTACAAATGCGTATAAGTTAGACTATATGACGCGGTGCCACTTTAATACAACATCAACTATAGTCATTTTTATTAGGGTCACTGCATCACGAAGACACAGTAGAAGCCAAGCTTTCAGGATGCAGTGACCCTAATTTTTATGGCAAGAATGGTTAAAACTGCCATATTTGACTGTATTTTGGAAACAAGGATTTTTGCACAGAATATTTATTCAACTTCTCAAGGCACGGTCAGACTTAAGTTGATAGTATTATAAAAGACATTTTTCATAACAACTTGAATTTTTACAAAAAACAGGTGAATACAGCTTCTTTGCGGAATCTATTACAACTTAATAAATTATTTTTGCTTCCAAACCATTAAAATTTTAGAGGTTTTCAAATGACTTTTAAATAAACCCACGATCTTTTCACGGCTTTGTTATAAAACCAAACTAGACATTTTCTCACACTAAATTTCTTACAAACGGTTTCAGTAGCACTTAAGATTCTATTAAAAATAACTTTTTTGAAAAAGAAGCTTTCATACAAGGTGTCATGACTCGGATAAAAATTTTAAGAAAGTAAAAAGTAGTCACCTGTTGGATGATTTTTATATTTTTGACTTTTTTGTTTGATATGAGACGTAAAGTTATATAGTATACATTTTATTTGAAAAGCGAACGTGATTAAGTGTGATCAAAATAAACGAGATACCACGCAAAGGGTTTATAAACGGGATATATACTATGTACAACATCTGATAATTTTTTTTAAATATCTCAAAATTTTTAGATATTTACGTTACTAGACCAGAAAGAGTTTCCAGTCATGTATCTTATTTAAAACCGACATAAACACTACAAAAATACTCAGTATATACATGGGCGCACCCAGGGGGGGCGGTGCCCGGGCGCACCCAGGGGGGGGGCGGTGCCCGGGCCCCCCCCCAAGCCTTAGATTTTTTTACATATTTTCGACATATTTCAGAAAAAAAACACAAAAAATAGCTTAATATTCGACATTATGAGGCTTCAACCCCCCCTTAAGATGCCCCGCCCCCCCAAGACATATTCCTGGGTGCGCCACTGGTATATAAGTATTAATTTTTTAAACCAACAATACTACAAACATACTCCATATCTAAATATTAAGATATTAGCTCACACATATACTATACTATAGTAGTGTGAGCTATGGTGATCCTAATTTTTTCGAGAAAAAAAAAGTTGCTCCGATTTCAAAAATTTTTATATATCTTTGCGTTTCAGATGATTTTGAAACTTTTTTGTTGCGCCGTCTGTCTGTCTGTCTGTCTGTCTGTCTGTCTGTCTGTCTGTCTGTCTGTCTGTCTGTCTGTCTGTCTGTCTGTCTGTCTGTCTGTCTGTCTGTCTGTCTGTCTGTCTGTCTGTCTGTCTGTCTGTCTGTCTGTCTGTCTGTCTGTCTGTCTGTCTGTCTGTCTGTCTGTCTGTCTGTCTGTCTGTCTGTCTGTCTGTCTGTCTGTCTGTCTGTCTGTCTGTCTGTCTGTCTGTCTGTCTGTCTGTCTGTCTGTCTGTCTGTCTGTCTGTCTGTCTGTCTGTCTGTCTGTCTGTCTGTCTGTCTGTCTGTCTGTCTGTCTGTCTGTCTGTCTGTCTGTCTGTCTGTCTGTCTGTCTGTCTGTCTGTCTGTCTGTCTGTCTGTCTGTCTGTCTGTCTGTCTGTCTGTCTGTCTGTCTGTCTGTCTGTCTGTCTGTCTGTCTGTCTGTCTGTCTGTCTGTCTGTCTGTCTGTCTGTCTGTCTGTCTGTCTGTCTGTCTGTCTGTCTGTCTGTCTGTCTGTCTGTCTGTCTGTCTGTCTGTCTGTCTGTCTGTCTGTCTGTCTGTCTGTCTGTCTGTCTGTCTGTCTGTCTGTCTGTCTGTCTGTCTGTCTGTCTGTCTGTCTGTCTGTCTGTCTGTCTGTCTGTCTGTCTGTCTGTCTGTCTGTCTGTCTGTCTGTCTGTCTGTCTGTCTGTCTGTCTGTCTGTCTGTCTGTCTGTCTGTCTGTCTGTCTGTCTGTCTGTCTGTCTGTCTGTCTGTCTGTCTGTCTGTCTGTCTGTCTGTCTGTCTGTCTGTCTGTCTGTCTGTCTGTCTGTCTGTCTGTCTGTCTGTCTGTCTGTCTGTCTGTCTGTCTGTCTGTCTGTCTGTCTGTCTGTCTGTCTGTCTGTCTGTCTGTCTGTCTGTCTGTCTGTCTGTCTGTCTGTCTGTCTGTCTGTCTGTCTGTCTGTCTGTCTGTCTGTCTGTCTGTCTGTCTGTCTGTCTGTCTGTCTGTCTGTCTGTCTGTCTGTCTGTCTGTCTGTCTGTCTGTCTGTCTGTCTGTCTGTCTGTCTGTCTGTCTGTCTGTCTGTCTGTCTGTCTGTCTGTCTGTCTGTCTGTCTGTCTGTCTGTCTGTCTGTCTGTCTGTCTGTCTGTCTGTCTGTCTGTCTGTCTGTCTGTCTGTCTGTCTGTCTGTCTGTCTGTCTGTCTGTCTGTCTGTCTGTCTGTCTGTCTGTCTGTCTGTCTGTCTGTCTGTCTGTCTGTCTGTCTGTCTGTCTGTCTGTCTGTCTGTCTGTCTGTCTGTCTGTCTGTCTGTCTGTCTGTCTGTCTGTCTGTATGTCTGTAACGACCAACGGGCATAACTCAAAAACCGCTTGGCCGATTTTAATGAAATTTGGTACCTAGGCTGGGTCTTGGGTCGAGATGGTCCCATTTAAAAATGAACAAAATCCACCGAACAGAAACCAAATAAAAGGGTGGGGGTAGATTTCAAAAATTAGAGTTTATGTGAAAATATGGTCTGTGTGATATCAAACGAAAGTTAATTGAGTCTGCAGTTAAACAAAATACATTTTAATTTATTTTAAAAAAAGGGTGGGGTATATTTTAAAAATTAGAGTTTAAGTGAAAATATGGCGTGTGTGATATCAAACGAAAGGTAATTGAGTCCGGAGTTTAACAAAATACATTTTAGTTTTTTTTTAAGGGTGGGGGTAGATTTCAAAAATTTGAGTTTAAGTCAAAACATGGCTTGTGTGGTATCAAACAAAAGGTAATTTAGTCTGGAGTTAAATAAAATATATTTCAGTTTTTAGTTATATTAGCTCACACGTACATTATAACTATAGTACCTAGTGTGAGCTTAGGGGCCCATATATTGGCAGAGTATTTATTCGGAGGCTGGTATTTTAAACTATTAAAAACCTGGGACCTTTGTTGGGTTATGCGTGCTGATGTTCAATATTTTTTTATATTATGTGTTACTTTAAAAGAAATGTCAATCGTATCTAAATAAACACAATTTAAAAACGGTAAAACGGTCAACAGAAGTCACGAATAGAGACCCTGCATATGTATGACATATTTTAGAGAAGTAGGGTCGCGACAAACTTATTAAATTGAAATTGAACACCGCACCCGTTTACACAGGCCTTATGGAAAATTTTTGACTCGGTGGAATTGGCTATAATTTTAGTATGTGTGGCCTTAAAAAAAGTTAAAAAAATGTGGGCGCCAATTTGTGGCCTTAAAAAAAAAGTTGTGTGACATTTGTGGCAGCTTAAAGACGTCGCCGCCATTTTGTGACACTGAAACCCACTGAATAATTAAACAAATATCTGGAAGCAGAACTGTATTTTCCAGCTAGGTAAAACACTGATATGCCCGGTAACTTTTATACAGTGGAGAAGGGGGGGTTCAGAAATAAGAAAATTTTAAGTGCGCCACATTATTTAATACCAATGTTTTACAAAGAAGATCTTAAATAAAATACAGTTCAACCCAAACGTTGTAGCCAAACAATGAAATTCTATACTTCCGAGGCTTCCAGAATATTTGTGTAATTAAGAATAACCAAAAAAAATAAACAGAATAAAATTCTAAAAGATTGAATTAAGATGACAAAACTAGAAGCACTTTACAGGTAGATGGACTCCTTTAACAGGTCATAGTGTACCTACATCTGAGTCAGTAGCGTAGGACTCAATTATATGAATGATTGTTAAAAAAAATATATACTTCCAAAATCGTTCCATCATAGGGGAGATCTAGACCAAATATCTGCTGTCATCATTCTACATTGGGTAGAATGAGACAGACAGCAACCCAGTCCGAGATCCACCCCATGAGGTAAAAATGTGTAACGAAACCGCTAAAAAAAAAAATATAATCTCCTCTCTCTTTTGTCTCCGCAAAGTTGGTCATCGGGTTGTACAAATAACACAAGAAAAATTAGTTCATCTTGTTTATTTTAAAAGGTAAAACTGGAGTATTACCAAAAACATGGAATAGAAAAAAAATTAATGAAATGTAGTGGAACAAGTCAGGGCCTAAGTAGCAAGACAATCCAAATTTCACACGAGAAATTGTCTTAAATAAATGAAATGAAGGAAAACTTAGTAAATACACCGCAAAATTGTGGTTATGACGTCATACCGTTACCTTGCGTTTACAAGAAGTGTTAAAATTAAGCTGTGCAAAATTATATAGGGAAAGATCACTTCTAAATTATATTGTGAAAGTTATATATGAGAAAAAAATTATAGTTAAGGCTTGCTCCTACCTTGGTCCTTGATTATATTGTAAAAAAAAAAATGTGTTTTATTAAACCTGGAAGTGGTGTTGTTCTTCCTGCTACTTCGGGTCCTGTCCTATTCTGTCCGCGCCTCCCCTGCTGACTAACTAGCACATGGTACTAGGGCAGCACATGGTTTCGAAAAGTTGTGGGATCCTTGCCCGAGCGTGGAACCCTGTGGAAAATGAAATCCACCTCACATCCCCTACACAGTAACTTAAATCGAGGACCCCATGTCGACTCAATAAAACAAAGTAGATTTAAACAGATGAACTAAAATAATCCTAACGTACCTCTCCCAGGGTTATAACTGGCCCGTCCGGCTTCCCACCAGCGTCCAGCCCAACTGTCCCGTCGCTGGAATTGACAGGGCTGTAGACAAAGGAGAAAAACAATATATAGTTTTTATCCAACACGTGGTTAAAAGAAAAATATAAAAACGCCAACAATTCCCCACGTCCTTTGTCAAAAAAAAGTACATTTCCCACGAAAAATAATTACAATTTGGGAGGCAAATATTATCTTGAAGAGTACCCAAATAATAAAAAAAATGGAAAAAAAATAAAATCGAACTTACCGCTGCTCTTTCCGTGCAAATGGCGTAGGCCGACTTAAATTCCCCTCAAAACAGGGTGCGAGCGTCACTCCAGATTGCCTAGACACGACGGACTCACTTCCACACTTTCTGGGATATCTCCTACAATCGCTGTAGTGCCAATCACCAAAAACAAAGGCGATCCCAGAAACTGTTGTCGACCCAACCAAATTTGTTAGCAAAGAGAGACCAAGCACTTAGTCGAGAATACCAGAATAATGCAGTGGCCGGAAACCGTTTTGTAAATTTGGTGGGGAGTGGGGACGGTAAAACGCAATAGTACCAACCTAATCTTCCCGGTGAAATTCAAATAACCTATTTATAAAAAACTTTTCCGCCAAAAATAAATCTCTACATTCAGTGGCAAGCCTGGAAGAAAAACCCGGCGTTTTCAAAGTAACCAATGAGGAGATACAGCGATAGTTCTATACTGGTATATAGGGGGCAGCACCGACCTAGGGATAGGAAGTACGTAAAACAAACCTTGAGGTGTTGTCGGATCTATTTCCACGGTTGAAATTTTTATAACAAGGACGTCGAGACACCCTCCATACATTTGACCGAACATTTGCCTACCGGACCCCCACCAACATATCAAGTAGAAGAAGAATAACCCGACGGACTAGAAGAAGCTCAGCATTGAAACCATCAACTGTAAAATCAATTACTGGAGATCAGGGCATGCAGCAAACCCAGGAATATTCGAACACTCAACCAATTCCCACATGAGCAAAGCTATACTAAGTGTAGAATTTAGTTGTATTTTAGCTACAGTTTCAGTCACAAGTTTCCTTTGCTCTTTATATATGTTTTCTCTAAGATTCATATGGTTTGACGCCATTCTTGTAAAACATTTCTACTGTAATAAAGTTGTTTCTGAACCTGAACCCAAAAATACACACTGAACTACTGCTAAGAAGCTCGGCACAAGAGTGTTCAGATGCTAACTCACACGACTTCGTTTATTCTTCCAGTCTTGGTTTTTATCCCTCGTTTATCTCCCATTTACAAAAGTGCATAACTCGTATTTATTTTATCCTTTCCCTATCAAATTAATAAAGATATCAAAGTGGCGGAGCCTCGGTTGTTCCTGGTCGACCCAAATATGTTTTTGCACTATCAAAACTAGTTAATCCGTGAAGGATATGAGGTTCGGATTGTCCCAATATCCTCGAAATAAACGTAAGGGAATGAAATGTTCATCTAAATGTTTCCTTCCTGTTACTGAAACCATTTGTGATGCGGCAACGCCGCCATTCCCCAGCATAACAGCTGTTTAACTTTATGAACGTCAAGTGAATCACAAAATTCCACAGATAAAAACAAAACAATCAAAATTTTTATGTGATTTTTCCCGAAGCCTGTGATCTTAAATTCCAATTACGATGTCCAGATAATGCGATGTGCGTAGTGTCCACAGTAATTCGATGGAATGTCTCCTTTATAAGGTAACTTTTTGGACACTATATAACCTCCAAACCTAGCTCTATAAAATACTATATATTTGTGTACAGAAAGACGAATCAAAGAGCCTTGATTATTTACCTAAATAAACAAATATGTAACGTTGTCTTAAACGTAAAAATGACACGTTACATATGTTATAATAGGATATGTAACTAAAAAAAATGTAAGTAAAGTTAAGTTTTTCTATGTCCAGTTTTTGAGATATAAATGGTCAAAGTTCGTTAAATGGTCGTTTTTGTGTATGTTCTAATGATAATAACTCTTATATTTAGTTGCACTGGAAAAATTATATGTAAAACACACACATCTCTAGTTCACAGCACCTGAGATAAAAATATACAATAACATTACATTTACAAATGTCTGAAAAAATTCAAAAAACAGTGAATAACCCAAAAAATTAAAATTTTTGTCAAAATAAATTGAGTTTCACAACCAATTTTAACACCTGACCAAAGCCGGGAAAGCTACGTAAAAACTTTCAAAAAAATTGTGCAACATCTGCAGCATCTGTTAATTTGTTTGCAAGAGCCTCTTAATTTTTATTACTACAGGACTGCGGAACATTGTAGGTATACCACATGGAAAAAAGCTATACTGCTTAGAAAAAGAATAACTGGTTTAGCAGGTGATTGGATAGGAATAGAAACATAAGGGTTTACCCTGATCGCAGCAAATCCCGATGACCTGTGAACTAAAAGTTAAAAGAAGAGGGATAACACCGGATGTGAAATTTTACACCAGATTGGGCGGAAGAACAAACGACTTCGCTTTAAGGTATCGACATTAAGGTCATTAACTATATATACCTACCAAAGTACAAGTTACAAAATGTGATTTTCCTAACTTCTTAGAATTATCACGATCTCTATTTCCTAAAAATGAATAAAATCATAAAAACTTTGTGAATATTAAGGCTTTCTATAATATGTATGTAATTTCACAAATATTTTGTAAAAACTAAATTACAAAATACAAATAAATAAATAGGTATATAAATTTCACATAAAACTTGTGATATTAGAAAAAATAAATATTTTTCACAAGTTTCGCCCAAAAATATGTGCTAATGCAAGTTCGTTTTA
Source organism: Aspidapion aeneum (assembly GCA_963576565.1). Classification (NCBI taxonomy): domain Eukaryota; kingdom Metazoa; phylum Arthropoda; class Insecta; order Coleoptera; family Brentidae; genus Aspidapion; species Aspidapion aeneum. The sequence continues at coordinate 45,627,684 of OY755044.1, forward strand.
ATTTTTGGTATATTTTGTTTATTAGGCAGTCTGTAATGCATTTTAAAGAACTAAAATTAAAAATATATTATAATAATCCTATGTAATTGTGTAATCCTTTCTGTGTGCAACTTTAATTTTGTGCTCTCGAATTCATAAGTTGCCTTCGATCTATCTTTACGCGAGACAACGAAACCCTTTCGTTTATTCACGTGACTTTGAATTTAACTCTCTCGCATCACCTGCCTAAAGTAAATCGATCACTCCGCCAACAGCATTCGTATTTTGGACAGTTATTGGGTGGTTCCATCTAACCAAAACTGTTTTAAAACAGTCCTCGTACTGCACTGCGCGCGCTTTGGTATTTTTCGGACGGTTTTATGACTTTTGAACGGCCTGATGGAACACTGCTATTTCTTGGATATTGTCCTGGGCTGTTGTGGCGGGAAGTGTGACCAAATATTTACTCAAATAATTAATCCAGGTTCGGTTTTGTAAACTACTAACCTATCCAGGTTTTTAGATTGAGAAAAAAAATACTGTCGCTCTTTTTGTCGCTGTTTTAAATGTCGCCGTTTGGAATGTCGCTTTTTTAAAGTTGCTGTTAGAATATGTCGATTTTTTGATTTATTGCTGTTTTCAGTGGCTCATATAAGGGGGGGCCTGGGGGAATATCAGACAGAAAGACGATCGATGGATAAAAGGAGTAGGGGAAGATCCCAAATGAGATGGGCGGACGATTTGAAAAAACACGCGGGAACTAGATGGATGAACATGGAGACAGACAGAGAAGAGTGAAAAATATTGGGGGATACCTATGTCCAAAGATGGATTGAAGAAGGCTAAATAGTATAGATAAATGACATGAACTTTATAGAAGGAATTGCATTTGTTTGCGGATGATACTTTAATATCATGCAGTGGAAAGACAATTAAAGAAATTATTATTAAAGTACAGTCAATAATACAAAATTTTAACAAATTTTTGTAAATTAACAAACTTAAACTAAACGTAGACAAAACTAAAGCAATAATAATCAGCACAAGACAAAAAATTAAACAAGTTAAGATTAATTCTATACATCTAGAAATTGACGGGAGCAAAATTCAATGGGTTGATCATATTAAATGTCTTGGGTTTGAAATTATTGATAAGGAACTTAGTTTAAACGAACATTTTAAATACATTAGAAAATTAATATATATATATATATATATATATATATATATATATATATATATATGTATATATATATATATATATATATATATATATATATATATATTTTGCAAGAAATATTAAAACTCTAACATTGTATACAAGAACAACATTATTTAAAAGTATCATTCAACCACATTTTGATTACTGCGTGCTAGTTTATTGTATCTTATGTCAGAAAAATATGTAAAAGAACCTCAAATTCTTTATAATAGAGGGTTAAGATTAAATTTAAGATGTAGTAAATATACACCAGTAAGAGTTATGCTAAATTTTTAATATGTAAACTGTAAAACAACGATTATATTTTTTAACAGTGTCATTTATTTACAAACTAAGAAAAGGATATTAAAGTTTAAGCTACTCTCAAGAAGGGGCATAATACTGATAGGGTAGGTTACTGAAAAGTCCAATCCTTCTTTATTTCTACCTATCAGTAAGAAAAGGATTGCGCCTGAGTACTTTGAAAGAGTAATACATAACTACCAAATAAGAAACCGCAATAACTATTAATTAAACAGAACACGTCATAGTTCAACAATAAAATCTCTAGTCTCTTAACAGTCTACCCTTAAATATAAAAAAATGCTAGGTCAGTCCCGAAAAGGATGCTAAAAAAGCATTTATTATCCAGGCACAATTTACTATGTGTGCGTTATACTATAATAATAACACCTGTGTAAAATGAATGCCTTAATATTCCTTTAAATATATATTTCTTTTTTTTTCTGTAAAACAGACTGTCTAAATTATTTATTTGCACTTTGCATAATATTTTTATAATATTACAGTAGACTCGCGCTAGTGTGAACACGAAAAAAATCTGCACGGTCATACCATGGAGACCGTTCACACTACGGAAGGTCTATTCTAAAACCGAAATATTATTGGTAAGATATAATAAATCCATACCTATCAACTTTTAAATGTCACTATTCTTATAATTTAGAGCAAATCTATAAGTTTATGCTGAAAATACTACAATTATGAATTTTTATGAAAAATCTTATCAAGCTGACCAAAAAAATGCTACTGCTCGGTCTCAATATTTCTTAGGCTCTAACATCTATGTTGTTTGTTTCTGACTATAATGTAACCAAAACATATGCTGCAACTTTTTTGGGTGTTTCGTTCTCAGATTCGCCTTCAAAACTTCTTTAAAAAAAGTTTTTACCGTTTTACAAAACAAAACATGAAATGGTACTAGTATTTACCACAAAAAAATGAATTAAAACTAAGTAATTCTCGGTAATTCCCCTAAATTTTACCATTTAATTAACACCTGTTTTCCGTTTTTATACGATCGTGACTAGTTACTCTTTATACTACTCTTCTTCTTCACTGTTCACACTACTGGGAGGTTCACACAAGCGTGTGTTCACACCAGCGCGAGTCTACTGTAGATATATACTTTTCTTTGTGTAAACTTAAGAGTGATTGGAATGTAATAGGATTTTCTACTTTAAATAAATGAATTAAATTGAATTGACAACATGAGACCGGAAAGTATTCAGAAAGAACCTCTGCCTGTAAAGTGACACTTTGCAAAAAAATTGTACGGAAAGTGCTAGCTAGCTAGTTTTCCTGTCGGTTGAAAAATAAATAAATATGTTGACATTTTTTAAATTCTTTTTTCACGGAATGTGTCACGTCCTTTAAACACCGCCTTGAGTGTTATATTTCTTGGATGTTTTCCTGAGCTATTGTCGCGGGAAGTGTGACCAAATATTTACCTAAAGAATTTTTTGAAGAGCACCGACAGACAAATAAATGCATGCTTATCTGTTTGTACATCTTTTTGAGACATTTATTCTTTTTGTCAATGTTTGAGTTGGTTAATCGCCCCCTATATGATGACGTTTATGAGTCAAATAGATAATATTTGAGTTTTTAAAAGAATTTTATGAAATACAGATATAATTTATTCTTTGGTTTAAGGTCAACTTAGGGAAAGAGGGAAAAATGGCGCCCATTCTATTAACGAAATAGTTATTTACCTAACAAATGCGGAAAGTAATCCTTTACCGCACGCGACGGCAGTTGGCCAAACGATGCGCAGCCGAGTTCAGCGACATTCATAAGTGCAACATATTAAAACAGCCACATTCAAAAGAGCGAAAATTCCGTGTTTTTTATATAAACTTGTTAGCTTAGTATTATAGGTAGTACGTAGCTTCTCTTGTCTTCTAACCAGGTTAGGGTCAGGTTATTAAGCTAGGCAGGTCAAGGGCGGATCCAGAGTTCGGTTCGGTTTGGGGGGGGGGAGGGGGTTCACTTTAGGTGATATATTTTTTTAAGCAGCATTTTATTGATTTAGTCAGTGGTTGTAATTTCGATGATAATAACAATAGACACTTTCATGCGCTGCAAGCAAAAATTTTGAATTTATATCAGCAAAAACATTACTTTTTACTCATTTTTTGTATATTCAAAAAATTCTCCGCGGGGGGGGCAAGTGCAACTAATACTAGCGTTGCCGCGAGACGAGACAAGAGAAGGCCTTCTCTCGTCTCGTCTCGTTATGCGAGATCTGATGTATATCAGCTATAAAAAGTTTTTGAGACACCCTATGCAAAAGTGTTTTTTCAAGGTGAATCTTATTATTTATGCCATTTACTTTTTTCAAAAATATAGTGTCCATTCTGGGATATACTCTGTATACACATACATACAATAAATAAAGAAGTAAATAAAATACCTCATTGATGCCGATCAAATAAAAGCTGTGGAAAATGTTTGCATTGCTTAATTTATCTAAAACTGTACCTAAAATCTCAACTGTTCGTTGATAAAAGATTATTTTGTGCTTTGCCAATAATATAAATCCTTAAAATTAAAGCAATAAATCTATTATTTAAAATACTTGAGTCATAAAGTTCTCTATGAAATCTCCAGATTCTGGGAACCAAATATTTTCCTTCCGTAAATGTGTTTTTCTTAAAACTAAACAAAACGTTTTTTTAAAATAATTCCTTTTAATCTTATTTTTTTTTTAATTTTTCAGGGAAAAACATGTTTTTGCAAGAAATTTCTATGTTTTTTTAAATAAACGCACAATATAGAGCCTTATATAGACACCTTTAAACTTTTTTTAACTTGCAGATTTCTCATCTGAATTTTTCATATTTTTCTAAATAAAAAAAAACTAATTTCTGCACGAAAATTATTTGATTTTCAGAATCTTAGCTCTCTAAAGAATCGTCCAAAAATTTTTTTTAATCAACAGATTTCTAAATAACAAGAATTTACGCCAAAAGCTAGTAAAGGAAATTAACATTTCCCGCTTATGAATAATTTCCGAAATTTAATTACATTTTTGGATTTTCTCCATCTGATTTCAAGTAAACGAAAGGTAAGCCACAGTACATGTTGTCAAGGAAGGAATATGACAATTTTTGCATGCCTTTTATTTAAAAAAAACAGCACATAAATATCAGCTGAACTCTATAATAGGTCAATACGAACAGATGGTAAATCATAAAAATTTATAAAACCAACCTTTTCTGCTGGATTAAATGAGAAAAACCAGAATTTCTCATCCGAAAGAAAATATCTCTCTCATCTTGTCGAGAGGGGGCGAGACGAGAGGCGAGAATCTCTCGTCTCGGCGGCAACACTAACTAATACTACTAATCTTACAAGTGCGGTTTGAAACAAAATTGAAATGTGACTATTTTAATATATTGCAGTTTTAAGAGGCATATATACGAATTTAAGTCAAATAATAATTATCAATTATCCTCAATACCCCATTTTAAGTTGCCGGTGGCCAATAAACAGGCATAAACTTAAAAATTACGACCATTAAATTGAATTTAATTCAAATATAAATTTATTTGTGTCAAATCGCGAATTATTAAAATAATTTATGACGATTTATCATGGGTTTTAAAACGATGTTGGGACTGCGAAAATTCGCGATACTCACACACCGTGCTAAGCGAGATTAAAGTCGGACAAGTGTGAACAAAATTTATTAATCAAATAAATCTTATTAGTGGAACCAGAGGGTCATTTTTTTTATAAAAGTTCCATAAAGAAAAATTTAAAAGGGGGGCACTTTTTCCCTCATTTGGCAGCATTTATTAGGTACATTTGGTAATTTTTAAAGAAAATTTAGATGGCTAGGATATTTACTGGGACTGATTATATTATATTATATATATAGTGGGCGATTGTGACTAAAGCTTCAAATTGACATTTGATCTTTTTTAGTAAATGTTCGCATTTCATGACTCCTTTTCAGATATCACCAATTATTTCATCTTCATTCCATATGGTTACGCTTTGACACCGGTGTCTTCGAGCTACCCTGTTCCCCTCTTGAGGAACTGCTTACAAACCTGTTTTTGTGAGATCTTTTGACTATTTCCTTGCAATATCCCTATTATTTCATATATATGAGCATGAAGTAAGCGAAGCACCCATCGCAGAACGAATCGGGACTAGGTGAATAATTTGCCGTTAATTAGTCGTGAGTTAGTTGTGGAAAAATTAATTTTGTCGCTCTTATTTTTGCCCCTTTTTTTGGTTGCTTCGCTAACTTCATATTTTGGCACCCATCGCAAATCGAATCGCTACTAGGTGGATAATTTGCCGTTAATTAGTCGTGAATTAGTTGTGGAAAAATTAATTTTGTCGCTCTTATTTTTGACCGTTTTTGAGGGTGCTTCGCTAACTTCATATGAAGTTAGCGAAGCACCCTCGTAAAAATAGCTTTTATCAAAATCGAATATGGTGGATAATTTGCCGTTAATTAGTCGTGAATTAGTTGTGGAAAAATTAATTTTGTCGCTCTTATTTTTTACCCTTTTTTTGGGTGCTTCGCTAACTTCATATGAAGTTAGCGAAGCACCCTCGTAAAAATGGCTTTTATCAAAATCGAATATGGTGGATAATTTGCCGCTAATTAGTCGTGAATTAGTTGTAGAAAAATTAATTTTGTAGCTCTTTTTTTTGACCGTTTTTTGAGTGCTTCGCTTAATTCATATAAAGTTAGAGAGGCACCCAAAAATCACTCAAAACTAAACGCGACAAACTTAATTTTTCCACAACTAATTAACGACTAATTAGCGGCAAATTATCCACCATATTCGATTTCGATACGTCATGTCTAAAGCCATTTTTACGAAGGTGCTTCGCAAACTTTATATGAAGTTAGCGAAACACCCTCAAAAACGGTCAAAAATAAGAGCGACAAAGTTAATTTTTCCACAACTAATTCACGACTAATTAGCGGCAAATTATCCACCATATTCGATTTTGATAAAAGCCATTTTCACAAGGGTGCTTCGCTAACTTCATATGAAGTTAGCGAAGCATCCTCAAAAACGGTCAAAAATAAGAGCGACAAAATTAATTTTCCACAAGTAATTCACGACTAATTAACGGCAAATTATCCACCTAGTAGCGGTTCGATTTGCGATGGGTGCCAAAATATGAAGTTAGCGAAGCACCCAAAAAAAGGGTCAAAAATGAGAGCGACGAAATTAATTTTTCAACAACTAATTCACGACTAATTAGCGGCAAATTATCCACCATATTCGATTTTGAAAAAAGCCATTTTTACGAGGGTGCTTCGCTAACTACATATGAATTTAGCGAAGCACCCAAAAAAAAGGGTCAAACATAAGAGCGACAAAATTAATTTTTCCACAACTAATTCACGACTAATTAGCGGCAAATTATCCACCTAGTAGCGGTTCGATTTGCGATGGGTGCCAAAATATGAAGTTAGCGAAGCACCCAAAAAAAGGGTCAAAAATGAGAGCGACGAAATTAATTTTTCAACAACTAATTCACGACTAATTAGCGGCAAATTATCCACCATATTCGATTTTGAAAAAAGCCATTTTTACGAGGGTGCTTCGCTAACTTCATATGAAATTAGCGAAGCACCCTCAAAAACGGTCAAAAATAAGAGCGACAAAATTAATTTTTCCACAACTAATTCACGACTAATTAACGGCAAATTATCCACCTAGTCACGATTCGATCTGCGATGGGTGCTTCGCTAACTTCATGCTAATTTATTATATACATTAGGTTTGTAAGAATAATACACTGAGTTATATATGATTAACTTTAGCAGTAAAGTTATTCTTTACAAAAAGTTCTGTACCTACAGCCAAAATTTTTAGTGGTATTCAAGATGTCAAAATAGGTATTTAAACAAAAAGGTTTGAAAACGACTCTTTGCACACGATCGAGACAGTTTGGTAGACCGAGCCGAAGGCGAGGTCTACAAGTAGAGGGAGTGTGCAAAGAGGTTTTCAAACGAGTTTTTTACAATATTAGCTCACACTTTCAGCTCATACTACTACTATAAGTAGTGTGAGCTATGGTGATCCTAATTTTTTCAAGAAATTTTCCGATTTCAAAAAATTTTATATATCTTTGCGTTTCAGATGATTTTGAAACTTTTTTGTTTTGCGCTGTCTGTCTGTCTGTCTGTCTGTCTGTCTGTCTGTATGTCTGTCTGTCTGTCTGTCTGTATGTCTGTCTGTAACGACCAACCCGCATAACTCAAAAACCGCTTGTCCGATTTTAATGAAATTTGGTACCTAAGTACCAAACGCAAACCAAATAAAAGGGTGGGGGTAGATTCCAAAAATTAGAGTTTATGTGAAAATATGGCGAGTGTGATATCAAACGAAAGGTAATTAAGTCTGGAGTTAAAAAAAATGAATTTTAGTTTATTTTTAAAAAAAGGGTGGGGGTAGATGTCAAAAATTAGAGTTTAAGTGAAAATATGGCGTGTGTGATATCAAACGAAAGGTAATTGAGTCTGGAGATAAACAGAATACATTTTAGTTTTTTTTAAAAGGGTGGGGGGTAGATTAAAAAAAATTGAGTTTAAGTCAAAACATGGCTTGTGTGGTATCAAACGAAAGGTAATTGAGTCTGGAGTTGAATAAAATATATTTCAGTTTTTGATTATATTAGCTCACACTATAACTATAGTACCTAGTGTGAGCTTAGGTGCCCATAGATTGGCAGAGTATTTTTTATACTACTGCTAATAAAGAAAGAAAAATCAAATTTTAATTTAACTTGTTTTTATTACCGACATTTTTACAACAAAACTTTAAAAATTCAACAATTTTTTGACGTATCTAATCAACAAAACATACGAGCAGTGACGGTTGCTACGGAACTAAGCCAACTTATATTGATGGGTGACAACAACAAAAATCACAATGACGGGAGACCTATATGCAGAAATGACATAGGCATGCGCAAAAATGACATTCTTATCAATATCAAAAGTTTTTAATTATAAAAATTGATCAGAATTACAAACAACTTTTAAAACAAAACACTGAAAAAGGAATCATGCCACTGAAAATACATCGTGTATTTGCAGTGACTATATTTAACAAATATTTGATTGAAATGCTCGAGTATTTAAATCGAATAATTTATAATAATTAACTTATCGTTTAAGTATAGCATTTTGATTTAAATTTGTCTAAAATTAGCTGAACTTTAGCTAAGGGAACTGAAGCGTATATGTAATGGAGCTAAATATGTCTGTATTTTCTAGTAATTTTGTGTATTAGCAGTGGCGCACCCAGGAATATGTCTCGGGGGGGCGGGGTGGGGCGAGGCCTCTTGGGGGTGGCCGAAGCCTCATGATGTCGAATTTTAAGCTATTTTTTGTGTTTTTGCATAAAATATGTGGAAAATATGTAAAAAAATCTAAGGTTTGGGGGGCCCAATGGTATTAGTTCAATTTTAAAAATTCTTGAGACATAAGATTGCCATATCAGTGATATTTTTTTAAAATTTTTTATCAATTTCTGTTATTTTGAGAGCCTGTATTTTAATTAAAAAAAGGAATCATAGAAAGAATTATATTTACTATGAAAGGAATAACACACTTTTGGCAGATTTTCTTTTTTTACTATATCCCTTCTGCCCACTCCTCTAACATAACAAATCCTATATTTTGAAATCATGGGATGCTTTACAACCTTTTTACATTATTTTGGCCTGCTTAATCAATCATTAAAATATTGTGCCAGAATATAGTTTTGTTTAGACCTTCATACTCATTTGAGTTTTAACTTTTTTTAGGAATAGTTATATCATGACAAAAACATTTCATGTAAAAAAAAGCCAAGTACGCGAAAATGGCATTCCGTAAAAAGAATTGAGATAAAAGTAAAGACAAGTTCTCCAATACAAATTTCAAAACAAAAGGTTCTTACTCGTTTGGAAATGTTTTTTTAAACTTTGCTATTACAGTCAAACTTCTTTATGTTCGATTTAGCACTGTGCCTAAGAGTCATTTACAGCCGTAATAGCCAAGTTTAGAAAAACATTTCCAAACTAGGAAGAACATTTCATTTTGAAATTTGTATTGGAGAACTCGGCTTTACTTTTATCTCAATTCTTTTTACGGAATGCCATTTTCACGTACTTGGCTTTTCTTACATGAAATGTTTTTGTTATGATTTCACATCTTTTTTTAAGGAATTGGATAATATTTAATTTTTAAAGTAGTAAAATATGCGGAATATTGTTCATAGCTTTTGCAATGCCTTACTTAAAATTTTAAGTTTTTCAATTTTTTTCCATGGTTTTATCATAGTTCCTATCAGACTTCCAAACCTCAGCTCTCTAACGTTACACGTAACGGAAAGGGAAGAAATTACAATTTTCGTGTTTTTAAATTTTTTCCCATGGTTTTATCATAGTTTCTATCAGCCTTCCAAAGCTCAGCTCTCTAGCATTTCTGAAAGTGGGCAATGTTACTTTTAAATAAATTTACATTTATAGGAGAGGTAAGTAGAATAAAATGTTGGTGTTTTTAATTTTTAGCTCACACATATACTACACTATAGTAGTGTGAGCTATGGTGATCCTATTTTTTTTGAGAAAAAAAAAGTTGCTCCGATTTCAATTTTTTTTATATATCTTTGCGTTTCAGATGATTTTGAAACTTTTTTGTTGCGCCGTCTGTCTGTCTGTCTGTCTGTCTGTAACGACCAACGCGCATAACTCAAAAACCGCTTGGCCGATTCTAATGAAATTTGGTACCTGGGCTGGGTTTTGGGCCGAGATGGTCCCATTTAAAAATGAACAAAATCCACCGAACACAAACCAAATAAAAGGGTGGGGGTAGATTTCAAAAGAGTTTATGGGGAAATATGGCGTGTGTGATATCAAACGAAAGGTAATTGAGTCTGGAGTTAAACAAAATACATTTTAATTTATTTAAAAAAAAGGGTGGGGGTATATTTCAAGAATTGGAGTTTAAGTGAAAATATGGCGTGTGTGATATCAAACGAAAGGTAATTGAGTCTAGAGTTAAAAAAAATACATTTTAGTTTTAAAAAAAAGGGTGGGGGTAGATTTAAAAAATTAGAGCTTAGGTCAAAACATGGCTTGTGTGGTATTAAACGAAAGGTAATTGAGTCTGGAGTTCAATAAAATATACTTCAGTTTTTAGTTATATTAGCTTTCAAGTAGATACACTAAAACTATAGTACCCAGTGTGAGCTTATGTGCCCATAGATTGGCAGAGTATTTTCCTACAGTTTTATCATAGTGTCTGTTTGCCCGCAGTTAGAAAAACGATAACTGCAATGGACTGTAGATATTTTAATTAAATGAAGCGCGAACAAGCATAAATATATTGATATGAAATCACGAAATAATTAAGGTCCATAGGTTAATTGTTGGTACCACACAACGGAAATCAGAAACAAAGCACTCACCAGTTTGCAGCCAATTTCTCCACGTTCCAAGGGGCCCCTGTCTTGATCTAATGATGGCACCACGTAGCTGAAGGGCTGAAGTTTCTAGTTCTATGCTTCAGTACACCAAAATCGAGCACTTTTAAGTGTAGAAATTTGAAATAGTTTGGAGAAAGAAATTAACACGCCATTTTCTCGAGGCGGTAGAAAAGGGATCTCACTGATTGTTGGTGCGCATGTCCAATGCGCGAAAAAATGTACTCTGTCCGTCATCCAATTGTGTGGTTTTAAAATTTACAAACAACCATCGCGAAATTTAGCGGGAGCTAACATAACTGCCCTCCAAAACACACAATTTTAAAATATCAGCCGGACAGATATAGATATAAGAAAAATGATCGACCGATAAATATAAATGAATGAAAAACAGATAAGTAGCGTAAGTTTATTTAGAGATAACAAAAACCCGAAAAAGTCAAAACAAACAAACAAAATTAAAAAAATAATAATAAAGAATTACCTATTGTAATAATTGACTTTAATAGGTAGAAAAAATTAACGTTACTTTTAATTCGGCAAGAGGCACAGTTTTACAACTGGCCGCTTGTAAACACCGGTAGCCGTTTGTACCGTCGCTACACGCACTTGACCGTCTCCGCCGGGATGCAATTTGAGAACCCGACCGACTGGCCATTTCAAAGGTGATTGGATGTGATCACTCGTTATGATAACCAAATCATTTAATTTGATATTTGGGGACGAATCAGCCCACTTGTGTCGCTGTTGTAGCGTATGCAAATACTCTACAGAATACCGTTCCCAAAAATCATTATGTAGTTTTTGGATTAGTTGCCATCTCGAGAGCCGATTTAGGGGAACCTCGGACAAATCTGACTCCGGAATTTCTGAATTAAGGGGTTCAAGGGTCAAAAAATGCCCAGGGGTAAGAGGTTGAAGATCGTGTGGGTCTGAAGAGGCAGAAGATAAAGGGCGACTATTAAGTACAGCTTCTATGCGACAGGTAAGGGTGGACATTTCCATGATGGACAACTTCTGGTCGCCGACAACTCGAAAAAAGTGAGTTTTAAAACTTTTGACGCCAGCTTCTGCCAGATGCCAACGAATAGAAAGTCTGGTGGACGCACTTCTTGCGTAATCAAGTAATTGGTTACGAAACCCTATAAAATTACTGCCCTGATCTGACCAGCATTGCGTCACGCTTCCACGTCTGGAAATGAATCGATGGAATGCACCTACAAACCCTTCGGTGGACAGTTCCATGGTTAATTCCAAATGCACTTAATGTGTGGCCGTACAGACAAACACACAGACATACGATTTGAAAGCTTTACAACCACGGTAACGATGAGGAATCACAAAGAAAGGTCCACAAAAGTTGATAGCTACACTCGAAAAAGGTTTAAGTTGATTGATTCGATGAGCGGGAAGTGAACTCATTATGAGCGGTCTATAGGGTTTAGGGTTGATTCTAAAACATTGCAAACACTTGGATATGGTTCTTTGAATTGCCCGTCTGGCAGATAATATCCAAAATTGCTGTAGAAGCAGATTATGTAATGTTTTAAACCCAGGATGAAGGTATTGTCGATGAGTGGACTCGATAAGAAGAGTAGTTAAACGATGGTTACTCGAAAGTAAGACGGGTGTTTTGCAGAATAAGACAAAAGGTCAGATTTTTGTAATCTGCCACCGACTCTAATGATATTATTTTCATCAAGAAAAGGTAAAAGTTTTCGAAAAGGTTTCAGTATTGGTTTATCCTTAGATAACGCGGAAAAAAGCTCAGAAAAGCAAGAACCTTGAACGCGTTTGATAAGAAGGTGTAACGCACTTTGCATCTCACCGGTGGTAGGAAAAACAATATTTTCAAAAATAATTTTTTGGTCCGGTGGCTTAGTGGGTTTTTGATAGGAATGGTTTTGAAAAAGGTTAACTATTACAAATGATACGTTGAATTTTTGATATAGATGAATATTTGATAAGAAGCTGATCTAAGAAGTTAACGTCAATTATCGCATTGAAACAGACCTTTGGCTTTTCCTCCAGATTAATATCTCCGAAATCAATCGGCATTTTTGATTTATGAAAATCGGGCCATTCGTTTTCGGGAGACCACAAAAACGACGGTGCGTTCCACCACATGTCATGTGAAATGAGCTGTGAGGGGGTGGCCCCTCGTGACGCAATATCGGCTGCATTTAAAGCAGAAGGAATGTAGCGCCATGAGTTTGAGGGAATGATTTGTTGGATTCTACTGACTCGATTTCCAACAAAGGTTTGCCAGCGATTAGGAGGGGATGAAAGCCAGTGCAATACGACTTGCGAATCGCAGAAAGTAACGATATTTGTAAAAGTTATTTTTCCTTCATAGCTAAATAAGACGAAATCAATTAATTCGCCTAAAAGAAATGCGCCTAGGAGTTCTAGCCTAGCCAAAGTTTGTGACTTTATAGGCGCGACCCTTGATTTTGCAGATATGAGAGAAACAGATATATTGTTTTCCTCTTCTACACGAAAATATACGACGCCTGCGTAGCCTCGAATTGAAGCGTCACAGAAGCCGATGATTTGACAGGTATTGATTTTTGACAGCTTGATTTGTCGGGGTAATTGAAAATTGGAAAGAAGCGGGAATTCAGAACGAAGTTTGTTCCAAGAGTCGATGATAGAAGAATCTGATTCTTCGTCGCAGCCTATTTTCGATATCCACAACTGTTGCAAATTAAATTTTGCTGGTAGCAACAGGGGACAAAGAAAGCCTAAGGGATCGAAGATTGTTCCTATGATAGATAAAATAGAACGTTTAGTTGGGGGTTTGTCCTTCATTCGGCATTACTAAGAAAAAATGTCGTTTTTTGGATGCCATTGAAGGCCTAAAACTTTGATATAATGTGGTTCATCCTTGTCAAAAGAGACAGGCATTTGACGATCGGATTCTGGCAATGTTGCCAATAACTCAGGACAATTGCTTGCCCATTTTTTAAGTTCAAATCCTCCCGACTTTAACGAATCATTAAGTTCCCTCTGTAGGGAAACGGCTTTAGAAAGCGAAGGGCTAGTTCCCAAGATATCGTCGATGTAAACTGACGTTTTTAGAACAGTACTAGCCATAGGAAAACGTTCCTTTTCTCTCTCTGCCAGCTCATTTAATGTACGCATGGCTAGAAAAGGTGAGCATGTCATGCCAAAAGTGACAGTAGAAAATTCCCACACTGAAAGTGGGTCCTGTGGGGAAAACCTCCAAAATATCCTTTGATAAGGACGGTGATAAGGATTGATAAGGACTTGGCGGAACATCTGTTTGATATCAGCAATGTAGGTAATAGGATTAAGATGAAACGTAAGGAGTAAAGAAGCAATATCCTTTTGAAGTTTCGGTCCAGATAACAACGTATCATTGAGACTAATATTCTTTGGGGTGACTGCCGAACAATCCCAGACTACCCTTAATTTTGTACTTAAGCTTTCCGGCTTTAGTACGCAATGATGTGCTAAAAAACATGATACGTCGACTTTTGGTTGACTAGGTAAAACTAGACTCATGTGATTAGAATCGATATAGTCTTGCATGAAACTTGAATAGGCAGTGTACAGATCAGGATTTTTGAGTAATCTATTTTCTAGAAGTAAAAATCTACGATAAGCTTGCGGATAAGTATTTCCTAGGTCAGGGTTTATTTTATCTTTAAACGGAAGATCTACCATGAATCTACCGCTCGGTTGTCGTACGACACTCGCAGTAAAAATTGATTCCGCTTGGTTTTCTTCCTATAAGATTTGTTTTTTAGGCAAATGTTCGATTTCCCAAAACCTAGGGATAATGACCTCTAACGGAGGTGAATGACTCGTTAAAAAACAACTGGTTCGTTCCGTAAGACTACCTACTTCCTCCACTTTTCCCATGACGACCCAGCCAAAGATGGTTTCAAGGGCTGAAGGTTGCCCTATTTGTCCAAGAACCCTGCCCTCCTTGAATATCTGTGCGAATAGCTCGCAACCAATAACTAGGTCCACAGGTCTAGATTTGAAATAAGATGGGTCGGCAAGTTTAAGGTTTTTCAAGTGTTTCCACTGGTTATCGTTCAAAGTGAATGTAGGCATATTGGAACATAATTGTGGAACGACAATTGCTTCGAAATTAAGTAAAGGAGTGACCTGTCTTTGTGGCTTAATGTGACATTGAACGAGCCCTTTGGAAGTAAAAGAAGACATTTGATTTAATCCGAATATTTCAGTGGTGTAACTTCGCCTAGGAAGATTAAGATGCTGAATACACTTTTCACTGATGAATCCTGTCTGTGATCCAGAATCAAGCAGTGCCCTTACAGGTTGAAAATTTCCGCAACCGTCCATAACATCTATTATGGCGGTGCATAAAAGAAAGGTACCTGAAGGTCCTGAGGTATTTAATGACACATGAAGATTATTGACAGGTGGTGTGTGAATGACAGGACTAGTATCTTGGCTTCCAGACTCTTTATTAGTTTCTAAGATATGAGTTAAAGTGTGGTGCCTTTTACTATTGCAAATCCTGCATGAATATTTTGATTTGCACTTGTCTACCCCATGCGAGGGATGAAAACACGCTAGACATAATTTTTTCTGCTTGACGAAAGATAGGCGCTCGATAGGCGAGAGGTCAAGAAATGTTTGACATTTCGAAAGCACGTGACCTGGATTACACCGGAGATATTTTATTCCCGTACTTGAATTAGTTGAGGTGCCAGCCAGTCCTATAAAAGGCGAATTGGATGTTTTATAGGTAGGCTTTTGCCCAAACTGATTTTGCATAGAATTTGATTTTTGATAGGTAGGCACCTTTTTGGGTGCTGTTGATTGAGGAAGTGATTCCAAAACTTTACATCTTTTTTCTAGAAATTGAAAAAGTGACTGAAAAGTGGGAATTTCGGTATTAGTATTGGCGTGACTCATTTCGAAATTTGAACGCGTCGGAATATCCATCTAACAAAATGAAAAAAATAATAAAGTCCCAACTGTCAACGTCAAAGCTAAGTGATTTTAAAATTTCTAGGGATTCTGAAAAGGTGTCAATTAAATTACGCAATTCTTTAGCTGACTCGTTTTTTAAGGTAGAGTTCATAATTGTGCTTAAAGCATCATTTGCGAGGTCTCGCTTGTTTTGATATCTATTGACTAATTTGTCGTAAGCAATTTTATAATTTTGATCAGATAAGCTAATCCCTGATATCAATTTTAAAGGCTCATCCTCGAGATATGAAAATAAATATTGAAGTTTTCGCACGTTACTTAGACTTTGATTTTAATCTATAATGTTATTAAAAAGATCGAAAAAGCTTGGCCATAATTTTTTTATCACCTCGAAATATGGGAATACCTAACTCCTGAGTTTTGGAGTTTCGTTTTGTCGAACATATGATCCCGAAAAGGATGGGGCCTCAACCGGAAATATTTCAGCGTAAACCCCTTTACACGCATAAAAATATTTACGAGCTTCTGAAAGGATCGCATCCTGCGTTTTAAACTCCTCGTCATCCGAGTCGTCTATCAACATAATGACATCATTATGTGCCAACATGCTTTTATCGAAAGTTTCATCCAAGTCGGAATACCTCACTTGAAACTCGTTTCTCGCTTTTGCGTCCGTTGCCGCGGTCTGTGAAAACACATAACACTCGGTGATCGCAGATAAAAAGCCCTTGCGTTTTTGCACGGCTTTTTTGATAGACATGATTTTACCTTTGAAATGACGAAATTGTCGGTAAATATACAATTAACGCTAAATTAATGCTTCTGAAATAGAAAAATGACGAATTGTTGAAAATATGCACTAATTTATCGCAATTGATGAAAATTGTTTTAAATATCGAAATGATATGGAACACATAATCACAGAAATGTCGGTAAATATACAATTAACGCTAAATTAATGCTTCTGAAATAGAAAAATGACGAATTGTCGAAAATATGCACTAATTTATCGCAATTGATGAAAAAAACAAAGCCTCGGAGCAATAGATGGAAATTGTCAAAGACGAAAAAAGCAAAGACAAAGGACTATGAATATAGCTACATGGAACGTACAGGGAGTGAATCAAAAATTGGACCTTATTGCAACCGAAGTGCAGAATTGTAAGATCGATATCATTGCACTTACAGAGACAAAAAAGAAAGGAACAGGTACGAATAGTGTCGGCAATTTCTTCCATAAATTCACTGGAGTCCCAAAAGAAAGAAGAGCAGCCAGAGGGGTATCCTTATTAATAAAGAAAAACCTAAAAAATAAGATTACCGACTACGATTGCATTAGTGAAAACATACTTCGAGTGATCATGAAGATGCTTGGTCATAATATAAGCATAATAGCAGTCTACGCACCATCAGATGACGAAAAACTAGCTACAAAACAACTGTTCTTTGACCAACTTGATGAGACTATCACCAAATTCGGTAATACCAGAGAAATAATTATGCTTGGCGATTTTAATAGCCGAACTGGTAGACAAACCCAGAGCAAAGTGATAGGACCATTTGGAGAGGAAGTAACAAATGATAATGGCTTAAGACTGATGCAATTGTGTGAAACCCACAACCTAAAAATAAATAATGGTTTTTTTAAACATAAGGATATTCATCGATATACCTGGATTCAGCCAACAAGAAATCTTAAATCAACCATTATGCTATAGGTGGACAAGACTCGCAATTAAAGTGGTATGATGTGCGAGCACTTCGTGGTGTTACCTGTGGATCTGACCACCATCTGGTAAAAGCAAAAATATTATTCCCTTTAAGAAAAACAAATAAGGACGAAAGTATTAGAGAAAATGAAAACCTAGAGTGCATCGAAGACAACCAAAAATACAACTTTAGAAGTCTAGAAATCGAAAGTACTCAAAGATTGTATCAGAACCGATTAGATCAAAAATTAATAAACACAAATCACTCATTTGAAGAGATATATACAAACATAATAAAATGCTTGAAGGAAGCAAGCAACGAAGCTGTTGGATACCAAGATAATAATAGGAAGATGTGGTGGACGAAGAAAATACAGGAAATGGTCAAAGAGAAAAAACGCACATACTTGAAATGGCTCAGTACTAAAGAACAAAGAGACCTAGAAATCTACAGGGAAACCAGAAGACAGCTAAGAAATTTGATACGCACAGAAAAAAATGAACTGTTCGAGCGCAAATGCCACGATATCAATACACACGTAGGAGGTAGGCAGAGTTCTGAAGTATGGAAATTCATTTCTACAGTAAAAAACTCAACAAAAGAAAAAGTAAACATCCAGATCATCAAACCAGAACAATGGACAGAACACTACAAGGGACTGCTGCAGGAAACGAGACCCGAATATGTGGCAGCCTCTCCGAGGAGAGACATAGAAGTACACGGAGAGGAAGTAATCATCGAAAAAGAAATGATAAAAAATAGTATTAAAAAGCTTAAATCCGGAAAAGCTAGCGGACCTGGAGGAATATATGCTGAAATGCTCAAATATCGATCAGAGAAACTAATCGAAAATCTCACATATATTATCAATCAATGCATAAACGGACATCCAGTACCTGATGATTGGAAAATTGCATTCATATCCTCAATACACAAGAAAGGAAACAAGCTGGATTGCAACAATTACAGAGGAATTTCAGTAACCAGTACTCTCAGTAGATTGTACGGTAGGATTCTTACAGATCTAATAGAGAAGGATTTTCATGAACAAGAAGAAGAAGAACAAAGTGGGTTTCGTGCAGGCAGATCTTGTAGTGATAATGTGTTTTGTCTTAAACAAGTAATTGAGAAAAGGACCGCCAGAAATATAGAGACTCATGTTACCTTTGTGGACCTACAAAAAGCATATGATACCGTTCCAGTAGAAAAACTATGGACAGTGCTAGAGCAGACTAATATCAATCATACATACATAAAAGCGATAAAAGAACTATACAAAGGGTCAAAATCTAAAATTAAAATTGGAAATCGACTTTCAAAAGAATTCCTGGTAACAAAAGGCTTAAAACAGGGATGTTGTATTTCTCCAACTCTTTTTAAAATATATATCGCAGTAGCTCTAAAAAACTGGAAACGGAAAGTGCACGGCATGGGAATACAACTTAACGACCGATTTACCATATACACACTACAGTTTGCTGACGACCAAGTAATTGTAGCTAATGATAAAGAGGATATGGTGTATGTTCGTGCAACTTTAATTTTAAATTCAAATTTTGCGCCAAATTCCCGTATTCGGAAAACCCACACAATTTCAATTTGATTGGCACAAGCAAAACGCCAGCGCCATCTACGAAAAATGAATCTGCGTATTCTATCGAGATCACCACGCAGCATGGTGATAAATTCTATTAACCAAAAAATCCAATAACATTCTTAGAAAATCAAACTAAACCATTACACAAACAAGTGATTCTAGTGTGGATCGACTGCAACGACTGGGCCAGCGAGAGGAGCTCCTCTGGACGACGGAAACAGCTGAAAAGGTGAGTGCCAATCCTCTATATTGTCTTTGTGTGGCTCGGAAAAATGAATATTTTTACATCGTCCTTTTAAGGATTTTTGCACCCAGATTATATAAATCGGCCAGCGCTTACAGTCCAGCTGCTCTACCAACCTCAAAATAGCAACATTTTCTGGTCCCACGACCCAGATAGTTTTTTAAAATTTGTTTGCTAGGAATATTAGATTTTTTCGCCTCGCCATTTTGGTTGCCGTGTCCAGTTTAAATCGGAGGTTCCGTCCCCCCTTGCGTGGCTTAACGGTGGCTCCACCCACATTTCATTGCAGCCGAAATTGGCACTTGGTACGTCGTTTGTTTTGATTCAAAAATCGAAATTTGTTTAAATAATAGTTATTTGTTTAAATAATATGTTATAGTTATTCAAACCAACAAAAGTGCTTGTGAGTTAAATGCTTTATTCTTGTTTAACAGGTAAACAAACACATCTAGTAGAATTAGTATTTACCTGTAAATAATAAGAGAAGCGGTAGTAGGTACAAGTTGTTCTGTGTGCATTTATTTTGGGAGAAAGATCGCGACCTAGGATAACAGCTGTTGATAAGTTTTTGCATTTATTCGAGAAATCGATAATAAAATATATGCTTGTTAGACTCTTTTGGACTGATTAAAGTCAATAGGGGTCAAGTGTTAGTTTTATTCCTTAAATATTTTTTATTTTTTTTAATTAACAATATGTCGTTAAAAAAGCTTGAGAATCAACGCAAAGTTTCAATATCTCGTATTACGGAAACGTATAACTTGGGAACAAAAGCTAAATCAGATAGTTCTTCCTTGCCAATTTTTAAGGCGTTTTACGAATCGTTAGATGATCACTATGAACAATTTAAAAACATTCATAATGACATCATAGGTCTCTTGAAAGACGACGACGATGATGAATTCGAAGTACAGGACAAAATTAGGAAAGATACGGATCTATTCTACCACCAAGCTAAAGTTCTTTTTTCGAGTTTATGTTCCGATTCAGTTCATTCAAATTTTACCCCCGCAACTTCACACTATTCACGTAGCGATGATCTGGGCCCTTTAAAGGTACCTTGCTTTAATGGAAACGTAAAAAAGTGGCCAAACTTTTACGACGTTTATTCTTGTTTGGTTCACGAAAACTCAAATTATTCCGATATAAGGAAATTTCAACATTTGCTAACCTTCCTTGAGGGCGAACCACTTAATATTTTAAGTTCTATAAAATTAACGGCAAGTAATTACGCAATCGCCTGGAAGGCATTAACAGATCGCTATCAAAATAAAAGACTTTTAGCCAGTACCTACTGGAACTCAATCTACTATGCAAATTCTTTAAAGGGAAACCAGTCAGCAAAGGATCTTAGAGTCTTGGTAGATACCTTTTCCGAGAATATTGCGGCGCTCGAAAATCTTGAATTTCCAGTAACGTCGTGGTGTTTTTGTTTATTTTCAATTTTATTATCAAAAATCGATCAAACCACAAGAACCGCTTTCGAATTAAGGTATAGTACTACCGAGATTCCAACATATCAAAATCTAATTCAGTTTCTTATTAACCAATGCCGTGCTCTTGAAACAGTACAGCTATCTCCCCAAAATACGCAAATGCAACCTTCGACTTCAAAACAGCAAAAACCAAATTATTCGAATTCTAGTAACCAAAAATATAATTCTTATTCAAATAATCAGTACAAATCAAGCCCTCCATCAAATTTTTTAGCGCATACGCACTCACAAGTAGCAAATAAACAATCCAATATTCAATTTCGACAAAACCAACAACCCTATAAGTGCAAATTATGCAATAATTCTTTTCATCCACTCTCGCAGTGTGGTGTTTTTATTTCCAAATCTCCTTCAGATCGTTTTACTTATGTAAAACAACAATCGTTATGCATCAACTGTTTACGTTCAAATCATCAAGTAATTGACTGCAGTAGTACCTACAACTGCAGGGTATGTCGACATAGGCACCATAGTCTTATTCATCTATCGCAAATGACAGATTCAATCCGTCAGAATTCAAGTCAATCCTTTGTTAATTCAAGCCAAAATTCAAATCAAAATTCGAACTTAAATCAAAGTTTTAATTCAAATCAAGTGGCCGTGCCTAGCACAGGCACAAACTTATCGTATCAGAATTCAAATTCAAGTCTTAGCCAACAGAACCCTAGTTTTGTTCAACCCAGTTCAAATTCAATTCAAATCAATTCGAATCCAAATACATCTACAAATCAATACTCTTCGTTATCCACTTTGACGCCCCGGACGACAGTGCTTCTAGCGACTATAAAATTAGAGGTACTGGATAGTCGGGGTAACTACCAACCTGTCCGAGCACTTCTGGACAGCGGTAGCCAAGCTAACCTGATAAGCGAAGCTTGTCTTAACAGGTTAGGCTTGCCAAGAAACAAAATTTCGATCCCTGTTCTGGGACTAAATCAATCTTCATCGGCCACTAACGGCATTTCTACTTGCACTATTCGAGCCCTAGGCCAACAAGAGCCTACCTTTTATATTCAAGTCTTCGTTTTACCGAAACTCTGTTCGAATATGCCCTCAGTACAGGTAGATTCATCCAATTGGAGTCATATTTCAAATCTAAAGCTTGCAGATAATCAATTTTACAACCCTGGTCCAATTGACTTACTCTTAGGCGCACAACTTTACACAGAAATCGTCCAATCAGGACGAATTCCAGGACCTCACGGCCTACCCTCCGCTTTTGAGACAGTTTTTGGGTGGGTCTTGATGGGCCAAACTCAAAACATAAATATTTCACCTCAAGTCAGTTCTTACTTTACTTCCTGTGAGCAGTCTCTCGACTTTAATATTCGCAGATTTTGGGAACTAGAATCCATTAAGTCAAAAACGTTTCTCTCACCCGAAGAAAAAAGATGTGAAGAGATTTTCCAAAAAACTACCACTAGAGATATTTCGGGCCGATTTACTGTAAATTTGCCTTTTCGTCACATTGACCCTCCTGACCTAGGAGACACATATTCAGTGGCCTATCGTCAATTTTTGTCTCTGGAATCTCGCTTAATAAAAAATTCAAATTTCTATAGTATGTACTCGGATTTTATGAGAGAATATCTCAAAAACGGGCACATGTCTTTAATTCCAAGATCCGAACCTAGACCTCAGTTATGTTCTTATTTACCACATCACGGAGTCCTTCGTCTTGACAAATCAACGACTAAACTCCGGGTGGTTTTTAACCCCTCGATTAAGGGTTCGAAAGGCCTAAGCATGAATGAAACTCTTTTAATAGGACCAAAATTACAAGCCGATATTTCCGAAATTCTATTAAAATTCAGATTTTATTCTATCGTATTTTTGACTGATATAAAACAGCACTTTTTACAAATTCAAATTAATCCAATTCATCGGGACTACCAAAGGCTACTTTGGCGATTTGATCCCAATGAACCCCTGCAGGAATACAGGCTTAATACAGTGACGTTTGGTGTTAGTTCAAGTCCCTATTTAGCTATTAGAACTCTTAGAGAACTAGCCATCCTGGAGGCTAAGAATTATCCTGAAGCATCCCAGGTCCTTTTGAATAACATTTTCATGGACGATATTTGCTGTGGAGCTAACTCTCTAGAAGGTGCTTTATCGCTTCAAAAGAATCTAATAGCGTTGCTTAAATTGGGAAAATTTGAATTAAGAAAATGGGCATCAAATAATCCGAAACTTCTTTCACATTTGTCGCCCGCTGATTGTCAGATCCCTGTTACCTTTGAAGACGATTCTTCAACATCGATTAAGGTGTTGGGCCTTCAGTGGCACCCTTCTACAGATACTTTTACCTATTCTTGTACCCCTTGTGAAAAACCTTGCACCAAAAGGAATATTTTATCAGCTATCGCTAAAATTTGGGATCCTATAGGTTTCTTATCGCCTGTTTCATTTTTAGCCAAAGTGATTATGCAAAAACTTTGGTTATGCAAAACTGATTGGGATGAAATACCCCCCGATCCAATCAAAACTCTTTGGAATCAATTCAATAATCAATTAACCACTCTTTCGAATCTTTGTATACCTAGACATATTTTTTCGAATAATATTCAACGATGTCAATTGCGATGCATCCGAGCTAGGATACGCTTCTTGCGTATACGTTCGCGTCGAATTACCAAATAAAATTATCAAAACTGCTCTAGTCATGGGCAAGTCAAGGGTTGCTCCCTTACACACTATTTCAATCCCACGTTTGGAACTACTTGGAGCTACTCTATTAGCTGATTTACTCGAACTAGTTATTCGCACCTATTCATCATTACTCGTAATCGATGAAATTCTTGCGTTCTCGGACTCACAGGTCACACAAGTGGAAGACCTTTGTGGCAAACCGCGTAAGTCGTATTCAAGAAACAATCCCCGAAGTCCCATGGTATCACATTACTTCACTCGAGAACCCTGCCGACTGCGCTAGCAGAGGGTTGTCGCCCAATAACTTAATAAATCACCCTCTTTGGTTTCACGGCCCTCCATGGATTACCTTGCCCACTACGGAGTGGCAAATTCAAAGGTTTATAAATGAACGTTCTTTGGGAGTTCCAGACGAGGGTCTCAAAGAAGAAAAACCGGAAAATTCAGTGGTGCTGACGGCAGAAATTCAAAATCAAAACTTTTTTGATAGATTAATCGATAAAATATCCAATTTAAATACCATTCAAAAAATCATTTGTCATTTTCTAAGACTTATTCACAATCGAAAAACCTCAGTTGACCCTTTATCCGGCGTTTTTTCCGCTTTTGAACTACACAAGGCTCTACTTGTTTTAGTTAAAAGGGTCCAAGGAGAGTGTTTTTCGGATATCATTCAAAAAATTCAAAATACTCAGCTATTACCTAAGCCGTTTCGCAAACTCGCGCCCTTTTTGGACGAATTGGGTTTCCTTAGAGTGGGCGGACGCTTACGGCATTCTCAACTCTCCTTTGAGGCAAAACATCCCTTATTATTGCCGAAATCTCATAGATTAACCCAATTGATCATTATTCAAACTCATAACGAAAATTTACATCCCGGAATAAACACAGTCCAATACTTAATTCGTCAAAAGTTTTGGATTATGTCATCACGTCGAGCTATTCAGAGGGTTTTATTGCAATGTATTCCCTGCTTTCGCTTAAAACCAAAACCGTATACTCCGTACATGTCGGATTTACCTTCTTTTAGAACGTCACAATTAAAATGTTTTTCACACGTTTGCTTAGACTATGCAGGCCCAATCAAAACCTTTGTAGGTCAGAGACGTCGTGGAGCACAAGTTGGTAAATCATATATCGCAGTCTTTGTCGATACTTCTGTCAAAGCAATCCATATCGAGCTTGTTTCGGATTTAACCACAGAGGCGTGCATCGCTGCTTTACGACGCTTTGTCGCTAGACGTGGCACTTGTGTCCAAATCACAAGTGATAGAGGCTCAAACTTTGTTGGGGCTATTAAGGAGCTCCATAATCTTTCGAAATTAGCTTCTGAGAGCTTAAAAATCAAATGGTGTCTTAATAGTCCGGGAGCCCCCCACCTAAATGGTCTAGCAGAAGCAGGAGTCAAATCCATAAAAACACATTTGTATCGGGTCATCGGTGACCAGATACTAACCTTCGAAGAGCTCTATACTCTCCTCGCCCAAATAGAGGCATTACTCAATTCTCGACCCCTTTGTGAGCAAAGCTCTGACCCAAACGATCTTACGTCTTTGACTCCGGGTCATTTCCTCACAATGGAACCCCTTAATTCGTGTCCTGATCCTGACCTTTCCACCCTTAAAGTTAATACCCTTAAGCGTTGGCAACTTATCCAACGAATTCATGCCGATTTCTGGAAGCGTTGGAAACTCGAGTACTTAAATACTTTACAACAGCGTTCTAAGTGGTCGGACCCTTCGGTTGAAATCAAGCTAGATACGCTTGTATTAATTAAGGATGAAACTAGGCCGCCATTACACTGGTTGCTGGGTAGAATAGTATCTGTACATCCTGGTCGGGATAATCACATTCGAGTTGCTACTGTTAAAACACAACACGGACTTTTCACTCGTCCCGTGGTCAAGTTGTGCCCACTACCTTTAGATGCGCACTAAACTCCCAAGCAAATTCTTTTGTTTCGTGTGTCGTTATCTAGAATGTATATGTATTTTTTTTTCATTTTTTTTTCTTTTGATCTATAAACCTAAAACGGATTTTAATAACCTACCCTTTAAGGTTTGAATTAACTTATATTTTTTTTTTATAGCCATTTGTTTATTCAATTAATCTCAATGTAAAACTTCGTTTTAAGTGGGCGGAAAATGTTCGTGCAACTTTAATTTTAAATTCAAATTTTGCGCCAAATTCCCGTATTCGGAAAACCCACACAATTTCAATTTGATTGGCACAAGCAAAACGCCAGCGCCATCTACGAAAAATGAATCTGCGCAAAAAGGCGTAACCAAAAAACATTCGTCTGTCGTATTCTATCGAGACCACCACGCAGCATGGTGATAAATTCTATTAACCAAAAAATCCAATAACATTCTTAGAAAATCAAACTAAACCATTACACAAACAAGTGATTCTAGTGTGGATCGACTGCAACGACTGGGCCAGCGAGAGGAGCTCCTCTGGACGACGGAAACAGCTGAAAAGGTGAGTGCCAATCCTCTATATTGTCTTTGTGTGGCTCGGAAAAATTAATATTTTTACATCGTCCTTTTAAGGATTTTTGCACCCAGATTTTATAAAACGGCCAGCGCTTACAGTCCCGCTGCTCTACCAACCTCAAAATAGCAACAGAGTAAATGATGAGAAAGTTAATGGAAGAATACCAAAAGTGGGGATTAACAGTGAACGTGGACAAGACACAGTACTTATGTATTGGAAACGAATCCAGTGAGTTAGAACTAGACAATGGACAAGTAATATCTCCATGCAATGAGTATGTATACTTGGGTGTCACATTTGATAAGACAGGAACAGACTGTAAAGAACTGGAAAAAAGAATAGTAAAAGCAAAAAAGGTGATTGGATGTCTTAACAGTATTTTATGGAGCAGAGAGATAAAAAAGAATGTAAAATTTAACATATATGAAACAATGGTGAAAAGCACGCTGTTGTATGGAATAGAGACTTGTCGCGTAACAGAAAAATACAAAACAAAAATGGAAAGTGTCGAAATGGATGCAATAAGAAGACCAATGAGAATATCTAGAACAGATCACATAAGAAATGAGATCATAAAAGAAAGAATGGAAATCGAAGGAAGCATAACGGATGACATCACTAAAAGACAACTGATATGGTACGGCCATGTACAACGGATGAACGACGAAAGATTACCAAAGCAGGTCCTGGAATGGCAACCAATAGGGCGCAGAAAAAGAGGGCGTCCTAAACTAGAATGGCAACAGTCAATCCAACGATCAATGAGTCAAAAAAATCTGACAGAAGATGATTGTCAGGATCGAAGGAGGTGGAGAATAGGCGTCGGACAACGTAGAAAAACGTTCTAAACCGACTAAATAAAAAAAATGAAAATTGTTTTAAATATCGAAATGATATGGAACACACCTAATCATAAAAATCGTGCTTGTTTGTTTTGATTGCTTCTCGATTTGTTTACTGAATGACCACGCGGTAGAACCTGCGTTACCATAGCAGCGGACCGAAAACAGGTGAATTGCGCCGGACAACCGAAGGTCGAGCGAAATTCTCTCTCGGTTCAATACGATTGGCAAAATTCAAGGCCATATGATCTCGGCGTGAAAATGGCCGACTTATTAATACCGTCGTATGGAGTAAATTTAAATAATTCGGGTCGAAGGATGACTTATGTTTGCCCGCAGTT
This sequence comes from Aspidapion aeneum, assembly GCA_963576565.1. Classification (NCBI taxonomy): domain Eukaryota; kingdom Metazoa; phylum Arthropoda; class Insecta; order Coleoptera; family Brentidae; genus Aspidapion; species Aspidapion aeneum. Next base: position 45,654,935 of record OY755044.1, read on the forward strand.
AGAAAAACGATAACTGCAATGGACTGTAGATATTTATATAATAAATATATTGATATGAAATCACGAAATAATTTAGGTCCATAGGTTAATTGTTGGTACCACACAACGGAAATCAGAAACAATGCACTCACCAGTTTGCAGCCCATTTCTCCACGTTCCCTGTCTTGATCTAATGATGGCACCACGTAGCTGAAGGGCTGAAGTTTCTGGTTCTATGCTTCAGTACACCAAAATCGAGCACTTTTAAGTGTAGAAATTTGAAATAGTTGGAGAAAGAAATTAACACGCCATTTTCTCGAGGCGGTAGAAAAAGGATCTCACTGATTGTTGGTGCGCATGTCCAATGCACGAAAAAATGTACTCTGTCCGTCATCCAATTGTGTGGTTTTAAAATTTACAAACAACCGCGAAATTTAGCGGGAGCTAACAGTGTCTTTCAGTCTTAAACAGCTCAGCTCTCTAGCGTTTCTGGAAGTGGGCAGTGTTACTTTTACATAACTTTACATTTATAGGGGAGGACAGGAAATTAGAATTTTGGGGTGTTTTAATTTTTTTCCATAGCTTTTTTATAGTTACTAGCGGCCTTTCAAAACTCAGCTCTCTAGCGTGTCTGGAAGTGGGCAATGTTACTTTTACATAACTTTACATTTATAGGGGAGGGAAGTAAATTAGAATTTTGGGGTGTTTTCATTTTGAACTATAGTTTTTATAGTTCCTATCAGTCTGCCAAAGCTCAGCTTTTACATAACTTTACATGTATAGGGGAGGGGAGTAAATTAGAATTTTGCGGTTTTTTTTCCAGGGGTTTGGTCATAATTTCTATCAATCTGCCAAATTTCAGCTTTGTAGCATGCCTGGAAGTACAGTAGAATTAATTTTGATGATCTAACATTTCGTAACTACTTTAGTACTTTATGGAAGTCCACGAAACTTAGAGGGGTTGTTAACTCTATGAAGATCTACGACTGTGCAAAGTTTGAGATTCGTAGCTCATTCCGAAGCAGAGTTTTAGATAGGTCAAATATGGGGTGAAATGTTTCAAGAAAATATGGTACGGCAGCGCGAACTTGGCGAGGCACTCAGATTTTTTGACAAACTTCCTATACAAGATTTTGGTGTTTGACTTTTTTAATATAGTTTATTGATAATGTGTGACACGTTTTGTGAAACATATTTTTCTCTCATCAAGGTTATTAAAAAATGTTTTTTAGATCATTTTCCAAAAAATGTTGCCTTGTTTTGTGCGCTACTGCCCTAATTTTTTTCGGTGTATGGTAACAAAAATAACAAACAAAGCAATTACTCTTTTATGAAGATAATGGAAAAAGCAGCGGTTTGCGTCTTGCAAATAATTGAGCAATTAATCTCAATGCCAGAAGGGGCCAAATGAGGCTACCAGCTCAACTACCGTGCCCTAAGACAAAATATTTTAAAGGCTTAAATACAACCAATAGGTATGTAGAATGAATTAAGGATTTGGAAACCGAACAGACACAGTTTCTATTTGGCCAGGCCTGTATTTGGCCAAAAACAGAAAAACTTACGGTTCGGTGCTGCAAAATATTAAAGGGCACAAATCCAAATTACAGACCTTCAAAGGCTAGATTATCTAGCCTAGATATACAGGTTGTTCAAAAATTAGACGTCAGTATTCTCACCACGTATTCTGCAGCCCAAAATAGAGATAAATTTCACATACACTGGGCTCCAAAACGTCTTAGTCTTTTAAAGGAAATGGAATAGGACAACTGGGCGCCGAGTCAACTGGGCGCCGGGCCAACTCAGCGTCGGGCCAACTCAGCGTCGGACTAAAAATTTTTTTTTCGATAAAATGTGCAGATGAAAAACAAAAAGATAAGATATATTATTTATACAAAAACATCTTTTTGTTTTTTTAAATCCATTAAGTCGAGTGTTGAAATTAAGTAGGTGTTTGGTAACCTGGTGACACTACAATTTACGTTTCTTAGTACAGCAATGGCGGATCCAAAATGGAGGATTTCTTTATTTTTAAACCGACTTGTCTCAAACTTGAAAGTTTGCAGTGCCTGATATCACTTAATACTGCCTCAAACTTGGAATATTACATTGCTTAAGGTCATTTAGCACAATTTTTTACTCAAAGTTAAAAAAATCAAAATTGCCGATCTAAAATGGCGGCCTTTCTTATTTATGAATCGATGTGTATCAAATAAAAAAATTGGCGGTGTTTCAAGTCGCTGATTATGATTTTGTCTTAAACATATAAAAAATTCAACATGGCGAATCCGAAATGACAGATTTTCTTATTTATTAATCTCAAGTAAGTCTCAAACTTAAAATATTACATTGCTTAAGGTCATTTAACACAATTTTTTAAAATGGCGCATTTTTTATATTTATGAACCGATGTGTATCAAGTATAGAAATTGGTGGTGTTTCAAGTCGCTGATTATGATTTTGGCTTAAACTTATAAAAAAAGCAAAATGGCGGACTTTATTATTTACCAACTTTATAATTATGAACCGATGTGTATCAAATATAGAAATTGTCGGTGCTTTTGACTAAAACTTATAAAAAATTTCAAATGGCGAATCCGAAATGAGGGACTTTACTAACCGATTTGTCTCAAACTTGAAATATATTGCCTAAGATCATTTACTTTTTACTCAAACCTAAAAAAATCAATATAGCCGTTTCAAAATCTAAATCTTAATGTTTTTCTTTAATATTTCGTATCTTGATTTCCAAAACAAAAACAATTGCACCTACCAGTGGCGTATATACAGGGCGTTTCAAAATTCAGTAACATTATTTTAATGTTCAATTCCTTAAGTGATTTCAAGACAAAATTTTCATATAAACATAGGTCCTCAAACGCTTTATTTTCGAGATACAGGGTGTTAAAGTTTAGTTTTTTGTATAGTTTTTTGTTTATAGCTCGTGCAGTTTTTGAGATATTTAGTTCAAATTTGGCACGTGTATTAAGCTATAGACAGTACACTATTAGACATGCCAAATAATAGTAAAAATCTACAGAGTGATACTTTTCAAGTGTCATGTCGAATTTTTCCCCGGATGTTTTTTCCTTGTAGGCCACTGGTAGGCAGAACTAGGTAGTTTAAGACAAAAAATAAAATCCTTGATTTATTTGCAAACTTTTTTGTATCCTGCAAAAGAAAGAGAAAGTCGCTGTTTCACCAAAGGCTGCTATTATAAAATAAAAAAATGCGCCAGTATGGCATCGCGAGTATATCAAAATAAACAAATTAATTAAAACCCTTTTGACATGCCTAATATTGTAGTACCCATAAGTCCCGAATTTGAGCTAAGTATCTTAAAAACTGTAAGAGCTATAAAAAAAAGTCATCCGTTCACAAAGTGTATCCAGAAAGATGGTGAAGACATTTATCTCTAAAGGCGGTCATGAAGCAAAAATTCCTCTGGAAGATCAAAGGACTGCTACTGCCGATTGGTACATCACCATGTGTTGCCGAAAGTCGTCGCTGAGCTTCGAAAAACGAACCCCGAACAACGAATCATCTTCCACCAAGACAATGCAAGTTCGCACAAAGCAACCCAACATTGTTGGACCAACGATTTCGATACATTTCTGAAAATCAAGAATGAACTGCGTTGTCAAAGATTTCAGTCACCAGAGGACGCAGTCGACGCCTTCAATAATTCAATTTTGACAGTACCATCAAACGAGTGGAATTACAGCTTTAATAACTGGTTTGAGCGCATGCAAAAGTGCATTAATTTTCGTGGAGAATACTTCGAGAAATAATAAAGTCTTTAAAAGTTACCTACTGTTTTCTTCCAGCTGTATATGCAAAACTTAAATGACATCCCTCGTAGTAACATTTTCAAGCACACTTTTCTCAAAAACGGTGCGTTCTACCGAAGTAAGGCAAAAATTTTGTTGATATATGTTTTTCTGTGTAGTTTTCCTACACATGTACAAGTAAGTAATTTTCTACATTATACGTTTGTCTTTGTGTTACATACAGACGCTACAAAAATCAAACTTCTATCGGTCTATCACAGACCCCTCGTAGCTTCTTATTTGTTCCAATCGCGCCAAATCGCAGGGGGGGCAACATAAATTGACTTTAAACCTGCCTCAATGCACGCATATCATGCCGTATGTAACGTAACATACGTGTATAAATGTATTGTATGTTTCGTATAAACTTTGTGTATGAGAGATTGTGAGATATGTAGGTATATCTGATTTTTGCCACGTTTGTATAAGTATTTTGGTATGTAAAATATCGGCTCCGATTCAAACAATCGATTTTTAAATTAGAGATGTGTAAAGGGACTTAGTTCGGAGTTGCCAAACTTCGGTCTTTTACATTTGACACTCAATATTTCACCCTTTCGGACGGAATCTTAGGCGCCACTCTAAGAAATAAGGGAGCTTAGAGCCTCCACCGGCCAGTACGACTAGCTTTTAGACAGTCGAGAAAACGGGTTCATGGAATGGTTGGAAAATTAATGTTTAGGCAATTTAACTAAAATGTACCACTTTTATTTGTCTAACCTTGCTACAAGAATCAAATTTTAATAACTTTCTTACTCTAAACAAATTAAACAGGATTCCCAAAGCACAGGCGGTTTCTTTGTCTTAATTTGACACAATTGAATACCTTTCAAAGTTCCAGCAAAGAACAATTCGATAATTCTTTCACGAAACGGTATATAACGGATTTACATGTCCGTTGGCTATTCTATAACTCAAATACCACTTTTATTACTCGGTTTGGTCCTAGTTAAAATGTAGATTCTTTAGTTCGGGAATATGCTTAAAATCAACCCTGTATAAGACGCGTGCCTACCTGTATGGCATCCAAGGTAGGGGTCCGGGAAAACAGGGTGATTTGGGGAATTACCAACTTTGAAACCAACCTTAAAGAACGCGTGCCTGCCTGTATGGCATCCAAGACAGGGGTCCGGGATTAGAGTGGTTTGAGTCTAAGAAACGGGTTAAAGATGAAATGTGCAGTTTTCCTTCGAATTATCTTGTACCCAGGAGGAAAGTGCACATTGTCTTAACCGGGCAAAATCAGGAAAAAGACGCGTGTCTACCTGTATGGCATCCAAGGTAGGGGTCCGGGAAATATACCAATTTGAAATCAACCCTGGAAGACGCGTGCCTACCTGTATGGCATCCAAGGTAGGGGTCCGGGAAATCAGGGTGATTTGGGAAATTATCAATTTTGCAACCAACTCTAAAGAACGCGTGCCTACCTGTATGGCATCCAAGATAGGGGTCCGGGATTAGAGTTGTTTTAGTTCAAGAAAACGGGTCTTAAGAATCTACAGATTACTTCTCCGTTTCATTGTAGGGAGCGGTGGTAAATTGCATCGTTTTCCAACCGGGACGTTAACTTTAAATCAACCCTACAAGGCGCGTGCCTACCTGTATGGCATCCAAGGTAGGGGTCCGGGAGTAGGGTGATTTGGGGATTTACCAACTTTGGGACCAGCCCTAAAGAACGCGTGCCTACCTGTATGGCATCCAAGGTAGGGGTCCTGGAGTTAGGGTGGTTCGGGATTAGCAAAACGGGTCAAACTGGAAACTACAATTTTCCTTTTACTCAAGCCTATTTACACCAGCTAGGAAATTGCATTTTCTCTGGACCGGAAAATAATTAAAAAATCAACAAGACGCGTGCCTACCTGTATGGCATCCAAGGTAGGGGTCCGGGAAATATACCAATTTGAAATCAACCCTGGAAGACGCGTGCCTACCTGTATGGCATCCAAGGTAGGGGTCCGGGAAATCAGGGTGATTTGGGGAAATCTACCAACTTTGGAATCAGCTCTAAAGAACGAGTGCCTGCCTGTATGGCCTCCAAGGCAGGGGTCCGGGATTAGAGAGATTCGAATTTAATAAAAGGGGTTAGAAAAACCGTCTGCAATTTACCCAGCAAAAGAAAAACATTTTTGCATTAAATATAAAGAACAGCGTAAAATAAATACTTAAAAATAGCCTACGCACTTACCTTTTGACAGTCTCGGTACCGGTGCACTAGAAATATCGCGAGTTTAGTTTTAGCACTTCTTGCTACGGCGGGCGATGACGGATAAAAAGGGGTCGAACACGATGTGTCGATTGCTTAAATAGCCTCTGTTCGGAAGTGCTCGTTTTTCAGAGGTGGGAGGCTAAGGAAAGCCGATCACTTCCGAAAGGCTCCGACTAACCCCCACGAAGTCAGAGGTGGGGATCAAAGAAAACCGATCATTTCCGAATGATCCCGACTAACTACGAATATCGCCCACGGCATCTGGAGTCAATAACTTATAATTTCTACTCACGGCCGATGGATTACGAGAGTTTTACACGACAAATTAGACCTGTCCATGCTTTAGGAGACTTGTAAAACAACTTAACCTAAATTACCCCGCCCTAACAAAGATAGAAATTAGTAACGTCGTTACAGATGTTTAAAAAAGCGACATAAAAGAAGCTACATTTCAAAACAGTGACATTTAAAAGGGTGACATAAAAAAAGAGCGATATTCAAAACATTCTCCTATCCTCGTATACCAAGCCTAACTAAGAAGTTTTAAAATACTCTGCCCATTTATTGGCACTTAAGCTCACACGTGTAGCATCACTGATCTAAACAAACTATAATTTATTTTTTATCTTCGTGCACAGTTACCTTTAATATAGTATGACACAAGTAATATTTTTAACAGAACTCTAATTTTTGAAATTTTTGTTCGGCTTATAGTTCGGGGCCTAAGTCGGAAATTTAGGGGCTAGTCTGCATTTTCGCGTACCGTGACGAAATTTGGCACAGCGGTCGCAGACACCTAGGAATGCCATTCTAGAAGTGGTGCTCCGATGGAACCCAGTGCAGGGCCAAGATACAGGGGCGTACTTGGGGTGGGAAGGGAAAAATTGATAAATTTAATATAAAACTAGTTTCGCGTGCAAGTTCTGTTTTTTTAAACTTCTAAGTTGAAAAAAAAATCTATAAAAATTAAAGGTTGGAAACAAGGTTTTTTTTTTGAGGGGAGAGGGAGCAAGAGGTAGGAGGATAAATTGTTAGAATCTTATTTTGTCTTAAGTGGTCGTGTGGGGTATCGATTTCTAGGTAATTTAGTAGTCTAAACCAAAATAACTATTAATTGAGCCAATACGTCAAACTGTTCACATGATATGTCAAAACTGACACCTTAATCTGTTTTTACGACAGGGATTATTAAAAATACCTGACCAAGCCTAACTTAATAACAATTGATAACTTAAGTAAAAGTGGAATCAAGTATCAAGAATTTTTAATTTTTAGCATAATCTGCCATTTATTGGGCACCAAAGCATACACTTTAAATAAAATTACATAATTGCATCCTGTTTGACATTGGTTGTCAGAAGTAATAATTAAATAGATATTTGAGAAATAATGATAATGCAAATTATGTAAAAAATATTTTTTATAAAATTAAAGTTGCTGTATTTTTCATTAATAACTTTCTACTTAAAAAGAGAAAGTCATAACCGCTTTTATTTATATATAAAAAAAAATCGATTGCTGGTACTGTATACTATGTGTATCTTTTAAAAATTATTTTTTTATTTTAACTTACCTACGCGTCGTTTAATTTTGTTCTTGTTTCACGAATTTAGTGCGGAAAAAATATTAAAATTTTGCCTAATTACTTAACCGACCTTGTAGTTTTGATAAGAATAAAGTTAACAATATTTCCGACCTTAATTTAAATACCCTGTATGTTTTAAAGTCTCTAACTAACAGCTAATTAGGTGATTAACAGTTTAACTTTCTACTGTATATTTTCTAATTTTATAAGTGATGGGAATAATAATTTACATATTAAAAAGGATTATATCTTGACAAAAGAAACACTCTGCATTTTCTTACAATTACAAAGCTAAATTAAACAATGTACAACGTGTGAGAAAAGCGTTCTTCTGGTTTTGAAAAGTAGTCAATTTTTAGAAGTTATCTTAAACTGCATAACCGGTATGACCCAAAGTTTGAGACTACCACTTTTTACACGTTTCTTTAATATCACCTTGTATCTTTTAGGATATTACAAAATTACACAAACATTAACCTTGGTACTATAGCCTGTAATAGGCCGACAAATTTCATTGTAAAATTCTTATTAACGCAGTAGCTAAAATAAATAAAGTAAAAAAACAGTAAAAATTACATCAAAGTGGTTGTCGCCCAGTATATACGTTTAGAAAAAGGTAATCATGTAGCGCTTATCACAAAGATAGAGACCGATAAATGTTTTATAAAGGAAAATATAGCGATCGCAATTAGATGTATATTTGACATATCTGGAGTTATTTGAATTTTCAGCACTAAAATAAAAAATTACGAAAAAAAATTATTGTCTAGTTACTTTTTAACACTCTGTACAAAAAAATTTATTTAAGAAAATGAAAGCTGTACTAGTGTTGTTGTAACGTGCTGACTTTGAGTTTTCTTTATTGATTTGTAACGTCGTCATAAAAAAACTACATAAATTGATCATAAAAATGTTTATTTTTAAAAAAACCATGTATTTTGAAGTTTAACAAAATTTTAATTTTCTTTTGGTAAAATATAAATAAAATCTAAGTATCTTTTATTTGGTATATATCTTTTGAAAATATCTTTACGTCTAAGAAATCCACATACATTTCAATCTTTTTAGATTTTTTTAATTTACAATTTTTAATAAAACCCCCTTGTACTTTGACCCTGTATATGTCACACCAGTCCGGTAACTTTTATTTTAAATAGAAATAATTTGTTAATGCTCACAGTCAATTTTAGCAAGTTATCTTGCATAACTAACCGCCTGGAATTTTTTTTCTATTCAACACCCACACCATACATTTTTACAAAAAAAAATAATTATTTTTTATTTCTTGGAAGAAAATGAAACAATATATTTTTTTTTTAATAAAAGCTTATATGTTCTTATAATCGGTGCCAAGTTTCATTGCTCTAACTTTACACTTAAATTTTATATAAAATTTTAATAAGATAGATGCAATTAAATATAAAACTCCCTGCATCTTTGCTCTGCACTGGGTTTGGATGAGCACAACTTCGTAAAAGTATACCAAAGTGTTGTATTATAATCGTGCTAAGTTTCAATACGGTACGCAAACTTGCAGACAAAAGTGACTTAGGCTCCGGACTAGTATGTTCGGTGGATTTTATTCATTTTTAAATGGAACCATCTAGAGCCACAACACAATCCAGTAGTTTTTGAGTCATACGCGTTGGTCGTTACAGACATACAGACAGAGAGACAGACGGCGCTACAAAAAAGTTTCAAAATCATCTGAAACACCTTCAAACGGTCGCGGTCGTTTCACAAATCATGTATCAGTGTAATAAATTTCACTCTCTTCGTTTAGGGGTTCATTTTAAACTAACCCACCTTCTAATTGCGTCCCTGATCAATGAAGTCAATGTTAAATCCAAATCCATGTACTCATGCAAACATTTTAGTGGTGCATTATTGCAGATGGTAAAGTAATAGAAAACTGATAAGAATCGCTATGTTTTGTCGTATAAATTGACATTTTTATTAAATCAGTGCCTCCAAATGGCATTTATCTGATTATTGCAGTTCCGTGGATTATTGTTAAACTTTGATAAAATATTATTTTCTATTTTGTACCATTTATTTTTTCTTTTTGATTTTAGCTCACACATATATTATACTATAGTAATGTGAGCTATGGTGATCCTAATTTTTTCGAGAAAAAAAAAGTTGCTCCGATTTCAAAAATTTTTATATATCTTTGCGTTTCAGATGATTTTGAAACTTTTTTGTTGCGCCGTCTGTCTGTCTGTCTGTCTGCCTATGTCTGTCTGTCTGTCTGTCTGTCTGTCTGTCTGTCTGTCTGTAAAGACCAACGCGCATAACTCAAAAACCGCTTGGCCGATTTTAATGAAATTTGGTACCTAGGCTGGGTTTTGGGCCGAGATGGTCCCATTTAAAAATGAACAAAATCCACCGAACACAAACCAAATAAAAGGGTGGGGGTAGATTTCAAAAATTAGAGTTTATGGGGAAATATGGCGTGTGTGATATCAAACGAAAGGTAATTGAGTCTGGAGTTAAACAAAATACATTTTAATTTATTTAAAAAAAAGGGTGGGGGTATATTTCAAAAATTGGAGTTTAAGTGAAAATATGGCGTGTGTGATATCAAACGAAAGGTAATTGAGTCTGGAGTTAAAAAAAAATACATTTTAGTTTTTAAAAAAAGGGTGGGGGTAGATTTGAAAAATTAGAGAAAAGGTCAAAACATGACTTGTGTGGTATTAAACGAAAGGTAATTCAGTCTGGAGTTCAATAAAATATACTTCAGTTTTTAGTTATATTAGCTTTCAAGTAGATACACTAAAACTATAGTACCCAGTGTGAGCTTATGTGCCCATAGATTGGCAGAGTATTTTCTTGTGTTAGTAATATTTTATATATTATTTATAAACTCTTTTATTTCTTAGAACAGCATTTGGAATAGAAACAGAAGTCCAGTTGAGGTTTGCGTTTAATGATAGAAGTACACACTTGGTATGGATAGACATATGACTCGCCCGAACATTTTACGAAATGGAACCACCCCCCCAACCCTGGCAGGGGGGTGGTTCCCCCTCTTAAACGTGCTTTTTGATAGTTTTTTGCTAATAACTTGAAAACAGTCAACTTTTCCAAAAATCTTCTGGAGATCATTTTTTAAGCAGATACAATTTCCTTTTCAACGATGTACCTAAGTACACTCTGACGTCAGTGGTGCACATTCCATTAGCGTACAAAAAAGGAGAAAATTTTTAAAATATTTTTTTAATATTTTTTTTGGTATTATTTATTCTTAACACTATTTTTTTCTTAAAAAAATATTTTTGCTTAAAAGCCCATTATGTACAGTTAAACAATTATTAGGCTATTATTAAATAAAAACGAGCGTGGGTAAAAAATTATTTTTGGTTAGTAATAACCTTAAACTAACTTTTTCACGTTACCCGTTTTTAAAGTAGGGGTGGGGCCATCCCCCTTTCACCCCCCTCAAAAGTGCTCTCTTAGAGTATTGTTCCAATTATTTGTAAACAAAGGTAACAATTATATAGGCCTTGCATCAGTTAGTTTTATAGGCACTTAAATAAATGAGAGGTGTGGAAAAAACATTTTTTTTTTAAATTTTCTTAAATTTTACTGTCCCACAAGTCTAGTTTTAAAACTTAGTCTTAAGGCAGAAGAAATTTCCTTTCCAACGATGTACATCGCTCCTCCCTCAAAGCAGCAGTATATCTTGTATAGACGCCAGTAGTGTAGTAGTGGAGGTTCTGGATACAAATGGTAACATGCCATCCAGTTCTGTCTGTCTGTATGTCTGTCTGTCTGTTGCTGAAGAAGTGAACTTGGTATGACCTTGGGACTAAAAGAAGTGTGTAAGAAGTTGTGAGCAATGACGTAACAACCAGAGGCTGTTGAAAGGCCCTATTGGTCAATGAGTTAGGTGCCAATGCGCGAGTAGGTAAAACGGGGTGTTTTTTTAGTTTGAGCTTCACTGGGTTAGCCTGGTCTAGGTAAGTCTTAATGTGAAAAAGGCCTTGGTTGTTGGTTAAAAAATAAAATGTCATATGTCAATCTGTCATGTGTCAATCTGTCATGTATCAATCAGTCAATTGCAATAATAAGCTGGCATTTGGAAATTTTTAATGGCTTCGTTTACAAAATGGGTGTCCTAAGTTTACGGTCGATATCAGTTAATATTTGTAAGAGAGAGAGAGAGAGTAAGAGAGAGAGAGTAAGAGAGAGAGAAAGAGAGAGAGAGAGAAAGAGAAAAAGTGTGTGCAAGGGTCTTACTAACTGTTAAAGCTCTGGCTGAACGAATGAACGAAGTGTTGGTTAAAAATATATAAGGCGAAAGTTGTTTGTGGTGTAAACAGGTGACCAATGCAAGATATAATAGTGATGTGTGTGTACTGTGTCACCTATTCTGCTACGTAACCCGTGGCTGTAGTTCAAGTTGGGGACCTATATGAAATGTATACCTATTGTGTTACCTAACAAGGTGTAAAATTGACAGAATAGTCAAAAAAAGACTGCACTAGCTTATCCTGATATGTTTTAATACAAAAAAGTTGATTAATCCCTGTTTGTTAAAAATAAAATCATTTTTAAAAATATTTCTTTAAATTTTTCCATATGCATTTTCCTATATGTATCCCTTTGCACTGTTTATGTAGTTAAATGATAACCTTATGACCCCTCACATTTTTTTGTTTTATCTACTTAGCAAGGAGGAAAAGTAATATGATGCAATACGTAATGCAGTTGGTTATTTATATGGTGTGCAATTGTCGTAATATTTGAAAAAATTTTTAATTTTTTATTTTATAAAAATGGTCGTAATGATCGTCAAGAAAATTGCAAAAACGTATTGAATGTTAATATTTCAGAACCACTAAAACCGCATCAAAATAATTATTGATTTTAGGATCTATTGGAAAAAACCCACAAACAAAGGCTAAAAGCCTCCCTCAAAAGTGCCAAAAGGCATATTAAAATAAAATAATAATAAGGGCATATAATGAAAGATCGCTATCAGCTGGGGGTAGCAAAGCTACTTTTTACGCTATGTGCGCATGTCTTGCATTTATAGGTTCCAAGAAAGACGCATTTCGGTGTACTGCGCAAATCTCATTTAGTCCTTAATAGTTTTTCACTAATTTCTCAGCACCTAATGAACCGATTCGAGAAATTCTTTTTGTATTAGATTGATATGTTTAACTTGTATTAAATTTAAAGAAGCAATAGATCACCCAAAAGGGCCTTAATAGTTTTTGACTACTTTCTCAGCACCTAATAAACCGATTCAAGAAATTCTTTTTGTATTGCATTGGTGTGGCTTAACTTGTACTAATTCTTAAGGAGATCTAGATCAATGAAAAGGGTCTTTATATTTTCCACTAATTTCTCAACATCTATTGAACCGATTCGAGAAATTCTTTTTTTATATTGGATTGATATGTCTAACTTGTATGCATTTTTAGAAAGACAAAGGTCGATCAAAATGGTTTTGTATGCTTTGCAGGACAGATTTCAAAAATTGTTCTTTTATTAGATTCACAAAAATAAATGAGAAAATAGGAATGTAGTTTAGCAGGCAATCTAATTTCTCAACATCTATTGAACCGATTCGAGAAATTCTTTGTTTATATTTGATTGATATGTCTAACTTGTATGTATTTTTAGAAAGACAAAGGTCGATCAAAATGTTTTTGTTTTGTTTTGCAGGACAGATTTCAAAAATTGTTCTTTTATTAGATTCACAAAAATAAATGAGAAAATAGGAATGTAGTTTAGCAGGCAATCAAAAGGATATTAATAAATAAACACACACACTAACCTACTATAAGTATTATAATGTATTACGTTTTTCATATACAATTGTAGAAATTTAATAAACAAGCAGTTGTTAAGATAAAAGTAGGAATCCTCTAACCTTAGTATTAAAGGTTAGTTATGAAACAAAAAATTGATCTTGTTTAATTTTATTCTTACCCATTTAAACTTTTGTGACTTTGCACAATAGGAATCAAACAGATTATTGTTTTTTTTACAATATTTATAAAAATGGTAACAGAACTAGCTACTTAAATAACTTAAAATGTAGACCCAATAAGCATTTAAAAATAGTCTATTTTGTTAACAGTAAATTTTAAATAGTTCACACAAAATTAAGATTTACAATAATTATTAACATTTTCTTATTTGTTTTAACCTTACCCAGCCCTCTCTAAGATCACATCTGAGTCCGAAGATGTCCGAAAGCTAGCGAAGACTTACAAATACCGAATAGAGTAGGTACAACAACTAAGACGTGTGCTGTATAAATTATCGCAATGGACTGAATAAACATCGTAGATTTTTGGTCTAACAAAATGTATAGACAAAAGTAATTTAGGTTTTTGATAGCTATTGAGTAAGTACATTAATATCTATACATATGTGAAATATGTTTGTGGTGTTTTATGCTAGATTAAATGTCATATAAACGGCAGGAAACTAACTTTACAGGTCTCCTCAGGGTAGTGTCAAAAGGGCCTTATTACCTAAAAATAGTCATTTTTAACGTAAATTATGGGTTGTCTGATAGAAATGAATATACTAGTCATTGAGTAGGTACATTAATATTTATATATATTTTATGCTAGATTAAATACCATATGAACGACAGGAAACTAACTTTACAGGTCGGTCTCCTCAGGTTAGTGTAAAAAGGGTCTGGTTAAATGGTTAGATTAACAAAATGTTGGTTAAAAAAGCATTAAGACTAATACTAGGCTAGTGTGGTCTGGTGTGACACACCTCTTTGTTAAACAAGTTTAGTAAATTTTTGGTATTTGGTAAGAAGAGTTATCTATATCTATTACAAATAGAATGATACAAACACGAAAAAGCCAATTTAATAATTTTTTTTCCTAATTTCTCAACATATATTGAACCGATTTAAGAAATTATTTTTGTATGTGATTGGTGCTGGATTCACATTGACTTTATTTTTTAGGAAGATAACTCTCGGTCACTAGGATCTTGTTAGGTTTTTGTTGATGTCACAACTTTAAATAGACCGATTTGAAAAATTATTTTTGTATTGAATTAGGGGATCCAAATTAAATTTATTTTTATCAAGGCAAAGCTCAACCAAAAATAAATGAGAAGAGAAAATTTTATTTTAATATGCAATCCAAAGGACATTATTATATAAACACACCCTAGGAAAAGTTGTTTACCTATAAGTTTAATTCTTGTTTGTTACCTATTTATTATTATGTTAGATTTGATTTTAAAAATTGAATTCGAACTAACACTTTAATTTAAAATAAAGCAAAGAAACTTTAATTTAAAATAAAGCAAAAAACTTTAATTTAAAATAAAGCAAAATCATTTTCGTCAATGAGATAATTTAACTAACTACCTATGTAACTGCTAAAGAAATTATTATTAACATTTTCTTCTTTGTTTAAACTTTAGACAAAATCCTTCAAGATTTAACATCCGAAGATGCCTGAATGTTAACGAAGATTTACGATTACCTTAGGAAATCTGGTTTAATGTTTGAAGTTAGGTGCAAAAACTCTGTCATGTGTCATATAAATTATCGGTTTGGTGTAACGTAATGGATAAACGAAGAAGGCTGAACTTCTAAAGATAGTAAGTGGTTGCCACAAATCTCTCATATAAGCTTTTCAGTACAGCATTAAACAGAATGGTAAAAAATTGATAAAATGTGCACGCGCTTGCAGATAGAACAACAATCTATGAAAAAAAATATGGATATGTTTCTTTTGATAGCGTTATATTTTTTAAAATCATTTGGCATATATATTAAAGCGAAAAACAGAATTAAAATATCATATACAAACAAGTGTTCCTTTATGGAACAATATTTGGCATTTGGTAACAAACCAGTGTTTCTTTATTAAACAACTGTTTTTGATTTATTTTTTCTTTATTAATACCATAGACTATAGTAGAAGACTAGCAAATAAATAAAGAACTTTAAAATTTATTTTAAAAAACGTACTTACTTAATAAAGAAGTTTAAAATCTTTGTTTGGCCCATCGATAACTCAATTTCCTTTCTCTTTAAGAATCACCAAAATTGTATTCTCCTTTAACCTTTATTTTTTCTTTTTAAAATCAATGCGAGGGAAAACTAAAACAGTGCTTCTTTAGAAACCCTTATAATGATCATAGAACACCAAATATTGCAAGCCTTTCTTAAACCAATTGTAGAGAAAGAGATAAAACTGTTACTATGATACCAAAATATAAAGGACTGAATCTTTAAGATTTGCCTATAAATTCTGAATGGTAAAATGCGACGTTGAAAAATTTTTTTTGGTAGTTTTAAGTTGTTTTGATGTTATTTTTAAAGTCAAAGAACATTAAAAATATATTAAAATGATGCGAGAGTCACTTATACAACAAAACTGAACAAAATTGTTCAGAAATTTTGTTTCTCAGGTAAATCTTTTGAAACTGCTTGACCTTCAAACACCTTTTAAATCAAAATCATAAGTACAAATAAGTCAAAGACATTTTGAGAATAATTAAGTGTAACTTTTTTAGCACATACCAATATAGTACATTTTTTAATCCTGTCATTCAAAAAATGTAAAAAATGTTTGGTGGTTTAATACTTCTAGGTCTAGGGGATATGATAGGGTCACTGCATCTTGAAAGCCTGGCGTCTCCATAAGAAGACACTACGTCTTTGTGATGCAGTGACCCTAGGATATGAAAATCATCAGAGCCTCATATTTTTAAACTTCGGCATCCGTATTTGAGAATATAACCTCAAAAATGTTATTATTGTTTATTTTTATTGTAAATATGTCTATTCAGACGTCGATACTGGTAAATCGATAGATGAACTCGATGTATAAAGAATAAATATACGTATGTCGTGTTTCATACAGCGTTGTTATACACTTTCTTAAAAATATTTCTCTTTTTCTAACTTATAGGCGCATGTTGGTGGTAAAAGCGAATTGTTTTCATGAATTAATTTTTATCGCTGTTTCGGGTCTTTTGGTCTGGTTGGTCTCTTAAAACGTTAATAATTAATACTATCTACCTACCTAACAAATAAATATTTAAAAAAAAATTAAATAAAATATAAGAAAAATGTATTTATTTATATTATGGGCGATACTTATTTTTCAAGTTATAACAGAGTTCACCTCGAATTTTGTTGCGCTTATAGCAGTTTAACACATAATCAAACTAACTAAAGTTTATAATTATATACTTTCTTCCGAAAAAAACTAAAATCTTAACCATATTGAATTGATAAGTGCGGTAAGTGAGTGGCAGAATAGATTTGTCCTGTAAATGTCACTTATGTCCCGCTACCTTCTTCTTTCACTTTCCAAAATATAGTACTAATTTTATTAACAGTTGTTTTTTAAATGATCTCACTTGATTTGACTGCAAATTTTTTCCATGACTTAAGCAGTTGCGGAAAAATATTTTACTTGTGTTTTTTTTCTTGTAGTTTTAAACTTTTTTGTATTTTTTAGTAATGGAAGCACAAACATAGAAACAAGTTTTGACGAGGGACACGAGTGACTCAGAACCTGGTTATAAAATGTATATTTTTTTTAATGCAAATAACTTGATGTTTTTAGTAAGGTTTAATAATTCCTATACTCCAAAAACATGTCTAAAATAATTATATCTTATGCTGTTTTATTTTATAAAAAAATTACATTGTTATTTAAAAAAATTATACTGAAGATAGAGACACCACAAACTATAACTGACTACATTTAGTCTGCCTCAGATTAATTTCTTTAGTGATTTTTGAACAAGATCATACATGAGTACTAATTATGGGGATATGATTTTAAACAAATGAGAATTGCTTCACAATAATATCGGGCACTTCCGAAGGCTACAATTTAGACAATGTGTTCAGCTATATACATAGATAGTTAAATAAGCAAATTCCTAAGCAAACCTGGAAACCATATTTAAATAGTAAAATTCTTCCCCCCAAATTTTCGGTATCCTCATGTTCTAAGACATTATTCTAAAGTTGTCAGACACCTTTATACAACATTATATAGTAACTACTGGCCGTAATTTAAACAAGTAGTATGTTCTCAAGACTAGGCACTAGTTTTCTTTTTAATAAAAATATGCTGCCTGCAAATTTATATTTTTATCATATGTAGGTTTTGTCTTGTTTTTAAATAAAGGCCAATTTTTTTTTTAGTCTTACAAGCTTGCATTCTTTAACGCCCTCTAGAATCTCGATGGACACCGCTCAGCTCTAATATTTGTTTGTAGATCTGATGCTCTAGATGTGAAAACTTCTTTGCTTCTTTAAACAATATTAAGTTTTCAAGCCCGGAAGTGTTCTTGAAAATGTGATCATCTAAAGCAATATTCTTATAATCCATTGATATTTTCCTATTACCTTACATCCACTTATTGTTATAATATCGGGGACCAAAGACCTTACCATACACATCTTCCTTATTGGAATCATTATCGTCTTGAACAAAACTTAATACAGTTTGTTTTTGGGGTTCGAAGAATAGCTTTAAAAAGTTTTCTGTTTGCTCTGCCTTGTCTAATTCCACTCTTTCTAATACGGAGCACCTATCATTTACACCGTACAACAACATATTGGTAAGTTAATTACGTTTAAACTACACCTGAGGATAGCTGAATTACGTCTGCAGTACATCTGAAGTACAGCTGAAGTACATCTGAAGTACAGCTGAAGTACATCTGAAGTACGTCAGAAGTACATCTGAAGTACGTCAGAAGTACATCTGAAGTACAGTTGAAGTACATCTAAACTACAGCTGAATTATGTCTGAAGTACGTCTGGATTATATGTGTTAAGTTTTCAATTTTTTGCTTACAATATGTATAGAATTGCTGATCTCCCCACAAACCGTCTTCTTCTCCAAATGATGTTGGCATTTTCCAAACATTTAAATTGTTCTTATCATTTAATAAAGATATTAATATAGTTTATCTTTATTTAACCCACCTTTTGCCTTTTATATTGCTAATAAATAATCATTTGTATTATATTTTACAGATGGTACAAGGCCCTTGCAAACATAGTCAAGAACTGACTGTTATTTAAGTTTTATTAATCTATTTGTTTATTATTTTGCTTACAGTTTGATGAATATTTTCACGTACTTTAATTAAGTTATTTGGAGCCTTATCGAAGTAAACAGCTGTTGACTTGGTCTTCTCAAATTCATGGAACATTTCCAACATTTTAAAATGTTCCATTATTTTGCATACTAATTCACCTTTTCTATGAGTAACAGCAAAATTTTGCGGTAGATAATGTTGCGTTATCACAATAGTAGGATCGTATATTAAATTATTAAGCTCAAGCCAGAAATGCGGTTAAATTTTAATTCCATTTGAATATAACTTACTACTCACTTGTACCTTGGTTTTTATTCCATATTTCTCAGCTAATTCGTGGAAAACTAAACTTGCAGCTAAGCAAGCATACACCACAGTAATTTGCCCGAATAAATGCCTTTTCACTACCATATTTGATTATATTATTTAATCTGATGTACTCTCGCATAATATCAGACATAACTGGTCACATCAAGAGCTTGATGATAAATAGTTCTTATTTGTTTTAGTATTTGAAATTATACAATCTTGTAAACAGTATGTTCTAATTAGTTTAATAATTTTTGAAGATGTCTTTCTCATTGACATATTGATAACTTTTAAGTTGGTAACACTGGTAACAGTGAAATTTGGTTGGTATCATTGACTGGTTGGTAATTTCTATTAAGTTGGTAGCCATGGGATATTGTTGGTCACAATGTCTGTTTGGTTTTGCATTTTGTTAATATATTTTGATTTTTATCATTTTATTCATTATGATTTAATTCATTGAAGAGAAAATATTTAGTGGTTTTTGAAAAAGACGCGAGGTAGAGTCAATAAGTAGGTAGGTAGATAGCTTATATTTTGCAAGCGTCGTATTATTTTATTATTTATATCGCCTAATTTTAATTAAACTTTTAATAGTTACAGAAAATGTCTCTCTTTACTGACATCGTGAGTCACGACATCAGTAAAGAGAGACATTTTCTGTAACTATTAAAAGTTTAATTAAAATTAGGCGATATAAATAATAAAATAATACGACGCTTGCAAAATATAAGCTATCTACCTACCTACTTATTGACTCTACCTCGCGTCTTTTTCAAAAACCACTAAATATTTTCTCTTCAATGAATTAAATCATAATGAATAAAATGATAAAAATCAAAATATATTAACAAAATGCAAAACCAAACAGACATTGTGACCAACAATATCCCATGGCTACCAACTTAATAGAAATTACCAACCAGTCAATGATACCAACCAAATTTCACTGTTACCAGTGTTACCAACTTAAAAGTTATCAATATGTCAATGAGAAAGACATCTTCAAAAATTATTAAACTAATTAGAACATACTGTTTACAAGATTGTATAATTTCAAATACTAAAACAAATAAGAACTATTTATCATCAAGCTCTTGATGTGACCAGTTATGTCTGATATTATGCGGAGAGTACATCAGATTAAATAATATAATCAAATATGGTAGTGAAAAGGCATTTATTCGGGCAAATTACTGTGGTGTATGCTTGCTTAGCTGCAAGTTTAGTTTTCCACGAATTAGCTGAGAAATTATGGAATAAAAACCAAGGTACAAGTGAGTAGTAAGTTATATTCAAATGGAATTAAAATTTAACCGCATTTCTGGCTTGAGCTTAATAATTTAATATACGATCCTACTATTGTGATAACGCAACATTATCTACCGCAAAATTTTGCTGTTACTCATAGAAAAGGTGAATTAGTATGCAAAATAATGGAACATTTTAAAATGTTGGAAATGTTCCATGAATTTGAGAAGACCAAGTCAACAGCTGTTTACTTCGATAAGGCTCCAAATAACTTAATTAAAGTACGTGAAAATATTCATCAAACTGTAAGCAAAATAATAAACAAATAGATTAATAAAACTTAAATAACAGTCAGTTCTTGACTATGTTTGCAAGGGCCTTGTACCATCTGTAAAATATAATACAAATGATTATTTATTAGCAATATAAAAGGCAAAAGGTGGGTTAAATAAAGATAAACTATATTAATATCTTTATTAAATGATAAGAACAATTTAAATGTTTGGAAAATGCCAACATCATTTGGAGAAGAAGACGGTTTGTGGGGAGATCAGCAATTCTATACATATTGTAAGCAAAAATTGAAAACTTAACACATATAATCCAGACGTACTTCAGACATAATTCAGCTGTAGTTTAGATGTACTTCAACTGTACTTCAGATGTACTTCTGACGTACTTCAGATGTACTTCTGACGTACTTCAGATGTACTTCAGCTGTACTTCAGATGTACTTCAGCTGTACTTCAGATGTACTGCAGACGTAATTCAGCTATCCTCAGTGTAGTTTAAACGTAATTAACTTACCAATATGTTGTTGTACGGTGTAAATGATAGGTGCTCCGTATTAGAAAGAGTGGAATTAGACAAGGCAGAGCAAACAGAAAACTTTTTAAAGCTATTCTTCGAACCCCAAAAACAAACTGTATTAA